>ML685758.1:9838089-9963118 GCA_007922175.1 Pelusios castaneus
TGCATTTAATTTCCTCCCATTCTGTAAATTTCCCGTCTTCAAAGCGCCTGACGAAGTGGGATTTTCTCCCACGAAGGCTCATGCGATAAATAAATCTGTTGGTCTTTAAAAGTGCCACAGGACTCTGTTGTCTTTCTACAATAGACTAACACGGCTACCCCTTTGGAATTTGACTCATGTCATACTGGAAAATGAGAAAGTTAAAACCCTGATCCACTAGAGGGCAGTTTTACACCTGTGTATTGCATTGAGGTCCCAGATGTACATCTGTTGCTATGTAGATACCTTTTCTGGTGTAAAACTTCAGTTCTCCCAATTTCCAGTGTCTACATTTACTCCTGCTTAGTTTATTCAAGTTTTTCAAAGTTTTTTTTTTTTGAACTGTCTACTCCATCAGGTCACCCTACTGAGAAACTACTGGAAGGGCAAAGTGAAGCATGAATGGCTGAGTGGAAAATACAGCAACATTCATTCACGCTGCAGCTTACCAGAAAAAAGCATGTATCCCATGGATGCTGATACTTGGGGAGAAATACTGGAAGCAGAACTAGAAAGATGAGAAACCAGACATGGACCTTAAATAGCAAGAAATTACACAGAACTGATTCTTGTACTATAAATTTAGCCATTTACATCAATGTCATTTGAAAATATGTAATAGAAGCTTCTGTGAAAAAATGTATAACTACAGAGTTTTATTGTTTTGCACTTTATCATAACAGCTTGTTGTAAAAAATCCTGAGATATAAACTATACAATGTAATTTTTAAAGACCTACTGTTCTGTTAAACAGATGCATTTCAATATGCACTTTTGAAAAAAATGGACAAAATTTTATAACTTGATTTTTTTTACTTGAAGCAAAAGCATGAGACAAATGAGACGTCCACTAGAGAATCACTATAGTGATGGGAAATCGAGGGGCTTGGCTACAGTAGGATGGTATCAACTCCTTCAGGCTGGACTTTTCCATCAAGTTTTACTTGAAGTACAGTTATAGTCAGAAGGGTGATTGTGTGATAGTGCCACCTTCTTAATCATCTGACCTGCATATTCAGTCATAACAGCAAACAGCAGTTAAATGTTATCTTTTACTGCTACAGAAACTACTATGGCTAAAAGAGCTAAATTTACTCTAGCATAATTCATGTTAGGGGAAGCCCATCAGGGTGACCAGGTGTCCCTATTTTAAGAAGCATTCCTGATATGTGGGGCTTTTTCTTAGATAGGTGCCTATTACCCTCACCCCCATCCTGATTTTTTTATACTTGTCTGGTCACTCTAGTCCCCATAGTGCCATTTTAACCATTTTTAGATTAAAACTGCCCTTGAAATGGAGAAAAGGGATGCAGTTTCCACAATAAGCCAATTTGAAACCCTATGTACAACAGAAAGGGAATTCAGTCATCCTCTTTCTGTCGCCCAGTCTCCAGCTAGCTGACATCACTTCCTCTTTGCTCCTGGGGCAAGGAGATTTCTACATATCACTTAACTTTTCAGTTCAGGACAGGACTTTTGCATCTCACCTTTGCAATAAGGGGGAAGTGTTTGTCAGAGAACTCTTCAGGGGAAAAGGAAAGCAGGGAGATCCGAGGACAGTGTACAGGTGGGTTCAGGAAGAGGGTATGAATTCATGGAAGGGAAGCAGTAATGGGATAATGGAAAACAAAAAAGGGCTAAACAGAACAACAGTGAAGAGAAAACAGCAGTCTGATGGAATAAACTATTCTCTTATGTGCATTTTACAGGTCTGGTCTACACAGTTTTTGTACTGATATAGCTGTTAAAAAAACCATTTTAACTGAAGTAATTCAATTGGCACAGATTTTAGTGTGGACATAGGTATAAAGGTGCTAACAATTGAATCCATATTAGGAAGGTCAGATATATAGATTTTAAACCAATATAAGAGTATGAAAACTATTTAGACAAGCCCTGACAGAGCATCTTCCATACAATGTATTGTAAAATGCTTTACCAGGAGAACCAAGCAAACTCATGAGTGAGGTTTAAGAGCAATTGATGCAAAAGGGAGAGAAAAGAGCTGGACAGAGGATGCAATATAGAGGCAGCGGCCATTAGTGACAGAGGACCAGAATGAGAGATGTATCATGGAACAAGCCCATAGACTATATAGACTTACATTAATAGGACTCACCAATGATTAAAGGCTCCTGAAAGCAGCAGGCCCATTCCAGACTTATCATCCTTCCCACACACCCCCAACACTCACATCCTTCCTTGTTTTCTCCTTCCTCTTATAGTCCCTTTACACAGTCACATATACATTAGCAGGCTTGACCCTGCCAACATTTAGCAGTCCTTAATGAGTCTGCTCATGTGCATAACAGTTTGCAAAACATAGCCCTTGCTTTGCCATTGATTTGCTATGTCAGACTGCTGGGCATTTACCACAAAGCTCCTATCAATCTACATCCAGTTAAGAGCTCAGGACTTGGCAAGATTAAATTTCTTCTGCTTTGTTTGCAGTCACTGCAGATTTTTTTCTGGCATGAGACCATCAGAAAAGCAGAATAGAGCACTTCACTTTACAGGAGGGGACTCCTGCAATGTTGAGTTTGGGAAAGTCTTTCCTAAAGAAAGCTGCTAAATAGCACCACTTGCCGAACAGCCTGAAAGTAGAGGGAATTAGGTTTGCATCATTTGTTGTTTTAAGCTAACTAATTACATAGGTTAAAGAGGAGGAAAGAAAAGCCTGATAATACAATATTGTGACTCAACATATGAAAGGAGTACAAAAAGGATTTAGTATGCTAGCAATAATAGTTATGAAATGCTTATTAGAGATCAGAATACAACTGCATTAAACAGCATCCTTTGTACTGCAATCAATGATTTGGGAGTTTAGAAAATAGGAAAATTGTAGAAGTTTAAAAGTGATGAGATTTTACTTCATCAGCATCCCATATCTTGCAAATCCTACTGTACATACATTAGATTTTCTGTCTAGGGCATCAATAGAAAGTCTAACTACTGTTAGTAAAAATCTAAGGTCAAAGATTGCTAATTTCTGTCAAATTAACCAATAGCAGCCTGATTTTAGAATCCAGTTTCTTGCTACGTATAACACAAATGTTTGTAGTAAACACATGAACTTTCAGAGTCTTTCCCCCCATACTCTGTATCACAAATTCATGGAGCAACAGAAACTTGGTATCTTGCTACAGTTTTATTATTCCTGATGCTGTACTTCATTGTCAGCAAAATTCAGAGGCAATCTGACCCATATCATTTTTTGGAATTAAATATATTCTATGTTTTATGAGATAATTGGGTTGGAATGCCTGGGACAAATTCCAGTTTTGTGCAAGGCTGATTTCAAGTTGGTTGCCAATATGAACATGACACACTTTCATGCAGAGCATACTTAGAAAGGGAACAAAAATGTTGTAACATCCTATGAAGGCTTTGGTTCTGATCCGCAACTCTTAAAGGCCTGATCCTATGTCCCTCAATATAAAAGAAAACTGCCCTTCATTCCCATGGTCATTAAATCAGGCTCCCTAACGCTCAGTGGAGCAGAGTTGAACAGTTTTGTTCTGGTAGACACCAGAACACGTCACACAAGCTTTTTTGAACGTACCCAATAGTTTAAGTCTATATTCAGCATTTCCCAGTAATCTTAATCTCCATTCTATATGGTGCAACATGGAAATATTAAGCAATTTAAAACACAAACATCTAATAGGACTAGACTTTCCTTTCCCCCTCCTTAGGATACTCTGACTATCTCCAGTGTTGTTTATATACAAGCTACTGATATCAACAGGACACTGAATGCCAGAATGGGGAGTAAAATGGGAAACTGGCAACTATAAAATAAGATGTTTCCTGAATGTCAAAATACATAGAATTTTTATTTGCAGAAATGCCCCTTAATTTTTCTTACTTTGGACAGCCAGCAGCTTTTACTAAGGTCAATCTATTTCTTTTTTTTTTTTTAAATCTGTTCATGTTTACCACAAAATAAAAAATATTCTTTAAAGCTGAATTGATACTAATCACTTGATAGTTTTCACTTTGTTGTATCATCCAGTAATCATGTCAATAATTAACACAATTATCTTTCCAACAACGTTCTGTGTCATGGGGTATTATTAGGCATTTCTGCACTTCAATGACTACAGCACTTTAAATTTGACTGCCCTCAGCACACCTGTATAATTATCTACAGTACAATAAGCAGCTGGAAATTTTAATCAGAATCAGGGCCACATTATGCCAGCTTCTGTAGAAATGTAGAGAGAGACACTGCCAAAATAGTATGCTTTATTATGGGATAGTATGCTTTATAGTATAGTATGCTTTATCATGGCATAACCAATGCATGGTAGCTATCTGGGTGAAAAATCCTTGTGGAGACAAGGCTAAGTAGTTATCACAAGGTTAGCTAGACAGTCAATTGCAGGGGGATAGTATAGTGCTGACCTCACCTAGTGTAATGCACATCAGTTCTCCTGCTGTAAAAAATAAAAACCACCTCTTTTGCATAGAAAATATAGCCAGAGTCCCTTCTTCCAAGACCTTCCAAGCCCAATTTTAAGACGAAAAATGTGAGCCTTAAAACAGGGAGGAGAGGAAAGTCTTATTTGTTTTGTTTTCCTGTGTGCTTGCAGAGGCTAATTAGTATCCAATTTATCTTGCACCCTCAATGTCTTGCTTATTTAATAACTAATTAATTAAATTAGTCACCTTTTCCTGCTCCTTAACCAACCGACCTCCACTCTTTCCCCTACAGTTGTGAAAAGCTATAGAAATGAGGAATTAAACAGTATTTTCAAGCCCTGTTCTATTCAGTTTTTGCAGTGGAATAGCTATTTCAGTTAGGGATTTACTTAAAAAATATCAAATTAGTACACAGACTTTACATAAACACAGCTATACTGATATAAAGGTATTTTATACCAATATAGCTTAGTCCCCTTCCTGTACAGGCACATTGATACTGGCATATAGCACCCTTATGCCTGCATAGCTGCCTCCACACCAGGAGGGTGTACCATTAATTACAGTAGGTTACTTAAAACACTACTACTGATGTGTAGACCAGGCCTAAATCTCCACCTGTGAGCAGAGCTGACCCAACTTTTTCAGAATCTGATGACAAGTGGCTCTTTTTTTCTCCTTTTAAGTGAAAGTCTTGGTGAAAAGGTCAGTTTTTCAGATTTTTGAGGGTTGGACAAACAGACAATAGTGGGGGTTCAGATTTTGGGGTCCCTCCATTATCAATGGCAAAAATTAAAAAGTGTGATAGAAAGGGGAAGTTAACATCTTCAGCAAAGACCTCCATGAAAATAATTTTAAAAGTTAAAGTAATTGTTCCTTTGTTAAACTACAAAATAAAAATTCTGAAAATGTCTGGGAAAACTTAGCATTAGTTTAATCTTGAAAACACTTATTCTGCCATCTTGATTCTGCAAAGGACTGAATGTACTCCACTCCTAGTGGAGTCACTCATGATTTTGGCCACCCTGTTACAATACCCAGAAGTATCTGCATCTGCAGGAGGTACAGCAGAGCAATTCCTACACCCTCACCACACCCAGAAGAGTTCCATGGAGCACACACTCCAAGATGGCCTCTTAACTTCTCCTCTTTATCACTCCCAGCGAGAAGAGCAGCAAACAAAAGTCTTGAGGGGCTGGCAATGGGAAGAACACCCATAGCTATAGAAGGTGGTCCCACCAACAAGCACTCCTGCACCAATACCCCAAGGTACCCAAGTATTCAACCTGCCAGTATCTGAAGCATCCCTGAGCATCCCGTGGAGCCTTTCACCACCCACCCAGGAAACCCTCATGCTTCTCACCACTGAACCCTCCTACACGAGCACCTTCCACCACTTCCCCTAAATGTTTCTTCACCTCACTGCCCTAGACCTCCACACAGTCGTTCAGCCTACCTCACAGCAACCACCCTCATATCTCCCCCAGAAAACCCTTCCCCTCTCACCTTCCCTAGAGAGCAGGCTACACAGGGAGGACTTCTTCCACTTTCTATTTCTGGGGTGGGTGGGGAGAATAGGCTTGCATTCACATTCTGCTAGGGTGGGGAAGAAAATCAGTGCGTTTCATATCTTCCATAGGAATCATCACATATTGCTGCCCAGAGGCTGGTGAGTTTCTTGTGAAAGTTTGAGTCAGCTTTAATTTTTACATTTCCAGCCGATGTGTGGTTTTAAGCCTCTATCGGTGACTCCTTTACTACAGCAATCTAGTTCCTGAGGGTGAGGCCGCTAGAGTAATTTTGTTTCCTTGTAGTGCAGGATGTGGGTCTGAAGTCATTGATTCCACTAGCTGCAGATGAGCAACACATAAAAGTGAGAAATGTGGTTTTAGGGCAATGAGAACAAGTGGCAAATTTCTATACAAGTCAGTTAGATTCACTGGAGGAAACAGCAAGTTTTTTTTTTTTGTTTTTTTTTTTTTAAAAGAGGATGAAAAAAAAATCCATTCCACATCAGAATCATGATTCAGTGAGTGCTATCTTGTTCCCCACCCTGGATTTAGGCCAGCTGTATGCCACATCTTCATCAGCTCAAGAGATCTTCCAAGTGAGGTTTTTAGTCAGAAAGGGGCATATTTCTATTACATCCCACATGTGTCTTTTACAGTCCTGACACTGACTAACATTAAGGCTATCTCCAGGTACAAAGATGGAATATGAAATGTGCTGCAGTCTCTTCAGATAGAAATCACATCTTTCAGAATATGTTCCAATATGAACAGTGTGCAGAGTGCTGTATAGTTTTGGAACAAAGTCCCACAAATATTATACCCATTAAAGTGCTTCATATCTCGGGGCAGATATAGCCCTACTCCCAAATGATATATGCAATTTAAAAGGAAATTGCATTCATGTATCTCAGATTAGCACTCAAACGTGAAAAGGATAAGCATATCTCAATGATAAATCTCAGAAATACATTTGAATACAGACACACTGACATTTGGAGTCAACTTTTGACATTTCTAATAACGGGATACCCCAGATGGTTACAGTTTTCTAGAGCAATATATGCAATACATTTGACTCAAGTAACTGGCCTTGATTAGAGTTCCATCTGCACTCTATGAACCATCAATGTCCAGTCAAGTTACGTTTGAACTGTAATCTTGTTAAAACTGAATAACAAGCTCCTTGGATGTCTCTTGATAGCTGTGAAGCTTTAGAGACTGCTGTTCATCGATGCATTTTGAGTTCAGAAATATCCCTCCAGAAGATCATATGAGAAAGCACATAGCAAAATGGCATCCTGATCTTAGTTGAGTCATCTAGGCACTAATGCAATAGGAAGTCACGATGTTTTCTAGAAGCGTGACTAGTCCCCTTTCTAGTACTGGCAAACCAGTAAGCCTGAACCTCGTCTAGGCATCTGACTGAAAGCACCACTGTTTTCAGACCTTCCACACTATGGTAATAATCTTTGTACAAAATATGCCCCTGTGAGGTATAATTTGAAAATTAATAACTTGCTGGTCAATGACATCATGGTGAAATATATGTAACAACATATATAATGCTATGAAATCCCCCTGTATGATGTTCTTAACATATGTTCAAAACCACATAGGATGCTTCTTCACAGGCAGGGCTATTTGAAGAAATATGTTCACCTCAATTTGCATCTGAATAGTAAATAGGGTCCTCAAGACAGCAGGGAAAAGAAAAGGCAGGAGACAAAGCAAACTTTCACTTCTGCAAATAGAGGTGAGAAAAATAAAGCTGGTGCATCCATAACCAGAGACTCCATATCATCTTCTTTACTCTTCAGGGACAACCCTCAGAAGAATCCACTTCAAAAAGGTATAAAACAAAGGGGCAGAAACCCCAAAGCTTTCTCTTTCACCTAAGATGACAAAGGGACCAGCCGTTGATTTTGAAAGAAGTTCTTGATATGTGAATTTGCTCAGTCATTTTGTTGTGAACACAGGATAAGAATTTTACCTTGAACCCAGTCTGGTTTGTTCAGTTTTAGCTACTAGAAAGTGTCTGATGAAGTGGGATTCTACCCATGAGAGCTCATGCGATAAATAAATTTGTTAGTCTTTAAAAAGTACCACAGGACTCCATTTGTTTTGCTGAACTAAACTAACACTGCTACCCCACTGGATATTATCTTTGTTTCTAAATCATTTCTGACTTTAATATCTTCTACCTGTACTCACTTAAAACCTATCTTTTTGTAGTTAAAATAAACTTGTTTTAATTTTAATATAAACTACTCCAGTGTTGTGTTTAAACTAAACTGTTGCTAATTCCAGTTAAACAAATGATTGAATATTGCCCCTTAACAAGTGCAATTGACTTTTGATATCTGAACTGTTCAGGCGAGGGCTGGGTAACGCAGAGCACACATTTTCAGAAAATCCAGGACTGGGCGTGCATTGGGTTTACCCTGCAAGATATAAGTAAAGTTGGTGACAGCCAGAGCGTGGCATCTAGGATATTCCATCCCATGAACTAGTGGAGGGACTGCAAGACAGATGACCTGTTATATTTGGTGATGTATCACTGACAAGTGTGCAACAGGGCACAAAATGCTGCTCTCCCTAGTACTTCCACAGAGGAGCCAAACTTCTTGGTGGAAAACTGACAGTTAACATGTCCTCAATGGGATGGGGGAGGAAGAAAAAAATTCTGTGCAACAATCATGAGCTATTAACAGGGAGAATTTAAATATAAAAAGTCAAGAGAGTCCATGTAGCAGCTTTAATTTACATTTCACAATTTGCATATGCCCTTGCAACAGTCTACTCACCCATTTGCCTGGGGAGAATATATTTATATCTTAACAAGTAAAGTATCACCAGTTTTTTTTTCCATTATGCTAAAAATTGCGAAAGTAGCTTTTATGCCTTGTCTGGAAAATGTACATGACAGATTTGCAAAGCTATATTAAGATAGATATTTAACAGCCTAACCAATAATAAAAAAAAAAAAAACTACATTTCATCTAATGCGGTTACCTAATGTTGGTGTGAGAAGTTTAATATTTACATTTCCTGACTGTTTCAGCTTTTAATTCACACCTTTTTAAACGCTTTGTTCACATAGGACATTTTCATTATATTCTAATTGTAATAATCTAGACTATGTATATGTGCACGTATTTTATATAGGTGGCTTGGGAAGGTACCTTAATATACATAGATGATGTTGCAGGAACATTTATAATATAAAGGATCAGAGTTGATAAGACATTTTTCAATTTAAGGATTCTTGTAAAAGGGTGTGTCAGTCTGGGAGGGAGTTGGTTTTTGTTTTGTTTTAAGTTTGAGCCAAAATTGCTCAGTTAATTTTAGATGAAAATGAAGATACTTTTTCAATTTCATAAATAAAAAAGATTTTAAAAAAAATGTCCAGTGGTCTAGCAGTAGATGGTGAAACCTTTTCATTTAGTTTGAGATAGTCACATATGCAATGTAGGGATTGTGAGTGCTCTGGTGAAAATGGATTGTAATTTGTCAAAGTTATGGGTTATTCTAATTTCCAGTGAGCACACATTACATTGCATAGGGTTCTCTCTTCCAATCTGGTTCTTCTCTAGTGTAGCAACTTGGGAAGATTTTATACAGCTAGTAAAGTACACAAGGAAGGAGGCAGTATTCTGAAGAATCCCTGTCTCCCTTACATATCCAGGTACACATGGAAGGAGCTCTACCTGCATATGGAAAGATTTGGAGCCTTCCCTCCCCCTGCCCGGCCGCCTTTTTCTATACAATACGGAAAGTTACCATACGTTTCTTCATAACACTGTTGTCTAGAAAACAGACTATATAGAGCAATTTCATTGTTTATTAATTTTTCTTTTTAAAAATATGGTAAATTCTTAGCTTCCTTTTAAATGTGTGTTGAAATTATTTGGCCTCCAAAATTTTCCCATTAACAAATGTAGACTATAAAAAGTGGGAAAGTATCGACTATTGAAATTCATTCGGTTTTGATGAAAATTCAGCAGTATGCAGTGAACAAAACAGGGTCTGCTGGGCCAGGATTTAGGAGATCTGTGTTCTGTTCTGTCTCTGCCACATTCCATGCAGCCTTGGGGTAAGTCATTTCTCTGACCATTCATCAGTTGCACCTCAGTAAAATTGGGACAACACCACTCAAACCTCCCAGTGGTTGTGAGGAACTAAGATACTACATACCCAAGCGCCACTGAAGAGTCTGGAAATAAATGCCTTATTCAGCTCAGAGTTTGGACCATGTACAATAGGTGAAGCATGGTGCCATATGGACCATATACAATAGGTGAAGCATGGTGCCATATTCTAGAAGATACAGAGTAAATACCAAGCAGCTGTTGTGTTCACTGAACGCCATCCAGCCCAGGCAATGAATGAGGCAGGATAAAATGAATACATGATCATGTAATTAAGGACAATTTCTAATGCTTACAAAATGAGAAATCAAAATAAAAACCTAAGGTGTACAGACAGCTCTAAATTTGCTATTTACTAATTTTTGAGTGTTTCGCTTTGCACTCAATCTCTCTGATGTGTGTGTGGGGGGTATAGATTAGCATTTCCTAAACTGTGATCCACAGGACACTGGTGTTCCGCATGATGTGAATAGGTGTTCCGTGAAAAAAATGTCGATGCTAGCAATATTTTTCCTTCTGAAATATTAAATATGAAATTAGGTGAGCATCAAAAATACTAAGGTATTTGAATAGTATTTAGATAGTAGGTATATCAATATTTATAATGTGTTCATAATCATATAGTTATTATGCGACTCATGCCAAAACACAACTCTTTTAAATCAACTTTTGGAGCAATATATGCAGCAATACATGTTGCAATTTTTTGGTATGAAGAAAGAGGCCCCTTCCCTTCTCTTCTCGCTCCCCCTGGCCTCTTCCCCACTCCTCTCACTCCCCCCGGGCCCCATCCCCACTCCTCTAGCCCCACCCCTCCCCCCCAACCAGCTTGTATGTGTTCTGTCAATATATTCCAAGCCCAAGCTGTAGATTCTGGCTTTAAACTTGTCCGTTTTAAAAGCTGTTGCAGTGTTTGCCACAGACCAAGTAGCTACAGCATCTAACTAGCTCAGGTTAACCACAAATGCTTACCAAGTTGTGGGGTCACTTTTTTTAAAAACCTTTTTTCTTCTATTTTATATGCTTTACACATATACATTTGTAATAGATATACAGTAGATCAAGATGTGCTGTTTGATAGGGTATTAGGCATAACGTTATTAGATAAATCTGAAAAATCTCAAGATTTTAGAAACTGAACCTTACATTTTATGATACCAAAGGCAATCTAACAGAACCCTCTGATGAAACTTCAGTGCCTTGGCAACCCAGCCAAAGTATTGCCAAAAGTTTGGACCATGGTAACTATTTTAATAAGAAATATACAGTTAATCTTTTAAAATGGCATCTAACAAGGAGTTTTCTATTAAAAGAAGGCAATACATTCTAATGTTACATTGAGAAGCCAATGTGAAGTGTAAATATTTAAGATGAACCAACTAAGAGGTTATAAAAGTTGGCCAATTCTATGACTGGCAGTTCAGGGAGGGTTTCAAAGATAAGAAGCAGTTCTCTACCTAATCACAGGAGTGTGGGGAATAATCAGCTATTAGTATTGAGGTGTCAACAGCTGTTTTATATTATACATGAAATGTTATACCCTACTGGAGATGGACCAAGAAGAAAATGAATCAAATGTTTTTATATTGCTGCATGATGAACTACTAAACAAAGACAAACAAGGAATCCTGTGGCTCTTTTAAAGACTAACAAATTTATTTAACACATGAGCTTTCATAGAAGAAAGCTCATGCAGTAAATTTGTTAGTCTTTAAAAGTGCAATAGGATTCCTTGTTTGTCTAGTACAGCAAACAAACATGACTATCTCTTGGGAAACAGTGGTTAAAGTATAATTTGACGGGCCCGGAACCCTCCTAATCTCCAGGCCCCCTTCCTGTATTGTCTGGGCCCCCTTCATGCATGTGTGGGCCCCAGCCCAGGTAGGCATTTGCAACCACTTCTCAGTATCACATGCATCAGTTATTGCTCCATAAAAATATTTATAATTTTATATGATGTTTATGTCTATAGCAATTATTGTCACAAACTAGCAAACACTGCATCACACAGTAAGTATTGTAATTAACAACGGTGAGGAGTAGGATCTGCCAGCAGCCAGGGCAGGGTGGAACATGCGTTCCACCAGATTTTTCTATTTTTAGGGGCCCTGGAACTCTGGCCCCTCAAATTTGGGGGCCCAGAAACTGCATTCCGGTGTGTTCCCCCTTACTTTAACCTCTGGGAACTACTAAACCAAGAGCTATTCAGAAGCTTGAAAAGACTTCACATAAAAACTCCGTTCTAACTTCAAGATGTACATTTCTCTAGTTGGCTAAGAATGCTAAAGGAAAGAGCATAGAGTTAGCCAGAGGATCACACAGCAAAGAGGAGCCATGGCAAATAACTTGTAGACGTATGTTACTGACTGGATCTAGGCCAGCTGGTGTTCATAGTCCAACACGTCTCATACAAACTAGTATGTCACAAGATTCTTTGCACGAAGATAACTGAGTTTTCCAAACAGACCTGCAAGAAGCTATAGAAGAGGTACTTCATTTTCTCACTGGGTGAAGAGAAGGGACACCACTTCTGTCCTGGTTGGACATTTCAAAATTTGCCAGAAACATGCCCACTTTCTGACTGGCCCACATTAGAAGAGAAACCAGATGGCACCTGCCAGCAGAACATGTATAAGCTCCATGTTTTATATGTGGTTCCCAACTCCCATGGGGATGAGAAAGATAGAGTGGGGCCACTGTTCCTGGTTTATGAGAGCACCCCTATTTGGTAACAACTGAAGCCTGGTCACTGTCATGTACCCTATTAACTGTTTTATAAAAAGTCCTATGTTAGAGACAGCTGCAAAATCTGGAAGGAGGATTAATGATGGATGGGTGGCTCTCCCTTTCCCTTCCAGTAGAGCTTTGGCTGAGAACCCGCTTAGGTGCCAATTCCAACTTTTAGCAAAATGATTTTTGTATATATATTGTTTTTTCAAGTGAGATTTTGATTATATTAACCTAAATGTTTCTCAGAAAGTATATACCCTAGTTAAAATCCTCAGAAAGACTAGTATGTAGGAAATAAACATGCATTTCACTAACTAATCTTATTTATTTTAGAAGTTCTGCTAAATTAGTAAGTAATTGAGAATGTTGAGGTTGGAGAAATTTACTACACTAAGTAGGCTTAAAACAATTTGTAAGAGGAAGTTGTGTTTCCATACTGCAAAATTAGTTGTGAAATCCTCAGCCTTTCAAAGAATTCAACATAATATAAAAACAAACAAACAAAAACGCACACACATTATGTGATCAAGAGAATTGACAGCTCTTTGACAATGCATTTTGGCAGCAGGGGCCAGCACAGGGCAATTTGCCCTAAGTCTCAACCACCCCCAAGGACAGCCATGGTTTATGAATAACATTGAAATCTCCTGCACTCAACATTGCAGCTTCAAGGACAGAAACACTGAGCAGCCTATCCATTGCTACCAAGGCACAACACATCCCTGAACCAGCTATCTGTGCAGATCTGGCAAAGCACACTGAAAGAACACACACACACACATGAGCCTAGTGAAAACAGAGAAAAAGAAAAAAAGCTTTATTTTTGTTCGTAAGCTAGAATGTGTCACTATGTGAACTTTTGATTAAAGTGGAAACAACCTCAGAGCATACAGTGAAACTCCAGGTAATTATTTTGACTGTCTTCTAGTTTTTCTGCCTGTTATGTTTTGGATGTAATGTCTGATAGCCAAGATTTACTACTTACACATGCACAGCTTATGATGACCACCTAGACAAGGCAACTTTGAACTGAACAGCCTCCTACAAGAATACAATAACTTGTCTACATTTCTTAATTTTACTGTAGAATTGGTAAATTGAACTGCACAGTCTTATAAATCCATTGGCACACCTTGATAAAGGATCTCTGTTGAAGAATCCATAGTTCCATGTTGATACCAAAAATCAGCTGTTCGGACTAGAATGGAACTAGGATAAATATTGGCCTTTCTAATGAGATTGTAGTAAGATCTTGAATTAAACCGAGTTATCAACTCTTGACATTTGCAACATACCACACTGAGTTCGGTTTTTGGCATTGTAAACACTATCATCGAACAACCTCTCTCTTTGGTATTCAGAGGTATTTTGGCTAATAAAACTAATATATACATAATGATTCTCCACTCTATATTTTAGTGAGGAGGGACAGACCCAAAGAGTAAGAAACCTGATAGAGGTAACTGGTTGATTACATTGTTAAACAATGTATGTTTTATAAAACTTACTTACATGTCTTATACAGTAGAACATCAGAGTTATGAACACCTTGGGAATGGAGATTGTTTATAACTCTGAACCAAACATCATGGCTCTTTCAGAAGTTTACAACTGAACATTGAGTTAATGCAGCTTTGAAACTTTACTGTTCAAAAGAGAAATGCTGCTTTTAGCTACCTTAATTTAAACAAAACAAGAACAAAAATTCCTTACCTTGTCAATTATTTTTTTAAAAACCACTTTTTTTTTCTTTTTTTTTTTTTTAAAAAAGGAGTTTACGTTCACCAGAGTACTGTACTATATTTTGCATGGGAGTGGGGAAAGGGGAGGGGAGTCTCTGCTGCTGCCTGATTGCCTACTTCCAGTTCCAAATATAGTGTGTGGTTTAAGTGGTTAGTTTATAACTCTGAGGTCCTATTGTACATGGAGATAGGCCTGTGCCAAACATGCAGGCAAGTCCAAAGACCACCAGGCTTTAGGAAAGCTCAGGTTAAGGTCATCTGCTTTTCTATATTTCAGGGGGAAAGTTAAGCAAATAAATACCACCAAGAAAAAACAAGTAAAACTTGGGGAACGGGTGTTCATCAGATACTGTTTGAGACTTAGGGTTCTTTCAAACATGAAACTCAGTTTACAAACAGATTAAAAACCAAAAAGAGTTTGTACAGACCCTCTGGGCTAACCCCATTAAGTTGCATAGGACTAAAATAGTTCATTAAGGGTTTTAAAAACTTCTGGAGCCAAGGGCTCATTATTACTGTGACATTTTGCTTAAAATCATCTAAAACTAAATTGCAGTAGGATCATTATGCTGAATGATTTTCAACAATGGCACCAGCAAAAACAAGTAACATAAAAACTTCGGTTCAATAGAAAGTTACTTGGACAAAATGCATTGAGCCAAACCCAAAACTCTTTAGTCAGTTTGTTGTCTGTGCATAGTGTAATAAAATCAGGTGAACTTCAGTAGGAATTTCCCTGAGAAGGAACAAACATTGCAGTCCTTTCTAAAGCAAACACCCACTGAAGTTTATTTAAGTTTATTTGAGTAAGCACAGAAAACAAACCAAGGAGCTGAGGAATTAGCTCATTATGAACAAGTCCCATAGTAGCTCACAAATGTTTATGATTTTTTTATCTGAAAAACAAGAGTTATGAAAAAACATCGCAAGGAAAAGTATAGTATAGATAACACAACAATACTAACCTACTTTTATTTGTTTGGAGATCTCAGTGGAGCTGGAGAAGAAGAACTAGTTTTTACTTGATAGAGGAGCAGTAGTGACTAATTCTCATTAAAACCAGACTTGCCTCACCTGGGAAGATTTATAGACGATTAGAGGAAGCACTCAGGGGGTTGAACATCCTACTATGGAAGAAAGAAAGGAGTTTTTTTCTTTGTGTGTAGTCTTTTTTTTTGTTTTGTTTTTTTAAATTAATGGAAGAAGAAACTCCCCTTTACATGTGATCTGTAAGGGTATATGGTAAATACATTTGTCTTAAAATTGGACTGCGCTAAGCCTTCAATCAGCACTTCCAGGTCAGGTGAAAGGTTAGAGGGCAGCGCTGACCACTTTAAAATGTTCCTGAACAGCCTAAGGGTGGAAAATCAGACTATAATAACAGATGATTACAATGGTGGTCTTATTGTAAGTGGGGAGTGTAAATATACCTTTTATCTTTGATTGGTTATTATGCTTTTGTTTAAGATGGGCTAATTAGTGCAGTAGTATAATTTGTAGTGATTTAGTATTCAGTGGGTGAGCAGAATTAATAACACTTAAAACAGTGAGGGGAGTGGAAGAGGTAAAAGCATTACTAAGGATAGGGTAAAGTAAAACACACCAATGTATCTTTCACTTCCAGTTAGTTGCTTTCCTTATTACAACTTCTATCATTTAGCCATTCAGTGTGTAAACTACTTTTCTTGCACACCTACTGAATGCTACATAGGTTTACTTCACCTATGTTATTACACTTACAGTTATTTATTTTGTGGCCTTTGTCTCTACCAATGGATACATTGATTCCATTGTGTTTGTTGCTCCATTAGGCATTCTCTCATGGAGCTGTGTGTTCTGTATGTTAATGAGATTATAGCTCAGTTCCTTTTACTGTCTCCTGTGCATATTGAACAGGAGATATATGGAACAGCTCTTTCAGAACCCCAGCTGAGAGAGCAGTCGGGACTGCTAAGTGATTACACAGCTCCTCCAACTGAAAGTGGAGAACAGAATCAGGTGCAGGTTTCTAACCATCAGAGAAGTGAAGTTCTGGAATAGCCTTCCAAGAAGAGCAGTGGGGGCAAAAAACCCAGCCTGCTTCAAAATGAGCTGGATACCTTTATTGAGGGGATGGTATGATGGGACAGTCTAATCTGGCAATTAATTGAACTTTGACTACTAGTGGTAAATATGCCAATGGACTAAAATGATACGTTAGATGGGGTGGGTTCTGAATTATTACAGGGAATTCTTGTCTGGGGTCTGTCTGGTGAGCCTTGCCCACATGCTCAGGGATTAGCTGATTGCCATATTTGGGGTCAGGATGGAATTTTCCCTTGGGGCAGCGTGGCAGGGGTCCTGGGGGTTTTTCATCTTCCCCTTTAGCATGGGGCATGAGTCACTTGCTGGTGGTTCCTCTATATTTTGAAGTCTTTAAACCATGACTTGGGGACTTCAGTGACTCAGTCATAGGTTATGTGACTATTACAGGAGTGAGTGGGAAGTTCTGTGGTCTGCATTGTGCAGGTGGGCAGATTGTTCTCAACCACTGTGTTGGGACACAAAGGTGTATCATGATGAGCCGGGAGGTGTGTGTAACAGAAAACTGGCAGCTCAGCTTAGAGCTCTTGCCACCCACCACTCTCTGCTGACCTCAACAGCCTGCTCCAGCTATACAATATAGGCAGCAGGCAGGGCCAGATGAGTAAAGGGACTTAGGGGCTGCAACCCAGAGATCCTGGGCTGGGTGGGATACCACTTGCCCCACAAAAATGAACCAGACTGCCAGGGCACCAGCCTGCACTAGCCTGACTCTGCCCCCACACAGGTCCTGGAGTGCTGTAGCCTCCCGTGCACTCCCAGACCAAGCGCCACTACCACTGGCAGATTGTAGTGTGTCACTCAGGGGAACATCAGCTGTCAGGTGTGTTGCGACAGAAAAAACGTTGAGAAACACAGAACTAGATGATCAAATTGGTCCCTTCTGACCTTAAAATCTATAAACCATGTGTGTGAAACATGTCCCCTTTTAGTAGCCATAGTCAACTCTCATCAGCTTCAATAGGGCCAGATTTTCAAAGGTTTCTATGTACCAAAAGATGCAGATTGGTGTGCAGGGGAATTTTAAAAAGCACCCCTGCAGGTTCAGCACCTCAGCCCTGGTCTACACTACACAGTTAGGTCAACGTGGGGCAGCTTACATCAACCTAACTATGTCAGTGTCTACACTACAGCCTTGTCTTGGGATGGAAGCACCTTACTATGCTGACATCATAAGTCCACCTCCACAAGAGGTGTAGGGTGTATGTTGGTGTAGTTAGGGTGATGCAGAGTCTGCATAGAGCCTGCATTACATCGGCTGTTGGCTGTTTCGTCAATTTCATGGGTCAAGCACTGATAAAGCTGGAGCCATGAAATTGACAAGAAAGCTGGGCAGATAGAGCCGAACTGACCCTTTCTCCCCTCTCTGAGCCAGGTTGCTGCCCAGAGGCACACCAACCAGGAAGCCAAGGAGCCCAGGTGGGGAAACAGCTGGACTCCCTATTGACAAGCTACGTGAAAGGCTTACTGCAGTGACTGTAAGTCAAACTATCATGGATTGACCTTGGGCTGCAGTGTAGACATGTCCTAAGTCTCATCTTCAGGTGTCTGAATACATTTTAAAATCTGGCCCTTAGAGAGCTCAGGAACCCAGCTGGATCCATCCATTGTTGAGTAGCTAGCAGAGAAGTAGGGCCACTCTCCACTAGAATGGAGGAATGAAAAAGAAGACCTCACCTGGGTCTGAAAGAGAGAACCATTTGGTCAGGCAAGGCTATACTTCTCCAATCTCCTACCAAAAATGAGGTCCAGACCATTCTCCTTTGGAAGTGTTAAGCTAATAAATACCTTGGCTCATCCCATGGTTTTCATGAAGGCCATAAGACCCTGTGTTAAACTACAGGTGTGTTGAAGCCACTTGTGACGCCATCAAGCTAGCTAAATGCTATGACAAGATCTCTGTGGCAACAGTGAGTAGCGCACACACTGCCAGTGTGGCTATTGCCTGTCGGACACTCACACGCTAGGCCCAGGGCTTCTCAACCTTTCTTCCATCACAACACACCTGACAGATGATGTTCCCTTGTGTGACACACTACGATCTGCTGGTGACAGTGGCAATTAGGCTGGGAGCGCTTGGGAGGCTGCAGTGCTCTGGAAGATGCAGCACTCCAGGACCTAGGTGGGGGCAGAGTCAAGCCAGCTCAGGCTGGTGCCCTGGCGGTCTGGCTCGATGGGGTCGGGTTTATTTTTGTGGGGCAGGTGGTGCCCCCACAAACCAGGATCTCTGGGTTGCAGCCCTTAAGTCCCTTTCCTCATCTGGCTGCTGCCTGTGTTGTGCAGCAGGAGCGGGCTGTTGAGGGCAGCAGAGAGCAGCAGGCGGCAGGAGCCCCAAGCTGGCTCCAAACTGAGCTGTCAATTTTCTGCAACACACTCCCCGGCTCTTTGGGACACACTTTTGTGTCCTGACACAGTGGCTGAAAACCACTGCACTAGGGAACCACCTTTGAAAAAGTCACCTTTAGAATTGGGGGCCTCCTGCCTGGCCTGCCCAGGCTTACACTGAACAGAGTAGCGGCCACCAGAGACCACAGCCTGAAATATGGGCAGCGGAATCATCCTTTCATGTCTATGTAATACAGAGAAAGGCAGGCACCAGTCTAGGTTTCCATAGCTAAAGCAGTGACTGTATTAAGAATTACCAACTGCTTCACTCACCGATTAATACAGAGTGAATTTTTGTTGAGTTGTTTTGAGGTTCTGCAGAATATTTTTGGGTATCTGAGCTAGAAGCTATAATGAGCCTGCAGCCACAAAACCATTATCAAGAAAGTGTGGTGGAGTGAGCAGCTTGTATCTTAATCTTCAGGCTTCCCTTTAGCAGAAGACTAGGCCAAATGTCAGCAATCCTGTGAGTACTGGTGACTTACAGGAAGTGCTTGTTGCAAGCTGATTTCCCATGAGGCGTTTTACAGGGAGACAAAGACAAACCGACACAGCCATCCCTGCCTCCTGCTCTTGTGGGTGTTTGTTTTCTGGTTATTTCTGAGATGGAAGACAATTTTCAAAGAGCAAAAGCTGACCTCTGCAGTGAAACATTTCACTGGTGCAATATATATAGACAGATAGACAACAGAAACTGGGAATTTGTTACATGTACATAAACACAAATTTGGTAAGTCCTGTAACAACACATTTCCCAAGCACAGACCGGGTAGGAAAAGAGTCAAATGTGTTCATAGGGCCACTGTCCTCAGCCTTGGGGTCATGAACATTTCTAGAGTCACAACGTTTCCTGTTGAACTCTAAGCAGATATTTTTAAAATGTTGTAGGTCAAGTTGTCCCTACTGTCTCCACAGGTGGAAAGACAAATACTTGTGGATGCAAGTGAGGCAGGAACAGAGCATGGGAGGTGGAAGTGCTGTCCCCATGGTATCATCTCCTCCCCTTTTACCTAGCAAAAGCATGTCTTAACCCCAGATCCCATGACTCAACATTTACAGATCCCTGCTCCCACATGGATTAATTAGATGCAGATTTCTGTCCATCAGAGGAGTGAAATTCTGGGATAGCCTTCCAAAGGGAGCAGTGGGGGCAAAAAACTTAGCTGGTTTCAAAACTGAACTTGATAAATTTATGGAGGGAATGGTAAGAGACGACAGCCTAGTTTGGCGATCAACTGATCTTTGGCTCCTGGTTGTAGATATGCCAATGGGACGATTGATAGGACAGGTTCTGAGTTATTACAGAGAATTCTTTCTTGGGTGTCTGGCTGATGAGTCTTGTCAACATGCTCAGGGTCAAGAGGGGATTTTCCCCTAGGGCAGATTGGCAGGGACTCTGGGGGTTTTTCTGCCTTCCTCTAGCATGGAGCATGACTCACTTGTTAGTGGATTCTCTGTACTTTAAAGTCTTCACACCATGATTTGAGGATGTTAATAACTTTGTCATAGGTTAGAGATTCATTACGAGGGGAGAGGTGGGAGGTTCTGTTTGCCTGCATTGTGCAGGAGGTCAGATTAGATGATCATATTGGTCCCTGTTGACCTTAGAGTCTATGGCTATGTCTACACTTGCTAAAATTAGTTTGAATTAGTTAGTTCAAACTAACTAAATCAAACTAATTTTAGTTAGTTCGAATTAGCTTAATTTGAACTAGAAAAAGTTAGTTCGAACTAAGCAAGTGCCATGAATGGCACTTGTTTAGTTCGAATTAGCGATCCCTATTCATTTCAATGGCTGGTTAGTTCGAACTAAGAAATTAATTTGAATTAACATGGCCACATTGGCTAATTCAAACTAGTTAGTTCAAATTAAAGCCTCACTTCTGGAGCCCTATTCAAACCTATTAGTTCGAATTAAGGAAGCCCTTGATTCGAACTAACTAAAGCCTAGTGTAGCCATGGCTTTAGTTAGTTCAAATTAAGCCTCCTTAATTTGAACTAACTTGCCACTGTAGACATAGCCTATGAGCCTAGGAATGTCCCTGGAGTCAGTGAGGTTCTGCATGGTGCAGGGGTTCATCCATGTGTAATCTCATGAAGGATTAAAACCAAAATGCAGTTGTGGCTCTGTGATATGACCATCTCTTCCAAAGGCAATCAATGGAGTGAGGAATCTCTGCAGGAGCCGATGCAGCCCAGAAGCTAATAGCAGCTGGCGTCCAACCCTGAGACACCAGGCCCTCAGGCATATGACCGTAGTCTCTTGCAGATATCCTGAAATGTTCTTTAGTGTGAACCGCTTGCCCATTCTATGCATGGAGGTGGGGCAAACTTCTGCTCCTCTCAAAGAATTAAGCGGACTTACAGAATTTATGGGCCACAAACCCACAGAGGGGAAGATCTGCCCTGTGTCTCTAGTCCCGCTGGTAGTGAAGGTAATCATAAATATACATTTGTATGCCAGTTCATACCTTGGGCTTCACAAAAACCTGAATGGTGATCTCGAATACTGCTGCATCAACAGACTGGCACATCTGCTGTGGTCCATTTCTCTGGAAAGTTATTCTGCCTTCACCTTGCTGAGGTCACTGGTAAGGCTTTGCGTCACAGAGTGAGTTGGATGAAGTTGGAAAATGCATATGGTTTTGGTGTCTGTCAGAAACGACAGTAACCACCTTATGAAGCATATTAGCAGCAGCGCTGTTGGTGATTTGAAGGTGACCAGACATGCTGGAATCTTTTCCCTAGCTTCTGATTTTCTTGTTTTCATAGTTCAAGTGCTGTCCCGGAGCAGGGATTTATTTAAGTATGTGCTTTAGTGCTTTCTTGAATTGCCACTGATATCAGGACAGGAGATCAAGCCCATCGGACCTTTCACAGAGAGACGAGGCTCCTGGGTTCAGTCCTCTAACCTTCCATAATATAAGTCCCATTCACTTCAAAGTGACTTTGCACATCATTGCTCTGACCTGCACCCAGGAGGGCGGTTGAAGCAGGTCAAATAGCAAAAGGGCTTTTGAAAGCCTTGAAGGGGCTATTGAAATGTAAAGTATATGTTCTAAGAACTACCCAAATCTTAGCCCAGAACACAAACGCATTTTAAAATGTTCACATTACCCCATACATTCCCTTTTTTACATCTTCATTTTCTGGTTTCATCTGGGCTGAGAAGAGTGTAAAATAGAGAGAGGCTGCCATCTTGACCAAAGTGACCTGGATAAATAGCTGAGTTTTCAGCTGCTTATTAAAACCAAACTTTCTAAGCTTTGAAGTTCTCCTTCGTAAAAGGAAGTGGTAACCTGAACAAAAACTATATGCAGAATCTGACACTGCTGTATTTTTAATCCTAATGTAAGTCATCTTCCTAGTTACTTTTTGTGATTAGATTTTGTGATCTAGATTATAATTATGGATGAACACACCTGCCCCCTGTCAGTATTTAGTCTGGTTACAGAAGGTGCACAATTTTTCTCATATTAATAAATATCATAGGGGTTATCTATGCTGCTTCACAGTTCATCCTACTGGGGTGTGAATAGGAGCATGCCCTAGAATGCTGCCCTGTGACTTCCCCTGGGCACAACTAAAAAGTCTCTCTTGCATTAACGCCATGCTCTTCAAACAGCACCACATTAACATGAAGTAAAAACCTTTTAGTTCACACTCAGAGCATCCACGCAGGGGAGTGACACTGGAGCCCTTCGCTGGACACGACTCTTCCCACCCCTGTAGTCCAAACTGTGGGGCCATGTAGATGTAGCCATATATACTTAAAATAACTAAATCAAAGAACGAAGCATAGTGCATGTACCTAAGGAAGAAAATTAATTTACTTGGATTACCTTAATTGCTCAGGTTATAGTCTATGGCAGTGGTTCTCAACCTTTTGCGGGTCATGACACACTTGTCAGCGTATTGTAACCCTACAAGACATACCAGCTCCCCACCCCCGCCCCCCCAAGCTGAATCCACCCATCTCCCCAGCTCTCTGCGACACCACTGTGCAATGACACAGTAATGTGTCCTGATACAGTGGTTGAGAACAGCTGGTCTACGGATCCCTTCACTATTAGGCCCCCACATTGGTCGTGAGAGACTCTCTACCAATTGATTCTTATGGAGAGATTTGGCAAAGGCCAATGATTAACTGAGTATGAAGAATATATTACACTAATCTCGAAGATGGTCCTTCCAACACACAATTGGAATACACTGGGAGAAGTGCTATCGGAAAGTTTACACTTCAGCTACCTGCACTCTATTTGCTCTGGGCAGAGCGATTCCATGGATGTCAGGCCATTCTCTTCCTTCAGCTTGGATATACTTTTATAAAGGGGTGAATCGGCTTCTCTCAGTGGGGTGATGTCTCTACCGGCTCATAAGACATTTAGTTCTGTGCATGGAAATGATAGAAAGACTGTTGCCTGGTAAATAAAGAAAGTGAAAGCTCTCTTCCCTAGCAACATTTTCTTGACTTATTAGAATGTAGATGAGGAACAGAAGAACACTGATAGTGGACAGGTGGAGTCACTTTTATTTACATCATGGCATGATCTTGCTCCCAACTAAGTTAATGACAAAACTCACACAATCTTCAAGGGGAGTAGAAAAAGGCACAAAGTGTTACCCTCAGAGGATACGCTAATAATTACAAAGAAGCACAGGTTAGTAGGACACATTCTATACTATAAATTAATCAAATCTCTCAGTTACAGTAGTGAGGAGTTTGCTAGTATCCACTACAGAAGTGAAAGTGCCAATTCTGTCCACAAGCCTCAGGAAGACTGCATAGATGACATCACTTTTCTTGGTTACATGTTAAATTCCCTTTTGCTAGTTTGGTTTCCTTTGATGGAGGTCGGTGTTCATTTCCCCGTCCTAGAAACAACTTGAATTGCTTTGATCCACTCTGTACGCTCCACAGATGTGGCTGCTTGGAAAAAATAGTGGACTTCATTTGCTGTGATGATTTCAAACAGATTGCTGTCCACTTCATGTTTCTTGGCTAAAGGTTGAGGGGAGGGGAAAAGAAAGCAGCAGATTTCAGAAGTGAATGGAGAATTTTTAGCCTATGCTTACATTGTTTCTGCCTCTAAAACCCGTATGGGGATTTCCTTCCATTCTGCTGTTAGAACTTACTCTGCTATAGCACGGAAAGGCCTCATACCTACAAAAACCACATCTATAAGAGGGAAACCTCCTCCTCAGTGAAAAACAGGTACTGGAACTACCAAGGCTATAGAACAAGAGTGACACTTATAGAAAGTGCTAAGAGCCACAACCAGCCCTTCTGCAGCGGAGTGAGCTGAGTTGTTGCAAATTTTGTGAGGTTCCTATCCAAGTGATTCCACTCAATGCACCCCCCATGAGGAGGAACTTGTGGCCATGCACCGAGTGCAGCCTTCAAAGTCAGAAGAACAGGGCTATCTGCAAAGAAAGGAAGCTTAAATCATCCCAGCTCATGAAACCTCCATGCTTCCTTCCCCCAGGGCAGTGCAACTCAGGAATCAAGTAGCCAATGGCCAACTTTGCTGAGTTTCATCCCTTCATGAAATAGAATGTATGCAGTGGCAACCAATGTTGCTCCTTGCAAGATTAACCACGGTGGCTTTTTCCCCCATGAGCATTTTCCCTGGTTTCAGAAGAAAGTATGATGTGTAGATTGACCGCTTCTTGGCATAACCCATCTTCCTCCAACACGTCCTTTCCAGAGCCATGAATTTCAGCATCCCCAAAATTCATGGGGCTTGGGCAGGTTACCTTAACACTGAAGCCAAGTACAATGCTTTTAATAGAGTTAGCCTAAGCACGTGACAAAATATGTATTTCCCTAGCTCCTTTTAGCTCAGTCTTAGACTAGCAGAAGAGACCTGCTTGTGGGATTAACACTGATGACCTGCTCCATTTATGATGAATTGCAAATAGCTTATTTTTGAGC
The DNA here is from genome assembly GCA_007922175.1 of Pelusios castaneus. Taxonomy (NCBI): domain Eukaryota; kingdom Metazoa; phylum Chordata; order Testudines; family Pelomedusidae; genus Pelusios; species Pelusios castaneus. Next base: position 9,863,093 of record ML685758.1, read on the forward strand.
CAGCATGTTGCCTGACTGCATCTAGATGTGTACTGCAAAGAGCTCACTCTTGTTTGTGCGTGTTTCCTTACCATCCGGTACATCTTCAACAGCTGTCACCACACTACCCCTCAAGTGAACTGCTCCAAGTGGTTCTTCTCCCTAGCAGGAATTCCAAACAAAACAAACATTGGCATGATTGAAAAATCCAACTCACCTGCTCCTAAAACCATCTAGATCTGTACGACTGGAACTCTTCACTGAGAGCAGGGAAATATGATGAAAAGAATTGGGACAGATCTATGAAAAATTAGCCCAGTGGGACAGCAGAAAATCTGTATGTGTATGGGGGAGATCCTTTGGAATACAGGCTCTGCTAAATATTTTGAAGGATCCCTTCTAAGATCAGTGTGCAAAAAGAAGGTAGAGATTTGTGCTAAGTGCAAGATCTGGATTGATTGAGCTCTTCCATCAGTGAATAGAAGCAGCATACCTGCACCATTCAGCCAGCAGGTGATTTACAAAGATAGGCAGATCTCAACATTGTCTGAAAAGGGGAACTAGTTCTAGAAAGTCCTTCTATACAGAAGGACAGCCACCACCACAGACCAAATGACTACAGATCAGATTCTTGTTTACGCTCCTGCTCTCTTGTGCAGCTCAGAACTATGGCTGTAAGTGGCCAGGAGAGAATTCTCCTTGTGGAGAGAGAATTTTTGTGGCAAAAACCAGAAGAAAGCAGCTCTTGTGCACCAACACATGCCCACTCTGGTAGAGACAACAGGACTCCTTGTTTGTTTTGCTGAACTAGACTAACATGGCTCCCCCTTTGGGAGTTGTCAACATGGCAGTATTGTTAATGTAATTAATCACTGGCTAAAAGGATATAGTAAAGGTGTGTTTGGAACTGAGAGCCTCCTCTTGCCCAGCCCCATGAGCTTTCACTCAGCAGCCATGCTGTTCCAGCACCATATAGAGCCTGACCACATTTGCTTATCTAATCTAGATAACCGCTACCAACAGAAGCAATATAAGCACCCACCCATACACACACGCTGCATGGCCAAATAATCACAGTGGCATATTCCATTCTCCAGCCCAGCTGGAGATCATGTCTTTAAGAAGTTCTTGAATGATGCTGGCATAAATATGAACAAACTCTCTCACCCCAGCAGGATCATAGTAGTGAAGATATGCAGGGTCCTCTCTTAGGACAAACTTTCTCACTTTCCAGTTTTTCCTCCGATGGCCCTAAGCAAATTTATACAAAGTCACATAATATTCTGCTTTGTTTAAAGGAAATCACACATGAATAGGAAAATATAGCTGAAAACTAAGGTTTTGACTTTGGGTGCCTTTAATGATGGAACCTACAATAGAGGTTTTCCAAAACACCCACAAGTGAATTAAGCACACAAGACCCATTTTCAAAATTAACTTGGGCTCATAAAGCCCTTGATTTCAACACTTTAAAATCTTACACAATATCTAATTCTGTAGCTAGTTTTCCTGCCTGGGCAATTAAAAAAAATCACGCAGTTAAATACTGTTATCCATTTGAAATAGATCTGCATTTTCACTAGCCCTATCTTCAGTCTTGGAAAACACACATTCAAGATAGAAGCAGCAATACTCAGAAACTGTGGCCTGTCACAATCCACTGTGACTTAGAGTGGGTCATCAAAACCAGACTAATATTGGCCAAAGGGCTGCCACACATCATTTCCTCCTGTTATTTCAAAGACATTTCAGTTTCTCAAGTAACTATTGCTGTTCAAAAGGAAGTTCTTTACTCACTAGGTATGGGCCAACAGTGGGTGCGAGGAAATGAACCATAGCAGAAATGTGGTGAAGCTTCACGTCCCTTTAAGTATTTCAGATACTCTTTATGTGATGCACTTTCGCAAGAAGAGTACAAGTGACATGGCCAATAAACACTCAAGCTCTCTATCCAGATGATTTGTAGCATCATTCACAGATTCAGACCTTCAAGTGGTTACCCATTTATCTATTCGTTCATTATCACAACCACCATCGTCATCATCATGACACCTATCGTCATGTGAATTAGGGAGCAGAAAAAGGTGACAACAACTGAGGGATTTTCTGTCTCAGTTCCTCCGGAGAGGGGTCTAGGGACTGGTATACCATGCAACAGCTAAATCTAACTACTTATCTATTTGTTTTCTGTTGAGTCTACCATTTTAGCACCTAAAACTTGATGCCACAATATCTGTGTGGGCAGAATACTACACCTACACAAAGCCTCAGTGAAGTCAATGGGGTGCTCTGGTTAGCAACATGTGACCTCAGTGTCTAAAAGGAAATGTCTGTGAATAACTGTAGCAGCTGAACCTGCATCCCCAGAGCGAGGGGGTGGCTGATGTAATGGATTATACAACTCCAGCTTCTACAATCCATGACTCCTAGAAGAACTGGCCATTTGCTTGATCTGCATCACCACCAAAGCCCACTCTCGCAACTTATTTGTCTTACTTACCTCAATGACTAAATATCACATTGTCCCATGAAGTGACACTTCTTTGAGGTGCGTATGGGCTTTCCTACATGCGGGGAATGTGTCACATTGCTCCATGACAGGGCCGCAAATTTCAACTTTTGGCTAAACTGACCTTTTCGGTTTAAATCAGTTAGAGGGGGATGATCAATAGTTCACATTTTAACTCCCACCCTGCTGTCGCTTGTTGCACACTGAAAACCCCTGATCCTGTCTGACTGTTCTGCCAATGTCCTGTTGCTGTTACAGTCCTGTAATGTAAACAACAGCCGGAGACCTTGTTAACTCTGACAAAAGTACCGGTGAATCTCAGCAGACAGCATCTTTGTACAAAGCGAGGCGGGCCTCTCACAAGCTGCTGCTGCTAAGAACTCGTGTAACAGCCACTGCCTTGGCCAACACATTTGGGGCTAAAACCACAATCCTTCAGTGCTAAAAGCACAAACTGCTACAGCGTCATTGCGAGGGGACAGCTGAACTCTGTTTCTGTGGATTGACACAGAGGGGGCCTGTAACACACACACATTCTCTGTGTGCTATGCTCAGATGGTCCAGGTTAGCTCCAAGCTCTCAAGAAGCTTCTGAATCTTTTTTATTCTTGTGTTTTGTTAACTTTATTCCTGTTGCAAACCAGCAGAATGACTGAAATACTGACCTGCTTCAGTAAACAGCCCTGTTTGACCACCGTGCCTCTGAACTCTTCTTTCAAGATTAGATCATCATCACTAGAATTCTCTTCACAGAAGAACCCACTGTCTGCCTGCATAAACACAAGGAAGGAGGCACCCTTTAGAAACCACATGGCTACAAAGGTCTGTTTTCCTACCCAAAAGGAGGTCAGCTTGTGCATGGCTTACTTTTGCTAGCCATGAGGCCAAAACAGCCCTTCCTCTAAACCCCCCCCCCAGAAAAGACAAGAAGCTCTGAGCTTCAGCCAGCAGTGTATTCGTAGAATCATCCACTGAGTGTTGGGGCCAAATGGGCATAGGACCAGGTTCTCTTTGAGATTTCCCCATGGATTGCTGGACATTTGGTGAAAGCTGGAGCATTGGTCTATGTCTCAGTACCCATACACTACTCCCTGCTGATCTATTTCTCTCACCATGAGAATAAGGCTCCCAGAATCCTAAGAGGTCCCAACCAGTGACTGTTCCAGATCTTCTCTTACGGTGACTTTCAGTGTGCAGATTAGAACCCAGGCAGGGTGCTGACAGCTAATTTCCTACAGGCTTGAGAAGAATGCCAGTAGGAGCTACCATCACCTGGCTACACCGTCACCAGAATGGCCATTGTCTCTCCAACGCCCGCAGGCTTTTATGAAATTTGGAAAAAGCAGGGAATATTGCTGCCTAAGCTAAACCCCCTTTCCACCAACAAGAACTGGCCACTGGTGTCCATCTTCTCTAGTTTTCTATCCCCTCCCTGGTGTTTTGAAGCCAGCACTGAATTTAGTTGTCCCAAGATGCCTGCAATATTTGCAAGTTCCACAGGAACCCTGCAACCAGATCAGTGTGCTGCAATTTACTGGAACATTGCACGGCTCTAACGATGCAAATGCAGAGGAACATAGTGATGTGGCTCATAGATAACTATTACAGTTTGTACTGTGCACAGTGTCAAGTGAAAAGCTGATGTTGTGATACTTGACACCATATTTGCAGGTATTAGAAATGGGAAAAAGCTGAAATAGAATAGAATACACTGCAACCGTGCAAGACAGCCTGGGGCCAGGAATTTGACTGCCAAAGTTCTGCCTCAATTTCCCATTCTGTAAAACTGCCCTATCTCTTTTGAACTTTATGAGGATAAATGGATTAATGGGCCAAATCTGCAGTCCTTACTCAGACAAAACTCATATTCATGTCAAACTTTCCCGCACAGATGTGATTATGTAAGCAGAACTTACAGGAGTAAAAGCTTCTAAATAATAATTAATAGAATTAATAGAATTGATTGATTAATAATTAATAGAAGCAATAGCTATTTGTTAATGTAATTCAGTAAACAGAATAGTTTTAAACATTTATCTGATATTATGAGTGATATTTCATGCTTTTCATATAGCCAGCTTGTGTCTGAAGCACCATATTAAATTAAACCATGAAATGTATGGTTACCCATCTAGTTCAGCTGAGATGATCCAAACTAAATCAGATGGAAGTGAAACAAAATATTAAAGAAAGCAGCTTTCCTGTCTACTAAAGATTGGGTGTGACCTGCTCCTGGTGTGGACTGAGTCATGTCTGGTGACTTTACTGACAAAAATTGGTCTGTAACACTTCACTCGTATGAGGAACTGAAGAAGGAGCAAGACCCTATGATCAGTGCACTGGATTCTTTCCAGGCTCATGTATCATCAGCAGAATTGTCTAAAATGCTACCACTGGAACTTAGCTGTTACTGGTGAGGATGGGTAGTCTGAAAGAACCCAGCTTGACCTTCAGATCTCAGGTCAAGTTTACTGAGCTGGCTACTAGAAAGAAACACTAAGAAAAAAACCTTTACATTGGGCAATTTCATTCCAAATGCCACTGAGAAAGACACTAGACATAGAACTCCATCTCTACATAGTCACATCTGGAAGATTTGAGAAACTGTTGTGCAACTGAGGAAAGCAATACATCTGGAAGTCTATGTTCAAACTTTCCCAAAGCTAGAAGAACACAACACAACACTCACAAAGTAGTAATAGGCATCAGATAGATCGAGGAAGGGGGTTTCTGACAATCCTTCGGCAGCGCTCTTTGACGCGTCCCCAGCTGGCTGCAGGTAGCCTTCATTTAACAGGGAAGAGGCTAGCATGAGACCCTCCTTGCGATTTCGGATAACATTGCTTGACACTAGCCAGTCAATGACACAGCTTCCTAGTTGCAAGATAATAAAACAAGATGGGTATTTATGGTCATCTCCTGAGAAAATTATCGTTAAAAGACCTGTTCAACATACAGAGTCAATTGCCCGGCTCTCTGTGATCATGAATGTGATATTTTAAATGACAAATGTGATGGGCTAATCTGGGTATGTGGCTGTGTACACTTGCTGACCCACACTGTTAGTGTTGACCTGGTGATGGCTGGTGGCAGGGTCGCTCATCAGCGGCAACCTAGCCAGAAAGGAAAGGGGAGTAGTCAGGGAATACAGGGTAAAGCTGAGAAGTCCTAAGTGAGGAATGCTGGGAATGGTTAAGCCTGGGGAATGAGATTCTTTCGAGTTACTTTGTTAATACAACAATACCTCAGGAAGAGGGTGCGTTCTGAGCCCTTCCAGCACACTATAGTTTGTCTACTCCCAGGGTAGTCACGCTGGCTGGAGCCAATGTGACACAGTTCCCAATTAAGAATATTTCACTTGGTATTAAGAATTCAATGACATTCTAGATGAAAAGATCTGCTTCATTCCTTTCATCTCTCAGATCACACCTTAAAACAGGGCACGATCTGTTGCATCCATAACCACCCACTGCGTGGCCTAGAGCGGACACTTCTGAATGCTCTGCAGAAAAGTTCACAGCAACTCGCTTCCCATTGATGGAAAAAGCTTCCACCAGCCTTTCTTCAAGGTTTTATATGGCTCTGGCTGGGTCCTCCAAAGCTCTGCAGTGCTGTGCTGTGCTGTGACTCAGACTCTACTGTATATTTCTTTGCATGGAGCAATTTCAATGGCAATTAGAGAACAGGAGCTTGTTACCTGTAAAGCAGTGATTGAACACTTTCTTGCCTTTTTCCAGCTTCAGTTCTTTTATTCCTTTGTCAGGATCCTTCATTGAGAGATGCAAGGCACTGTGTGTAAGAAAGAGCCATGGGAATTGTTAGGAAGTAGGCAGTTTTAACCATTTAACATAATAATGTAGTTCTCATTCTGTACTGTGGAAGTGCCTCACATTCTCTTGACACTGTCACTTCTCCAACACAATAGCTTCCTTAGCTCAAGACAAATGATGACATGGAGCCTACTACTTCTGGAGGCCTCACCAAATCTGATTCTTTTACTATCCTCAGCAGCAGGCCTGGACAGGAAAGTCCCCAAGGTTCAGTATTCAGTAGAACTGCCAGAGGAACATCCAGTCACCATCTTCTCTCCTCCCCCTGTTCTCTACTTCTCCAGTTCTCTTTGCATCTCTGCTGTTTCTGGTTGTCTCCTTCCTCTGAAGTTGTTTCATCTTCCCCCGCTGCAGATCACCACCTCCTTTCTAGTCCCCTGCCATGACAATTCCCTATCCATCTTTAACTTACCAACAGCCAAGTGCCATCCTCACTGTTCAGTGGCACATCATCTACTACAGTGCATTATAGAGCACTCTTTACCACTTTGAAAAGACCCATAACCCAGTGTATACGAATAAAGGAATTCGGCAGCTGCTGTCAACAGCAGGCAATGGCACTTTGCCAGAGCCCAAATCAGTGGCAGCCTGGCTAAGCCAGCAGATTCCTTTAAAGCCAAGATTTTTGAAAAGCGACTAGTGATTTTGAGTGCCTCCATTTCTGAAACACCTTGAAAGATGCCTAGTTTTCAGCTGGCAGGTGCACTGCACTTTCTGAAAATCAGGCCCCTTCATCAAAGTGTCTCAGGTTGGGCTCCCAAAAAACAAGGCAAAATCACTGGCCATTTGACTTTAAAAGGGCAAAGATTTCACCCTTTCATTTGTAAGTTTTCTGGGGCAGGGACCATCATTTACTCTGTGTGTTGCAGTTCTTAGCTCAAGAGGCATCTAATCTGATTCAGGGTACCAGGTACAAGACAATATAAATAATAGTAATAAGTTATTCGCAAAGTTATGGACTACTTTAATAGTGTAAAAAACCTGACAACTATGAAGGACCATTACATTCAATCACCTGTGCTCTTTTCTAGGCTTTGCTGAGCTTATGCCTACATCTATAAAGTAGACAACTCTGCATTCCTAGTTATTTCTATCCTTACTTGAACCTTCCAGCAAGTAGAATTCATTTAATTTGAAATCAGCTTTGGATCTGACGTTGCAGCATCTAAAACAGAGCTGCCATGCATCGTAGTCCCCGCAAAGCATTGCAAAGCATTTAGCATTGCTTTGGGATACCACGTGTGCATATTACTTATGTGTCAGTGGCTACTGCACTTATGTTTTAGTCTCATTATGATTTGGAAATGGCCCTCCAGGGAACCTTATTGCCAAGGAGTTGGTCTTGCCCATTACAGTTACTGTTGAAGAGACAGTGAACTCCTTCCATGTACTAAAGAACTTAGGTTGATGTTACGTTATACAGCTCGACTCTCTACTCCATGCTGACAGAAGGAAATGGGGGAAGGGAGACATTACACCGGACCTCAGATTGATAGTTTCAGGCAGCCTGATGGATTTTCTGGTGGATTTTCTGGCGAACTTTTGGCCTCCCTCAATGCACTGAATAGCCTTCTTGATATCCCGCACCCAAGCATCTCTCTCCTCAAGGTAGGAAGCTTGGAAAAAATGGTCCTGCTGTTTGGCTGTGGTGAGCTTGAAGACAAACTAGAACGAGAAGAGGAGTTTTTAAAGGTATCTTTGTGCAACCAGTGGGTTACTTTCACACCAGCATCAGCAGACTGTGCAACCTACCTTAGCAGGAGCTAAATATAGTGTCCCGAACACACAATTAAACCAGAGGAGCTCTGAAAGGATACCTAAGCAGACAGTACAAGTAATCATTTCTTGTATTGTTACAAACTGAGCTTTCCTGACATTCTTACCAGAGCCAACTTATGGTAGATAGTCATGAAATAATAAGTCAGGCGCTAATGCTAATTCAAGTTGGGATTGTCAGTTGTGCCTGAGCACCCAACGCCTATTGACTTAGTTTCCCAATACCCACTGCAACTCCTTTCAACACCACTGAAAATCCCAGTCTTAACATTTATACAGGTACAGTAAACCCAAAAGGAGAAAACCAGTCTGGTGTTGCAGTGATAGAGAAAGGACCAAAATCCTTCCTCATCATCCAGTGCACTCATAAAGTAACTGGACAAGATTCCAGACCAGCACTCCTTTGAATACAAGATCGTGAGTTTGTCTACCATGCTCACCTGCATTCCATAGCCTCAAGAGACACAGGGCCTTTTCTAGCCCTTTGACAACCGAGGAAAGAGTTCCATTTGCTTCTAAGAGCTTTGGATCAGGCACACAGGTTTCCTGGCATAAGGAATTATTAGATTCTAACCACCAGTATTGTGTACTATTATCAGGAACTAATAGCAGAAGAAGTACAGTGTCTTTTGAAAGGAGCAGAAAGATGTGCAACAAACCTATTCCTCTGACCCTGTGCAGTCAGGATTGGTCAGGGACTTTCTACACAGCCAGCCTTGTTTCCCATCCCCCACCCGGAACAGCTCAGTAACAGCAAGAGCAATTTTTGCCCTAGACTTTTGTCTGCTTTTAGGAACATGTAGGACTAGTTTTTTAATATGGTTACTAAATGTACAATTACGTAGGTATTGTGTCAAAGGGAGAATAAGTCTCCTTAAAGCAGAGGTAGGTAGAAGTAATAATATCAGCCTGACAAATATCAGGAGTGGATTGTTTGATTGATCAATTTAAATATTTATTCTGGTCAATGTTCCCACTTAATAAAAAATGGTACATGATCTCAAAGCATGTGGTAAAACCCACTTCAGGGCATATTTTTCCTTTCACATGTTGGCAAATGCCAATAAAGAATCAATAAACTGAAAAGAAAAGGTGTGTCACAGAGCTACTGAAGCTTATCAATGGATTTCATATAGACTTTGATTCAGAGAAACCATGTATATTCATGACAGCCTGATTAGAATTTCCTGGGATATAAGCATCTGCATACACTTACACACATGCTTATGTGCTGTCCTGAATTGGGCCCTAATGAGTATATTGACTTGAAGTTGATATAAGCCGGGAATCAGAATAAATGCAGGTCATTACTTAGTGGTTTGGGTGTCTCTGTATCTCCCGAAGTATTTTTAAAAATCATCTCAAGTATCAGCTGTATGAAGTGAGTGGATGCAAACTAAGTCATCAATCACTGTGCACCAAAATCGTAAATGTGTGTAGTCAATTGGAATTAAGCAAAGGACGAAATATTGGAGGGAAGACTCAGGGTTATTCCAGTTTTTTTATGGATAATAAAGCTACAAAACATATGTTCTCCAATGTTGCTTTTTGAGCGCTAAATCTCCATAGCCATTGATTAGCTGCTTACCAAAATGATCAAAAGTCGTTTAGAAGAATAGTCTCCTGGAGCTCAGTGGGACAGCTCGTGTGAGTAAAGAGTTTGAAATCTGGCCCTTTATTTATTTAGCTATTTGAATGAGAACACAAGGCCAAACTTGGTCAGACCAATGATCCGTCTAGCTCAGTGTCCTGTTTTTCCACAGTGGCCAATGCCAGATGCTTCCAAGGGAATGAACAGAACAGAATATCAAATGATCCATCCCGTCATTCATTCCCAGCTTCTGGCAAACACAGATTAGGGATACTTCAGACCATAATTTTGCATCCCTGCTTATCCTGGCTAATAGCCATGAACGGGTCTGTCCTCCATGAACTTAACTAGTTCTTTTTTGAACCCCATTATAGTCTTGGCCTTCTCAACATCTTCTGGCAAAGAGTTCCACAGGCTGACTGTGCATTGTGTGAAGAAATACTTCCTTTTGTTTGTTTTTAACCTGCTGCTTATTAATTTTATTTTGTGAGTCTTAGTTTCTGTATTATGGGGAGTAAATAACACTTTCTTATTTACTTTCTCCATACCAGTCATGAATTTGTAGACCTCTAACATATCCCCCCTTAGTCATCCCTTTTCTGAGCTGAAAAGTCCGAGTCTTATTAATATCTCCTCATACGAAAGTTATTCCATACCCCAAAACATTTGTGGTCCTTTTCTGTACTTTTTCTAACTCCAATATCTCTTTTTTGAGATGGGGCAACCATATCTGAATGCAGTATTCAAAATGTGGGCATTCCAAGGATTTATAACAATATTTTCTCTTATTATCTAACACTTCCTAATGATTCTTAACATTGTTAGCTTTTTTGACTGCTGTTGCACATTGAGTGGATGTTTCCATAGGACAAACATCTCCAAGATCTCTTTCTTGAGTCGTAACAGCTAATTTAGACCCCATCATTTTATATATATATATATAGTTAGGATTATGTTTTCCATTGTGCATTATTTTGTATTTATCAGCACTAACTTTCATCATCCAGTTTTGTGAGATCCCTTTGTAACTCTTCGCAGTCTGCTTTGGACTTGTCTTTTTAATAGTTTTGTGTCATCTAAAAAATTTGTCACCTTGCCATTTACCCCTTTTTCCAGATCATTTATGAATATGTTGAACAGTATTGCTCCCAGTACAGATACCTAGGGAACACCATTACTTTCCTCCCTCCATTCTGAAAACTGACCATTTATTCCTACCCTTTGTTTCCTTTCTTTTAACCAGTTAGTGATCCATGAGAGGCCCTTCCCTTTTATCCCATGACTGCTTACTTTGCTTAGAAGCCTTTGGTGAAAGACATTGTCAAAGGCTTTCTTGGAAATCTAAATACACTATATCCACTGGATCACCCTTGTCCATATGGTTTTTGACCCCTTCAAAGAATTTTAATAGATTGGTGAGGTACGATTTCCTTTTACAAAAACCCTGTTGACTTCTTCCTCAGCAAGCCATGTTCATTTATGTGTCTGATAATTCTGTTCTTTGCTATAGTGACAGATTTCATTAAGGAATGCCTTCCCTGATCTGATCTACAAAGGTACCACAGAATCTGGCTGATTTAGGGATCAGGACCTGAACTACAGACCACTGAAGTCAATGGAAAGAATCCTACAGATCTCAGCAGGCTTATGAGATCCCTACCAGGACATTTTGTGTTTAGTGTCCCAAATGCTCACTAATTTTTCTTCCTTTCTCCCTCATGCAAACCCTCAGTGACTAGACTAAGGCTTTGTTTGAGGAAGGACTGAGAAACAAATTGAGTAAAAACCTCAGGTGCCATCCATGCAATGTCAAGAATCATGCTTTCCAGATATAGCAGATGAAATCCATGCAAAATGCTTATTATCACTGAATAGAGTGACCAGGTGTCCTGATTTTATAGGGACAGTCCCAACATTCAGGACTTTTTACCCTCTCACCACTGTCCCGATTTTTCACACTTGCTATCTGGTCACCCTATCATTGAAGGCCTGATCCAAAGTCCATGGAAATCAATGGAAAGATTCTTTTTTACTTCCATGGCCTTTGGATCTGGCTCAGAACACACCATTCATTCTGCACACTACATCCCTACGCCAGGGGAGAACATTTTAGACTATGTCTGCACTACCCAGTAGTGTGGACTAAAGGGATGTGAATTACAGAGGGCACCAAATGGCTGAAATCCAACTGCCCTGAGTAGATGCTGCTGGCACAAACTAAGAGGTATCTATTCTTCATTAGCATAGTCCTCTTTCAATCGGGATGATAACGCAAACTACTTCATACCAGCAGCATCCACACATAAGAGTTAGATCACAACACTTTGGTACACTGTGCAATTCACATCCCTGTAGTCTACAATGCTGCGTCACTCCAATTACTGCTTAACCTCTCTGCAATGTCTGCATGTTTTGTAAAAAAAACATCCTCTGTCTCTGTGATTAGCCTCTATCTACATTAGCTTCATGTTTGCAAGGGGGAAATGCCTACAAAGTACAGCTTATTCGTTTCTGTTTGTACAACAGCCACAGACTGAAATTGATTTAATCTGACTTTCAGGTAGCACTGAGGGTGCCTGAATTTCAGCTGAATGCCTCTTTAAAGAAATGGAGCCTCTAGCATGGCACAATAGCATCCGCACTGGGCATGAACCCAGTTTCCCTTGTGAGCTATCACACACGGTTGCACTACCTCCTGCTAGAGGATATGGAGTTGTGCCAATGGAAACATATTAGTGGCTTATCCAAAACACAGATTCAAAGCAGCAGAACCAGCTTTTAAAAAGCCATACATGCAAAGGTCCATTATTTTCTCTTCTCCGATTTTCATAGATTAATTTAGATCTTTTCTAAACCCTCCCCTCCAGTTCTCTAATCATATGTTTAATCAATTATTACATTTTCAGACTGTTTGACTTTCTCCACTCTTTGAAAAACCAAGGGCCCTGGAAGGCTGTGCCGAAGCGGCGGTGGGGACAGCCTCACTGCGAGCCAGCCGGCCCCACTTCCAGGCAGAGCAAACATGGGCTGGCCCGCCCTGCTCTGCCCCCGGAACAAGGGCGGCTGCTCAGAGCCCAGCCTCTGGCCCCGGGGCCCACCCCCACCAGCCCGGTCAGGGAAAGAACATTCTTAGCGCTCCTGCTCTGCCTGTGCTGAGCCAGGCAGGGCTGGATTATCGCAGAAGTTTTAGGGGCTGGAACCCGGAGCCCCTTTTTGACCAGGGCCCCGGGCTTAAGCCCCTAAAGCCCCTGTGATAATCCAGCCCTGTGTTTAGGAAGAAAAACTGCTTTCTCTCCCTTCTGTTTCAGGTAGCTGGTGTATCAGCCATGTCCCATTAGCAAGAAATAATTTAGAATACCCCTGCTCTGAAAAGGGCTCCTTATGGTATTTTATATCTAGCTTTAAAGGGCCCCTTAGTACCTTACAGCTAGTGGAGACTTAACTCCTCATGTAGATGTAGCCTTCTGGTGAAGGGGCCACTCCATTGCTGGAAGTGTCGCCTCTCTGATTAGATGCAGAACCACGAAGGGGGTTGACTCCCCGGCTCGCACACCCATTGAGCTATTGCAGGCATAAATAGCAGTGTTGGCATGGTAACATGGGTAGCAGCAGCAGAGCGCGTGCTCTTTGGTTTCAAGTGGGCTGGTACACGTTCACGGGGAAGGGAATCGCACCTCCAGCGTGTAGTGCAGATGTTTTTGCACCCCGTTCGGTACCCATTCATACCTCTACTCCAGTGGTTCTCAACCACTGTGTTAAGACACATGACTGTGTCACCACACAGTGGTACGTATGTTATGGAGAGCCAAGGAGATGGCTGGATTTGGCCTGGGGTGGATGGGCTGGTGTGTCCTGTAGGGTCACGATATGTTGTCAAGTGTGTCATGACCTGCAAAAGGTTCAGAGCCACTGCTCTACTCACTGAATGATCTGCGTTCCTTCTTGAAGCATCCTGAGTTTTCCCCTGAAGTCTCCCATTCAAATAGTGAGCAGGCCCAATCCTGCTTAGCTAGCTTGTGAGATCTGACAAAAATCACAGCCAAAGTAACAGAGCCTTTTAACAGCTTCTTGCCCAAAGGAATATCATTACTCCTTAAACATTTTGTCAGCCACCCCCCACCATCATGGAGGAAGGAGGGCTCAGTGGTTAGAACACTAGCCTAGGTCTTGGTAGACCTAGGTTCAATTCCTTGCTACACCACAGACTTTCTTTGTGACTTTGGAAAAGTCACTTAGCTTCTCTGCGCCTCATTTCTCTATCTGTACAATGGGCAGAGGTGCTCCATGTCCCCATACTTGAAGTAATTTCCATTATATGCAGGGTTTACAGTTTGGTTCAATGGCACTCAGCACCCCCACTATAAAAATTGTTCCAGTAACTCTGACAATGGGAATATAACAGCATTGCCCTGCTTCGCAGAGGCTTTGTGGGAATAAAGACGCTGCCGTGATCTACTGATGACCAAGTTCTGTGTGTATCTATCAGTCTATATTATTCAGTGGCTGTAAAAATACTTACCATCCTTTTGCCAAATTCCTGACATGGGCTACTAACAGCGCTTCCTTTCAGGGGAATCATTCCTTTGGGACTGTTATCAATCTTCTTCTTATAGAATTCTATTCCATCTTCTAGGAGCACTACCCACATTGGCTTCCACGTGTTAAACATGCTTCCCTGCATTAGAGCAAATCAGCCAGTTATATTACTTCAAGATACATTTTCCCCAATAGAGATTTGACCTGCTCTAAAGAGAGATTTTCATATGTCCTTACAAGACAGATCTATCATAACTCACCTAACCCTTCATTTAATATCAATCAACTGTTCTCTGTCTACCATCAATATTTCTTCCTTTCTTTTATCCCTCCAACATGCTTCTCCAAAACTGCATCATACAAGCCAGCCTGCATTTTCCCCCCTGTATTTGTGAGTCTATCACGGAGACCAATGCCTTTCTTCAGATGCTATGTTTTGCAATACTTTGAACAACGCTCAAAATTCCACACTTGGATGGTTTACAGCTTAGGTACTGAAAGACAGGCCAGAAACTACAAGAGTAAACTCTTTGGGGCATGGTCCATCTTTTTGTTCTGGGTTTCTAGAGCACCTAGCACAATGAAGTCCTGGTCCATGACTTGGGCACCTGGATGCTATAGTAAGATAGCTAATAAGTAATAATAATAAATAAATAAATAATACAAATTGCTACGGCCTCTCCGCTCCCACTGAAGGCAGTGGGAAGAAGTAGAGGTGTTTAGCACCTCGCAGGATCAATCCTTCTGTGGATAGATTATCAGAGATGCTGAGCAAAGGGAACATTGAAAGAAGTTGATGGAGTGTGCGGGTGCTGAGCATCTCTGAAAAATTATTTACCTAAACCGGGTGTAGGTGCTGAACTTGAGACACCCAAGTTTGAAAACTGTAGCTACTGTGGTTTACACAGAAACACACATGAATTATTCAGCTAGCCAGGCCCACCCATATTGCTTAACCGTTAGCAATGTTTTGTCACATTTGTTATAACCAAACGATCACAGGAAAAGGAAATTTCATCCGACTATATTAAAAAGAAGGGGAATATTTGGCTTTAGGGTTTGGTTTCAGCTTTTAAAGCTCTACTTCCCATTACTAACACACAAAGAGGAGGTGTGATTTGTAACTAGAATTTTGGATGTTTATTGAGGACTCAGTCTTACATATATTGAAATCAATGACAAAATTCTCTTACTGACACCCAGGTTGCAAGATCAGATGCTCTATGGACTTTAAAAGCAAGCCAGGAATTTTGTAAGCACCTATCATTGTTGCATAGGCAGGATATGTTTTCTGGCAGAGATGGCTAGCTAGCCAAACTTTCAAAAGTGACCAGACTCACCCGGAAACACCCAAGGTCTGATTTTCAGAAGGACTGGGCACCCAAAGCTCCCACTAAAGGGCTCAAGATGGAAACTTGGAAATTACACAAAACTGCATGAAATCACAGGCTGCTTTTAAAAAACTATTGGCTTTTGTCTCCCGGAAGAGGCGGCTATGTCTTGTTACGTGTGGTCTGTCCCCCTCCCATGCAAGGTAGAGTTTGATTCTCTGCCACCAATAGACCCCAAGAAATAGATCACACCCACACCACGGGGAACTGTCAGGAGAGGCTTCCACTCCTTTTAAGCCACCTGAGCAGTGCAAAGGAAGCAAAATGAGACAGAGTTCACCCTGCTGTGTGGAAGGGTGTGTTTGGATTCATTAGATCTGACAGCCGCATGTTGCACTGCCTCCTTTAAATGCTGTGTGTCTGTGACACTGGATCAGATAAGATTAAAAAAAAAATCATTCAGACATAACACCCACCCTGCCTCTCTGCTCCCACCTGAATCCTCAAAAATCTTGTTGTACTCTGAATCAGACACACAGTTCCATAGTGGAGGGAGAACTCATGATCATGGGACTTTCTGTGCCTACTGATAATGGGACTTTCTTCCATGCACAGTACTCTGCAGCGGAAGCAAATGTTCCTGAAATTGACCGTTATTGCTCAAATAGCAGCCCTTATATGGGCAGCTCACCTCAGCCCAGGCTCCCCAGAGCGCTACCCAGAAGTAAGAACAAAATATGCCACCACATCCTGGCCAGTGGCTAATATAAATAAGTGGTGAGATTTTAGCGATTGTGCAAAGAACCAAGTTGACCTGCTAGTTAATTTTTCTGATGGGGAATAAATTGGAGTTAAATCAGGGTGCAAAGTTAAGCTCCCTGATTTGGAGAGACTTTTTGTCAACTGTTACTCTGTGTGGTGCCAATCCCAGTACTTTTACTTATCAGCAAATGACCACAGTGCTGCCCAAGAATCAAAAAAAAAGAATCCCCTCTTACACAATCGGGCTAATTGCACCCTGAGTTTTGTGAGAGTAAAAATAGCAGACTCATGTCCCTACTCAAACAAAGAAAAGGAAATTCTCCTCGCCTGGGGCTACTCAGGAGAGAATTGCAAGCGAGATTTCACCCATGGTCTCTTGAAACTAAAAAGAATCACAGCTAAAATGGTTGTTTCCCAAATACCCCTGCAAAATGAATAGCAGCTTGAAAAACAGTTCACACAGCTCCTGCAACTTCCTCCTAATAGAACTTCTCCTTTCTTTGCCATTTGTAGTACTGAATGGCTAGGAAATGACCATTCTCCCCTGCTGGCATGGTAGAACGCACAGAATTTTATTTCTGTCCTACCAAACTTAAAGATACGGATCTGTCCTCAGCTGGTGTAAACCAGCACTGAAATCAGTGGGGCCATGCCAGCTGAAGATCTGGCCCACAGCAATATTCACAGCTGAAAGCGAGGAGGCTAATGGAGGGTAGCTTGAGCACATCCCTCCATATGGTTGTGGATGTGAAGGGCACACCTGTACCTTGGGGAGGACAGACATTTTTTTTCACTTTTTAGAAAACTATTAGTGAAAAGCCAGAATTGAAAGGATCCCTGAAAGGACTCAGAGATGAGACAGATAGCTGGTGCTTGCTGTTGCAAAGATAAATCAGGAGTGAACCAGTGCTATGATTTCCCTGGCTGAAGGTTCCTCTGTCTTGGGATGCATGGTAGATCCCTCACCAGCTGTGTCTTTAGGATACAGCACGAGTCCTATTGATTACAACTGCCCCAGCTAGCCCCACCCGCTTAGTGTGCTGCATTGGCCAGCTCCAGGCCTTCAGTTGCTATGGTATATGCTGGTCACTACAGCAACTTCTGCAGAAAAACAGAGAGGTTTAAAGTAGTGGGAAAAGAGTTACTGCGCTGTAGCAGCCTCTGTCTCCTGCATAAGGGAGCTTCACGCTGGAGTAATATTGCGCTGGGAAGGTAGAGATGGCTGTCAAGGAGAAGGCTGTTGAAATCAGTAGAATTATGGACAGCTTGCTCTACACTTTGTGCTTGGGTTGCCAGGCTGGTTCTGCCAGCAATGAACCTTGGCCCCCTGCTTCCTTAGGACTTCAGCAATGCTGTTTCAAGACTGCTTCTTGTATTTCCTTTCTTACACTTACAGCAGAAATGAAAGAGCCAGGGTTGGGAGATGGAGAAGCAGCACACTGGCAGTTCAGTTCCCCAGGAGGAAAGCTCTGGTCCCACACAGACAGGGGCTTCACCAGATCCAACTTCTCCTGCATTGACATTGCAGACCCGTGGTGCTGAAATGCTCCACTGGGGAGAGATCTTCTGGCCAGCATTTCTCAGGGGGCTGCAATTGCTTAATGAAACTGCTTTATGCTGGACAGATCTCTCAAGGGCACTTTAACAGAGTTGTGCCCTTATGTTGTGCATCCCCGAGCCAAGAATTCCTGCCCCGAGGCGCAAAGGGGCAGCAGCTGCTATTCCAGACCATTTGCTGAGCCTTTGGCCCCATACTCTACATGCAGGTTGGGATGGGGAGGGGGTCCTGTCACTGGCTCCCCACAAAGCTTCCCATATGAATTCCATTTACTTGAACACAGTGGGGTGAGTCCCTCTTACAACATTCTTTTCTTTGTAACAAAGGAACCCACTTTCCCCGAAAAACATTTAACCTTAGGGTGATCCAGGAATACATAAAGTGTTTGCCTTACAGCAAACTAAGACGACACAATTACTACTCAATGAATAGTTAGAAGTAAGTAAAGCTGTATTAATCTTTATGCCCTACTTGGATAACTGGTTGATTACTTGTTTGCTTTTTTTTTTATTAAAAATAATACAGAAAACATTACTAAGAAATACAAAGCAAAATTAAGTGTCCCAGTCTGCTCAATTGGTGTTAGCCCTAACATTCGCCCATCGCCTGTTTAGAATTGCCAACCTACCTTTTTAACCAAGTAGCCTTCTCTTACTCGCTGTGGTTCTCGCTCCATGTTCAAGCCAATTCCTTTTTCCCTACCAACAGTGCCGGCAGTTCAACTCATTTGACAATAAATGCTTTTGTGGGTTGTCCTTTCTACAGCTGTGTCACTTTTTGTAAGTTCCTCTGCCGGATAATCACATGAAAACAAGCCTATTTCCTCTTACGGACCAAGAGATTAGAACAGAGAAATGCAGAAGCGTGTGTTTATTTATAGGCTTTCTTTGCAGTAACGTAGCAAGCAGATCTATTAAAAACTCAAATGCAGTAAAATGCTGCCAAATGGAGGAAATCTCCTTTAAATTAACTTCTGATCCAAAGAAATTTGATTGAATATTCATGCTCAATTTGAAGGCATATAACTCTGTAGTACAACAATGAACTGTACCATGTAACTGATTAATGTTGAACAAAAGGATCATATGAACAGCTTTCTATGTTATTAGCTCTGTTGTAGTTAGAATTTTCACTGGGCTTTTAAAAAACTGATTTACTGAAAGTTTATATCTGTACATTTTTGGCAATAAGCACAATTTCTCTAGTTTAATGAGAAAGCACCCTCTCCTGGTGTTGGAAGCAACCTGATTTTTAAATAAGTAGTTACTGTTGATAGAAAAGGGCTATTGTTTGCCTTTGGGGTTGGTTATCACACGTTTTTAAAGGCACACGGATTTTTAAAAAACCCCATCACACACATTATCTGAAACTTCATTAGCAAATGTTACAAGTAACACCACTCAGCCCTAGTCTACACTTTTTGGTGGCAGTCGAAGAGAGATAGGCAAGTTATTTAAAATAACGTTTGTATCTCCCTTCGACTGCCCTACATCTACTCATCACAGTGTCTTCAGTGCACTGAGTCAATGGGAAATGCCTTCCCAGCCACTGAGCATTATGCTACTTGAGGGGGTGGTCTTTAGGGATTGACTTCCCTCTTCACAGACCTGCTCAATTGATCAGGAAGATCGATCTGATGGTGGCAAATTTGCCACCATCAGTGAAGACCTGCCTTGAGGGGGTGGTCTTCAGGAATCAATTTCCTGATCAACCAAGCAGGTCTTCACAAACCTGCTCAGTCAGTCAGGAAAATTGATCTGATGGTGGCAAATCTGCCAACATCAGTGAAGACCTGCTCTTAGATGACTAGATCTGAATAGGATTAGAAGAAAACATCATTTTCCTATTTGCAGCATGACCTTCACAGCACTCAATGCATAGCCAGTTTCCTGATTTCCCACACTGAGTCAATCAGCTTCTCCAACTGTCCATTTGGTCTTTCACCAGCAACAGGGAAGAGAAAAACATATAAGAAAAGATGGGAAAGGACGGGATTGTGAAGGCCCAGAAGTTGAAAACATGTACTGTAGGCAAATTTAGTAGCTGAAAATACATTAACCCCATTTATTTTAAATTCCCTAGATTTTAAATGACAGCAATGTCCCATCAGGTTTCAGTGAATGTAAGCGTAAGTAGTTGCACAGTCCCCATAAAACACTTACTCCAGCTGAAGTTAGTTGCTGCTGCCTTCTGCCCTACTTACACAGTGTGACGGGACCACTGGATCTGCATTTAGGCCCATCCCTGGTTCACCCTGATTGGTCCCTTCCACCCTGAACCAAACAGCACTGCCATCAAGACCCCTTTCACCGAGAGGCACTGTAGTTTAGTGGGTTCTCTTCTCTCTCTGTGAGCTTGGGCCAGTTAGTTCTGTTCCTGCTGCCTCTGTTTCCCCTCCCACCCTTTGTCTATTTATATTGTAACACTAAGGGTCAGGGTTCCACTTGTTTTTAAATACTAATTGTGCAATGGAAATGGAGCAGCCACTGTGTCTGTAGCTCTCCCCTACTCTGGGCAGCAAAAGGTTAATAGGTTGCAGAAGTCCCTTCTCAAACACAGGGGAACTTCATCCAATGCAAAGGTTTTGGTGGCTGCTAGAGCTGTCAGGTGGCTCAGATTTCACTCAGATTTTTACAAAGATTGGATTAAATTTGTGACACAAGGAATTTGAGTCAAACTTGGGCTTTAGCTCTGCTACAGTTTGTAACAAGTAGCAGAAAGACTTGTTCTATTATGTCTCAAGACCTCTTTGAATGTTCTGTTCATACTGTTTTCACCCTTTGAATAAAAATGGGTTAACAACTTCATAATAAATAACGAATAAATGGTTTACCTTTCTATGGTACCTTCCATCCAAGGGTCTCAAAGTGCTGGGAAATGTATGTTAACAAAGGTGTTTAAAAACAGTCAATGGGGAGAAAAGTAGTTTAAATAAGGCCCAGGTATAAAACCACTGAATATTCTGGTGGTTCTGCTCTAATTATTGGACCTACAAATTTACTCTAATTGTAAGTGTAACTGTAAAAAATAAGTAAGTCCATAAGATGTCACAATAACTTATAACAACAAATGATAAAGGAAAAATAGTATAAAAGGAAAACAAAGACTGAATTAGTTTAAACACAAAGGTCAACTCTGATGCTTACATTGATATAACTTATGTCATTCAGGGATGTGAAAAAGCCACCCTAGTGACCAGAGGCAGCCTTTGGCTAATGGGGGCCCTAGGCGAAGGCCCATTGCGGGGGCCCCTCTAGGCCATGGGGGCCCCCCCTCTGGCTTTGTCTCGCCGCTGCTGCCTCTCCTGGCGGCCTCGACTGCCCCACCAATGGTTCCGGCTCCCCATCACCCTGACCCACCCCCTGATCCCAGCTCCTCCCTGCGGCTCCATGGCCCCACCCCTCCTGCAGCCCCAGCCCCCTCCCTGCTGCTGGCCCCGGCCCCAGAGGCCAGCTCCTCCTTCTGTGGCCGACCAAAGGAGACACGGCTTTTGGGGCAGGCAAAGCAGGCGACGGGGCCCCTTCCTGCTCGGGGCCCTAGGCGTACGCCTGCTTTGCCTGCCCCTAAAGCTGCCTCTGCGAGTGACGCAAGTTACACCAACCTAACTGCTGGTGTGGACAAGGCCACGTCAGCAGGAGACACTCTCCCACCAACAGTTCCCACCTCTCACAGAGGTGGAGTAATTATGCCGACAGGAGAGCTCTTTCCTGTCAACAAAAAGTGTCATCACAGATGCATTACAGTTCCACTCTTGCAACTGCACAGTTTGTAACACTCCTAGTGTAGACTAGCCCTCCGGGACTATTATGATTGTGCGTGGTGAACGAGAAAAGCGTGGACTCATAAGTTAGTGAACTAAAAGTGGTGTGTCGGAAACTCGGCCTTGTTGGTAGACAAAATAATGAGGGGATGGGCTATTCCACCAGAAATTCTCTTCATGGGTCCTTATACAAAGATACTTTGAGGAGAAAAATGACCTCCCCGCTGTTCCCTGAGATCTGAAAAATAGCCAGGCCAGAGAGAAGGAGCCAAATGACATCACCACCTCCAATGACTAAAAGCCGTACACCACCTAGGACTGTCTTTTTCTTCCTGTCCTCTTTCTCCCCTACCTTATTGTTTCTCTTTCTCTTTCTTTTTTCCTTTTGTCTAATGGGTCCGGCTTCTCCATCCAAGACTTCACATTTTGCAACACTGCTGTAAGCCTGTGACCAGAAAAAGGCAGCTAAAAACAATGCCCTTAGCAGCCCAATGCTGGCATGGGTTTGTCAGGGCTTGGCGTTTGCCATGCCTGCTTTTCTCCAGCAATGAGGTTGCAATTAAAGGCTCGCCTACACTTTGAGTGATGGCCCAGCTGCACTGGGGTAGCTGCTCTGCTGTAGAGTTCAGTGAAGAAGCTACCTACAGCAACGGGAGATCTCTCAAAGAGGCAGTAGCTATGTCAAAGGAGAAGGCTTCCTCTAGCACGTCTACACCAGCAGCTTAGTATATCTGCATCGCTCAGGGGTGGGGATTTTCCAGACTGAGCAATGCAGTTACACCAACAAGTTTGGACTGTATACCTAGGGTTTGTCTACACTAACACATATTCAGCATAACTTTTGTCATTCAGAGGTGTGGGAAAAAACCCCACCTCCTAAGTGACATAAGTTATACCACCATAAGCACTTATGTGGAGCGACAGTCTCCTGCCAGCGTAGCTACCGCCGCTCATTTGGGCGGTTTTGTATGTCGGCGGAAGAACTCGCTCTCTTTGACATAACACGGCTACACAAGCTCTCGTACAGTAACACAACTGTGCCGCTGTCAATTTTAAGTGAGTCTTTGGGTTAACAACACAGACACAAGCTGCATTTTCACTCCTTGCTGTTCTTTCTCCCTCTTTGGTGTGTTTTTCTTGTTGTTTAGGAAACAGAATTAGATTTTAACAACAGCTCCAGCACATCTGCACTAACTTATCTTTTCTTTCCTTCAAAAGAACAGTTATTGCCATATTTCATACCATCTAATAGGCTCAAACAAGGGATTTTTTCCTTCTAAAGATTCTTCCCAACTAATGGGAAAGGGAACAAAGGATGACGTTAAAATTTAAAAGTTTCACTAAATACTTGGCATTTCAGATTCTTTAATTGTTTTTCTTTCTTTTCTGGATCTTTATTAAAGAAGTTAAAATGATGTTTAATGGTGTGTTTGCTGAAGTCTTTGCAAACCAAACCCTGAATCTTGTTTAACACTATTCAGTGTTGGACAGTAACTGAGTGATGTTAACACCTTTAAGCCATTAGCCCCCATTTTTTCCATGCAAATTAACACAACAGTGTAAAGCATATATTAATCAGAACCTTGGTTAAAGGTCCAGAAGGCTCCATTTCCCTTCTAAAGTTATTCATCTAGCCATCAGCCCAATATCTGGCAGGCTGATGTTAATCATACACACTCGGATTTTTCCTTCAGTCTCATTTGATATTTTTGTTAGGCTGGGTCTCTGGGAAGGGCTTTAGCTCATATAAACCTAAAAAGGATCAGACACTCTGTCTAAGCTGTGTGCAAACTTCTTTATTTCTACATTCTTTTTTTTTTTTTTTTTTTTCTTTTTTTTTTTTTTTTTGCCAAGTGATTTCCTTTTCCTGTGTCAGGAAGGCAAATCATTTCCTTCTCTTCTCAATTTCACAAAAAGAGGACACTGCAAGAGGAGGAGAGCAGAAGCTGGAGGGGAAGTACAGTTAGGGGTCCTCAAAGGGTATGCATAGTGGGAGAGGATAGATGGGGGTGCTGGAGGAGATATTTGGGTGGTGCTGGAAGGGTGTGTCTATATACTGAAGAAATGGGCAATCTTTTTGGCCTGCGACACACAGGGGCATCGAGGTTGGCCTGAGAAAGGGGTGGAGCTGGAAGGTGCCACCATGCTATGGCCAGCATGTGGTGGGGAAGAAGAAGAAGCGGTCACCATGTTCTGGCCAGGATACCATGCAGAGGGAGAGGGAGAGGGACAGTGACAGCGTATGCTGGTCATGCTCTGGGCCAGCCAGAGCACGTGTGTTGCACTCAGTGGGGACAGGAATGGCCACCACACTCACTTCTGGGCCAACACAGTGTGAGAGCGGCTTGGGGAGCATCTGCTGGGCTTTGAGCCTCTGGCCAGGCCCAGCTGGAGGGCCAGATAAAAGGATCCCGCAGGCCGCCAGAGTTTGCCCACCTCTGGTATTCTGGGAGAGGTATTTAGGGAGCACTGATGGACTCACTCGAGGCAGTGTCAGAGAAGCAGGGCAGCTGACACAGGCCTGAGACACAGCAGTAGCCAGCCCTCAGCACTTCTGTACCTCTCGCCCTCCCCAGGCTGGGGAGGACAGTATCTAGCAGTAGGACTGCAGCAGTGGGACCACTTGGAACACAGAGCCAGCTCTTTCTGAACTGCAAGATGTGCTTGGCAAAAACCCCAGACATTTTCCTTTTTTTTGTAAAACTTGCCCAGATAGAGGGCGGAGGGTCAAAAAAGAGGAAATGCCCAGGAAAACCCAGCCGTATGGTAAGCCTGGTCACAGACAAAGTCAATTCCAGTTCTGCCTCCTTCACTTTATTTCTGGGTAGGGGCATATACAAAAAATAGTTTAAAATAAGTCTTCATTCTTCAAAGAACCTGAATCAATGTGTTTAATCAGTCAGTCTCTACAGGTGACCTAGAAGACTAAAGCAGAGGACCACCTCCTAAAATCCATATGTGGGACCAGAGCATACCCTCTTGCTCTTGGATCATATCCATCCCTAATAAAAGCAAGGGGGCTGGCTCTCCCTGGCAGCACCACCTCCCATTTCCATGGACACATCAGCAAGCCCCCTGCGATGTTCGAATCAGGACCTGCTTTGAACCACTAGACAGTGGTACAACATACCCATATCTACTCCGAAGCTGCCCTTTGCACTTCTGGAATCTCAGCCTTCATTAGAAAACCCCACTAAGTCCCCAGATGTTACGGTTGTAAAGACTACCTTGGAAATGTGCCCCACATGTAAACAATGCAGCCAACATGGACAACTGCCAAGAGGTGTGGCTTGTGCATTCATGTCAGCAAGATATTAATGACAATGCCGCTTTAGAATTCTACCCTTTATCTAGCTGGGTGGAGATTAGGCAGATCTAAGTACTTCACACGAGGGCGTGACTTTTCCCCACTCCTGAAGAATAGATGGACACAAGTCTGACATCAGAAATCACAACATGCAAAAACCAATAGGGGAACACTTCAATCTCCCTGCTCACTCCATTGATAACTTGTTAATAGCTGTGCTCAAACAAATGAATAACAAATCGCAGCTTCAAAGAGAAACTGCAAAGCTGGAATTTATATGCAAGTTTGACTCTGTTGCCTCAGGGTTAAACAGGGGCTACGGATTTTTTTTCTCATTTCAACAGGTTATTTGACCTCACCTCCCTCTGTGTGCTGTTCCCCAGTGTTTGAATCTTAACATCTACTTTGATTTGCTGTTACAGCCTGACCTGATCCTATGTCATACACTTCCCTGCATTTAATTTCCTCCCATTCTATAAGTTCCCCATCTTCAAAGCATCTGACGAAGTGGGATTTTCTTCCACGAAAGCTCATGCGATAAATAAATTTGTTAGTCTTTAAAAGTGCCACAGGACTCCTTGCTTGTTTTGCTGAACTAGACACATGGCTCCCCCTTTGGTACTTAAAACAAGAAATATCTAATTATTTAAGCATGAAATCACATTACTCTATTAGGAAAAAGTGATCGATTGCTTTCGGTTTCTTTTCTCTGCCTTTTATGTCATTCAACCTCAGATCAATTACTTTTCTTCTAGTGTTGTTTTCTAGAAGGTTTGCTGTTCCAAATGGAGAGGTTTGGGTTTAATTATCTCCCATCACCACACAGGAAAGAGCACTTCAAGCTAATTATGCCACCCACACCATCTTTAGAAATGGGCCAACTAGTTAATCTAGTCAGGAAATTAGATTGTCCCCAGCCCTACAGTGATCAGGTAAGGATGCAAGGGGGAAGCTGTGTTAAGGTTACCTGGATCACAGCTCTGAGCATGCTTGGAAAAAGCAAGAGCTGCAAACAGGAAAGCATAGAGCAGTTGCAAATACACCTCCACCGAACTACATGCCAGGCAGCAGAGCAAACCCAATACAAGTGGGAAGTAAACTGCACTGTTTACACTGTTCTCCCCATCCCCACAGCCAGTAATAACTTACACTGTTCTCCCCATCCCCACAGCCAGTAATGGAGGAGCAAGTGAGGAACGTGACTTGGGGAATCACAGAGCTCCTCAGCCGGTGGTTCCATTGTGTCACTACACAGACCTGAAGCTGCAGGCTCAGTCCAGCTCATGATGTGATCTCATCCATCTGCAAAAGGAAGCCTGCCAAAGGATCATCACTGGGAAATTTAATCAGAAGACTATACTCCTAATGCCACTGAAGTACCCAATCTGGCACATACAGGAGCATGTCATTAACCATACTCACATGAACAGGGATTTTTTGGTGGGATGCTGTCACACGCTGGGCTGCCTTCAGCCGATTGCTCTCTGCAAATAGCCCTCAGACAGGATCACTACTGTGCACTTTATTTAGTGTGCTATACCAGTCCCTATTCCCCGCAGCCTGAGGCTTTTACCCTCTCCCTGGGCCCAGGGAAAGAGTGGGTAGAGATCTCAGCTCCTTGAGATTCTGGGTTTCTCTGGCCCTCCTTCTATTTACATCCCTTAGGTCTTCTTTCTCTAATGAATCCTGTTCAGTTTTTTTCCTCCTTTCCTTTCCACACTATCTTAGGGTCTTCAGAACCTTGGTTTGTCTCCTTTCTCTAGCCCCCTTTGACTTCTTGATATATTCCTCAATACTTCATCCACCCAGTTCCTGCCCTTTCTGACTATTTGGGTCTCCACCCATTAATTCTCTTCCTTAAAGGAAACAGGCTCCAATCTGTCATGGTTAACACTAGCTGGTGCCAGGGTTTGACCACCACAACCTGCTGCCCTCTTGACTTTTCCTGCAGCAACTGTATTTGGGCTCAAGTCACCTGCTCTTTTGTGCTCATTGCTGCAGTCATTGTCTTTTCTCCGACGGTGTTTCACCTCACCAGCCCATGAGGGCAATACCTTTGTAAAGGTCCTACTTCCCCGTAAGAAGTGCCTGCCCAGCAATGTTTCACAATGGGCTGGGTCCCTCCAGATTTTTTCTTGCTCTGTCCCCCAGGGCAAGCCTACCTGCTGCAACGCATTTAGGGACAATTCATCAGTTCCCTTTGCTCACAAGAGAATCACTCTTTTCTCTCATGGTCCCATGACCTCTGACTATTTCTTTCTGCAAAATCCCAAGCAAATATTTCTGCACCTCATTGAGGCTTGCTCATTGCAACTGTATCTCCCACTGCCTCTTTTGGTTCTCTAGGAACTGCAGGAGGAGTGGCTGGATCCCCTTTTACTGCTTCTAACCTAGCAGGTTGTTATCTGCACTTCCAAACCCTAGTAAACTTGGGGAGGGCTTTATAACAGTCACTTGAGCATACAGGACACAGGCTCCCCTGTTCCTCAATCAGCTGGCCTCAGCCACCTTGTGGCCCAGTCAGATGATTTAGGACCTTTGCCCCAGAGTTGCATCCCCCCCCAAGCAGCACCACTGGCTGTCAGGATAACAAGTACTGTGTCTTGTTACTAGCTCCACTGAAACTCAAAGGATTTGGGGGGGAGGGAAGGGGTAAGTCCTTCTGTCATTCCATTACTCACTACACAAGTTCTTGCATGGTGCCTAGCCCACCATTCCATCTCACCTTTTCCTCATTCCAGCACTTTTGCACCAGAAGGTGAAATCTATCAGACAAGCCCCACCCCTGCTGTTGTCTCCCTGGGATTCTTCCCCATAACTTCTTTGGGTTGATCCCTCTTTCTGGGCTAGGTTCCTAGAACTTATTCATCTACAGGGTTGCCACTCATTTACACATAGCACTATTGTAGAGAGAATCTTCAACCATCTGTAGTCAACTTCCTGGCCTTATATTAACTAGAGTGCTCCTGCCCAGCTGGGCTGCATGATCAGTTAAGCCTGGTGTGCACTCTCATTCGCTTGCTTGCTTGCTTGCTTGCACTCTCTCGCGCTCACACACACACACACAGGTGCTGTGCATCTCTCAGACCCACATTAACTCCTACAGAGCCTGAGGAAATACATACCCCAACATGAGCTCTTATTTTCCAGTCCACTGCCCCACACCCTAGCATTAGGTTCTCTGCCCTAGTGCATCGTTCCCGAGAAAGCTCCATGTAATCTCTGATTTTGCACTAATAATGCTGCCCATATTAACTCTTTCACTGCAATCTGCCATTATATATAATGCCTGCCACATTATAAGTGCCATGGGCATGAAGGTACATCTGATCCATTCAGCAACACAGCTGGTGTGCTCTATTAGATGCCTACAGCACTCAGGCAAGTCAAAGCACACTTCAGGGAAGTTACCAATCAAAGGCCATTTATTCAGATTACTGTATGGACGGAAAAACCTGGCTAAATTGTTTGTCTGGGCCCTAAATAAAAGAAACAAGCACTACTACCAGGGATTAACGTAAGTGGTACTGAGGTACTCATGAGCACCTAACCTTTCCAAAAACGTACTGAAAACTTTCCCCAAAGGCTCACATGTGTACCAGTGGACCCTGCACAGCCCCAGGCTCATCCATCCTCCCTGCTGCCCAAAACCATGCCCCCCTCCCATACCCCCAGCTCCCAGGCCGAATCCAGCCCCCAGCCCCTGCTGCTGCCTCCGGCCCCAGGCTAAATCCCAGCCCCTGATGCCCCACCGGCCCTGAGCCAGATCCCAGCCCTGGCCTCTGCTGTCACCACCACCTGGTGGCCCTGGGCTAGCTCCTGCCTTTGGCCCAGCCAGTCCCTTGCTGGAGCCAGATGCTGTGACCAGCCTCCTCCCCTATGCCCACCCGGGGTGGGGCCAGCCACTGCAGGCCCTGACCTGGGGCAGCCACTGCCCCCCACCGCCTCCCTGAGAGGGGGTATTTACCTTTCCCTCCTCGTCTCCTGCTCTGCACCACGTGCCTCGGCTACATGCTGCAGAGCAGGAGATTTCAAAGAGCCGGCGCATCTCTTTGTGCCTGCGTTGCTGGCTCAGGACTCGGAGCACTGGCTTGGACACTCTGGGCTCATGCCCCCTGTGCTCAGCACCAGCGACACCCCGGAGTAAACCCTGAGGCCTGTCCGTGTCTGAGGCCGAGGAAGGTATTTAATACCCAATCCAGAGCCACTGTAAGAGAGACGTTGAGTGATGCCCTAGCAGGGGAGGGTGGTGGTGGTTGTGAGGCTGCCTGATACCAGTCGGAGCTGGGCTGCAGGACTGCTGCAGGGGACCAGCGGCTGCTGCACACTGGGTAACTTCAGGGTAGGGTATGTGTGTGTGTGGGGGGGAGATTTGCATCCCCCAGCCTCATGCCCCCCTGCAGGTACAGACCCCCCTCTCCAGGGCAGGTGTGGGGTGGGGCTGGAACTTCTCCTGCCCCTGAGGGGGGAGAGTGGCATGAGGGGGCACAAATGTGACATCTGATAGCTGAGTGCCAAACAATTTCTGCTGATATTCATTGGAGAACCTGATCTGAAAAATTATGTCAACCCCTGACTATTACACTTAACACAGCCACCTTGCTGTCTCAAAGCAGAAGTGAAAGCCTTTTTTTTAGCCTTTTTTAAGAAAATTAAAGATAAGAAAAATGTTTATTAGTGGTATAGCCGCAGCGCTGAATGTCACCTTGAAATTTGCATCAGTTTGAGTGGTAGGGCAGACTGTATAAATGATGTCATTTCGACTCCCTCTACCATTGCTATCTTTATTTCTTGGAGATCTATGTAGCAGGGTTGGCACATTAATGGGAACGGGCAGTGGGGTCTCCAGAAATACATAACTACATGCATGATAATATTGAAATGTCCATGGTTCGCAGGGTGGGGTAGGCAAATCTGCAAGGGGACTCAACGAGAGTCCTGCAGCACTTTAAAGACTAACAAAGTTCTTCAGGCATTAGCTTTCGTGGGCTGACACCCATGTTGTCAGATGCATCCAGTCTCAAGTGTCTGGGATCTACTGGAGTCCTTGATGCATCCCAAGGTCAGGGAGAGGCTAGGCTTATATGGCTATATCAGCAGTGTGTGCATGGTCCTCCAAATATGGGGATCTCAGGGAATTCACAGAAGCACAAGTGCTATCTGGTTACGGCCTCCCTGCCTGCTTCTGGGCCAAACTCCTCACTCCAACAGGGCACAGAATGCAATCCCATGGGAGCCAATACGGACCACATGCACATGTCACGTGAGTTTGCTGTGAGCTGATGCTGCACAGAGACTTTCCTTGATGCTGCCCGCCATGACTCCCACATAACCTGATCAGCACATCTACATAGCATTCTCCAGCAGGGGTTTTCTGGTTCCTGCGGGTTGTCTTGTAGGCTTCTCTTCCATAGTTCCCAGCCACTTTTAGCCATTACTTGCTTGTATATTATCCCACTATGCCAAGAGAGGCCCAAAAGGAGTGGTATTCATGAATAGTGTACCCTGAATCTTTGACTTGTCAGTCTGCACAAGGTTTCTGCACGGGTGATAAGAACTATAGATGCGTGTTTCTGCAATTATTTTGCTTTGTTAAGAATTGTGGAGCAGGTTTTTAATTAATAGCTGCGGGCCAGATTGTTGTCACAGATTACATTATTTTCTTGTTTATAACAAGACCACCCCTAACATTTGACATGAATGAGCAGGGGCGTGGAATGGTAACAGCCACATTAATTTCAAAACAAACAAAGAGTCTGGTGGCACTTTTAAAGTCTAACACATTTATTTATTAATAAATAAATAAATTATAAATAAATGTGTTAGTCTTTAAAAATGCCACCAGATTCCCTGATTGTTTTGCTGAACTAGACTAACATGGCTACCCCTTTGGAACTTGTCATTAATTTCAAAGACAGCCTGGAAAAAGGCAAAATGCAATCTGACCTACAGATGAAGACTCTGTGACAGCTTTAATTCCATAAAGGATTGGGCAGTTTCCAAGATAAAATAGGTAGATAAGCAGGATAATATAGAACTTTTAAATTCAAATTGCTCTAACATCACTGGCACATTTCATTTTATTTTCAAAAAGGAAAAATAAAAATGTTGGCTGGTAAACATGCCCACTGTATGATGGTTCCTTAATACAGTCCCGTGACTTTTGCCATATTTCCCCAGGTCTTCTCCTAAAAAGGACACAGGACAAAAATCAAAGCCCTATCTACAGCTACAGAAGGATGCTCAGTCATAAAAAGATAGTATGAAAAACTGTCCTCAGGCTTAGCTCATAGATCTGACCTATCATTTAGCAAGGAAATCAATTTTGATCAATGCTGTCAGTTTCACACAATTTACCGCAACATGATATGGCCAGTCTAAAGTTATAATTGATTCCTGATGGCAGCCATTATTAGAGACCCCATTTTGAGGACACACTCTTTCTGGCTCTCTAACATAAGGTTACTGTATTTTTTTTTTTTACCTCTCTTACAATTATTCCCGCAAGAATGTAACTTGCTACCACCAAAATTTTCTGCAATCCTTAAATTGTATGACATCCCATGCAGAGAGCTCTGAAAAGAGAAAATTCTATTACAAGGGGAAATGAGAAAGGTAACTCTTCTACGTGGGTCTTTTTTCTGGGTATATAGTAGAAGGTTTGATTTTAGTAAATGAGTAATTTCACTACTCTAATCCCTCACCTGAAAAAAAGCATACACTTCATAACAGTTAGGGTGGCATTTCCAAGAGTGATCAATGTTGGCTAAATTTCTCCCATTGCAGTAAATGGGAGTTTTACGTTGACATCAAATGGGGCAGAATTAGGCCAGCAGTGAGCAGTTTTGAAAATCCCACAGCCTTGAAGTGCTTTTCTCCCAAGACCTTCCTTAATATCCACAGGAATATCTGTGCCCCATTAATACATCATACTTATGACAAACCACCATTTTCCCTTTTATTCCCTTGCTCATCCTCTGATCGTCCATTGTGAGATGCTGTTGTTTCACTGTGTAACAACTT
Organism: Pelusios castaneus; assembly: GCA_007922175.1. Classification (NCBI taxonomy): domain Eukaryota; kingdom Metazoa; phylum Chordata; order Testudines; family Pelomedusidae; genus Pelusios; species Pelusios castaneus. The sequence goes on from ML685758.1 coordinate 9,895,054, forward strand.
CCTTCTGTTGGAGTTCTTGCTGACTGTGATAGTCATTTGGGACTGCAACACTACTACTGCAACTGAATGTGGCAATAAGCTCGGAGTGGTATGAGTTGCCCCATTCATCTCTTCTATGTGGAAACTCAGAACACACACCTAGAACTGTATGTGACATCTGATGCAGGTATATATTGCATGGTGGTCACATGTGACTGTAAGATTCTAGCTGTATTTGTTTAGATGTTCAGCAATATTTTTTCTTGTTATACTCCATGGGCACTACAATGAAAACAATTTGACACATAAAGGGATACAGTTTATCTGGTCTTCTGGTTGCCTTTCTGATGCTACATCGCACTAGAATGTGAGCACCTATCCTTAAAAATACAAAGAACAAATATATTTGAGTATAGAAAATAAGTGACTTAGCTGTAAAATTCTCACGGCTGTTACTCATGAAGTAGGGCATTAATGTACCCTCTGTTTGAAGGACTGGACAGTTATGCAAATGCAAGAATACTCAGAGTCATAATAGTACATATTAACAAAAAATTCATAAGGGATATAAAACCTACTGCTTTAGGCAGTCTCTAGCTATTTGTGATTTGGATGAGAACTTCTCAGTGGTAGATTATGCTTTCCTGCCAGTTTCAGGGTTTCTTGGATCTTTCTCAAGTATCTAATACTGGTCGCTGTTGGAAGCAGGATATTGGACTAGATAGAATATTTGCCCACGCTGATGTGGCAGTTCCTGTTTCTTGTGTTGACAGAACTTTAAAATATGTATCCGTACACATACCTTCCCAAAAGAAATTTTGAGCGAAATCTTGGAGCCACTGATGTCAATGAGCATTCTGCCATTGACCTCAGCAGAGCAGAAAGTTGGCCCTTTACGCAGAAGTGGGAGTGTACTGGATTACAAAATTATTTCCTAAATTCTTGAAGCATGCACAGTGTGGAAAGGGGCATACAAGCTGTTATGGGCAGTACTCACTGATGATTTTGCCTAGTGGTTAGAGCACTAGATCTCTACGTTCCCCACCTCCAATGTCTCTCACTGTAATGCCCTGTCTGTCTGGTTTTGGGTGGGTCTTGATCCCACCTTCTGCTCAGGTCACCAATTAGTCTTCTCTGTCTTTTGGCCCCTACATGGGTCCAGTCCCAGCTGCATAGTTTTCAGAGTCTTTACCCTCCCCTGACTTCCCCAAGGGGCTATTTGGAAGGGAGGGGTTTTCACATTTTTCCTGATATGCATGGTTGGTAGGGGAATTCAGGTCTTCCCACCCCACCAGGCTCTGGCCCAGCACCCTGTAAGAGGCAGCAATGGCCAGCACCTAGGAGTACCTTAAGGCTGCCTCACTCAGCCACTCCCTACCCTGCCAATGTCTTACAGCTTGCGACAAAGTAGTAATGAAGAAAAAGACTAACTGAACCATCAGCGCCTAGGGGCTCAGCAGGCAAGGGCTTGCTCCCTGGGAAAGGCATCCTTCTTCAGGAGCTCTTACTGTAGATCTCTCTCCCTGCCCTGTCACAGTCTCTTGGGAGTTATCTGGCTTCCTTTTAAGCTCCACCTCCAGCAGGCTCTGCAGGTGAGGAGGGGTGGGGTCACCTGGTCCATGAGTTGCACCCCAACCCCTTCAGTTCCAGTGTGATGTTAACACACCCCTGCTTCAAGTATCTCTTCCTCCCTCTTCCTGCATTCTGCTTTGAGTCAGGGCGCTCCTGACTGCTTGGCTTCGTGTGCTTGCTCAGATGGGTTGCTGGAATGTGAGTCAGGAAAACCCTCCTGACCTGGTCCTCCGGCATGCCTCCTGTAGCGCCTTATTTCTACCTACAGCTCTTTAGAGATGCGAGCCAAGGCGACGCATGGGAGGCTCTCGTTTATAACAGCTCAGCTACACGCAAGTCATGTCAGAGGCCTCCCACACTACAGTCACGTCTCCCCACAGATCACCAGGGTGGAGGGGAGGAGTGGTGGCTCGTGACTTTTTTGAAGGATGAGGCCCAAACCACAAAACAGTTATTTCCAACCTGTCAAACTGAATAGTTATTAATAGTTTAGCTATCAACTGAGGATTCGTTGGGAAGGTGCAGCAAGCACCATTGCTGCCCGCTGATGCGGAGAGTGCAGCCTGAGATGGGCCTGGCAGAGGGTTAGAGTTAGGGTTAGGTTTATGCTCCATCCACCCCCGGTAGCCCAGGGTTCACTGCTACAATCCTGCCATGGCCTCACCCAGCAATGGTTACCATAGTAATGCCCTTATCAAGTGACTGCTGGGCATGGTAAATTGCCATGGCAACAAGGCTGTTTCTGGAGCTATTCTCGACTATCCCAGGAGTTGAGCCTCACACAGCGCTGCTACATTCTTCCGACTGTCCGGGGCTGCGCTTTGCCCCAGAGAGAGGCTGGGGTGACATTTCCACCCCATCGTGGTCTGTCCTTCCATTTCTACGGACTTGCCAAGGAAGTAAAAGAGACTCTGAAGCGTGTACTTACATGGCTTTGGGTGGCTCTTGGTTCTGCCTAGTTTGTCTGCTGCTGATGACATCCGTACATTAACAGGAGCACTGCCAGCAGATTGAGGGACGTGATTATTCCCCTCTATTCAGCACAGGTGAGGCCACATTTGGGGTACGGTGTCCAGTTTGGGGCCCTCCCATGTCGACAAATTGGAGAGAGTCCAGGGGAGGGCAATGAAAATGATACAGGGACTAGAGCACATGATTTATGATAAGAGGCTGAGGGAATTAGGCTTGTTTAGTTTGTAGGAGAGAAGAGTGAGGGGAAATTTGGTAGCAGTCTTCACCATCCTGAAAAGGGGCTCCAGTGAGGACGGAGCGAGGCTGTTCTCAGTGGTGGCAGAAGATGGAACAGGAAACAATGGTCTCAATTTGCACTGGGGAAGCTGTAGGTTAGATATTAGGAAAAACTTTTTCACTAGGAGGGTGGTGAAGCACTGGGATTGGTTAGCTAGGGAGCTGGTGGGATCTCCATCCTTAGAGGTTTCTAAAGCTGGCTTGACAAAGCCCTGGCTGGGATGATTTCATTGAGGTTGGTCCTGCTTGGAGCAGGGGGTTGGGCTAGATGGAGTGCTGAGGCCCCTCCCAACCCTAATCTTCTCTGATTCTATGGTGAGCCCTCCCTCCCCATCCAGTCCTGTGGATGTCAGCTGGAAGGAACCTACATCCCAAAGGAGACTGGTCTGGAAGTCTTGCTGTGGTGCAGGGACAACAGTGAACCCTGGTGCTGGCTTTCTGCAGCCAGAGTGTGCCAGAGTGTTGAATGGGTGCCAGATGGATTGGTCCCATGAGGCTTCGCATGCAATGCTAACTCCACATATGCATCCTCATCTAGACAAGAGGGCCAGGCTCTGTCAAGTACCTGGAGTCACTCTCCTTCCCCCTGTAGAAAGGAAAGGGAGCTGCCCAACCCCCAGCCTCGCAAATCCTTGCAGGGAGCTTGCAATCCCTTGTTTCTTCCTTCCAGGCTAAGCAGACACAAATCACAATTGTCATCTAGGCCCAGCCTTGATGTCGTCGATCCGTTCTCACTCGGGGGACTTCCAGTGGAGGAGAGGCTGGGCCTTCCGGGCCCAGAGCCTGTGGGAGGGGGTTAACAGGTCTAAATCGCTGCATGGACGCGCTGTGTGGGAAAACAGCGGAGCCTTCCCAGGTGCCCGCTGCTCCCGATCACTGTCCGCCGTCTTGGTGCTGAAAGCAGGTCCCAGCTCCGGAGCCACTGAGACCTTGCTGGGCTGGTTCCATGTGTCAATCCGGAGTGAAAACCACTACGACCTGGGACCCTATTAGCTAAGCCAAGCACAAATCGTGACCAAGGCTTCGTTGACCCTTGTACGAACAGTTTCCAACACACACACACACACTGGGACGGAACCCAACTAGCTCTAGTATAGATTCCAATTCTCTTTTCTGCCAGCAGCTGGTTTACACAGACTCTGCCCACTGGACGGGACACAGCCAGATCCCCAGCACCCCAATAAATGCGGTGCCTAGAGGGGCGGGGGAAGGGGGCTAGCCGCGGGAACCGGAGCAGGAGCCTCGCATTCATAGGTCCGAATCCTTCATCTCTTGCTAAGACAGGCGCGGGCAGCCGGAGTCGGCGAACTGAGCCGGAGTGGAATTAACCAGGAAGCGCAGCTGGCCCGGATCGAACGCTCTGCTAAGGAATTCGGAGTGGAACTAGGTTTGACAGTCTCAATTAAAGGAGACTGAAAAGGCCTCCAGCCCAATTTTGAAGGGTAAAAAATGCCTCCCTGAATTAATCCGGTCCCGTTACCATCGCCTCCCCCTTGTTTTAGTGTGGTGTAGCGGGGCCCGGGTGTCTGGGCTAGATCGCTCCCACGGGGGTCAACGCCCTGTCCTTCAGGGAGGCCGGAAACGTACGCGTGGGCCATTCACACGGATCGGCTCCAGAGTCCTTGTAAACAAGCAGGGACTCGCGCCCTGGGCGTGCAAGAGCACAATGAACTCACACGCTTTGCAGGATTGGCCTGTGACCAGGCACCGCGTTGTCTGGAGCTGGCTGTTTACAGGAGACGCTGTGATTTCCCCCCCCCCCCCCGCCCTTGGAGTCCAACCCTCCCCGGCTCAGGGAATCAACTCGCTCCTAACGCATGCACACAATCCGGTTCGGAGAGCACCCGTGTGCACCCAATTTGTACTGTCTTCCCTGCGCCCCCATTTCCCCTGGGGTCGCACGGCCCGGATCCACTCCGTTTCCGCTCGGCCCGTGGGGATTAGGGCAGCTGCCAGCAGGGCCGGCTTAATTCGCTGGGCCGGGAGCGAGGCCGGGCGGGGACTATTAGAGAAGGGCTGCCGGGGCCCCACCTCCAACCCGTTCTGGCTGCAGCTCGGCTGGGAAACCATGGCCGAGACCCCCCAGCTGGTGAGAATCCGCGTCTCCCTCAAGATCCAGCCCCATGACGAGCCTGTCTATTTCAAGGTGGACGGGGAGCGCTTCGAGCAGAACCGGACCATCAAGCTGCTGACGGGGGCCAACTACAAGGTCGAGGTGACGCTGAAGCCGGGGGCCTTGTATGCCACGTAAGTGACCCCCCCCCCCCCGCCGAGTCTGGGTCTGGGTCTGCTCCCTCGCCTGCCCCGGAGCCTCCCTCCTCCCCAGCTATTTTTAGAAAGCTAAGAGGTTTTCCTGGCAGGCTGCCAGCGCAGGATTTCCATTGTTTGCCCCTCTCCCCCTTTGATGGCCCTGTGTCTGGGGGGAGCTACAGCAGCATCCTCTCCATGGTTCCAGTGCCTGCCGCAAAGCCTCGCTGCGTTTTCCTTCCTTCCCCAGACGGGGGGGAGAATTCCTCCTCTCCTCACCCCGGTGAAGCTTCCTCAGCATCAGCCGCCCCCCCCTCCCCAATCAAGACACCTTCCAGTCTTGCATCCCTTCTCCCAGGTTGTTTTGGCCTGGCAAGAGTGGGTGCTAGGGGATGGGGACAGAAGGTTCTGCAGTGGGGAAGGGAAAGGGATGTGTGGAGGGGGGTGGGGAAGGGGGCGCTGAGTCTGGCTGGACAACCTCCAGCTGAAAAGCTCATGGAAAGGGTTAAAATCCAGCTGCAATAAATCAAATCTCTCCCCCCCCCCCCCTTTGTTATCGCATTCCCTGTTTCCTCTCTGGGCTGCTCCTTAGCCTGCTTAATCCACTATCAGCCAAAATGAGTCAGCAGCACAATTTTGGTTCGTTCGTTTTTTATTTATTTTTAGAATGCCAGAAAACTGCCCTCTGCAGAGGCAATGGGTTACAAACATTTGTTTTTTGCTGCAGTGGGATTTAATTTGTATAAAACCCAGCTGTACCCTATCTCTGTTGATTTCATCAGCCTGTGCTGGAATAGCAAGTATCCAAGGTTTGTAATTGTTTTAGAGACAAGGGCTGTTTCAAACTGATCAGTTAAAGGATTCTGGCCTGGCTATTTCAGGACTATGGGTATTGGAGGTGTGACCGTCCCCCTGGAGGAGAACTCAAGAGACCCCCAGAGTGTTTCTTACACGGGCATCTATGATACAGAAGGAGTGCCTCACACCAAAAGCGGGCAAAGACAGCCTTTACAGGTCAACATACAGGTAACCATCCCTCTGGGCGTAGCCAGCATGGGCTGGGCTCTACAGAGTGCATACATAGACAAGGGAGATCATGGAATCATTAAGATCAGAAGCGAGTGAGATATTCTGACAGCTGGGAGATGGGGAAAACATGGAAAGGATTCACTGTTGTAAATCTCAGTCACTTTATTTTAAAGTGTAGATTTTAAGATGTTGTTTAAGGTAACCTTGCATGCTGTGAAAGAGGCCATTGCCAAACTACACATTACAACCATTCTTCCTCTTCTACACTGCTCATTGTACTATGCTATTGAATCATAATTTAGGGACAAATGGCAGATGCTAGTAAAGAGCGAAGTATATTTTAGTGGTTGCTTAGGTGATAGCATTCTTTGCCCTGTACCCTCTCCAGCCTAGCTTTTCAAGCCAGTTGCTAAGAAGTTGATGCCCCATCACTTATTGCCTTGCATATCCCATCTAATCCTATCATTACAACTGATTCCTCCCCAAGGAGGTCGCTATATTCTCTGCTCCCACTGATACACCTACATATTCCTTTAGTGCATTGTACAAGGCCAGCTGTCAGATGAGGCTGGCTGACCCTTCCCTCCACTGAGACTGCCACCCCTAGGTTGGCAAGAGGGGTTCCTTGAACAGCAGGAGGCCTCCCTCTTCCCAAGGGCTAAGCAGGATGCCTCCCCTGCACTCTCAGCCTTGACTGCTTTGGGTTACAAGTGGCCACCAGGTGTGGTTGCTAAAATCGTTTCCATTGGGGCCAGGGCCCACGCAGCAACCATGGTCATGAGTGGAGCAGAGGCACCAGTGATGATGCCTCTGCTCCACTCGTGGCTGTGGGGCCCGGTGGCCGTGGCCACGAGTGGGGCAGAGACATCAGCACTCGTGCCTCTGCCCCCCTTGCAACCACGGCAGCAAACTTGCACCACTCCTGGGCATGGTGTCTCTCCCCTCCCTTGGTTGGGGAGATGCAGCTTCCAGTCATTCAACCACTTTCAGGAACCCAGCCAGAGATCAGGGCTGCCTACACCCCTGGTGTTCATTCCTAAGGAATGAATGCATTTGCAGGGGAGAGCTGCTACAGTAACTTCAGATGCCTAGTAACATTTTTGTCTTCCTATATGGGTGCCGATATTAAGTCTACACTTACGATGGGAGCCAGCAGCTCCTAGTATGGTCATGGCTAAATTCAAATGATCTGTGGGAGTTGCTGGGTGTTGTTCTTTTGAAAAAGTGTCCCTTGCTCAGCAACAAGCAGGGTGAGGCAATAAATAGGGTCCTCTGATGGGGGCAGCTTACTAACCACACTGTGGGCAGAAACAAAATAACCGCCCTACTGGGAAATAATCTGTCATCGGTCAGGTGTAAACACTGAAGCTTCTGCTTCTTCTGGCTGGCTGAGTCACTCTGGAAAGAGATTTACGTGATGACTTTCCAGTGATGAATACAGTATGGGGATGATCAAAAGTCAGCTCCACAGTATGTGTTTGTAATGAATATAGTCATATGGAGAGGAGTCATTATTTAAATGAGCACTAGGAATATTTTACAAGGAACAATAAAAACACAGTAAGACTTGTTCCATTGCACAAGTACAGACTTCAGCAGGAGAACGTACACCATACAGGAGAACATGCACCAATAAAAGGTGCTGTTCAGCCAAGAGCTGGTGTGTACAAACCCTCACACCCACATGTCTAAGGCAACAGGCGAGGTCCTGATGTCGCTTGCTCTGGTGTAGATTTTGCAATACTTTCAGATGAAGTCAGTGGATATTTCCACCAGTGCAATGAAAACTACCATCTGTCTCATGGGGGTGTATTCTGCCTTTAAAACGGGGTCTTGCAATAAGTCAGGGGAAAAACCAAAATGTTCCATGCAATTGTAATTCCAAGTTACTATTATGTAGCCCCGTTCATTTCTAAATAAGCTGTTCAATGTAATGTTAGTTTATAGACAAACACCTAATCCAATAAAACTTGAAATCTTCATTCCCTTTCATGATGGGACTTAATCACTCGTGCTTTGCTATCACCTAAGCAACCACTAAAATATTCTTTGCTCTTTACTAGCATCTGTCATTTGTCCCTAAATTATGATTCAGTAGCATAGTACAATGAGCAGTGATTATAGAAAAATATAACTGGAACCCTCTCTCCCTGTTTGGTATAAAAATGTGGAAAGGAAGCCGCAGACATGTACATCTAGCACAGTAATAGCTTGCATAGTAACAGCTGTAATCTACTGACTGCATGGCACTGCTGATGGACATAATAAGGGAACACTCAAGACTGCAGGCAAAGCAAAAAGGAGGAAGCTCCTAGCTATTAATTCGGTGTACAGATCAGAGTACACAAGTAAGCCACTGACCTCATATCTCATGGCAAACACAATACATTGCACAACACTGGAAAACCATGCCTCGTAGGTTGGCGAGATGTATTTCATAGACTATGTATATGGCAGAATCATCTGCTTTCATGCCTCACCAGGTGTGGCTGGATCCTCAGGTAGAGCCCTTTGAGGTGATTCTCCACTATCTTGCCCACAGCAACCAATTACACCTATGGAAAGTGGGTCTAAAATGGAATCTGGTCAGATTGGTATCACTTTCACTCGCTCTACACTGGTGTCAACGATTGCCAGAGAGGCTAGACAGGAGAATCAAGCCCTGTATGTACTACTAATTATGCTTAGGGTATGTCCACACTGGCAAGTTAGTTTGAATTAAGCTTCCTTAATTCGAACTAACTTAAGCCTTGGCCACACTGGGCTTTTGTTAGTTTGAATTAAGGGCTTCCTTAATTTGAACTAATAAATTCGATTATACTTTTCAAACTAACCTTCAATTCGAACTAGTTAGTTCAAATTAAGTCAGTGGCCATGTTAGTTCGAACTAACCAGCCCATTGAGCTTAATGCAACTGACTAATTCAAACTAAGCAAGTGCCATGCATGGCACTTGCTTAGTTTGAACTAAAATTCCAGTGGGGCCCTGCTAGAACTAACTAAAATTAGTTTGCATTAGTTCAAATTAACTAATGCAAAGTGTAGACATAGCCCACCCCGCTGCCCCACCGCAGCCAGACAGAAGGGCTCAGCAAAGAGGCTGCCTCTTTGCTGATCTCTCATGTCCCTGGTTGTAGCAGAAAAAACACACAGGTTCTGTAGCCCTGTGCACTCCAGTTGGATACCTAGGCAGTGACTCCCTTTGCAGCCAGTGGGACAGGAGATAAGTGCTCCCCTTCCTCTGGTTCCAGCAGGGACCCCAATGCCTAGGGACCCAGGCAGAGCATTTAGCTCTGCTCCCTGCTGGAGCCACGGGGAAGGGAGTGCAGCAAAGAGCCTACACCAGTCTTGTAGCCTCACGGGAACATGCTCTGCCTGGATCATTAGCAGTTCCTTTCTACAACCAGCAGGAAAGAAGTGGTGGGACACTTTGAAAAAAGACAACAGGATGCGAACAACTGTCCTAAAGACTGTCTGTCTGAAGGACACAATAACCTTGAAAAATCTTTGCTTTTGCTACTTTGGGAATAACCCATACATCAGTGTTTCACACATGCAGTTTTGTTGGAGGGCATTGCATGGAGGAGGGGGAAGAAGGAAAAAATTTGAGTTGCTTACTAACAACTTTATTCCCTGTTCTCCACAGTTTAGTGACATCGGCACTTTTGAGACAGTCTGGCAAGTCAAATTCTATGACTATCACAAACGAAGTCATTGCCAGTGGGGAAACCCCTTTGGTAGCATTGAGTACGAATGCAAACCCAATGAGACACGCAGTCTTATGTGGATCAACAAAGAGGTGTTCCACTGAAGAGGAGCAAAGTGGACATGGCTGGACAATCCTTTAAAAACAAAACACAAAAATCTACTCGTAAACCAGCACAAAGCCTTAACAAAGGCACATTGTACAGTTGTTTTGTCCCATGTGGTACAAAAACCAAGCAAGTTATACATGCATTGGGTGCCATTAAACCTTGACACTTGTTACTCACCGTAGTTAAACTTATGAAGGCAGCTGCAGTATTCTACATCTTTGCAGTAGGGAATGCTGCAGGTAGCTTGATAAAGGTAAAAACTGCAATGCCAAGAAGATGTGGAAAATACCCACCATATCGTAGCGCTTGATGTAGTACCCTTGGTTAAATTCATTGCATTAGTAAGATTCAGATGCAACACCATCTTAATGGTGGTGATTTCTGTATTTATATTTGGGTTGTCCCTAAAACATGCTCCATTGTGCAGTTTGTCTGGTCTTGTCATGGTAGTTAGCAGAAGTGCAAGTTCTGGGTGTTTGGACGTTTAGATAAATGGTCGTTACTACTGCACTGCTGAAATTGCATTTCCATATTGGGATATTCAGATTTACTGAGCCTCCATCTTTTGTTAATGTTGTACAATATGCTGTGACTGGCTTTCCTATTTTGTGAAATTGGGTAAAAGGTCCCTCTTTTGCTACGTCCCCCAGTTTCTGAAGTGGTTTTTTTAACCGATTAAATACCGTGAAAACCATTAGCATAACAAAACATACAGAAAAGCAATAAATCTGTGCACTCAAAGGCATAATTGCATAGCTATTGATATTACTGGTACATATCTCTAGAGCATGTGCACTGCACTAATGAAATATAATGGTCACATGTCCTGTTAACTGACTTCATAGAACTTATCAGTTCTTGTGGTAGTTTCCATTTTTTTAGAACAGGAATATTGATCAAACCAGTAGAATCTTCCAAAAGAAATGAATTTCTTGAAGTGTACTGAAACCTCCAGACTTTCACAGCAACCAGAAATACTCATTACTGAAGAAAGGCCTAGATCTTGCAAATGCTCAGATAGGGGGTGGCAACAGGACATGGAAGTTGTAAGTCAAGTATGTAAGTTCACGTTTGTGCATGAGTGCTGCAGGATCAAGGCTTAAGGTGCTAAACATGCAATTTCCAATGTTTACAGCTGAGAGGCAAAGGCAAATGTATATTTGAAAGAAGAGATCTGAATGTACAAAGCAGGTAGACTACTACACTGTCCTACCTTTGATCTTTGCTGGGTTATGTTCTCTCGCTAGCATATCAGTTGTTCCTGTATCTTTGTGAATAATTTTAAAATCATGGCTCTAAACTGTAATCACAACTTTTGACATTTGTAATAAAGGACTTGGAAATGAGTTCTTTTTCTGAGTAGATATTATTATTCATTGGCTTCTTACTTTTGACTGTAGAAAGCTAAATGTCAAGATTTTCAAAAGTGATTAGTTATTAGGCACCTAACTTAAAACATCTTTATAAAGGGTCTGCCTCAGAGGGCTGGTCTTAATGCTTTCTGAAAATCAGGCCCCTTTAAAGGGCCTCAAGTTGGGTGCTAAAAGTCACTGGTCACTGCTGAGGAATTCTGAACCTCCATCAGAGGCATAGCTAGCCCCTGGTGTCTGGCCAGGCCCTTAATCTGCAAGGCAGGCCTGGCCAAGGGCAGCTTCCTGTCATGTGAACAGAAGCTACCCAAGATGTTCCAGTTGCTAGGTAACAAGTGGAGTTGTGGGATGAGGAGGGAAGGTGACCTGCAGCGTGATGAGTCCCACCCACTGCAGCACCCACCAGCAGCATGAACTTCACCGCGGTGGCTCTGGGGCCAGCCAGCGGCCAAAGTGGCAAAGGCTGGACCGTGGCTGGGTGCTATGGTGGGCAGAGCTCATCTCCAAATGGGTAGACCCCCAACCTGCCCATGGCTATACCTCTGCCCCACATGCTAGAACCCAGCCAGCTAAGACTGCTATTAGTATGCACAGATGCAGATCATATATGAAATTTGAAGACAGAATTTGTTGCTGTCACCTTGTGTCATGAGCAAGAGTACAATCTAGACTGATGAACAGCTGTGTCCCCTTACTTCTTCAACCTACCATTCCTTTTAAACTGCTTTGCTGTGACAGCACCACTCCTGGTCTACTCACACAGTGTCTGGCATGTAAAGTACTCTGAGTGCTATGCTCAGCCACTCAAGAATTACACTGCAGATCAACACCAGCAAGTTCCCAGTCCTAAACTTTCCCTGAGAAATGTTCGTTGTGTACTGCCAAGTTCTCTCCTGGACAACGTAACCTCATATAAGATCAGTCATTTTATTAATAGAAAATGATATACACAAATCCTACTATCCCAAATGGAGTTTCCCAAATACTTCAACCCATAGAATCATAGGGTTGGAAGGGACCTCATGAAGTCATCTAAAAAGCAGGACCACTTCCCCCTAAATCACCCCAGCCAGGGGTTTGTCTAACCGAGCCTTAAAAATCTCCAAAGATGAAGATTCTACCACCTCCCTAGATAGCCCATTCCAATGCTTCACCACCCTCCTAGTGAGAAAGTTTTTCCTAATATTCAACCTTGACCTCCCCAGCTGTAATTTGAAACCATTGTTCCTTGTTCTGTCCTCTGTTACCCTCGAGAACAACCTAGCTCCCTCCTCTTTGGAGCAGCCCTTCAAGTAGTTGAAGGTTGCTATCAAATCTCCCCTCAGTCTTCTCTTCTGTAGACTAAATAAGCCTAGTTCCTTCAGTCTCTCTTCATACGTTATGTGCCCCAGCCCCCTAATCATTTGGTTGCCCTCCGCTGGACTCTTTCTAATTTGTCCACATTCTTTCTGTAGGGGGGAGCCCAAAACTGGACATAGTATTCCAGATGCGGCCTGACCAGTGTCGAATAGAAGGGAATTATCACATCCCTCGATCTGCTGGCAATACTCCTAGTGGTGCAGCCGAATATGCCATTGGCCTTTTTGGCAACAAGGGCACACTGTTGGCTCATATTCATCTTCCCGTCCACCATAACCCCCAGGTCCTTTTCTACAGTGCTGCTACTTAGCCAATCAGGCCCCAGCCTGTAACAGTGCATGGGATTTTTCCATCCTCAGTGCAGGAGTATGCACTTGTTTCTTGAACCTCATGAGGTTTCTTTCGGCCCAGTGTTCCAATTTGTCCAAGTCTCCCTGGATCCTGTCCCTGCCCTCCAGAGTAATTACCATTCCCCCCAACTTGGTGTCATCTGCAAACTTACTAAGCACACAGTCTATTTCATCATCAAGATCATTAATGAAGATGTTGAATAGAACTGGCCCCAGGTTGCCAACCAGACATCGAGCCATTGATTCCTACCCGCTGAGCCCGTTGATCTAACCAGTTTTCGATCCACCTTACGGTCCACTCATCCAACCCATACTTCCTTAACTTGCCGACGAGAATGCTGTGGGAAACTGTATCCCGCACACTGTACCCAACCGTACCCAAACACACTGGTTTAGAGAAAACAAGTGTATTGACTAAAAATATAGATTTTAAGTGACTACAGGTAGTGAGGCAAAACAGTCAGACTTGGTAGCAAGAAAATAAAAGTAAAAGGCCACTAATGCCTAACTTAACAAGCGAAGTGAATTTAAAGCACAGATCATACATTTCAGCAGTCAGTAAATTACTGAGTGAGTTCCTTTCCCTAAGGCTCCCTCCCCCAGTCCATACCTCTTTCCTTTGTTCTTCAAGTGTTGTCAATGCTGGGGGTAGAAAGAAAAGGCCTCATTTCAAAGGACTGGGCTAGATGACCTACCAAGGTTCCTTACTGTCCCCAACTTTCTATGATTAAATGACAGTAGACGTGGAGATTCAAAGCACAAATTGTCAACATCACATGTCTAAATATCAGGAACCACATTGAGTCCCCAGCACATTTACACAAACTAAAATTGTAAACTAATCAAGCTATTTACTTCTCCAGCCTGAGAAGATGGATTCATTATTTCTAAACACGTGGTGGGGGTGTAAGGACGATGGACACCTTGTAAGAACAAACAAGCTGGTGACTAAGATGCTATGTTTCTGTCAGGTGTTTATATTTCTGGTCCCATTAGACCAGGGTTGAAATGGTGAGTTAGTGACACAAAGTGCTCAGATCAGTTCTTGAGAGGGATCCAATCCTGCTGAGTGCAGAAAATGAAGTGAAAGGGGCCACAAAGAGGAGGTAATTACAAAGGCTACTTCAGCCACCAACATAGGCCAGAGCAGGGTAAGGATTGCTTCCCAACTACCTGAAGGGATCTTTGTGGCAGGTCAGAATAACCAGAAAACAGCAGCTCCCATTTTACCTGGAGGTACCCCAATACTAGACAGAGAGCTGTTATCCAGCACTTTGCTATGCAAGGACTTCCTCTGAGCATAGGAACTTTGGCTATGTCTACACTTGTTAATTTAAGTCGACTTTAACTAAGTCGACTTAGTGTATCTACACTTAAAAATAAAGTTGACTTAAAGGGAAACTTAAAAAGTTGACCTAGAGCAACCACACTGGATGCCTAGGTCGACTTCTAGGGGCTTAGAGGGACCTAGGGGAGGTCCACAGGGGCAGGGGGGCACCCCTTGCCCAATGCCAGGGGGCTCAGCCTTTGCCCCATTGTACCTAGGTACAATGGGGCAAAGGGGGACAGGGACCTTGGCAGGACATAGGGGCAGAGTGGGCAGGGCTCTGCCCTGCCCTGTGGGGGGCATGCCAGGCTCCCCCTGTGCCCCACCCCGCAGGAAGGTCATTGGTGTTGCCCTGGCGTAGCCCTAAGTCGACTTAGGGCTACCCCACATCTACACTGGCTTAAGTCGACTCTAGGGAGTCGACTTAAGCCTTAGGTCTAATTGAAAGGTGGTGTTATAAAGTCGACTTAATTTTAATTAAGTCGACTTTATTTTCCTTAAGTCGACTTAAGCAAGCTGCTTAAGTCGACTTAAGGAAAGCGTAGTGTAGACGCAGGGTAAATTAAGTCGACTTAAGCAAGCTTCAGTCGACTTAATTTACCAGTGTAGACGCAGCCTTTGATGCCAGCTTTATGGCCCCTTTGTGCTGCTGGGGATATGGCAATGCAAAGAGACACAGACCTTCTGTCCCAATACCAGTGAGCTGGACAACCCTACTCCATCAGGCATCTCTCTCAGAGCACGTAGACAGATGTAAAATCTTTCTTCCAACTGTGAGCCAATGGAAAAACAAGAATCATCATGCAAGAGAGGCATGGGGGAAAATCTGTGCGTATTTGGAGATGCAGAAGTTCTTAGTTATCTAACTAGATGTTCCGTGTCTCTAATAGTGAAGTGAAAACAAAACTGGTCAAAAGAAAAAAAAAAAAAAAAAAAAAAGAAATTGTCAAAATCTCTACAGGGTTAATCCAGTTTTCTGACATGGCAATTCCAGCCATAAAACTAGTGTGACTGATTGGAAACTCACCATCAATCTCTGTTGCAGGGGCCACAGCTGGGCAGCGAGAACTTCATCAGCCAGACCTGAGAACAGCCACAGGCTTGTGTGGTTTTTGTGTACAGAGCCCCTGCAGGCGTTTGCTGCAGAGAAAAACAAAACAAAAGAAATCACACAGCTATCTGAGGCTCTTGGCATCATTAAAGCAGGGGAAGTCACCAGGCATACCATGGACCAACTCTGACCCACCAGACACTTTTGAATGGACTGCAAAATCTTTGTATTTAATTATTATCATTCTTGTTATTGTAGCATGAAAAATGTTTCTTTGGAGTCTGACCCTTGACTACACCTTGACCAAAAAATTTAGACCATGACAAAAAATAATTATCACGGCATTAAAGTAATGCTACTAGAAACTTTGTTAGGTATCAGATTACTGACAGAATGACAACTCCTACGGTTCTAGGGGACCAAAACCTTGCACTATTATGAAGTGGTATTCTCTGGGCTGAAATTATAGGTACTTTATCATGGCAGGCCCCTTCAGAGCCAGAATTCTTTGATGGAGATTTGGATTTCTGACCCATCAAACTTACTGATGGACCCCTAATTTACAGGAAGCTTACTGGGATTAAGAAGGAAACCCAGAGCTTGTCTTTCCATCTGCTTGAAGCCCAGAGTCACCACATTACAGGCCCCAATTCCTGGGTTAGTAATTGCAGCTGCCCTCCAGAGGTAGGTTTTGGATCAATGAACCGGCAGAATCACTTTTCCTGGCATGGCTCCCAGTGGTATCACCACACTGCCCTATTGTACAGACCCTCCAGGGTGCTTCTGACACAGAGGCTTGTATGGTTTTAACTGTCCCATATTAAGGGTCTTATATACCAACTGCAAAGCGCTGAACTGGAATAATTGTTTTCTCATGATCATGGCAGGTACCACCAGCTCTCTTTACCCCAAATAGCAAGATGCAGCCTGGGAGCAGCGTACTGTAATTCTATAGCTCCTGAATCAGTTTGGGGGAAGCCAGTTACCAGAAAGTGACAATAACCTAACCTGGAGAAGAGGGCAGCAGGAATGAGCATGGCAAGCTCATAACTAAGATTAGAAGACAGACCTACATGGGAACCTCAGGATAGTACCCATGAAGTTAGCTGTCATGCTACTATTATGGGAAGGACAATGCTAGTGGCTGTGTTAAACTGTTGAGCACGTCAACTGTGAACTAGGTATTTTCAAGAGCCTGAGTTGGGTACTCATACATTTAATAGTAGCTCCTGGGCGCTCTCTCCTGAGGGGTCACCAAGCCCTTGTGAAAAGAGGTCAGAACTTACTCTTTCTGCAGCATTCATCACCTTTGGTGCACAATGGTACTTTTCAACTCAGTGTAGGTTTCCTTGAGGTCAGATTCAGCCAAGGTACCTCCTAATTTCTGACCCTTACTGTGAAACTCATTTGGGTTTTCTCAGTGCCTTCCAGATGTCCTCACAGCAGCAGCAGGAGCATTACTTAGTACAAATTTTAACAAATATAAAGACGTTTTTAAAATACACTTTTTAAGACTCATTTTCTACTTGTGGTTTAAGGACCCCTCTCTTCCTAAACTCCAGATACCAGGCATTGGAGCAGATGAAAAGAGCTTCGGATGTGTGGGGAAAGTTGACTGTATTCTTCCTACTGATGTGTGAAAATTGAGACTGCACTCTCAAAATTTAACTCCATCATGGCAGAGAAATTACTGCATGGAAAAGCCCTGAATTCATTTTGTTAATGGGGCAGATCTCAGACCATGTCATTTTTAAACAGAACTCAGACTCTGATTCCCACACACTCTTCGGGGCATTCAAGGTTTCTTTTTTTTCCAGTAAAACAAGGACGTTGTTTTATATAAAGTAAGTTGATCTTTTAAGCTTCAGTAGGCACAATACTTTACACTTTAGCTTCACTACTCTTGAGACATATGTTTGAGGAGCCAAGAAATGGTGCCAAATTCACCTCAGAATAATTCCACTAAAAACAATGGAATTACCCAAGGGATGAATTTGTCCTAACATAGCAAAAATATGGATTATTTCAGTCCCTGTTAAAAAAAAAAATCTCCAATGACATATACCCAGTAATTTTAAAACAAGGGCAGTATGATCTACCCTTGTGCTTCTTTATTTTTTAATTACAAAATCAAACCCACGTACAGAACTTCCCTACAGTTCTTTCCCACCCTCCTATTAAAAAGAAAGTTCTATGGCTATGTCTACACTTACCAAAGTTAGTTCGAATTAGTTATTTCGAACTAACTAATTCAAACTAATTTTAGTTAGTTCGAATTAACTTAGTTCAAACTAGCAGGGCCCTACTGGAATTTTAGTTCAAACTAAGCAAGTGCCATGCACAGCACTTCCTTACTTTGAATTAGCCAGTTGCATTAAGTTCAATGTGCCGGTTAGTTCGAACTAAGCAGTTAGTTCGAATTAACATGGCCACATTGACTTAATTCGAACTAACTAGTTCAAATTAAGTGTTAGTTCGAAAGGTATAATCAAATTTATTGATTCAAATTAAGGAAGCCCTTAATTCGAACCAATGAAAGCCTAGTGTGGCCAAGGCTTAAGTTAGTTCGAATTAACCTTCCTTAATTCGAACTAACTTGCCAGTGTAGACGTGTATTTTTCTGAAGCCCGCAAAACACAGCATTTCATGCATCCTCTACTGGTTCTTGGTTTACACATTTTTTTTTACAATTTCTTTTCATCAAAACTTACAAATTTTTCATTTACTGAAAACCATGCTTACTAGCCATTCAGATAAAAATTTCAATGAAGTAAATTGAAAGAAATGTTCTTTTTTTGTTTTGTTTTTTAAGGAAAGGCTTTCTTTAAAAGCTTTCAAAAATTTCAATCAGCTTCAGAAACACATTCTTTCAGAGTTGAGGTGCCATCAGTAATGGTACTGTTTCACAAACAAAGAAATAAACCAAGAATGATGGCGCATATTTGGTGCTTGGGCAGAGGAGATGAACTCCTAGCATATCCCCACCTGGTGGAGTATGAAAAAAGGATAGTTGCCATCTTCCAAGGCCTTACTCTCAGACCTTCAGGTTCCTTTGTGGTTGGAGAACCAGTCATGTAATGTGCCAGAAAAGAGTTGCTCAAGTCCCCAGAGATTCACGTCTTAACTTAGATGCTACCTCTGTGATGTGGAACAATCTCTTGGGGAAGAGAAAGAATCCAGGGTCACTAACCAAGAAAGTCCCAAAGGCTGTACAGAGACACAAGATTTTTGGCTCAGTTGAATCACAAGGACAGTGATAGGAATAGAGGTGCTGGCTTTTTGTTTTGAGAGTGGGTGCCCTATCCTGGCTCCACCCACAGGTTTGTGCAGGAGCAGGAGGCAGCAAGCTGTGCCAGGACACAAGCCCCACCCAAGCAATCCCAATTCTGCCACTGCAACTGCGGGGCTGGTGGATCCATGGGTGGCAGGGTCAGGAGGAGGC
The DNA here is from genome assembly GCA_007922175.1 of Pelusios castaneus. NCBI lineage: Eukaryota > Metazoa > Chordata > Testudines > Pelomedusidae > Pelusios > Pelusios castaneus. The sequence goes on from ML685758.1 coordinate 9,913,842, forward strand.
AGCAGGCTGTGGATCAGGGTGCCCGATTTTTCAGCCAGAGGTTTCAAATCATCCTACCCTCATCCAGCCCCAGCCCTAGCCCAGCCAGGCTCCTTCTGGGACTTCCAGGCGGCCTGGCAGCCTGGGGTTGGAAGGAGTCTGGTTGGGAGCTGCAGCCATGCACACATCATCACAAAAGAAGCCCAAATTAGGGCAGATATGAGGAGAGAAGGCACTGCATGTGGGGTACCGCAGGACTCCTTGTTTGTTTTGCTGAACTAGACTAACTCCACTACCTCTCTGGAACATTTCACAGCTGATTGATTTAACCTGCTTAAATCGAAGAGCTAATCTGTGCGGCCAGGCAGGTGGGATAAAACAAACTGCAGCTACTGTCCCTGGGTGAAACAACTGATCTGCTGACTCCACCAACAGCTGATCACACTGATCATTCCAGTGGGTTCTGAGCACCCTTTTTTTTTCTGTGGGTGCTGGGCCCCCTGAACATCTCCAAAGTTGGCACCTATCACCTAAAACGTAACACACTAAAACACAAGAACTTCTGCACCCGCAGGGGGATGAACGAGGTGGCCTAATAGATGCTTGTACTCTTTTGTTTACAGGATCCTGAAACAAAGATCATAGCTATTTTTAAAAGTCATTGACAAGTACTTGCCTGCTTTTTCACGGGTAAGTGGCTATAAGTTACTGAGTACTGATTTCCCAGCTAAGAAAGTAACAACAGTTTCTCATCCTATCTCAAAGCAGTGAAGCCAAGAGGAAATTACAGAAACATGGTTAAATCTTGCACTCGTATGCAAAAATGGAAAACCAAAAGCAACTTGTCAAAGAGCTGTGTTCCTTCCATGAAGCTTCCACACAATCTGTTCAAAAGACAAAATGTGACCCAAAAAGGGCAGTGACTAAATCTGTCAACACTCCTTAGATTACAGCCAGACAGCACCATCCCTCCCCTCTTCTGCAAGGACTCACCCCAGGAAGTAACCACGGGTGGGCTCGGGCGGGCCAGGGCCCATCCCATGGCCCTAAGGCCCGTCCATCTTAGCCATTGCAGCCACGGGGCCAGGCCACCCAGCAAACAGTGGCCACAAGCGGGGCAGAGGCAGGAGTGCCAATGCTGACACCTCTGCTCCACTCACAGCTGCAGGACCCAGCAGCCACTGGGACCCACAGCTGCTAGCGGAATTGAGACGACAGCACCTGTGTCCTGCTCACAGCCACAGCTGCCAGCGCCGTGGCTGTGGTGGCGAAGTTCACGCCACTGCTGGCTGGGCGCTATGGCTCTCTCCAGGGAGCAAGGCCGTCCCTGGTGGGGGTTAACGGGGCCATCGCCCCGGGCCCCGCACTGTCCCGCTCCCAGCAGCCCTCCCACAACTACACCGTTCCCTGCTCCCCACTGCCTTTGGCAGGGAGCCGAAGGCAGCAGGGCGGGCCGGGAGCACTAAGCCCGGCCTCTGGATTTGCCCTCCACGCCCCTGGGGTGGAGCAGGCAGGCCGAGGGGTGGGGCAGGTGGCCAGGGCCAGCCCTCGCCGGCGCTGGCGGCCTTGGGTCCCCGGCTGGGGCACCAGCCGCAGCAGCCTAAGGTCCTGGCTGCGGCCGGCTCCCCCCACCGGCGGCCCCCATTTCCAGGGCCAGAGCCGGAGCCAGCTTCCTGCCAGCAGCCTTAGCCTCCCCACCCAGGTTGGCCCTGGGCCCCGCTCCCCCCATGGGACAGCGCTGCCAGGGAGACGTGACCAGAAGCTGCCCTGGCTGGGCGCACCCTGCACTTGCAGGGGCCCTGCCAGAAATCAGGGGCTGGCTACTCCCTCGAACTCACCTACTCTTCTGTAAAGTGCGGCACAGAAACAAGTTCAGCTACTTAATTCCCACATGGCAGTGTCAGCAAGAGACACCTCAGAAGCCTGACTGTGAATTAACCTCAGAAGCCCCAGATCAGCAAGGTCTGTAGCTAGGGACACTAATAGAGTGGGCTGCAGCAGGCAGAGGAGGTCTGAAAGAACAGGACACCCCAACATATGGCCCAAGGTTTCTGTCCAGTTTCTGTGTGGGTATGTCTGCATTGCAATTAGACACCTGCAGCTGGTCCATTCCAGCTGACTCGGGCTCATGGGGCTCAGGCTATGGGGCTCTTTAATTGTGGTGTGAAGACATTCGGGATCAGGCTGGAATCCAAGCTCTGAGCTCCCACCCTGAACTTCTACACTGCCCCCTAGACAGCCCCTTAGACCAAGCCCTGCAAGCCAGAGACAGCCGGCACAGGTCAGCCCTGGGTTTTTAATCCTAGTGTAGATATAGTCATGATCTACGTGACAAAAGCCATCAATTCGTTTTGCAAAGGACAAATAGCCACTAGGCAGCAGTACATTTCAGCTTTCCTGACCTGGGCTGGCTGGATTTGAAATGGCAGCGTGCAGGCAAAAGCCTCCCTGCCTCACTATTACTTCTTGGAACCATCCAGTCCACTTGTTTATTATATGCAAATTATATATTTACACACACACACCAGACTGTATGTCTGCCTCTGTTTCTGATCTGAAAGGGGAAAGTTAATTTAGTCCCTGCAGTCTTCCACTATAGAATTAACTCTGAGGCCATGGAAGATCAGCATTCTGCACTGAGACCACACCTGTCAAATGTCCTTTCCTTCTGAGGGACCCCCAGGTATCCTACATCCCGCTCAAATTTGGGGTTTGTTTTAATGCTAATAATTATTTACCTCAGAAATAAAGAATCGTGAAAACGAGGTTACAGAAAGAATTACAGACAATACGGGAAGAATCCCACACCGTACATGAATAATTCATTTGGTATGATTAATACCTTTCCTGGATGAAGAATATTATTCTGTGTTTCCCTCATTCTGAGTTTGTCACCCATGACATCCCACATTGGGGTCTTGGCAGCTTGAGACACCCAAGAATACTTCTCTCGCTCACCTCCTTCAGACATACACTCTCCAAGCACAAGGTTCACTCCTGCCGTGCTTCAATAACCTTCATCTCTCTCCCATTACTAGAGGCAGAGCCCACGCTCACCTTCCTAAGCCTGTACAATCCCATTGTAAGCTGCAAGTCAGCAACGCAATTCATTCTTTGTAGCTCAGCAAAGGGCAGAGCTGCATGTCAGTTCTTTCCTGTCTCCTGCTGCTCCTGAGCTTGGGAAGGAGGCAGCTTGTGAGGTCACTAGATTGCTGGTTAATAAACTTTTTAATGGTGTCTACCATGGTATTAAGCAGGCTCAGGTGTTTGTATAGCAAGTACCAAGCTTTGTGGTGACAAATCTGAGGAGCTGACTCAGACTGAAGTGTCAATAGAAGAGGTTTTGGAACAAATTGATAAATTAAAGAGTAATAAGTCACTAGGACCAGATGGTATTCACCCAAGAGTTCTGAAGGGAAACCGATATGAAACTGTAGAACTACTGACTGTGGCATATAAACCTATTCCTTAAATCAGCCTCTGTAGCAGATGACTGCAGGGTAGCTAATGTATTACTGATTTTGAAAAAAGAAAAAAACCACTAGAGACCATCCTGGCAATTACAGGCTGGTAAATCTAACTTCAGAAATCAGGCAAATTAGCTGAAGCCATAGTATAGAACAAAATTATCAAATATATAGATAAACAGGTTACGTGGGGGAAGACTCAATATGGCCTTTAGAAAGGGAAGTGATAACTCACCGATCTATTAGAAATCTCCGAAGGAATAAACAAGCATGTGGAAAAGCGTAATCCAGTAAGTATAGTATACCTGGACTTTCAGAAAGCCTTTGACAAGGTCCCTCAACAAAGTCTTCTCATGACTCAGTAATTCGCTAAAAGACAGGAAACAGAAGGTAGGACTAAACTGTCAGATTTCCCAATGGAGAGAGGTAAACAGCAGGGTCCCCCAACCATTCATGTTGTTCAACATATTCATAAATGATCTGGAAAAGGGGGTGAACTGTAGGGTGGCAAAGTGTGCAGAAAATACTAAATTATTCAAGATAGTTAAGTCCAAAGCTGACTGAGAAGAGTTACAAAAGGATTTCATAAGATTGGTAACAAAAAGGCAGATGAAATTCAATGTTGATGAGTGCAAACTAATGCACACTGGAAAAAAAAATCTCAATTATATATGCAAAATGAGGAGGGCCTAAATTAGCACCCAAGAAATTACCACTTAAGAAAAACTTTGGTGTCATCCTGGATAGTACTTTGAAAGCAGTCAATAAAGCTAACAGAATGTTAGGAACCATTAAGAAAGTGATAGATAATAGAAACCAAGGAAATATTATACTTCCACCAAATAAATCTATGGAACATGCACACCTTGCATACTGCATGGAATTCTGGTCATCCTATAACAAAAAAGATATATAAGACATGGAAAAGGGGGCAGAGAAGGGCAATGAGAATGATTAGGGGCATGGAACAGTTTCCATAGGAGGAGATATTAAAAAGACTCAGACTATTCAGCTTGGAAAAGAGACAACTAAGGAGAGATATGATAGAGGTCAGTAAAACCATGAATCGTGTGGAGAAAGTGAATAAGGAAAGTGATGATTTACCCCTTCACATAACACAGGAACTAGGGATCACCCAATGAAACTAACAGGCAGCACATTTAAACTAAACAAAAGGAGGCACTTCTTCACATACTGCACTGTCAACCTGTGGAACTCATTGCCAGGGCGTGTTGTGAAGGCCAAAAGTGTAACCGGTTACACAAAAATAATTAGATGAACCCATGACTCTCCCATCAATGGATATTAGCTCAGATGATCAGGGATGTAACCTCATGCTCCTTGTGGCCCTAAGCCAGGGGATGGCAATCCCGGACACACGTGCCAAATATTCCCAGCTGTGCAACCAGGGCCGTCCCTGGGGGGGCAAACAGGGCCATCGCCCCGGGGCTCACATGCGCCGCAGCCTCTCCTCCCACAGCCGCCCCTCCCCCCACCCGCAGGCAGCCTCGGCCTCCCGGCCTGGGCCCGGCTTCCACCCACAGGCGACCTCAACCTCGGGGCTGGAGCCGGCTCCCTCGCCGCCGTCCCTCCCCCCACAATAGGCAGCCTCCGGGGCCGGAGCCAGCTCCCCGTGCCAGCAGCCTCGGCCTCCTGGCCCAGGGACGGCTCTCTGGGGGGCAGAGCAGGCCGGTCGACCCGCCATGCTCCCCTCCAGCATGGGGGTGGGACCCCACTTCGGCCAATTGGCCCCGGGCCCTGCTCCCCTCACAGGATGGCCCTGCCTGTGACTGATCTCCCCTGTTTGCCCTGCACCCCCATTCCACTCCCAGTGGGGCCACCAGGAGCCACCATGCACGTGGCTTTTGTGGCCCCATTGGTGGGCGGGGCCAGCCGTGCACGGTGGCGCCTGTCCCCTCTGGCCCCACTCCTGGTATCTGCTGGTGGTGCAGGGGGCGGGGCTGGCACAGAGTCCTCAAAAGGTTGCCAACCCCTGCCCTAAGCCTTACCTCACAGAAGATGATCACTTGAACCTGCCCTGTGCTGTTCATTCCCTTTGAAGCACCTGGCTCGGCCACTGTCAGGTAGCTGAAGATATCCCCCCGTGCTTCAGCAATTGATGTGTATTTTTAAAATAGAAATGTATATAAAATCAATCAATACAGGGTCTCTTTTTTCATTCTGAGTTCACCAGCCAAAGCACAGGAGATCCCCAAGACTATCTACACAGTAGAAATTTTGGAGACCGTTTCTAGTGTCTAGCATGAAGGTTTTAACGTATATTCAGTTGTGCTGATCTAATTTACATACCATCCACCTTCCTTCCTCCTTTTCCGCCTGAGCAGAGAAGTTCATGTGAAAAGAGGAAACAAAAAGTCATCTGTGGTGGTAAGTAAACTATTTCAAAAGCAGCAGATGTGTCAACTCCTAGGGAGTGAAGTAACTGGAGATTCCCTGCCCAAAAGAGCCCTGCAGTGACTGATCAACATTTTTAGGGGTTAACTTGAGCAAGCATCTGGTTCTGAATGCATAACTGGACGTCTCCATAGGGGGATCACAGGGTGAAACCTAAACCTAGGAAGTCCCAGTTGCGCCCGGATACTGCAAGTGAAAGCACATTTATCTCATCAGCCAAAAGAAGATGCTGAAGGAAATTCATGTAATAGGCATTTTCAACAATTTGGGGACTCTCCAAACAACAGACTGTGTGGTGTTACAGGCAATAACAAGGGCTAGTGTGGTGACCCTGGAAATTCTACTTCTCAGAAAAGAGATGGAGGTGGAGGGAGTCTGGGTACGCTTTCTAGCAAGGCGAGGTGTAAGGAGGGATAAAACCACCGCAGGGCATGAGCCAAACGTGCTGGAACATCTTGTTCCTTCTTAAAAAGGTAAACAGCATCTAGGAAAATCTGATCTTTCTAAAGAAAGGAAACTCAGTGTGGAGGCCATGTAATGAAAGGGGAATCACAAGGGCTTCCCCTGGGAAAGCGGAGTGGCTTGGAGTGGTTCCTTCCTGTTGGCCTCAGAAAGAGGCTTTTTTACCTTGTTACACCATCTACTGGTGATAGCCAGCTGACAGGGGATTAGCACTGTTAGAAGGCAAAGAAGAGGAGGAAAAGGATCGGGCCTACCCGGGAGCAGGAAGGGTAAATGGTGCCTTGCATCACAATGCTTGTTCCCCTTGTAAATCCAACCTCGCAAGAAGTAGCCACAACCCGCCCCCCTTGGACACCCGTACAAGTAAGCCCCGAGCACAGAATTCACAAGACATATATACTTTCTAACATGCTAAATACAATATATATAATATAACAGGTGCATACATAATACAACAAGTTACATCATGCCTAAATCCCTACAATGTTTCACTATACTTAATAGGCAGGTTATATGATTAGATTATACTTAATATACAGCATATAATCAGCCCACCTCTGTTGATGTTTACAGCTTATTTGGGTACCAAATAATAGTTCTGAACAATGAAATCTTTCAAACTCTCTTGCCCTCTTTGGTACCTTGCTTACATCACCTGTTTACCAGAGCTGAGATAATGGCTTTCTAGTAGGGCCATCACAGTAGATGGTTACCACTTCACCATGAATGGTTTCTATTCCACGTTCCTTCCGTTACCTGTATATTGGTGCTTTCCAGTCAAAGCTGTTTATAAGGTCACAGCTTCATTAACAGATTTGACCTCTTGACTCCTTGATTCCTAAATCCAGGTGGCCAGCTGCCCAGTTATTATAAAATATAAATTCCCTACAAGCACGATAAATGTCAGCAAAGAATTTAGGGCCCTAGCACCTTGGAATGGGGCAAGGCAACTGGCCGGCTTTAGCCCAGATCTCTGGTTGGACAGATGGAAAACACAGACATGCCATCAGGCCTAAGGTGGGTAGACTGCCACCCCATGGGTGGGGTTGGCAGCAGGGGCTACAGGGACTCAGGTCTAACCTACTCAACTGAATGAAAGGAAGATTGTGACCAAGTCTGTCTGATCAAAGGTGGGATCCGCAAAGGGACTCCGGCATCACAATTCTGAGCATCACTCCCTCCAAAATTCTTCTCAAATGGTTGGTTCTTTGGAAAACCCTGCAGTGAGTAGTTACATATATAAAAATATCCAAAGAGATAGGAATGAAAAGTTGAATAACATGTTAAAGTCTACCACAGAGTAACCAGGGAAATAAGTTACCTGAATACATATTCAGGAATATGTCAAAGTTTTGCTATCACTCTAGATTTCAACCTAGCTCCAGCTCAGTTTTTGTTCTATGTGGAAAGCAGCAGACAGACTGAGCCAAGAAAGTTGCAATAATTCAGAAACCACACTTTTGACATCATCTGAACATTCCTGATCTCAGAAAGCTGCAATATTATTGGCTGATTTTATGGATAGATCCCTTCAACCAGACAGAAAAGTTATACAAGAACTAAGGCCTGCAGAAAACGGCTAGCTACAAGAGCTTTGTTAGCTCCACCCTTAACCCAGCTGAGCTTAATTCACTGGTGAGTTAGCTATTGGTATATTTATATACGTCCAGCCTGTTAAAATGCTGGAAATGGAGGTAGAGTCTAGTACATTTAAGGCTTTAGGCAACATCAAGGGCTGCCGGGAACTGTCACCGTAACAAAGTATCACAATGCAAAGTTTATACGGGTGTCCGTACACTGAAATCTCAAACAGAAAATGTCAAAATCACTCCTGTCTTCCACTTTTGGGGCACTTTTTTTTTTTAAAAGTCTTCTTTGTTGCTAGAATTCTGTGTTTTCTGCTTTACTTTTGCAGGCAGTGCTAACACCCTCCTTATCAGTGTACCTGCTGAAGGAGGAAAATGTTCTATAGATTGGCATCTGCACCCAAGGTGGTGGAGCGGCGCCTCAGCTGAAGTCAGTAGAGTTGTGTCAATTTACACCAGTTGAGGTCCTGACCTGCAGACATTTGCTCAAAACTCACAAAGGAAGTCAAGGATAAAGCTGGGTATTGAACCCATTCTTTGAGTCCCCGTTCAGTGCTTTAATCCCAAACCCACCCTTCCTTCTCAGAGTTTAAAAAAAATAATAATAATCAGAGGAAGCCATGACAAATTTGCAAGCCTAATTCATGTTCAGTTATATTTTAAAGGCTGTTCAGAACTAAAAGATCCTCTGAGTATTCCAAGACTGACTCATGCCTGATCCTAAGTAGTCTGACCCTGATGAGTCATCGGATAGAAGACAAAAGTCATGGTTATTAGAGATCATTGCCTGGGGAATCCTTCTGTAATCTCTAGAATTCCTCATCTCTAGTTATCCTCAGTGTAGCAATTATCTTTTAGAGGTATCTAGTAAAGGTTATATAAATCCATCCGTATGTGTCCTCAGCAGGTAGGCCTTCAGTGGCTCAGATCTCCAGCTATCTCATAAGTTAATAAGTGGATGAACCTCTTCTAGGGTAAAAGGGCTGTCTCTGGGCTCAGTGCTCAGCCTTTTCTGGACTAGCTTTAAGTCTGTGCCTGCCCTGGTATACAATAGTGCCCCCAGGGCTTTCACCCTAGACATGTTTTGCTTTTATTACGTCTTATTGCCTCAGCTCTCGAGCTAGGTCACTCTTTCAGATTCAGTCCCCTTCCAAAGTACCAAATTCCAACAAGTAGCTGGCTCTCTGCAGGGCCTTCAGCCCTGTCCCTGAGCCCTTTAAATTCCAGCCCTGTGCTTCGGTTTCTAAACAAAGCTTGTCTTCTTCTTGGGACTGTGGCCAGTTTGCCAGTGGCAGGACCCAGGCCTACCCACTACTCCAGGGACCAACTCAGGGGCCCTACAAATAGCAGCCACATGCTGTTTTCTTTAATAGCTGCTGCATTTCCTGAGTTGCTTCCTACTCTGTCCCATCAACTTCTTTGGGTTCTCCCTCTGTTCCCTGATTAAGCAGGTTCACTCCCGGGCCTCCTTGTTTGGAGAGTTTCCTCAGTCTCTATAGTGATTTCTCAGGATCTTTGCTCAGCAGTTTTTAACTGGATAGCTTGACATCTCTCCCTGCCTGAGCAGGGTTTCTCCCCACTCTTTTCACTAGTGAAGTCTAACTACTTTCTAAACCTTCATCACCCTTCTGGTCCCAGCCAACAACTGACTAGCTTTACCCACTGCAGCTCCTTATAACCGAGCCTGCTGTGCTCTGATAGGTTACTAGGAAGCAGGACAGGCCTGGAGGACTCATCTTCACTGATCCTTTCCTGAAACAGAGTGTGATAGGACTGCAAGACCTCCAGCAGGGTTCATCAAAGGAGCTGGTACACCCTGTCACACCACACTTTAGCCTTTTCTTTTTTAAGCTAAATAGAATCTATCCTTCTGAGGCATATTTTCTAATCTCTTCTCTCAACTCTCTCCAATCTATCCCTATCCTTCTTTAACTGTGGATCACAGAACTGGTTGCAGTATAAACAGCTGTTGCACCAGTGCCAGACACAGATGTAAAATGGTAGCTCTATTGCTACTTAAGATTCCTGTCTACGAATCACATTAGCTCTTTTGGCTATAGTGTCATTTTGGGCATTCACGTTCAGCTGATTATCCACAACTTCAAATCTTTTTTAGAGCTACTGTGTCCCAGAATAGAGTTCCCAACTCTGTAAGTACACCCTACTTTCTTTATTTCTAGGTGTATACATTTATATAGCAATTGTATTAAAATACATGTTGGTTGCTTACACCCACTTATCTACCTATCCAATGTCAGTGACCTGTCCTCTTCACTATTTACCACTCCCCCCGTTTTTGTGTCATTTGCAAACTTTTATCCATGATGATTTTATGATTCCTTCTAGACGATTGATTGATAAATGGAGGAAGGCCAAAAAGTAATTCTTGTGAAGCTCCACTATAAACATCCTACTCAATGATGAGTCCCTAGTACAATTAGCTTCTCAGACCTATCCGTTAAGCAGATTTAATCCAGTAATGTGTGTTGTGTTCATTTTACTTAATTCTAGGTTTTTAATCAAAATGTCATGCAGTACTAACTCAACTACTTTAACGAAGTCTAAATATATTACATCAACATTATTCCCTTTATCACTCAAATTTGTTGATTAAAAAAAGATATCAATTTAGTTTGTTAGGATCTGTTTTCCATAAACTTATATTGATTGGCATTAATCATACTGCCCTCCTTTAATTTTTTATTAATTGAGTCCCATACCAACCACTCCTTTATCTTGCTCTGAAATTATGTCAGATTTACAGGCTCATACTATTTGACATTTTAAAAAAATACTGTCAAAACATTAACTTTCTTCCGATCTTCTGGAACTTCGCCAGTGTTCCAAGATTTATTGAAAATCATCATTAATAGTCCAGTGAGCTACTCAACTAGCTCTTTTAAAACTCTTGTTTGCAAATTATCTGTACCTGTTGATTTAAAAACGTCTAACTTAAGTATATGCTGTTTAACATCTTCCTAAAATACAGGTGGAATGGAAACAGTGTCATCATTATCTTCATGCAATGTCTACACCGTCTTATGTTATTTTCCCAAATATAGAATAAAAATATTTATTGAACTTTTCTTCCTTTTTTTTTTTTTGCATTATTATTAATTCTACCATTTCCATCTAATAATGGACCAATACGATTGTTAGATTCTATTTTTTCTTAATATACTTAAATTCCTTCTTATTGTCCTTAACTTTGCTGGCCAGAGATGTCTCCTTGGCTATGTCTACATTTACCAAAGTTAGTTCGAATTAGTTAATTCGAACTAACTAATTCGAATTAATTTTAGTTAGTTCGAATTAACTTAATTCAAACTAGCAAATTTTAGTTAGAACTAAGCAAGTGCTATGCATGGCACTTGCTTAGTTCAAATTAGTCAATTGCATTGAGCTCGATGTGCCGGTTAGTTTGAACTAAGAGCTTAGTTCGAACTAACATGGCCACATTGGGTTAATTCGAACTAACTAGTTCGATTTAACCCTTATTTCGAAAAGTATAAGCGAATTTATTAGTTCGAATTAAGGAAGCCCTTAATTCGAACTAATGAAAGCCTAGTGTAGCCAAGGCTTAAGTTAGTTCGAATTAAGCTTCCTTAATTCGAACTAACTTGCCAGTGTAGACATAGCTCTTGTGTCTCTCTACTTCTCTTATCAATTTTCTACAACGCCTACATTCTGATTAATATTCATTACTATCAACTTCCTTTTTATATATTTTTTATTTTATTTTTTATAGCTGCCTTCACTTCCCCCTAAAACAGTTGGTTTTTTAACCGATATGGCTTTCCTCAGTTGTGAAATTGTGCCTTTTTTGGCATCTAGAAAAAAGTTCTTAAACACATTCTCAGTTATCATCCACAGGTTTCTGATTGAATGCTTCCTCCCAGCTGATTTGGTTCTTAATTGGTTTCGATTTTGTAAAATTGGTCCTTTTAAAGCACCAATGTATATATTACTGTTTGGAACTTTATTCTGTTTGCACATCAGGGGCATAGCCAGCCCCTGATTTTTGGCCGGGCCCCTGAGAGTAGAGGGTGGGCCCATCCAAGGGCAGCTTCTGGTCACTCTGGTGACTTTGAACTTTGCTGCCATGATCCCAGGGCCAGCCAGCAGCCAGTAGCTGCAGCTGCGAGCGGAGCAGAGGCACTAGCGCCTCTGCTCTGCTTGTGGCCATGGCTGGGAGCCCATCAGCTATGGTTGTGAGCGGGCAGAAACACTGGTACAGGCACCTCTGCTCCGGGGGCCAAGTGGCCATGGCCGGGAGTGGGACAGAGATGTCAGCACTGGCACCTCTGCTCCGCTAACAACCATGGCCACTGGCAGACCCCGCAGCCACAGCGGCAAAATTTGCACCACGGCTGGGCAGTAAGGTAGGCGTGCGTCCCAGCAAAGTGGGTGGGCCCTGCCCACTCAGGCCCACCCATGGCTCTGCTCCTGTTACACATTATAAGTATAATCAATCCATAGTTGCTTGTACCTAAGCTGTCATTAATTTTAGTTCCGTAGTCAGTTTTTTATCTGTCAAGACAAGGTTTAATATAGAATTCCCCTCTGCTGAATACAAGACTTTCTCAGTTAAGGAATGATCTATAGAATTTAGAAATTCTAAGAAACACTGGCAGCATGAGACCTCCAATATATGTCACTCACCTTGATGTCCTGCATGATCACACAACTTTTTTTTCTATATATTATACATAAGGGTGTAAGGAGCGAGTCATCCTGTTTCCTAGAATGAGCTCGTAATCTGTAGCCGACACCAGTTAATACTCCATTTTGTGTCTTGCCTGATGGGTCATAGGACATTGATCCATAGGTGTTTAAGATAATTTTCTTCCAATGTATCAGTGACCTGGAAACTGGTAATGCCATTTTTGACACTCAGTAAGACTCCTGCTCTCCTTTTGCCTACTCAATCCTTTCTAAATAGGAAATTAACCTTCAGAATTATATTTTAATTATCATCTTATGCACATCAGTTATTATCTTCTTTTTACACTTTGTGTTATAAGAGGAAATGACTTCTCAAGGTCTCCAAGGAGAACCACTGGGAAAGACTACCTCCACCACAGGATGTGCTCCATGGAAAACTGATATCTCCTCAAAGGTCTCCATGTCAGAGAGCCTTGCTCTATATTTCTCCTTCCTCAAAGAGTTTAGTTTCTACCTTAAAGCAAGAAAGAGAATCTTCAATGGGTTCCTTTCGTAGTTTCTGCTTTTCTTCCTTAAATGGAGCACAACTGAATCCAGCTCCTGCCAAGGTCCTCCCCAAATGGACGATCTCCTGACAAACCTTGCAGCTAAGAGTTACAAGTTTAAAATGGCCAATTAAATAGATATAACAACAAAATATTGAATAAAAAGTTCAAATCAATCCAAGAATAACCATAAAACAGGTTATCTGACTATAAAACACTGGAATAGTCCAAAATTTTGCTGTTGCTCTCAATTTCAATCTAATTTTAGTTCAGTGTGTCCTCTTTCAGTGCTGAAAGCAGCCAGATTGAGCCAAAAAAAATCACAGTAACTCAGAAACCACATTTGTGACATCACACCTTGATGTCATAAAAAGCTACAATTTCATTGGTGGATTTTGTGGCTAGATGCCAGCAATCAGGCAGAAAAGTTACTCATGGCTTAGGGCCTGCAGAAAATGGTTGGGCTTTTTTACATTTCTTTGAGAACCTCACCTGCCACAGTCTGCTGTGCTTATATAACGCCTTACCTCCCTCTTTTGTTTCCTTGTACTTCAGCTTATAGAAGTACTGGGAGGAATCAAGAAAAACAACTGTGAAAACATTGCTGAATACCACATTACTTCACCATAAATGTAGGGACCTACAAACTCCATCTGGAGAGGAGAGGCATGTTTGTGTGAGGTCTCTGGTCACACTAAAGGCAGGATTTATTTTATTTTCATTCACATCCGGAAGTGAAAATTCATGAGCATTGTGGTGTTCCTTGTGCTACATGCAAAATGAAAGTCAAACTTTTTACTTGCAAATGCTTTCACCAGAGCGTAAAATTCTGCTACACATGCCAGCCTCTTTGCAGGGCTTTACACCTATTTTTGATAGGGATGCAAATTAAACAACTATCTCCATAGTAAACTATGTAACAGAGTCTGTGTATGTTTTAACATGTTAACTAGCAGGGCCGGCCCTTGGGGGGAGCGGGGCTCAGGGCCAATTGCCCTAGGTGGGGCCCTGCCCCCCCATGCTGGTGGGGAGTGCAGTGGGCTGGCCCACTCTGCCCCCAGGGACTCCGGTCGCTGCCCAGGGAGCCAGCCCCGGAACCAAGGCTGCCCGCCAGGTGGCAAGGAGCTGACACTGTGGCCCTGGGGAGCCGAGACCCCAGCCCCGGCTCCGGGAGGAGCAGACAGCTGAGGCCATGATCCCAGCCCCAGGGGGCAGCGGGAAACCAAGGCCGTGGCCACCTGCCGGCGGGGATCCAGCCCCAAAAGAGGCTGCCAAGGCCGTAGCCGCAGCCGGGACCCCGCACCTGCCCCGCCCCTGGGCCTGCGTGCTCCGCCCTGGGGGTGGGGAACAGGGCCAGCCCAGGGGCCAGGGGAAGCGCTCCTGGCCTGCCCCACTGCCTTCAGGAAGCGCGGCCGTGGGGGGACCATGGTGCGGGGCCCACCTAACCGCGGGGCCCGGGGCAATCGCCCTGTTTGCCCCCCCCAAAGGACGGCCCTGTTAACTAGAGAATTATGACCAACGCACTGACATCCCTGGTGCCATTGCCCCCCAGTAATGAAAAGTGGGCTGTATAATGCGGTGCCAATCTCTGCTGTGGCGGGTCAGACTCAACTTAAATGTACTTCAAATGGGCCGTACACATCATAAATGAAAATACCACAGCATTCTCGCAGCTTTGTGGAGTCCTATGCATGCAAAACTGCACTCCGTGATATTAGTCTCTCTCTGGCTATGTCTACACTTGTTAATTTAAGTCGACTTAGCATGTCTACACTCAAAAATTAAGTCGACTTAGAGGGGACCCTGTCAAATCGACTTAGAGCATCCACACTGGACGCCTAAGTTGACTTGTAGGGGCTAGGTGGACCTGGGACTGGTCCACGGTGGCGGGGGGGGGCACTCCTTGCCAAGTGCCGGGGGCTCAGCATTTGCCCCATTGTACTTGGGTACAATGGGGGCTGAGCAGGACAGGGACACTGGCAGGGCATAGGGCCAGGGTGGGCAGGGCTCTGCCCTGCCCTGTGGGGGGGGCACGCCAGGCTCTGGCTGTGCCAGCCACCCTGGCAGGGAGGGCAGTGGGAGAGCCCTGGAGCCCTGTATGTTGACAAAGTCGACTTAGGGCTAATCTGCGTCTACACTGGCTAAATCGACTTAATAAAGTTGACTTAGCCAGTAAAGTCGACTTTAAAGTAGGTTTTATAAAGTCGACTTTAATTTTCCTTAAGTCGACTTAAGCTGCTGCTTAAATCGACTTAATTTGTAAGTGTAGACGCACCCTCTGTTAGAGAGAAAGTGTGGTCTTGCAGAGCGCAGTCTCGCATACCCAGCGCTCCATGATGTCGTGAGACCCAACTCTCTTGTGGCATTGCGGAGCACTGGGTATTCAAGACCACTCTCTCTCTCTCTCTTAGGGAGAATGTGGTCCTGTGGAGTGCAGTCATGGGCCAGATGGAAGAGGTTCGTGGAGCGCATCCAGCCCGCAGGCTGCATGTTTGACACCTTTCCCATGATTAATATCACAATTCTGTTATTCAGTTTATATTAACAGATTTAAATGCTTGGATAACAATGACTCAAAACACATAGTTCCGGATTGTGTGACAAATTCATGCCTAAGGGGCTTTAAACCAAAGTCTCTTACACACATAACCGGTAGCTGTACCAGCTGAGCTCTTGCTGCTATACCTTCATTCACAGCTAAAGTCACAGGAGCAGGAACAGGGTGTTTCATGGCCAAAGATACCAGTGAATTCAAGCAAGTCTATGGATCTTAGTGCCATTAACAAAATTGATTAACCCTCATAACACCAATTTGAAGAAGGTAAGCATTATATTCATTTGTTGTGAAAGAAAACCTGCAACACAGAAAAATGCATGGTGAAATTTTCACCATCAGCCTCCACTAGTGCATAATCGGAATAACATACCTATTTTTGCAGGCTTACTTTTCAGCTTCTTAGTTTCTGCATGCTCAGAATCTGTAAAGTTAGTGTGGATTAGTTATTTGCGTGAAATAATTAAGCAATTAAATGCCTAATTATCTAATTTTCTTGTTGATATACAATTTGCCCACCGACACTAAAAAATGTTGTTCCAGTTCCATAGAGAAAGCATGCAAAAACTCGGATCCTGCCATGTAACTACACAAAAGCACAGGTGTGCAATTTTGAGTGTTCTTATTTTGGAACTTTTAAGAATTTAGTCCTGAGAGACCAGAGACCCACAGGCTACACCAGGTGTTAAAATCCCCGTTTCCTGCGTGAAGCACTAAAAATGTCATTGCCCCACAACATATGTTATCTCTCTCTTCATCTTCTCACCAGACTGGTACTTCCTCTACTGACTTTAAAAAGGAAATTAAAAGGAACAGAAATTAAACACGTGAAAAATAAATCAATGCACTTCAAGGTATTGTGCAGTAGTAGACTACTGATACTTACTGTGGGTCAGTTATGAATTGAGCTACTGCGTAGATCTTTCTCCTTTATGTCAGTGTAGTTAGTCAGATTTCTGTAACACAAATTTCTATAATACAAATTCTGCAAATTTCTGTAACCCAGACCAGGTCTCCACGTGACACACGTGCTACAGTCAGGGGCCAGACATTGCAGAGGAAGAACAGGGGATCTGAACTCCAAAGAATATGTAATTGAATCAACTGGTTGTATACAATATTATTAACAAGGAGTCCTGCGACACTTCTGAAGATTAACAAATTTATTTATCGCATGAGCTTTCATGGGAGAAAATGGTCTGACGAAGGACTCCTTGTTTGTGTTGCTGACCTAGACTAACACAGCTCCCCCTCTGGAACTATACAATATTACTGCATTATAAAAGTAAGGTCTTTTAGGAAAGCTGGTGTCTTGCTAGTCATGATTATTGCTGTGTGATGTCTGTGTGGGCTGTCTATAAAGAGTTACCGGTATGTATTTGAACCAGAAATACAGTTTTATATTACGTTTTGGTGGCTGTGAATAAACAAGCCTGTTTTAGACAAAGGAATGTGGAAATTCCTATCTGGGTCAAGCTTTGTAAGCCACAGACAATGAAAAAGTACATTTCTTATATACAGAGTAAAGAAAACAATCCAGTTAACAAGCAGTGGAGGAGACAGCTGAGTGAGCGCGGCAGGGGACACAGTCTGCACTCCTGGGAAGCGTGGTTCTTGAGGCAGAGACAATGGACTATGGAAAATAAAAGGGGAGCAAAAAAAATGTTAGTTATCCATCACTTATGAAATGAAGGGATCTGAACCCTCACATTCTGCGACCGTTGGGTCCTCCAGCCAGGAAGGGCTGTGGCTGTAGGAAGTGAGAGAGCTGCTTAGAGAAAAACATAACTTACTAGAATTAAGTTTTAGTCACTCCAAAGCGTGTTTTGTTTGTAACCAGGCATGTCTCTCCCTTGCTTAGTATCACTGACATCTTTGTTCTTGGCGAATAAACTTGGTTTTAACACAAAACCATCTCAGTGTCATATAAAAAAGAGGGAGTCTTTAGCTAACCTACTAGGCTGACGTGCACTGTGTCTTTGGAGGCAGCAAACTTAATAATTTCTATGACTGTCCAGTGAGAGGGATTGGGCACTGCAGATTGCTGTCTCTAGGGAACTCGAGAGCTGGGGGGGTTTAATGAGTCATACCTGCAAGGCAAAGAACAGACAGAGTCTTGGAGTTTGCTGGTGAGGTGAGCATGCTGATGTGGCAGGCAGTGACACTGTTTAACCCCAATAAAGTTCACTCTTGCTGAGGGACGGCAGTCACAGCAGCTTATGGCTCTGGGTGTCCCGAGGAAAGCATCACACTGGTTTTCAATATAATTATTGTAAAGATGTCCGAGCCCTTCCCTGTGGCAGAACAAGGATAGCACAGTTATCTTTGTAGACTGTAACAATTCCAAAACAATCAGATTTCCTCTGAAACTTTGGTTACAAATTACTAACTTTCTCCTAATCTCTGAGATGAAATATTAATTTCCACCTCCATTAACCCCCTTTTTCCTGTATTTTCACTGTTGTTTCAAGTCTCCCTAGCTCCAGTCTAAAACATAACTTTTCCTGGCAGCTGAACTTCCTACACAAACTCTAGAAGCAATCTCTTCTATTTTACAGCCATTCTCCAGTGGCCCCTGCTGTTTTCTGTACTCCAGAAACAAAGTGAAAGATCTGAATTCACTTTTAGTTGTCTCCAGATCTCAACTGAAGTGTGCTAAGGAACAATACAAAACACTGAACCAAAAATGAGAGTTTGTTTTGGGCCACCACTCAGTGATGCTTATAGAAGAAGGGAAATCTCAAGCCTGAAGGAACCCTGTAGATTGCTCCAGGGTTTTCAAACTTTTTCATAGTGTGGACCATATATTAATGGAGAAAACACCCATCTCATTCAGGATTATGGGGCCACTTCTCTCACTCATGATCATATAATATCCCTGTGGCAACTGTAGTAACTGTTTCCGTGGAAAAATAACATTAGGAACGTATTTGATGTCTTTGTACGTTTCTTTTCATTCAATTTAATAGCAAGAAAGAAGAAACCAGTAATGTGACCAACCAGCTATCCAGACCAAAAGGCCCTCAAGAAGCCTGCGGACCATTTTGAGGACCAATGAATTATTAAAGTACTCCCTAGGCAGAACTCACACCGATGAACTTGTTAACAGAATGCTTTCTCCTGCACTGCCAATGCTCATGATTTTCCTACTATCACATGATTTCAAAGAAAGAGGGTAGGGGTGTCCCTTGTGGAAGGTAAGCTAAACTTGCAGTGACTTCTACTCCCAGATCTTCCTGACTGCTATTAATATTTCCATTCCCCTCACAAACATTATTAAACAAGAGTTCACACTGCTGTTTTAGGTGAAGTTACAAGCATTCACCCATTTCACAGATACGTAAGAACTTGCTAACACGGTACAGCTCTGTCACCTTCTAGCAGTGAGAGCACATAGAAATTTCTGCTTTCGCCTCTGTTTTGATATCAAGATCTTCTTTTTTTCTTTGCTGAAGTGATAGAGGTTCATGTTTATACATTTAGAGGCGCCTGCTGACTCAAGCAGGTGTGTTGTTATATGTGACTAGGCCTGGACCACTATTTGCTCCCAGAGCTAGGACGAGAAACCAAGAATTCTGGTGCCTGACATTCCGTTCCTACCTCACAAGTAACATATACTTTTATCACAAGTGTGTGTAACATATCACTCGCGCAAAATAACTGGTACTATGTGTTTTGGGTCTCCGTGTATGAATGGATCCACAAAAAGAAAAAAATACCATGCTTTCCTTCCCATCTCGTTATTCCTATAGCTGAGCTGGAAGAGGTCTGGGCTCTAGACCTGCTGGTAAGAGTTCTACCTCAGCTAATAATCCATGTGGGATGAAAAAATACCCATACATGGAGAAAAGCTAGGGTCAGGATTCAGGACCCTGCTGTAGTTACTGGAAAATTCTACATCACATTTAGAAGTAAAGTTGAGCATTGTGTAGTATCTACTGTATCTTTGCATTGTTAGCATTTGTATTTTGATTAATCAGACTAGGGGGTCACCGACTGAAAGTATGTTTGAGTTTGAGAGCAATGAGCAGAGATTTTGCCCTGGGTTCCAAATTGGAAAACCCTGCCTCTAAGTTCTAAGAAGTCCAAAACTTGATTTAATTTACTTCTTTTTCCATCGGGCAAACCTCAAAGGTGCAACACGAGCATCTACAGGACTAAATGTCTCGGGGTATTGCTAATGAGCTATACAGCCTTTCACTTACAGGTCATCAGTGTAATTGACTGGGATGTGAGCAATCAGCTCTAGTGATTGCATCAGGTGCCAGTGCCCAAATCATACCCAGAGTCAAATGCTTCAGTCAGAAGCTCAGAATCGGCACCAAGAGTTTGAACCAGGTTACCTGGAATGAAGTGTAGAAGCAAAGGCTTTGAGCAGCTGCTGACATGCTGTTGGGTTTAAGAGCTGGTCTGGTACTTCTTCCAGCCAATTAGGTAATGTAGCCAATTAGTCAGCCTACTACAGGCCAGCTGTGCTGGTTAAGTTGCCTGAAGACTGGTACTGTTGTAGGCCCTGATTCCTGACAATCAGTTTTTTCTCCTGTTCGGTTTAGGAGGGATTATGGGTTGTTCCTATCCAATATGAAAGCTCTCAAACACCCATGAGATGAGTTCCAGTTCTAGCTCCCAAATCACAAATTCAACACTGTGAAAGCTCTCCAGGGATGGGGCTGTCTCTTCCAGTGTTTTGAAGAGTCACTAGCACAACAGTCTTGATCTCAGCAGGGTCCTCTTACAGGAATTTCTGCAGTTGGGGCCAAAATTGCCTTGATATAGATTTGCAAGAGTTAACAAGACCCTAACAATCACATATTTTACATACTCTGATAGGAAGTTTTAAAATTCCATCTAAAACTCAAAGAATATTTAAACTTTCCTTTTAAAATTGTAATTTTGAGGTCAAGCTTATGGTATTTTGAGTCTGATTTATGACTTCTTTATATCTTGGGTTGGGCAATATTGTTTCCCTACATCTGCTTCCATTTAACTGAGTTGACCTTGAAGCTGCACAAGATATAATTTTGTCAATAAAATACAAGGTTGGGCGTCAACAAATTTGCAGTCTATTCTCAGCTCTGACACAGACTTTTTCTTTGGTTGGGCAAGTCACATAACCTATATTGCCTGAACTTCCCTGTGTGTGAAGTGAGGAATGGTACTAACCAACCTGAAGAGGACGTAGTGAAGCTTACTTCATTGATTAATAGGGATGGTTTAATATCCCTGGGAGAGAAGGCACTACAGAAGACCAAAGTTTCTAGAAACTTTGAAAAAATATTTTGCTTACACCCAGGGCCGGATTATTGCAGGGGCTTAAGCTCCTGGTCCCGGCCAAAAAGGGGTCCCTGAGCTCCAGCTCCTAAAACCTCTATGTTAATCCAGAGGCCCTGCCAGCACTGTGGGGAGGAGGGGGCAAGACCTGGAGCCAGAGGGGCAGGGGATCTGAGCTCCGCCTCGCCCCTGAGCTGGCTGGTCCACCTCCAGGGGCAGGGTGGGCCAGAGCCTCCTTGCTCCACCCAGGGAGCGGGGCCAGCTGGCATGGCCTGCACTCTGGCCCAGCATGCAGATCTCCAGGGTCTGTGGCCCTGGGGGAGCTTTATGGAGGTTGCCACACCATGCACCAGCCGCCATCCCGCAGCAGACTGGCTGGACCAGGGCCGGGCAGGAGTGCCCTTGGACCCCAGTAGCAATGGCAAGGGGGTGGAGGCCCAGCCCCTGTGGTGGGGGGCCCATGGTGGGTGGCAGCCCAGGGCGCCCAGGCCAGTTAATCCGGCCCTGCTTACACAACTCATAAAGATCTGACTTTTTATAGGTGAGACTTTCAGGTTGGATAATGCTTGTCTGTGGAATAGGTCCCTTTCAATATTTAAAAATAAATAGACTATAAAATAACCGCAGGATAAGCATTTAAACACTGTGTTCTGCTCGCACACTTTGCTAACTGGGGCTATGTTAGTATCATATCTAATATCTTTTTAGAAAGATTTCAGAGTTGAAATCCATGTGCTGTATTTGGAAAACACAGAGAATACGTTTCTACTCTGAATTTTGAGATGCAGAAAAGGATTGTTTTCCAGATACTTTAAAGTCACAGAGTGTATGTCTATCCAGCAATTTGACACATGTGGGTGGCCCTCACCAGCTGACTCAGACCTGTGGGGCTCAAGCTAAAGGGCTGTTTAATTGCAGTGTAGATGTTTGGGCGCAGCCTGGAGCCTGAGCTCTGGGACCCTCTGATCTCATGGGGTCCTAGAGCCCGAGAACCCAGCCCAGCCCAAATATCTACACTGCAATTAAACAGTGCCTTTGCCAGAGCCCCGTCATGAGTCCAAGTTTTTAACTGCAGGCTAGATGTACCCAGAGTTAGACTTACATTGTCTCAACTTATTGCAGAGGTTGTGTCTTCCACAGGAGGGAGCTTTTCTACTGCAGAAACGGCTGAAACTTTAAGAGAGTCCAAAATTTTTAGATTGCTTGGTGATGATGGTCTTATTTTGGAAATGATCTAAGAATTGGAATGGCTCAGGAGGTCTCATTAGTAACAGGTTGGGTGATACAGGAGATGCCTGAGGTTTGGGAAGCATAAAACTAAAGAGCTCTGGATCAAGCAATTTACAAGATACACTGTTCACTATTTTCTTCCTTTTTAAAAAACAAAGGCCCTGATCCAGCAAGGCACTTAAGCACATACTTAATGTTTTGCTGGATCTCGGACAAACTGTGGAATTTCTGTGTAAAACCCCCTCCACTAATGAACTTGTTAACAGATTGCTTTCTCCAGGGCATCTATCTAGTGATTTTTTATAACTATGTAACTATATAGAGATTAAATACTCAAAACTCAAGAAATATGAAAGGTGAGATTTAACATGTGGCTTTAACTCTGTCTTCTTTCATGCATGTGTTATGTTACTCCTTTAATAATGTGATTATATATTTTTATAAAACAATTTGTTATTAGGGGGAGAAGCCCCTGTCATTACAGCTGATTTGTTTTTTGGGTTTGTTTGTTTTTTTGTTCTTGGGGTTTTTTTTCTTAAAATGCTAAATCTGAATGATAGAGCTTGTCCTGAAGAAAAGATCAATTTCAAGGACTTCATTTTCATTTGTAACTGAGAAGCCTAGAGAAGTAATGATGCAAAGAATTAGTGTTGGAATTGAAAATATAGTGGAAACGAAATAAAAAGAGAACTCTTTTGGATAACCAATCACCAATCAAACCCCAAGTGATGCGAAGCTTTAACTAAGATCAAACACAGCTAGAAACACTTTGACAGTATAGCAATCAACTATTTATTAGTTTTCATAACAGGTCCTTCCACTGATGTCCCTTGGTGAATCTCTCTGTACATCGCAAAATTCAGTGATGCAAAATCAAGAGGGAATAAGGTTTAAGCTGTACTGTTCCCAGCATCCATCAGCTAGGGGGTTCTACATTCCCTTTGGTCTAGGTTCTATTCTAATGAGTATATTCTCCTCTAATGTGGCCTAATTCTCATGATCACTAATGGGAATAACACATGCACACAGAGAGAAGAATATGCCCCCCTGAGATTTGCTGTAGTAGTAATTTTAAAATATCAGAGTAAACATATTTTGTATGTGATGTTGAGTATGCCAAGGCACTAGCTTCCCATGTTGTTTATGAATTCATCATGAGTTTAAATATTTATAACACATTTTGAATTCAAACTGCCAGAGCCTATAGTCTTCAGTTTTACAAGAATTTAAAGCATGGCCCTACTCTGAATAGCAACTATGTTGTTGTTCATTATTTATATAGCCCTAAGCAAGGATCAAGGCCCAATTGAACTAAGCACGATACAACATGAAGTAAGAAAGATAGACCCTGCTCCAATGATCTTACGATCTTGATTTATTACAAATAGTGTAAAAATAGCACCATCTTACACAACAGAGCTGTTCCCCGTATGCACTCAAAATAATAATTTCAAAAATAAAAGGGGTTTTACTGCTTTTTCCTCTTATTTCTTCAGACTCGAAAAGCTATGAAAGGCTATGTCTACACTGGCAAGTTAGTTCGAATTAAGGAGGCTTAATTTGAACTAACTAAAGCCATGGCTACACTAGGCTTTAATTAGTTCCAATTAAGGGCTTCCTTAATTCGAACAGGCTATTTGAACTAAGGGTTAATTCCAACTAATTAGTTCAAATTAACCAATGTGGCCATGTTAGTTCGAACTAATTGCTTAGTTCGAACTAACTGGCCCATTGAACTCAATGCAATTCACTAATTCGAACTAAGCAAGTGCCATGAATGGCACTTGCTTAGCTCAAACTAAATTTTGCTAGTTTGAATTAAGTTAATTTGAACTAACTAAAATTAGTTCGAATTAGTTAGTTCGAATTAATTAATTCGAACTAACTTTAGTAGGTGTAGACAAAGCCAAAAAGAGCTGGATTTTATTATGTAGTGTCTCTTCAACAGAATTGTTAACTTGGGCCACGTCTACATTAGCACTTACGTTAGCAAAACTTTGGGCATTTAAGGGTATGAAAAAGCACACCCTTGGGTGACACGGCACTGTGTCAGCGAGCGAGGGTCTCCCTCCAACATAGGTGCTGCTGCTTCCTGAGCTGATTTTATTATGTCAACAGGAGAGTTCTCTTCTCTCGGCATAATGAGGTTGAATGAGTGCTCTTACAGCTGTCTCACTGTAAACTTGTCAATGTAGACATGGCCTTAGAGTAAGTCTGTACTGCTGGTGGATTTTGTGGATTCGATCAAGCAGCAGTGAAGACTCGCTCAGCTGAAGCCAGAAGTCGACCCTGTTAATCCAACCTGGCAAATAGTATAGCGCGGCATCAAGGGGAGGGCATTTCCTGTTGGTACAATGCAGTGGAGACATTGCAGTAAGTAGACCTTAAGAAGTTGGTGGGAGATACGCATGTTACTGTATGTAGTTTGTGCATCTCCTGTCAACTGCTGCTGAAATCCACGGCCACTGTAGACCAGGCGTTAGTTTCAACTGCAAGTCAAATTCTATCTTCATTTACACTTGTGTAAGAGAAGGCTGGATTTGAAGTCAATACAATCGCAAAAATGCAACTAAGGGCAGAATTTGGTCTTCTGAAACTGAGTGTTGATACATGCACCTAAGAGAACAGTTTGACTTCCGGCTCTCAGGTTGGGTTTGCAAGGACTCAGGCTATTCGCTGCCATCAGATCAATTTATCCATTTCAAATGAGTGGCAATAAAGACACAGTCAATCAATCTGGAAATTAATCTAGTAAAACCACCTCCTCAAGGGGCCTACCACTGCATCAAAGGGTGCAGTCCAGCGGAGAGGGCACGTAGAATGCAAGTTACAAAGTCAATGGTAGCTTTCGTAACTACCATCAACTGCTGCCTAATTTCACCGGAAGAGTAGACCAAGCCTGGCACTTGAAAAGTGCTGGTAGACTGAATACATTTTATATAAATATAATTGGGATGTATGAAACATGGAATCTCCCAATACCATATACAAAATAATTTTTTAGAGTAGAACTGGTTGTTTAATGTCCCATGTAATTTAGAAAACATAAAACTTGTGAGCATCTTTCCCTAATTTCTGAAGATTAATGTTGCAAAATTATCATTATGTAGAATGAATTTAAACTGTGGCATGTTAAAAGACTACAAAAATCCAGACAAGCACAGCCAGCCAGTTCCAGACAAGACCGTGAGCCCATTGTATGATGCCAAGCACCAAAGCAGACTGCCTTGTTTGTATAGCTCTTAATAGGTTCCAGTGGGGAAAAGGACAGCTGTGTAAAGTTGTCTTGCTTATCCAATTTTTCTCCTCTCTAATTACATTGGTTACTGGCATTTCATAAATTGAAATGTCCAGAGTGGCAACAAAAGCTTCAATTTGATTATTAATAAAGCTTAAACATGATAAGCATATAAGAATTCATCTTTATTGGTGGGATTCTGGCATGCAGCTGAGCCCCTAGATGAAGTGTGAAATGACAGCAATTAAAATCCAGCCTCAAAAGTTCATTTTCTGAAAAACACTTTTTTTTTTAAAAAAAAATCATTAAACTTGACTGAATAGAAGGGCTTTAAAAAAAATCAACTCAGCATAAAGCTATCCATTCGGGCTTATGATTTACAAAACCTTGTTTTGCCAAAACTAATTGAACCACTTGAATCCTGTAACAGTTGGTCCAGAAGTCAGAAATTAGCCAAGCTGATTTTCCCCCCTACTTGAAAAACAAAGACGGGGATTTTCCAAACTGTCAAAATATCTTAGGTGGCTTTGAAAATCTCAGTTTAAAATGACAAATACTTAATATCAGACATTAACCACAAAACAGAGAAAACACATGGCCGAGGCATGATGTAACCTAGGACTGGTCTCTGAGAATTCTTTGATGGAATCCCAGCTTTAACACGGAGTGGGCAAGTCGATTAAGACAGAATGTTCAAAATTGTCGCCCACATTTAGGTACCTAAATATATAGGCTGACTTCTTGAGGTGCTGAATATCTGTAGCTACCATTGACTTGAATAGGTGCTGCAGATATTTAGTGCCTGTGAAACTCAAGCTACATACTTAGGGCATGTCTACAATACAAAGTTAAGTCGATTTCATTTAAATCGACATCCAGCTGCCACCATAATTAAATCGGTTGGGCGTGTCCACACCATGCTCATTGCGTCAGTGGAGTACATCCTCACTAGCAGCGCTTGCAGCACTGTGCACTGTAGGTAGCTATCCCACAGTGCAACTAGCCACAGAGGATTTTGGGAAGAGCCAATGTCTCATAGGACCAAAACATTGTTGCAGGGGGGAATGGGAACATGGCTGTGACCTCCCATGATGCAGTTTCCACCGGTCCTCCCCTGATATCAACAGAAAACAACCTTTTTGTGCCTTTTATTTTTGAAAGCCTGGCTTAGCTGTGTGTACGCCATAGCCACAGAGCAATCATAATTCACTTCTCCACAGGTCCCATTTTAGTGTTATTTCATGTCGGGGCTGTGGAAAGTTCTGTGCAAAGTTCCTGGAAAGTGGCCTTTCGCATTTGTAAGTTCTGCACCCAAAGCTTGTCGTCCCATAGCTGTATAACAATACGATCCCAGTTAGTGCTTGTTTTCCAGGACCAAAACCAGGCTCCACCATGTCTTATTGCCTTGGTATTTGACTGGTCAAAATAGGCTGCCTATCTGTCTGCATTCACGCCCCACCCCTATAGAAACATCTTTCCTTTTGCCCCACAAATAGTAGGGAGCAGAAAGCTGCAATCAGGAACTTTATTTTCAGATCATAAAATAGCCATTGATGATGTTGAAATGCCAATGGTGATCCTGGAATACCCAACTTACCCCTTGCTCCCCTGACTCACGAAGCCATACACTGGTCACCTGGACAGCAGTAAGGATAGGTTCAACAATAGGCTGAGCAAGTGCAGAATGGTGGTGGAATGTGCCTCTGAATGTTTAAAGGGCTGTTGGCGCAGTTTGCTTACTAGGTTAGACTTCAGTGAAAACAGCATCCTCATTGTTATCACTGCCAGCTTTGTGCTCCCTACTATTTGTGAGGCAAAAGGAAAGAAGTTTCCATGGGGGTGGGGCGTGAATGCAGACAGGCAGGCAGCCTATTTTGACCAGTCAAATACCAAGGCAATAAGACAAGCAGAGCAAGAAGCTCTGCATCTCCAGGAGGTTTTGAAAACCCATTCCAACGATGAGCCACAATAATGTACACCACTTATCTGTGTGGTGCCTTCCCATATCATCCACTCCATTACATCAGTTTCCCTATACCTCCCCGTCCCCTTCCCCCCACCCCCCAAATCCTCCTTGGAATTAAGAAAGAGTATTTCATTCTCAAAACCTGGCCTTTTATTACACAAACATAAAGAAAGTGAAAGAACATCATGCTTGGCCACTACACTGTCCTGGAACCAGCTGGCCTGCCCTGGGGTTAAAAACAGCTCCTGGCTTTCAGGGAAAATGGATCCCCACTCATCTGTCTCCCATTCTCATCCTCCTCCTCGCTCAGCATGTCCTCATTGCTACTTGAGGTGGCCTGGGACTCAGACTCCATGGTGGTATCCATGCTGCATTTGGGGATAGTGGTGAGATTGCTGCCAAGAATTGCACGCTGTTCAATGCAGAAGCAGCATGTCGGTGGTGCGGAACCAGAATGACTGTTCACTTCCCTTATCTTCTGGTACACCTCCCAAAGTTCTTTGATTTTCACATGGCATTGCTGTCTGTCCCTGGGGTAGCACATCTTCCCCATACCCCTCAGGATCTTTTTCAGGGGTCTACGTTTCTTTGACTGAATCCAAGCTGTGCTTGCACAGACTTTTCTCCTCAGAGACCAATAAGTTTCACCATCTCCCACGTACTCCAGACTGACATGCATTTGAGGTGTAAAGTCACCATGATCAGCTGGGCAGGTAAGCTCTCCATAATGGTCAAATGGAACATGGGAATTCAAAAGTTCCAGGGCCTTTAACAGAGAGGGGCTGCTTCCTATGCAGCTGAGTTGAAAACAATCTCCAGAGCAGTCACAGCAGAGCACTGTGGGATCCCCCTTCAAGGCCAATGCAGTCAACTTAAATAACGCTGCTTTAACACTGCTTCTCTGTCAACCTATCAACATCAAATTAAGCACTACATCTCTCGCAGAGGTGGAATAATTAAGTCAATGTTATAGGTAAGTTAGGTCAGCAGAAGGGACCTAGTAGGGTAGACGCATACATTATTACATCATCATAAATTGGCTTCTGTCAATCTAGGGTGTAGTGTAGACCAAGGCTTAGGCCTTAGGCACCAAAATTTAGAATATTTCAATTTTAAACACTCCACTTTAATTTCCTCACCTATATATATATATATATGATAGAGTTAATGCTCTTTTTCTCTTTTGATATATAAGATAGTCCTAAAATATCCATTACAGCAGGTTGAAAAATTGTAATTATTTTGCACAAGAAATTTAGGGAGGGGGAGGGGGGGAATTCAAAATATTCCATGAAAATGTTTGAGACCAAAAACTAAAACAAAACCCCCAAATAAATAAATAAATAAATTTTTAAAAATCAGTTTTCAAAAGTTATTCTCGATAAATAATTTTAGTTTTTTAAACCAAAACACAACATTTTTACTAATAACCAAATCAACACATGAATTTTAAAAACAAAACCCAGAATCTTTTACTGGAATTTTTTTTTTTGATTTTTCAATTAGAAAAATTCACCAGAATGCACATTTTCAGCAAAATATATTTTGATTTAAAAGTTATTTTTCATTTTTAAAAAAAGGATTAAAAAAAAATCTGACAAGCTCTAATGTCTATCAACTTGATATCTAAGAGCCATTTCCAACTGATGGGGTGCCATAAAGATAGATGATTAATGCTGTGAAGTGCTTTGAAGAAAAGTGCTGTATATTTCTGAGGTATCTTTTTTCACTATAAATAGTTTTAAAAACATGAAAACTCATTTTGGCTTCTTTGAAAATCTCTCTCTCCCTGCCCTTCACAATTATCCATAGCCCATGTCTGTAAAAACTGGTGGCTGGCAGAACCCTGAACAAACTATATATCTATTCCTCACAAAATGACCCAGAATACAAATTTCTTTACATTTGGAGAACCAGCTCCTTTAATCCAAAACAGGCCCTTTCTGCTATTCCAGTATAGGAGGCATAGTGGAGTCCTGACTCAGGGAAGAGGGTAGGGCAGAGTGGTACTGTAACCCTTCTCCAAATGGCATAATAAATTTAATCAGCTGTGGTGATGTGGGGGGGGGGGGACAAGGCTAAAGATGGTGTCCCCCAAATTTTGACTTCCCTCCCCATCAATTCCCCCACTTCAGTCCTGCACCACACATGACTCACTGGATCTGGGGATGATAGCTGATGGGGGAGGGATTTTGAAGCCGGGAAATAACCCCAAAGATCAGATTAATTTTATTAAATTCAAGGGAAACTTGAGGATATAGAGAAATGAAAGTCAACCTATAGACTTCTTCAGAACATAGAGAATTTTTGGCTTTTATATAACATTCACATTATGCTTTAACATTAGTACAACATTCATAATGTTTTTCAGGGAAATTCTCCAGCCATTGAAACCTTCTAGTGGTTTTGCAACCCAGTGCAACTTTATAGTATTTGACCAGCATGGTAAAAGAAAGTTTATACTACACTCTATTTGATCTTTTGCCATCCCATGTTAATTTGCATCTGCAAAATATCAATGTAGAGGCTAAATTATTCTGTAATTACTGTACTTTTAAATGTAACATTTACATATAAACAGAAGACAAAAAAGAATGTGAATGTGAAACTTAAAAGTAGGCAGCTGTACACCTAGAAGACACTATTAAAATACAGGTAGAATTAATAAAGAGAAATATCATTTTAAAAAGTTAATGGAATACTTAGAGATTCTTGGTACACTATTGGGTAAACTTGAAAATTATGTTAATAATCAGACAGCAGAGAGGGCAGAAATGTTTTTTATGTGTTGTCTCCCCAAGGACCCCTCTGCACACACAGGGTGCATCTACACTGGCAACTTAGGTCGACTTAAGGAGGCTTGAGTCAACCTAAACAAAGCCACATCCACACTGGGCTTTTATTAAGTCGACTTAAGCATTTCCTTAAGTCAACTCCTTAAGTCAACTTAAAGCCAGCGTGGACAGGGATTAACACCTAAATCAACCTTAATAAGTCCTTTTAAAGCATTAAGTTGATTTAATAAGGTCGACAAGGGGCTATGTCTACACTAGAAAAGTTAAGTCGACTTTGTTAAGTTGAATTAACAAAGTCAACTTAACTTTTCTAGTGTAGACATAGCCCCCCCACACACACACACACATGCCCTTATGGCCTGTCCCAAAGTTCACAAGAGCCAATAGGAGTCTTTCCAATAATTTCTACAGGCTTTGAAACAGTCCTCTGAAGAACAATATTGAAACAAACAAACAACCATGAAGACATTTGGTAATGAAAAAGGGCCTTGTCCAGTATTGATGAATGGCTTGAAATCCCATTGAGCACACTGGGATTTGAGAGTGCTCTATAGGTACCTTACAGGAACAAACCCTAACTTCCATTACCTCGTAAATTCATTGAGTGCTCAGTGTGTGTTAACCCCCCTCACTGTAATGTGACCGAAACCTGGCACATTCTACCCAAACCACAGGTTTTTTCTTCTTCCATGCATGAAGAATTAAAGACTGTCTTATTACTGTGCCAATGGGTGATTCTTTTCCCTCCTTTTTTAAGTGTGTTATGCTTCATAATGTGTGATTCTTGATAGCATTTGAGACTGTAACTATCTATCCAAAGAACAAATACAGTGACAAGGCAAGCTTAGCCACAGATCCCTGCCAGTGTGCCGTCCTTCTAAGCTGGAAGGACCACTTTAGGTGTTGGAGTGTTGTCCAGCCTCTATACCCACTTAGTTGTCGATACCTCTCCAGTGAGATGGCCAACAACAGCATGATTCTTGTTTGTCAAGGGTGCCAATGGTTTGTGATGTAGAGAATGTGCGACTGGATGGAGACAACCAACTCATTTCATATTGGTTAGCACAAAAACTTACAGACAACTACTTGCTTCGAACTAGTAACCTAGATGAAAAAAGATTTGTAGAGCCCCATTCCCTGTACCAGTCTGACTGCTGATGTTACCTGACAGCCACGTTTGTTACCGAAATAGGGGTCAGCAGGTAGGAAGTGTTCTTTTTCAGTTATCTGACCTTGGCGGTTCCTCTAATCTAATGGAACAGTAAAATATAACTGCAGTCAACAAATATTGTGATCCGATCGAAACCTGAAGTGCTTCAGTCCATCTTCCACCCCCTTCACCAGGCTCCTGTATAGCGATTCATCAAGAGTTTTAAAGTTCAGTCATGCAGCTGTACACAGAATTGATGATTTGTTAATAGCTGTGCTCAGACAAATGGATAACAAATCGAAGCTTCAAAAAGAAACTGCAGAATTGGAATTCATATGCAAATTTGACATTCCTGCTTCAGGGATAAATAAGGGCTATGGATTCTTTTCTCATTACAACTGGAGATTTGACCTCACCTCCCTCTATATGCTGCTCCCCAGTGTTTGAATCTAAACCACTGCATTGATTTGCTGTTACAGTCTGACCTGATCCTATGACTTACACTTCCCTGCATTTATTTTCCTCCCATTTTGTAAGTTCCCCATCTTCAAAGCGTCTGATGAAGTGGGATTTTTTCCCATGAAAGCTCATGGGATAAATAAATTTATTAGTCTTTAAAAGTGCCCCTGACTCCTTGTTTGTCTAGCAATGAGTGGAAGTTTGGCAACGACTCTTTTGCAAATGTGATCTACAACAGTCACAGAAGCTTCATAGCCAACAGCATGAGAATGACATCTGTTTTAAAACTCACTCTGTAACGTGGAGCCACAATTTGTGGGTGTGAATAACTATAGAAGCAGTATTGCACCAGCAAAGTTAGGCAAATGTTATGTGGGTACAGTAATTTAGATGTCTAAGTACCAGACTGTGCCCATAAATCATGTAGTGGTACAGAGAAAACAAACCCATAAATGAATGGGATTACTCACAGTGCACATACTGAAGCCCAGTTATAAGTCTTTGCAGAACCAAGGCCTTTGATGTTGAAATGACCTAAATTATGCCCAAAAATAACACTGCATCATAATTTTGCAGGAGATAAAATTAAGCCCTTCCTGTTAAAATTTGAGGATAAGTATGTTTTACAAGCTTAATCTGTAGAATGTTGTCCAGTAAAATGTATTTATAACTGAGTTAAATAATGTACTGTAATGATGTATTATAGAGTGTTATATTCAATTTACTATAGTAGCTCAGAGAAGTCTAAATCTATGACTTGCTTATAAATATGCTACAGAAATCATTAAATACCAAAAGGGCCCTTGTAAAGGCAAGCTACATTCAAGGCTTCTCTGAAAGCAAGTATTTTGGAGTGGGCACAAGTACACAAAAACACAGGCAGAGTGTTTGAAATTTGAAAGTAATGTCCTAATTAAATATGATATGACCACGTTTCTCTGTATACGAGATATCATCAGGAGCTTCACCAGAGATTGAGAAGGGACGTCAGTTGATTGTACTACTAAACAAAGTATTCCTTTCTCAACAACAAGATTTCAGACTAACCAGTGAGATTACACAACTCAGGAATACACTCTGGAGTCATAAAAAACAATACCATGAAATTAACCTATATCATCTTCTAATTCTGAAACTGACTAAGTATCTGATCTAATACTCTCTCGTTTTTCCATAGACTTTGATGGATTTAGGGTCAGGCCCTAAATGATCCATTCAGATAGGCACTCCGGCCTTCATTCAACAAAGAACATGTTTAAGTCTATCCTTGTTCAGCAAAGCATGCTGACACCGGGTCTCTGGGGTCTCATTTATTATGGTAATGAGCTAGATTCGCTCTTCAGGAAAAGAGTTGTCCCTATTACAGGTAGATGTTATTCATATTTAAAAACTTGTTAGCCCTTTTAAAATTATGAATGGTCTTCATCTGTTGCCCATTAGCAAATCAAATAAACTCACTAAAACCTAAGGTCAAACATGGGTAGGTAAAGCTAGGCATCTAAAATGAAAATTGGACCATTTATTTAGGTCTCTAAATAGGAATTGAGATACATGGCTTTACGTGTCCCTTTTTTAAAATGTTGGACTAAGAGAATGTGTGAAAGAGATTACTGCAACTATGTTGACGTTTACACTGTTTATATTTTGTTGTTTAACCAGGTTTCTACAAAAACTCCCATAAATTCTGACACAAAAAAAATCACATCAAATTCTGATACAAATAAAAACATCACATCCTTTTGCTCATGCAATCTCTCAATTGTAGTTTATCAGGTATCTCAGGGCTTGTCTTCACTAACGATGGAGAATTCGCCGCCATCAGACTGATCTCCCTGATCGATTGATTGGGTCTGTGAAGACCCACTCAGCTGATCAGGAAGCTGATGCTGTACGACCACCCCTGCAGAAGGAGAAGCCCTGAGTTGGAGGGAAGAGGTTTACCTCTGGCTCAAGCTTCTGAAGACAGCGTAGTAAGTAGGCAGTAGACAATCGGAGAAAGATACTCAAGGTATTTTAAGTACTTTGCATATCACCCTTCGATTGCCACCAAAATCATGTGGTAGTATAGACCAGCCCTCAGTTGTTATTTGTAAGACACAAGCCAAATATTTTGTAATTGTAAGCTCACACATATACTAAAAAGGAGATTCTCCAGAAACCCTAAGGGAGTTAGAGTCAATAGGACTTAATCCTTTAAGCTCTTTAATGATTTAGGGAGAGATTTTCCAAACAGCTGAGACCAGATTCTCAGCTGATGTAAATTGGTGTAGCTCTATAGATTCCAATCAAACTATGTCAATTTACACCAGCTGAAGATCTGGCCCACAAACTCTTTTTTTTCCCTCAGTTGCTAATGGGTCAAGAATTATAGTACAGCAACTCTAGTTTGCTAGGTGAACCATTTGCCAATAAGTTTGTATCCGATGAGTATTTTCTTCTCTCTCGGTTCTTTTACCATGACCTTCACTGTGATATTCGTGCATGGAATGGTTTGGCTGAATTTATTTATTTTTATAAAAAATACAAACTGATCCAATTTGAAAACAAGACATTCTGAACCCCTGCAAACATTCACCAAAACTGTCTAGAAATGATTTAGTTTAGGGAAATATTAAGTTAAGATTAGGCAGGAAAATGATTTCATGGGTTGAATGGCTACAGATAGGAACAGCGGTAACTGACATCTTACCCAATACCACTAAACTAATGTCTTTTAAGCAACAACAGGAGGAATATATATTACAAAATAAAGCTCAAATATTGCCAGCTGATGAACTGCCTTATTTCATTCCATCATGGTGTCTCCTGGGCAGTCTTCTGTTGCAACTTTATTTCTTGCTAGAGTATCTAGAATTTTACCCGTGGCCAGATTTAGACCTGGTTTCTAAACTCTTTCACTTATACATTATTTTACCGTATGAATGTATGTAAACAAACCACTAATGGATTCACTGGTAAAGGTTTACGGTGAAATCTTGGCCCTATTGAAGCCAATGGAACTAGGATTTTATACTTAGTATGAAAATTGTGAATTTCTCAAGGCAAAGACATTCAGCTTCCCTACTCCTGGCACATCCACTGCATGGAGTCGAAGGGAGGGACATCCCTTTGACTCAGCACTACCCCAGTTGTTGGAGTATTGTTCAAGGATCGAATTTCCTGATCGGCTGAGAGGGTCTTCACAGACCTGATCAGTCAATCAGTAATTTTGAACTGATGATGGCAAATTTGCTGCCATCAGTGAAGACTAGCCCTCTATCTTCTGCACTTTATATAGATAGCAATGAATACACTCCAGCACGCAACAGATAATAATAAAAAACTAGCTGTACAGTAAGTGGAATGTAATTGAGAAATTCTACAATACATCAAACTCTTTTAAGTGTCAGCATTTATATAGGGCCACATTCTGCCACCCTTATTTGAGTTGAGTAGTATCTTTCATGTCCAGTAGTCCTACTTTCCATGCAGGAGTAAAGTACTACTCAGTGTGAAAAAGAATGGCAATAGCAGCAGAATCAATCATGTCCACAGATGTTTGCGTGCTTCCGTTTTCCATGTTGTTTGACCCAAAACAAAATGGTTTGTTTATTTTTTTCAGTTGGCTAAAAAGATTGCATCTTTTGAGTCCAACCAATTTCTTTTTCAAATGTTTGGAATTGCCAGCAAACTGAAAACTCAGTTATTTGCCTAGTTTGAGTTGTCAATAGCCCATTTTAAACTCCTATTATATCCGACAACACCGGGCAGAATCTGTGACATAAGCAGCAATGCATGCATAATTGTGTGTTCATCAGTCAAAACAAAGGCTCCTGTGTATTTCTCAGACCTTCAGACCGCAAAATAAGGGTGCAGGTTGGGTGACGGATACACATGCTGCAATGGGCTATTGCTCTAAATTTTGGATTTATCATTGGTATTGCAGCAGCATCCAAGTGCTTTAAGCATAAGCATGAAAGACTCCAAGAATTGCTGTTTTGATGATGGAGAGTTTAATTTTAATACTGCACTTGGGGGGCTTTCATCCCAGGCTCTTCTCCTGTTAATATCCTCTATTGCTATCTAGCACTTTTTCAGGCAGCTTGATCTGCTAAGTAGCATTCCCTTTTCAAATGGCTGTTCCCATGGCCACTCAGATCTGTGCAGGAACTGGAAGGCTTTGAAATGATGCAACTCAGTGATCTGGGAGGATTTTTAAATGCGTATTATTTTCTGCAAAGGAGCCATATCCATTTCAAAGGCTCTGGCTTCCGACGTTAGTTACATACAAGCAGTTTTGGACTATATTCAAAGAGCTTTGACAGTGTTAGTGGAGAGCAGTCCAGGAAGAGAGCAGCTCCAATAGAAAATGCAGTTAAAACTGGCTCATTCCTCTACAGTCAGAGTGGTAGTAGTTAAAGCCAGTCACACAGCACTGTGTAGCCAGAGATGAATAAAGGTGGGGGGAGAGGGGAAGAGACTTTTGCATTTCAAGCTTTGGGTACCTATTTACTGTTAACTCAGGTATAGAGGAACTCCCCTATAATGAAGTGGAATGAAAGACCCAAATTATTTGCTCCTCAGATCCACTCCACGGAGCAGCTAGAGCCATACAAATAAGTGCTTGAAGTACAAACATCTTAATCAGTTACAAGTTACATAGTTTTGTTTGTTCCCACACAACCAGTGGTTCTACCATCACTACTGTGTGCTTGTCTACAGAACAGTAGCGCTCTGCTTACATGTGCCACTAAGTGCTAATCCCAGAATGCAGTCTAGTTAACAACCACATGTGGACATGAGGCCTCATAATCCGTTTTGACCTGAGCTTAAAAATCGTCTTAATCACAGGTTTGGAGTCTATCATTTCAGGACATTTGCTGTTGAAGATCTGGAATCTAGTACAGTCCCATAAACTTTACTACACATGATGACAAAAGTAGATTTTTTTTAAAAATGTTAATTCTTAGGCCTTTTTTATGTTAGTTGCTTAGTAACTGGAACAGCTGGCAGACTATCTTTGAGAGCCACATACATCGTCTCAGACAAGCAGTCTTATTAGTCAAAGACACAAGTACACACCAATATCCAATCTTCACAAGCAAACAGCCCCATCACCATGCAAATGGCGAAATACTTTTGGGCAAGGGAAAACAGCAAAACCTGACACAGGCAGTGGTAATTCGTGGCACAGAACCTGATGATATTTCCTATAAGCAACACATATTGCAATATAAAAATATGCATTCATCAAGTCCAAAGCCACAAAGAAATTCAGTGGATATTGGGAAGGAATTATGGCCATGATACATCATAAGAATGGCCATATTGGGTCAGATGAATGGTCCATATAGTATCCTGTCTTATGACAGTGGCCAATGCCAGGTGTTTCAAAGGGAATTAACAGAACAGGCACATCATCAAGTGACCCATTCATCTCATTGTCCATTCCCAGCTTTTGGCTCTCAGAGGCTAGGGACACTCAGAGCATGTGCTTGCATCCCCAACCAACTTGGCTCATACCCCCTGATTGACCAATCCTCCATGAACTTATTTAGGGGTTTTTTTTAAACTCTGTTATAATTTTGGTTTCAGAACATGTTTTTTCAATGTGCATCATTTTGCATTTATCAACATTGAATTTTATCTGACATTGTGTTGCATGGTTTTGTGAGCTCCCTTTGTAACTCTTTATAGTCTGTTTTGGACTTAACTAGCTCGAGCAATTTTATATCATCTGCAAATTTTACCACCCCATGCCCTCCATCCCCATCTTTTTTTCAGCTCATTTATGAGGCTGTTGAACAGCACTGGTCCCAGTATAGATCCCCAGGGGACACCATTATTTACCTCTCTCCATTCTGAAAACTGACCATTTATTTCTAGCTTTTATTTTATAGACTCATAGGCTATGTCTACACTAGAAAAGTTAAGTCAACTTTTGTTAAGTCGACTTTGATAAGGTCGACTTTAAGTCGACTTAAAATCAACCTTATTAAAGTCGACTTAACAAGTGGCAACACTTTAAGTCGACTTAGTCCACTTTGTTAAGTCGACCTAACTGCCCTTAGGTCAATCTAACAAAGTGGACATATGCGTTCACACTGGGCTTAGGTCAAACTAAGGAAGGGTTAGGTCGACCTAAGGAGGCTTAAGTCGACCTAATGAGTGGTAGTTATTAAGTCGACTTAAGCTTTCATTAAGCCGACTTAAGGAATTTCTTAAGTCAACTTAATGAAAGCCTGGTGTGGACTTGGCTTAATTTACATCGACTTAAGCCTCAAGTTGACTTAAATTGCCAGTGTAGACATAGCCATAGACTCTAAGGTCAGAAGGGACCAATTTGATCATCTAGTCTAACCTATCGCACAATGCAGGCCACAAAACCTCACCCACCCACTCCTGTAATGAAACTCTAACCTATGACTGAGTTATTAAAGTCCTCAAATCATGATTTAAAGGATTTTAAAATAGAGACTCAACCAGCAAGTGAGCCATGCCCAATCTTACAGAGGAAGGCAAAAAGACCCCAGCGCCCAAGCCAGTCTGCCCTGGGGGAAAATTCCTTCTGAC
The DNA here is from genome assembly GCA_007922175.1 of Pelusios castaneus. Taxonomy (NCBI): domain Eukaryota; kingdom Metazoa; phylum Chordata; order Testudines; family Pelomedusidae; genus Pelusios; species Pelusios castaneus. The sequence goes on from ML685758.1 coordinate 9,952,176, forward strand.
CCCAAATATGGCGATCAGTTAAACCCTGAGCATGTGGGCAAGTCACAACAGCCAGTCAAGAAAAAATTCTCTGTAATAACTCAGAACCCACCCCATCTAATGCCCCTTCCCAGGTCACTGGTATATCTATCACCAGTAGTAAAAAATGGACAATTGCCAAACTAAGCTGTCCCATCATATCATCCCCTCCATAAATTTATTAAGCTCAGTTTTGAAGGCAACTATTTTCTTTCAACCTGTTACTGATCCATGAGAGATCCTTCCCTCTTACCCCATGACTTCTTACTTGCTTCATAGTGTTTGGTGAGTGACCTTGTCAAAAGCTTTCTGAAAGTCTACCACATGCACTGGATCACCCTTGTCCATGTTTGTTGACCCCCTCAAAGAATGTTAATAGATTGTTGAGGTATGATTTTCCTTTATAAAAGCAGTGTAAACTCTTCCCCAACTAATTGCCTTCATCTATGTGTCTGATAATTCTGTTATTTCTGTTTTTTATAATAGTTTCAACCATTTTTTACAATAGTTTCAACCAATTTGCCAAATTGCCGATCTAGAAGATTGCACAGGGGATGCAGGTGAAGGGGAGAGACAGGGATCAGTAGGAGTGCCACGTGAAAGCAAAGGAACAGTAGCAAGCATGTCAGAAGAGCAAGGAGGCCAATAGTCAATCTGGTACTGACCTGCAGACCTGCTGCTTTTACAATGAGCTTCATATGCCATTCTTGGTGGAGATTCCACTGGCCTCCCACCAGCAACAGTGCATACCTCTCAGGAACCCAAGATACAGACCCTTGCCATGATCAGCAACAGCAAGGAGAAGGGGATCCAGCTGTGCCACAAGCTGACAGTATCTTATTGAGACTCCGCCATAGTCTAGCCCATCCCACCCGTAGAGCATGAACGATCCCAACCCAGGGGAAGAAACCTCAGGTAAGTGTGTGTAGCATTCTCTCTTATGATGTGTAAAGGTAAAGATGGCACCCAACCCAATCCAACCCCAAACCCTATCTTCCCCAGGAAGGAGGGGAACCTCACACCGACTCCTCCAGTGTTTGTGGCTCCAGGAGGGGGCAGGACCCAATTCCTGCTGGTGGCCCTAAGGGAGAGGATACATCTTTACTCCCCCACCCCAATCACTGCCCAGAAGGCTGTGGCCACAAGAAAAGCCCCACGGTGGCCGCATTTGAGTGCACTGATCTAAACCATCCAAAACAGTTGGCTAATCCAATCATCGGAAAATCACAGCTTCACAGACACTGACCTGTGAGAGTCACAGTGTGTACGTTTGGCAAAAACGCACACCTGGTAGAAATGGTTTCTATAATTCTATCTGGAAATGTTGGTTAATTTCTTTTACAAATTTGCACTGCATTGTTTAATTGCACAGTATTTTGCACTGGGCTTAGTATGCAATACATTTTTTTACTTTTTGGAAATAAATTCATCTTTATTACCTCATAACTTATTACAAAATGCTTAGCCCTACTCAAAGCACAACTTACTTGTAATAGAACAGGACCACATGACTCATGGGTTCAGTGAAAACCAGTAATAAGTTTAAACATACAGTTACTACTGCAAAATGCATAGGTTCTTTAAAAGAGTGTGATATCCATAGAGGTAACATCAAATGCTACACAATTTTAACAACTCTCAAAACTTCAGGGCCAGGTAGAGCACTGCTCAGCATAGCAATATACTGTGGCTGACTGTTAATGTTCTTTTCTGAGGCCTCTGTCAGCCACATTACTCTACATCTAGCTCTTCTAATAGCCCTTGGGGCTGGCTGTTCAAAGGCAGCAAAGAGCCGTTCCACCTCTGTCCATCACCTGACCAGCAACTTCCTCCCTTTGCCTCACAGATATTATGAAGGACACAAAAGGCAGCTGTAACCAATGGGATATTTTTTTCTTACCAAGATCTAAATTTAGTGAATACACATTGCCAGAATCCCTTCTATCTATCAAAAGCACATTCAACTGTCATTCTGCATCTGCTGAACTAAAACTGAATTTTTCCTTGGAACTCATCAAGGTGGCCAGGATACAGATTCATCAGTCACAGGAGGAAGGCGTAGGCTGGGTTGCCCAAGATCACTATTGAGATTCAGCATCAGCCATCTCTGATAGTAATCCACTGGTTGGGAAAAAGGGTCTCTTGCACAGTCCTGTGTTTTAAAGAGGCAAGTTTCACACTATTCCGGACCAGTCCACACTGACATCAGTGGCATATCCCTAGTGCTCCACAATGCTTGCATAACCCTAGAAAAGTAGCCATTTTAGTTGAGGTACTCTGCGGCCACTCCAGGTGGGCTGTGGCCAAAATAGCGATGGACATGCCACCTATCTTCCCACTGCGCTTTGGAAACACCCCTGCTACAAATGCATCCATAATGTTCTACACCTTGCCAAGACTCACAGTCCTATGTAACAGGACACAAATCATAGTCCTACACACTTGCATGACAAAGGCTCCTATTGTAGATTTCCCAACCGCATAATGATTTCCCACTGACTGGTAGCAATCCAGCATGGAAAGCTTCCATGTTGTGATCGCCACTCAATTTCTGGGATTGGGGCAGTAATGAGGCTGCTGCTGCCCTGGGTTTGCTGGTGTCTGGGGAGGCAGCAGGGCATGAGTGACTGCAGCCCTGTGGGATTCCCACAAGGAATCAGAAGCCCCAGAGCAGGAGCATTCCTGCTGCCCCAAGCCCTGCTGCCAATTGGACCTGCCAAACTCGGGGCTGTTGCTGGTTGGGGCTTGCTCCTAGGACTTGAGGGCATCCTGTGGGGTTGCAGCCACCAGCCCTGCCGCCAAAGCCCCAGGCTGCAGCCTCACTGCTGCCCAACCCAACAAGCCATGGAGTGGCTGCCCTCAGGCAGTTGCAGCCTAGGGCTGCTGACAAGCTTGCTGCTTGCCAGTCTTCCAGACCAAGCATCCCCTTTGTCAAGTTCACTTCTGTAGTGCAGCCATGAAATTGACAACCCCTTGTCAATTTCACTGATCTAGTAGAGCTGTGACATTGATGAGAATAACAGCCACACCACTGGTTTAAAGGGACACTGTGTCCTCCTATCACTGCCGACAAAAGCTGGACTTTTAGTTGGGGTGGTAGAATTTATTTATTTCCATCCACATCCAGGATGGAATTCACAAAAATGGGTCTGTAGATATCCGTCCAATATCAGAGTGCCAAACCATTTCTGCTGGTACTCATTAGAGAACCTGATCTGAAAAATTCTGTCAACCCCAATATTGAAAGTCGCCTAGTGGTTGGTAGTGCAAATGACCTACCTTTGCTGTGTGGCAAGTTACTGTAAGTTAAGATGTAGCAGCTTGTAACTCAAACCCAAGATAAATGGTTTATCACAACCAGAATCCGAACATGACAAAATATGATAAAAAAGATGACCTCTCCAAGTAACACGTAAGAGTCTGGCTACATGAGCTAAGCACAGTGGTGAAAGGACAAAGAGCAAACTACTGATGGAAACATTTGATTTTAGGTGATTTTAGAAAACTGCCTCCTCTGTGGTAGTGCTAGGGAATTGAGAGACTCCCACAGTTCTTGGCACAGCTCTTCAGAACAGATTCTTTTTGAAAATTAGAAACTCTAACTGGCTTTCCATCAAAGACATGCAATCAACCACCTATTATAATAAGCTGACAGGCTATTGAAGTGGTCACAATAAGCCATTATGCCACCAACAATCCAGTTTCAAGTTCCACTAAAAAACTCAAAGGTTTCTCCAAAGGATTGTTTCCATGTTTTGTTCTATGGAACCAGCTATATCTCTTGAGGTGTTACACCCACACACAGCTTTGGGAACAGAAATGGAAGGCGGGAGGAGCACTTTTCTCCCTCAGTCGACTTTAGGCAATTTTGAAGCTGTGTTTAGGTTAGATACCTGAATTAGAAACTGGTTAAAGGTTCTAAATAAAGATTCTAAAGACTTAGGAGAGGAAAAAGTGGAAGTGGGGGCAGCAGGATGCATTTAGTGAAAATCCTACAAAGCCAAGCCAAATAATAGTTTTGTAAATACCATCCTATATTTGGAACACCTATGCTCCCCAGCACCCACTATGGTTCAATGAATCTGGAAGGGAAATAGATTTTCCCCATTTTTTTAAAAGCCTTATTAATAATGTCCTTGACAACAAAACTGGGATATGTATTAAGAGCATACTAGCAGGCACCCTGTTGTAGTAGATTGAGGTCGTTTCATCCTTCCTCCTCCCACACTCTAGATGGAATGGAAACAACCCAAAGACATTATAGACTCAGACTTTAAGGTCAGAAGGGACCAGTACGATCATCTAGTCTGACCTCCTGCAAAATGCAGGCCTCAAACCTCACCCACCCACTCCAGCAATAGGCCACCAACCTATGGCTGAGTTATTTACCTCCTTAAGGACTTTAAGATACAGAGAATTCACCGGTAGGTGAACCATTCACAGAACAACCGGGAAAATATTAGGACAGAGTATATTTTTATTTCTTTCTGCCAACCCCCGATAATAAAGCTGATATTTAAGACAAGTTTGAGCAGCCTTTTATTTTCAAGTCCATTTATGAATTTATTCCAATCAACATTTTTATATTGTCTATTTAGATGTGTTTTATAATCTATTAATTTGCAGAAAAGCAGTTTTGTTGACTGTATGAATGGGAGCTGCCTTCTAAATGCACTGAGCTGGGGTTAAGAGGGCCAGCACCAATATATATATTTACTCTGATTTCTCACTTCACTTAGGTTCTGTCCCTGGAAAAATGCTGCCTTGTATTTTAGCTAGTAGATAAAGAACAATTTCCCTCAAAGCAGTATGCAGTAAGATGACTAATTGTTTCTTATACAATGGTAAAGGTGAACAGTAATGCTTACTAAAAATAACTATAAAAAGCTTTAAGCCAGTTACTGAGAACATGTGTATTCTCAAAAATGACAGACATTTTAGAACATAAGTGCAATGACTCAAGAGTTCACCTACTTTGCTTGGAAAAGCTACTTATGGCCCTTTAAGGCTCAGAAGAGAAAATTATTTAATTAGTTGGAGTCTCAAGCCCTAGGTTAATTGATAAGTGAATGCTCCTTGAGAGGTAGTTGGCAGTTGTGAAAGAGGTGTGAAGAAATGAGATACAGGGTAAGAGAGAAGTCCTGTTTCTATCCTGATTTTTTGTTTAACTGATAATCAATAAAACAACCCAAAAAAACACAGGAAAAAAACAAATCAGAAATAATTGTTGAACATCACAAAAAAACCCTGAAAATATTTGTGTCTATCTGCTAGTCTACACAGAGTAATATGTGTAGTTTGAGGGTGTGATTTCTAAAGTGCGCTAACATGTTGCACAATAATTGGTCTGTGTAGACTGCTGGTGTGCACTAAATATTCCCTGGTGCACTTTAATGTAGTGCTACTTGAAACAGTACTACATTAATGTGCATTAGGGAATATTAAAAATACTGTATTGCTCATTATAGCAATGTATACGGTAATGACTGAGTAATATGTATTATACATTACTCATTGCACTACAAAGAAAAAGCCCCCTAAATCCCTGATTTTTGACATCCAAATAAACTTCAAAAATAAACTCGCCAAATTAAATAAACATTTTTTAAAAGCCCAAGATAAAAAGGATCTGATCAGAAAACAGAGGGACTGGTATAGACAATGGATTTTATTTTTTTAAAGTTCAAAATCTAGACAATGATAATATACCCCAAAGTAAGTTAAGGGAAAAAAATCAATTATTTAAGGAAAAAGTAGAACTAGATTCTAATTAGACAAGCAGTGAGGAAGAAGTTTAGCGTAGCTTTAATTAAAATGAATATCCATCTTTTTCTGTTGTATAATTTATTAATTTTAGTGGGTAACCTTTCTGTAAACCACATCTTTACTATTAATATTGCTGTAGAAGCCCATAAGCATACAGTGTTTTTATCTGTGTGGATGAACATTTTTGTTAGAGGATAAAATACATACATATTCTAATTTGAACCATGGTAATTAGGCTGCAAAGAAAAATTGCTCAGAGCCAAGCAGAAAGTGGTAAGCAATGGAATTCTCTGAAGTTTGTTTTAAAAAAATAAAATAAATACATTTGCAAAAATACTACCTCATACTGACAGTCAGGCACAAAGGAACAATACAGTGAAAAATAATGAGTACAGCTCAGTGATTAGTACACAGTGTTACAAGCACCTGTACCACCAGGGACACTGGTATTGTATTTTTAACATTTTATAAAAAAAGTGGCGAATACAGTCTAGAAAAGCAAACCACTAAAAGAACTATAGGAAAGAAAGAATTATAAGCAGATAAAAATAGCTAGTGTGGCTCAACACACAATAGCAAAACAGAAAAGATACTTCACAGTTAGTTCATTTCAGTGTATCCTCCCATTTGTCTTTGTGTTGAAGAACTTCTGAACTATTGGCTGTGGCAATTGTATTACAAGATTAAATGATACATTTATAAAAGAAGTTGAACTGTTTTGTTAACCTTACACAAATAATGGCAAGAATTTTAAAGTTAGTACACTCCTAATTAACACTCTTTACTTCTTTCTCATTTTGTTCAGGCTGTGCAATAAAATTAGGGCTGATCTACATTAAACGTCTTTTGAACAAAAGTCAACTTTTGTCAACAAAACAGTGGAGGTGCAGACAGTGAAATGATCTTCTCACCACTGAAACTCCCCTGCCATGCCAACAAAATAAAACGACAAGAAGAGGGGAAGGCCTTATGTCTGTGTAGCTAGTGTGATGTGGTGTCATTGAAGCCATGCTCCTTACATTGGCTGTCATTCTTGTCAATTTCAAGCTGGGCTGCTAGAGCCCAGCTGTTCTCTGCTCCCATAGAGAGCTATGCAGCTTGATCCCCTCCTGGCTGGGATCAAGGCAAGAAACCTATGTGCTGGACTGACCCCATTTCTAGCTGGGTGTAGGGTGAGAAGCCCCTGGTGGCTTTGGCCCACCCAGGGCTGGTCCAAGGGTTTTGATGCCCTGGGCAAACTATAAGAGATAACATTCATATATTTATTTTAAATAGAAAAGAAAATTCACTTCCATCTAATTTGGCACCCCTTGAAGCCTGGCATCCTAGGCGACTGCCCAGTTCACCTATACCATTGGGCCGACTCTGGGCCCCCTCCCGCCCAATTCCTCTCCAGTTCCTGGCAGAGGAAGGGAAGGGGGAAGGCAGCTTTCAGTCTGCACCAGGAGCTGGGGCAGCCTTGTCAATTTCATGTGCTCAGGGCAGGGGCTTTCACCCCTCACTGGAAACATTGGCAGCTGGACCCTCTCCTTGGTGACAAGAAGCCTGGGATGGCTTCCTCCAGCTCTCAGCAGGGAAAGGGGAAAGGAGAAGCCATGGACAACTTCCCCTGGCTGGGAAGAAGACGAGGCAGCGAACCTTTTGGGCAGCTGGGCTCCTGGCAGGGAGCTGCCAGCAGAGCTGAGAGACCAAGCTCTTCTCCCCCACTGCGCCTCTTAGGCCAGTGAAAACTCCTGGTGAAGACATGCACCACTGAGCCAAGGAGAGTCGTGTGGACATCAGTCACTGCAGTAATAAATGCAGTGGCTGTAAGTCAACATAACATAAGTTGACTTATCTTTGTAATCGAAACAAGACCTTTGACTAATCAGGGCCATTTTAGTCAGCATCTAGTCAATTTCATTTCCCGCTATTCATAGGAATAGGTAGGGTTGCAGCATTAGGGATGTAAACACAGCAGAATTTTAATTTGATGCTAAGTTTTTTCTTTGGAAGTTTAAAAGAGGAACTGTTCTACTGTTCTTCAGTTTTGTAAAACAAGTTTGGGAGCTAAATTTCTCAGGGGCAGCACTGTCATGTAAAACTATTTTGAGTTGTAGCATCATTACTAAAAATTAAGACTGTTTTATTACTATCTACATTATAGACAACGGATTAGCTTACAAAAGCACAGTTATACAAGCATATAGCATCTATTATCATGACACAATGGGTGCGTCTACACTTACAAATTAAGTTGATTCAAGGAGGCCTAAGTCGACTCAAACTACTCTGCATCCACATGGGGCTTTCCTAAAGTTAACCTAGGCAGTTCCTTAGGCCGACTTAAGGAAAAGTTAAGGCGATATAACACCTCCTTTTAGATCAAACTAACGCCTAAGGCGACCTCATTAAATCAACCTAAGCCAGTGTAGATGCACAGTAGCCCTAAGTCGACCTCCATGACCTAAAGACCTTCATCCATGGCCTCTCTCCCACAGTTCCTGGCACAGGAAGAGCCTGCCCTGGCCAACCACAGGGCAGGACTCACCCCTGACCACCCTGCTGCTTGGGAGCAAGGCAGGGCAGGGCAGGGCAGAGCAGAGCCAACGCCATAGGCGAGCCCCATCCTGGAGCCACCAGGACATCCTCGACCTGCTGGCCATTTGGGGGGACAAGGCAGTCTGCTCTCAATTGCAGCCGTGGACCCGCCTTCCGGAGGCCACTAGCACCGGCCCCTCCCCCTGACCCTCTTCACTCCCCCCAACCCCTCCACCCCCCCAAACATCTTCACTCCCCTTGAGCACCCTGACCCTCATTTCCCCCCCTGAATAAACACCCTGAACACTTTTATATAGCGTGTTGTGCTTTTTATTGGTGTGGGGACAGGGCAGAGACGGGGGCGGGGCAGGCACGGGCAGGTGATGGAGGTGACGGAGCCTGGTAGCAGGCCCACTCCTCAGTGCTCCTCGCTGTCGAAGTGGGCCCTCAGCGCATCCCGGATGAGCTGCGCTTGCTGCTGGACCTGCTGAGTCCGGGGCAGGGTGTTGTTAGGCTGTTTGTACTCAGCTTCGGCTTCCCAGATGCAGGGGGAACCTTTCCCCTCGCAGCTCACAGAGGTTGTGCAGGCAACAGCATGCGCTCACGACCACTGGGAGGTTGCTCTTGCTGAGCTGCAGGCGGGTCAGGAGGGCCCTCCAGCAGGCCTTGAGACGGTCGAAGGCACGCTCGATGACGCTGTGGCACCCGTTGAGCCTCCGATTGAAAAGGTCCCTGCTGGCATCCATGCAGCCCGTGTACGGCGTCATGAGCCAGGGGAGCAAGGGGTGGCGAAATCCCCGAGGATCAGGACTGGCACCTGCTCATCCCCGATGGTGATGATGTGGTTGGGGAAGAAGGTGCCCACCTGCATGCACCTGTACAGGTGGAGTTGCGCAGGATCCGTGCGTCATGCGCCTTCCCTGGGCAGCCCACATAGATGTTCTGGAAGATTCCGCAGTGGTCCATGAGGGCCTGCAGGACCATGGAGTACCCCTGGCAGTTGACATAGTCCCTGGCATGGTGTTCTGGGGCTTGGATGGGGATGAGGGTGGCATCCACAATGCCCCCACAGTTGGGGAAGCCAAGTCTGGCGAGAAGTTCATGAAGGTTGCCCGGGGTGACGAGGCAGGCTAGCAGGACCCCGTTCATTGCCCTGCAGACCTGCATGAGGGCGGTCCCCATGGAGGTCTTCCCGATGCCAAATTGCTGGGCCATGGACTGGTTGGAGTCCAGGGTTGCCAGCTTCCACACGGCGATGGCGACGCGCTTGTCTATGGGCAGGGCGGGTCAGAGTCGGGTGTCCTTGTGCTGCAGAACCAGGGTGAGCTTGCAGAAAAGCTCAAGGAAGGTCCGCTTGCTCATCCTAAAGCTCTGCAGCCACAGGTCATTGTCCCAGGTGGTGAGGACAATCCACACCCACCAGTTGCTGCATGCCTCCCATGCCCGGAGGCGACGAGCCACAGAATGCAGTGCCCGCAGCAGGTTGCTGGGGCAGCTGGGCAGGGGGCAGACTGTTTTCTTCTGCACTGGTGTGTTGCCAGACAGGCTTGCTCCATAGCTGAAGAAGCCTTACCACTAGCTGGCAGGTGTCGTTCAGCTGGCCAACAAAGTAGAAGAAAAAAGGCAGATCCATGACCTGCTCAGGCTCCGAGATTCCAGGCACAATGGGAAGGGGCTGAGCCCACTTCCTGTTTTGGGGCATAGCTGGGGGAGGGGAGACTTTCTGCTGCCACACTTCCCACAACGCACCCTTCCAACCCCCCCAAGTCAACTTGGTACGGTCAACTTAAAGTTGATAAATAAATCTGTTAGTCTTTAAAAGTGCCACAGGACTCTTGTCTTACTACAGTCAACTTAGCTTTCTAAGTGTAGACATAGCCAATGAGTGTGACACAAAATCTGAACAGAGTAATTCTGATATAGATCAGACCAGCGGTTCATCTAGTCTAGTACCCATCTTCGACAGTAACAGGGATAGGGTTCTTTAGTCATCCAGGTATTTTTTGATTGTTTGCTGTTAATTTAGAATCTAGAAATGTGAGAGTTTCAGAAATTTTCTTCCATTATGTCTTATCTTACATTTGTAAACAGTGACTTTTATTTGTTACCAAGCTATTCATTCACCTATCTTTGTTAGGTCCTTGTCGATTTTCCCACAGTCAACTCAGGTTTAGACAAACCTTCGGAACTGCATCACCTACATTTGCCACTTCACAGTTTACCATCTTTTTCAGAACATTAACCAAGGTTAAACATCACTCCTACTACGGAACCAACAGTATCCCCGTCTTTTGCCATGTAGAAAACTGTCAATTTGTTCTTACTGTCTTTTAGCCATTCAGTTTCTAATCCAAGATAAAACTTCACGTCTCAGCAAATGATCTAGTTTCCTCAAAAATATTAATAGCCTCTTGCAAGGGATAGCTGACCCTCCGTTCCTCTTTTACTGCATTTGCTCAGCAACACCTGATTTCAAGATTCTAGTTATTTCTTGGAGCATTGACAAGTTGGCCACAGGCCTAAGCAGTAAGAGTGACCACTTGGGGCTCCACTGTTCCTGCATTGAAGCATTGAGTCATAAACCAATTCACTCTCCAACTCCAATAGCAAGGCATCCTTGGGGGGGGGGGGGGGGGGGG
>ML685758.1:9963218-9992134 GCA_007922175.1 Pelusios castaneus
CGACAACAATTCATTCCTTTGATAACAGGCCAAATCGGGAAGAAATTTACAATCTAGTTTGGAGACCTTATTCACAATTACAATCCTGCAAATCCTTGGCTTAGCCCTAAATTAAATGATCCCTAAATATAAAGCTGTCATTCTGAACCTGGTAGAATTGACTTGCGTTCTCCCTGTAGGACATGTGCACTGATCTGAAAGTCATTTCATTAAAAAAATTCAAAATACCTGAAAAATGATGTCAGTGTAACTGTGTCTGCAGAACTATGCTTTAGGAGCATTAACATAGTAATGTTATACTTATTTCATATCTCTACCTCATTTATCAGAACCATGTCATATTGTATTGATAGGCAACACAAAACATTTTTTTCCACAGAACAAAGGCCATAAGGTTGCAGCAGTAACTTGCAGTAGTTAAAGGAATGCAAAGTCAAGTCATTTACACTTACGATTTCACTCTACCCTTCATAAAGTCTTGCCTAAAGAAGCTTCAGCTGGCCTACTTACCACCTTACAATAGGTCATTTCCTCAGGGCCAATCTTATGCATGCAAATAATCACTGGCCTAAAAGCTGGCCCTGAAAGAGTTATTAAGGCTGCAGTCCCTACATTATTTTGCATTTATATGGCACCACTCATTAGAATTGATTTGGAAGTTCTTCAGGGCAGGATATATCACTTTATAAAAAGCCATATAAATAGTAGTGCTATATAAGCATTTTTAAGCATAATGCCACTAGTTACCAGTAGCTGAAAAACATTAGTTTGGATAACTCATTACCTTAAATATCAGACACACTGAAAGCAGCTACCTAGAAATAATACAGTAAAATATCATTTGGATGCATTTCAGCATGTAGACTCCACTGACTCATTAACATCACTGGTGGAAAGGGGCAGCCAGTACCACAGAACTGGCTCATCCTTCTGGGCTCCATACACAGAAGGTAACCACCACAGCTAAAGCCCTCCCTACGGGAACAGAAATGTGGGGCAGCCAGGTCACCACCTCTGCACCCCTCCTTTGCTTACAGATCTTCCATAAACACAAAACCTGCCAGATTAAACCACCAAGGGGGCAGATGGAGAGGTCTATAGCAAACAATTTTTTAGGGGGAAGGATAAAGATTATTTTTTCCCAACCCCTCCTTCATAAAGAACCCAGCACCCGGAGCTATGACAACTCAACCAACCACAGCTTTAGCCCCACAAATTCTTGCTCCAAAAGGGTAGCTGTTTTAATCTAGTTCAGCCAAATAAACAAGGAGTGCTGTGGCACTTGAAGAGCCTAACAAATTTATTTCTCACATGAGCTTGCACAGGCAAAAGGGATCCAGGCAAGCATTCTGGGCAGAGACCAGGACAGCCCCCGAGCAGAGAGAAGATGGCAGAACAGGGGCACAGACCTCCCCAGCCTTGCAGGAGCCCTAGCTCCCAGCCGGGGAGGGGACAAAAATGCGTCCCCACCCCAGCGCGCTGCAGTACAGAAGAACCAGCCCCAGCAGCAGCTGAGCTACACAGGGAGCAAAGCCAGGGCCAGGCTCGCCTGACTCAGCCCCGCCCCCACGCGCGAGAGCAGCAAAGCAGCTCGCGCAACCTCCATTTTATACACTCCCACGTGACCCCCCCTCCGCTCCGGCTGAAGTACATGACGTCAGGCGCAGGCTCTCTCCCGGCCGCCCCCCCGTATGCAAATGAGCCCTGGTGGGGAGCGGGAGAGGGAGTGCCCGGATGTTGGCTGCTCCGCCCTATGCTGGCGTTCGTTCGCAGCTCGCGCTCGCTCGTCTTCCCTCCCGCTCGGTGAGGCTGCGGCTCGGCGCGCGCGAGGAGCCACTGCAGCGCAACCGTCCGCGCGGCGGGACTGAGCGGCGCGCGGCGGGCGGACACTGAGGCCGGCACTCGGCGGATCCAGCAGCTGCGGGGAGGCTCCCACCACCCAGCCGCCGCCATGGTGAGCAGCCCCCGCTTCCTCCTCCCCCGCCCGCCGAGCCCCTGCACCGGGCCCGCCGGAAAATTCCAGACCCTGCCTCGTCCTGCGCCTCTGGGGGCGCCTCCGCCCTGCTGCTCCCCACGGGGCCGGGCCCTTGCTGCCGGTTCATCCCCTCCTCCTGCCCGGGCGGGCTCCAGGTACCCCTCCCGCCCCCGGGCCGCTGCCAGGTTATTGCCCCCTCCTCCTCGCCGCCTCCAGGTTACCGCCCCCCCCGTGCCCGGGCCGGCTGCGGATATCCCTCCTCTGCCCCGTCTCGCTTCGGCTGCCGGCAGTACCTCTTCCCGGCCTCCCCGGGCCGCCTCCGAGTCCTCCCCCACGGTTTCCCTGCACCCCCGCGCCCGGGCCGTCCCCAAATGCCTCTCGCCCCTCCCCCGGGTTCCTCTTGTCTCAGCTCCAGGTATCCCCCCCAGCTTCAACACCCCCCATATCTTCCCCCCCAGCCTTTTCTGCCGCCCTGTCAGTAACTGTCCCTCCCCCAACGGCTCCCTGCCCCCTTCCTTTCCGCCCCCCAGCACCCCATCCTCTGTCCTCAGGCCCCTTTTCCCTTACAAGAACGGGACTGCAGTCTCCTGCTGTTCATCTGTTGCCCAGATGCAGTCCTGCGTTTCTGTGCTGTTGCTCAGTGGTGCTGTTCGGTGGTGGTTATTTTGCAGTCTTGCAGGGGTTTTTTTTTTTTTTGGTGCAGCGGCGTTTGCTCTTCATGTGCAGACCGGAAGGCTACGTAGCCCGTGGCAGGAGACATGCTAGATAATACAGGCTTTATTGCTCACGGTTGAAATTTTTACAGTAACTGATCTGTATGTATGGTTTTGATGTTGCAAGAGGGTTCACAATACTGTATATGGTGGTGTGCGTGTAAGGTTGTCTTTTTAAAATCATAGCGATTTAAATTTCCCTTTTACTGCCATAAAATTAATCCAGAGATATGGTATCCAGTGCTGTAGTATTTTATGTCGACACTAGGGGTGTCTTCTGCTTACCACTGGTGCCAAGAAATCAACGCCCTTTTTAAATAAACATTTCTTTTATCCTAATTTATCCAGTACCCCTGGCTGCAGGGTGACATCTGTCAAAGTTTCAGTTTTGGAATTTGGAAATGTATATATTTGAGCTTTTCATTCCCGCCTCTTCTGCGATTATGTGCAAAACCAGAAGTTTAACACAGCTGCAGGTTAAATCTAGCAGTGTGTGTGAACCAAAAATGGATTTCCTTTTGCTTTTTTATTTTTAAAAAACCAGGAATTGCGAACTTTCCTTTCTACAGCAAAGCTGTAGTAGAAAATGATGGCTCATGTTTAAACTCATCTTGTAATTGTCCTTTTACCTTCTGTTAGAAATATCTTGTTAGGGAAACATTTTGAAATATTTAGAGGCTTGTTTTGTTTTGAATCATGCTCTAGAACTAGAAAGCTGATGAACATTTGAAATACGTGAGGAACACTGAGGCTATAAAATGGTTATTCCTTCCTTGTTCTGAAAAAGTGATAGTGAAATCTGGACTTAAAAGCTAAATGAGCCTTTACTAATTGAAGCCATGTTACCACTGCATTGCTTCCATAACTGAACAATATGTAGCTTTGGTTACATTACCATTATATTAATTCAGTCATTATCAAAGAATGTTCTCGAAGGTTTCGCCGATGCTTACTAATATGCACAAATCCAAGAAACTGTTCATGAATGATGAGCTGTATTTTAATGTGTCTGTGACAGGTCTTCATGGGCACTCAACTTTCACTGCCTTAATAGTTCTATATTAGGTTTGGTCTGTGCTAGAAACTTTTGTTTGTATAGTTATCTTGGGTGAGTAAGGCTTTTACTGGTCATAATAAAGCCATTGTGTATACACAGTTATACGGTTTAAAAAATGTTTTTGCTGGAGTAGTTTATTTTGCTGGAGGAACTAGTATAATAAGGTGTACAGGGCAAAACCACTTTTAAATTTTATTATTTTTGCAAGGATAAGCTGCATCTACACTAGCAGTCCCTGCAAACCTTTTCTCATGTAGACCTATCCTTTAAATCTGAAATCTGGATAAAATTTAAGAATAGATTAATTTGAGAAATCAAGATTAGCATAATTTAAGCTGCCTTTCATTTTTAGGGAAAGTAATGAATGTACTTGTGATGATTTGAATGCTTTCACTGCAAGAGACCAAAGTCTTAATTTATATGAGCTAAGTTCAAATCTTAATTTTCATTTCTAACTTTTACTCTTTTTTATAATAGGATGATGTATTTCGGAGTTTGAGGTAACATTTTCTTTTGTGTTCCTGCTGGACCAAAGTACTGGCAGTTATAGTGAGCGAGCTGAGGTGAATGTATTATAGCGTGCATGATAGGTAGCTTTATTTTAAGATCTCATAGATACAGCAGTGCCTTCTGGTCTTAATGATAATCTGATCTGATCTCCTGCATAACACAGGCCGTAGGATTTCTCTCAATTAATTCATGTTTGAAATAGCATATATCTTTTATTTTTTTTTTTAAAAAGTTAGTTGTGATTTGGGATGTGTTCTGTGTGTAAAGATTAGTGTGAGTGAAAATAGAACCACAATTCTGAGGTACGTTGAACTTGTTGTTATAATAACTTAAATATTTTTCTAATAGGCACCTAAATAATAAGGTGATGGGTGTATTACAGATTGCTTGAGGCAGTATACAAACCTATATTTATCAGAGTTGATCTTGATAATATGGTCCGAGGAGAAAGTTGCTTTAATCAGAGGGAAACTGTACTGGGGAATTCTGTAAAAGTAAACTATGTTGGTTTTGGGCAAACATGTTGTTGGGACAAGTTATACTTGATAGGTTCTCGCCACAAGGACATGTTTTTTCTAGCTACCTTTTTGAGAAAGGGGGAGAAAACAAACAAAAATAAAAATAAAATCAGGACATTGCAACAGATAGCAAGAGTTAAATGAACATTTAGTTAAATCTGGACCTCATGATTGTTTACTCAGTGGTTGTGCCTGCCTTTTCGAAAATGGTGATGTGTCTACTCTAGACTGTCACTTGAAGATGCTGGCTAGCCATAGAAAAGTGTCAGTCATGCAGGGGATTTAGCATTCACATAGTGAAAAATTGTAAGTTTAAGTTATTAAGCAAAATTACCTCTTGGGCTTGTCAACTTGTTTTTTATATTAGAAATATAGGTCCTGTCTAGGTTGGAACATTTTAATGACTGAAGAGATAACAAAATGGTAACATCACAAAACTCAAGAGAGTAAAAGCTGAGCAGCTGAGTGAAAAGGATTTTTAGTTAGCGTTCAAAAACTGTTAACTTTTAACACTTATTTAACTTCGATGGCTGGTTAACGTTTTGTATAAATGAAATCTTTGTGATTCAGAACCCTCTTTTAGTTAACGTGTTAGCAGGCACAGTAAACATCAGACTTCCCATAGCTTCTGCAGCAAAATTTGGGAAGGGCAAACTTAACATTCAAGATATTTGTAAGATACAACGGGAAGCTATTTGAATCAGGAAAGCTTTAAAGGAGCATTCTGACAATGAGCCACAGTAATATGTGTTTTTGTAATATGTTAAGCCAGGCATTGTTTTCTTGCACTATAGTATGAATCTTTTAATGATTGGTCTGTGTGCAATAAATTAACCATGTAAATGGACCTGCTGGCACTGTTTATGAATTTTATAGACATGTATATACTACAACGTTAATTCAAGTTATGTTGATGTTCATCCAGTGCTGTAATTAAATTGTTGTTGTATGTACACACAATGCAGCAGGTGACAGCAGGGTGCATCCACAGTTGGTACTCTTGCGTCACCAGAGAGAGCAGTGCGGCATGGGTAGCTATCACACTGTGCAACTTGTGACCATCTGTCACAGAGTGTTTTGCAGGTATGGGATGATGAGCAGTAGCTGCATAACTTTCGGATGTGCAAAGCCACCTTCCTGAAAATGTGCGTGGAGCTCACCCTGCCTTCTGGCACAAGAACACCAAAATGAGAGCTGCCCGAATGCCGGAGAAGCCAGTGATGATTGCTGCTTGGAAGCTGGCAACACTAGACTCCTACTGATCATTTGCAAATTGGTTTGGAGTGGGCAAGTCCATGTGGGGGTTGTAGTGATGCAAGTGTGCATGGCCATTAATCCTCATGGTCCTTCATAGTAGGAGTCCCTGTGCAATGTGTGTAAAATACTGGATGGTTTTATGGCAATGGAATTCTTTAACTCTGGTGGGGCAATAGATGGCACAGACATGCTCATTTTGGCCTCAACCACTTTGAGACGGAGTACATCAACAGAATGGGCTACTTTTCTGTGGTATTGCAAGTGTTTGTGGATCCTCGTTGTTTCACTGACATCAATGCAGGACTCGATGACCTCTCATGATCCCTTCCAGTTTCTATGATTCTCTGCACGCATCTTCAGGAACACTGGTCTGTACAAAAGGTTGAAAGCAGACCAGAAGGTTTCCACTGGGGATGTGGAAATGCGGATGGTGATCCTGGGAGACCCAGCCTATGCCTTGCTCCTGGGGCTCATGAAGCTTTTCACTGGCAGCCTTCATCACAGCAAGAAGTGCTTTAACAACAGACTCAGCTGGTGCAGAGTGACGTTGAATGTGCCTTTGGCCTCTTAAAAGGGCACTGATTCTGCCTCATTGGCAGGTTAGACCTCAGTGAGGAAAATAATCCTGTGGTCAGAGCAGCCTGCAGTGCTCTGAGTAACAGTTATGAAGCTAAGGGGGAGAGGTTTCCACAGGGCTGGAGCATTGAAGTAGGTTGGCTGGCTGTGCCAGATGTCTGGGCTGTGAGAGGGGCTCAGCAGGATAGTAGTGAGCCACAGTAATGTGTGCTTTTTTAATGAATTGAGCCAGACATTCATTTTTGCATTGTAGAATGAACCTTGTAACGACTGCTCTGTATGCAGCAATGTAACAGTGCAAATGTACCTGTTGGCACTGTCTATGAATTTTAGCCATAACCATCATATGCAGGAGACTAATAAAGATTCATTCACTGTTTATAAATACATTTTATTCAACACCTATGCAAACATTTCTGGCTTCTGGAAGGATCATGAAAATCAAGAGCATATATGCCAGTGAGGCTTTCTCAGTTGGGAGTATGTTCAGCTGTCATTGTGAAACATCTCCCTAGGGGTAGAGTGCTTGGGGGACTGCAACAAACCTGGAACATGCAAGGAATGTGGGAGGAGATTGTGAGGAAGATCTGGAAGGCAGTTTGTGGGCTTCAGTAGGAGGCTAGCTCAGATGTGTCCTGTCTGAACTTCACTCAAGGACCTCAAGATGTCTTTTTGCTTCCTGAGCAGCTTTATCATCTACTCCTGCCCTATTTCCTATCTTGACTATCCAATCTCATGAGATAAATAAATTTGTTAGTCTTTAAAAGTGCCGCAAGATTCCTTGTTTGTTTTGCTGAACTGGACTGACATGGTTACCCCTTTGGAACTCATCCGCAGTTTGTCATTGATAGCCTCTTTCTGTGCTCTCTGCTCACCATCTGAAGCACCAGAGAATTGCAGTCTACCCATCTTGACTCCTCTTGATAAGTCTGCTTATCAGATAGAGTTGCTCATCTGTGTGCAGGAGGGGATCCTCAAGGGCACATCTGCAGATACCAAGGAAACAATAGAGGCATTCTTGTGTGTGCATTCACATCCTTGATCCATACAAGTTAGAAACACAACTTTCTTATTTTCCCTTGGCAGGCATGCAGCATGGCAGGAGCCCCAGCCATGGTGAGTTTTGCCCAAAGGGGGAAGGTAGGATAAAGGGTCAGGTGGTTTCAATGCGATATTACTATAGTTGCTTAGATCAACTATTCTGAATGTTGACACCATTTTCAACAGGTGTGGATGACAGCAGCTGATACCTTGCTACTGAGGGGAACTTAGGATGCAAGGGCGCAACTTCTGCATGCATGTGGCTGAAGACCAGGTCCATATGCAACTTGTGTATGTGCTGCTGTGATGCTTACAGGAGTAATTGCCAATTGGCTCAGGAAAGTTTCCTACCATATGTAAAGAAACAAGGCAGCCCTCCCAAGTAACCTTCAGCAGAAGATTACAGATTACTTCCAGAAAAGTTCCCTAGAAGTCTCTTTAGAGGATTCCCAGGGCAACCTTGTGTGGATAAATAAACTTTTCTGCAGGGCCACCTCTTTCTACCTGCGCAGCAGAATGAGAAGCAGGTGTAAACTGTACCTCTGTTGATTATTTCAGTCCCTGTGTACACTGATTAAAAAAGCAGAACTTTAACACATGTTTCTATGCAGTATTGAAGCACAATGAATACTTGATGGAGCTTCCCTCTCCTGCATCAGGCGTGCCAGAGACCGTGCACTGGGATTGGCTAGATCCCTCCCAAGTTTAAAAGAGGTCCTGGCTCGCCATCCAGTGGAAGTCCCTGTTGCCTGTGTCCCATTCTCCAACTCCACTTGCTCATCCATCAGGTCATCTTTGGGGTTCACTGTGCTGGTCATTGCCTTCAGCTTCTCTTTCCTCCCCTGAAGTATATCCACAGGGTTTGTGGAGTTGGGGTTGCGTGAAACTCCTTGCAGAAGCAGATGTCTTTGATGCTGCATCAGAGCAACTGTTGGTCTCTCTTGTCCTCTGATACACCTGCCTCTCAGTTCTCTGGTATTTGCACAGCACAGCTGCATTATCCCTATTGTACTCCTCCTCCTCCCTGCCGTGAGCGGTCTGCCCATAGATATCAAAGTTCCTGTGTCTGGAAAGAGCCAAGGCTTCACAGCCTCCTCTCCCCACAGAGCCAGCAGATCCTCTACCTCCTGTGTACTCCAGTCAGGAGAGAGCATGTTTGCTGCGGAAAACTGGGTCAACTGGGCAGATGCTATGTGAGCTCTTTTTACACTAAGCAAACAGAAAGGAATTTCAAAAATTCCCAGGGGTTTAAAAGGGGAGGGGTGTGTGCCTGTGTACCTGGCTACAGGGCAGCAGAGTTCAAACCAGTGACCAGAGTGGTTACAATTGGAATTGTGGGAAACCTCCTGGAGGCCACTTAAAGCAATGCAGTATCACTAATAACTGCACCAAAAGCACTGTAGCTCTCATCAAGGTGATTTTATTATGTCAGTCTAACAGGAGACTTAAGCCAGCAAGAGGAGTGTATTGTAGTGTGTACACCTTCCTAGTTAGTTTGATGTAAGCTACCCTATATTGACTTGGCTTGTCTACACAACAAAGTTCTTGGAGTAAAACACTAGCAGAAAAATAACAGGGCTTCTAATTCTTCTCCCCCACCTTTGCTTTTTCTAGTCGTATGTATCATAAAGAAACATACAAAAAAGGTGTGGGGGAAGACATGTCTATTTTAAAAATCGTTTGCAGGTTACTTTCAATTCATATGGTGCAAATTTTAAAAGGAACTAAATTGTAAAGTTTTGCAGCTTCCATTTAACTTCAGAAATTCATTGGATGTCAGAGCAACACTTGTTTGGAAGGATTGTAGAAATAAGGAGTTTTTGTTTGCTTTGTATTCAAGGGCTTATTTGTATTATGGTGGCTAGCATCCATGAAGCGCAGGATGTTGTGGATTTGGTATGCTTCATTATTAGTAAGAGAATATTTTTTTCCGTGGGTTACCTCCTATGATTTTTTGAATGTTGCTAAAGATAATTATAAAACTTTCTGAGAGAATACAAAAATGTGGTAGTTGATGGGCAAGTTTATGGTCCATTAATCACAGTGCTTACAAGCATCCAGTGAAATAGATCAAAACTTTTATCCTTAGTTAAATTATAAAAAAAAGTTTAAAAGCACTGACCACAGTTCTAATTTCAGGTTGGGGGAGCCTTGAGTTATTGATCTCCTGATTCCTTTTCTCCTTGAACTCCCATTTTGTGAATTTCTCATATAGGAGAATTAGCAAAATTGTTCTCTGTAGGTAATCACGCTGTTTTATGTTGTTTAGCAGCCGTTTACTTAGTGGTATGCTTCGCTATTTTTCTACCTTTCCTCCTGTTGGTTTACGTGTATTTCTTTTTTTCCCCTGCACCTATTTATTTCTGTGTATTAGCTCTCTCCGCAGAAAGATCCCAGAATGGGAGGTGGTTGATTGTGCTTTGCTTCCTACACACTAGTCTTTTCTCAGAAATATCAGCAGGAACAGGGAAAGCATTACTGTTCTTAAAGCACAGCCTTAATAATCAAACTCCTTTGCTTCTGGAGGAGTTCTGAGTTTGGAAGAAAAGATTGAAGTGTAGGTTGTGGAGTATATGCTATGTATGATGGCAATATAAATGCTGTATATCAGGGAAGGTTTAACTTGTGTTCATTTTTATTAGTTAAAGTGCAAATATGGGACCTTTGTTCTTATCATAGTTTAACATACATAATTTCTCAATAAGACTTAATTTACTTTATTCTATGCAATGAAATGAAAGCAAGCATTTTTCTAGATGACAGTGAAAAGTGTCTTCCTGAACAGATCAATGTTACATTCTAGACATAGGCTGTCTGGGAGTTCTGAATGAAGAAATAGGGCTAGAATACAGTTCATAAGAATGAAGCAAACCACCAGGAAAAAAAATCTGTGCACCTCAATGTTAATGAATTAAAAATACTTTAAAAGTACTAGCTGCATAGTGTCTAAATTGGGGCGGGGGGGATCAAAACAAGCAAACTTAAACTTCATGCATAAGAGAAAAAAATATTTGCAGATTTCAGATACTGCAGTTTTCCTTTTTCTTTCATACTAACTTTAAGATCTTAGAAATTCTCCTATCTAGCTTCCACAGCATTTCTTTTATCAACTTGCTTCACACAGCTCATCTTCCTTCAGGCAAGAAAATCTTTAAATGGTTCCCCCCTCCCTCCGTTCTTAATGGATTTGGAAATTCTGATATGCATAGCATAAGTGTTTGCTCTCTCTCCTGAACCTCATTTTCAACCACATATTTTCAAAATTTTCACCTTTACGGCTCATTTTGTCTGTTCTTAGTGTTTTGTGTGTGTGCGCACGCGCAAAGTTTAATAAAAATGGTGGTTCTGTTTTTGCATAAGAATGGAAAAAATACTCCCATTTAAAATGGTCAGTTTTTATAACAGGTGAGACAGCCAAAATGGTTGATGTTCATGCATTTCTCAACAAAGATGATTTCTGATTTTCATTCAACAGTTATAACCCATTGAAAATTTCATACCAGGGATGCACAATAGAGTTTATACTGGACTTGTAACTGTACTTTTCAACTAAGCTGCTAAGGAAGGAAGTGCTGTGTGTTAATGTGGCTAATTTAGTTGTGAGTTAGGGAGAGCTATATCTGACTTACAAATGATTTGACAATTGTTTGACTTTGTGGTTAGTTAAGGCTCTGCATCATGAATAGAGAAGAATCCTCACAATTATAAATAATTTTTCAGTAACAGATTGTCTTAACTAAGACTGGTATAGCTCTGTTTAAAAAAAAAAAAAAAAATCTTGGAATCCCTTTGAATGCCTTGGCTAACAGGCCAGTATTGTTCCTCAATAGCCAGCAAAAATCTTGGTTCCCAGATGGCAAAACAGGTTATGCCATTTAGTCAATGCAAATTTGTGAAGTATTTTGTGTTGATGATCATTTTAAGTAAAATATTAAGTGTGGCCTAACAACCAGAGTCTAAAAACCCAAGTTAAATAAGCATTGTAGCCATTTACAGAACATTTGGCAGGGTCAATTGGAAGGTTTTACACATGTAACTGATGCAGTGAAATGTAATCCCATGATTTATCTCTCCTCCCTTACTGGTTTTTTTTTTTTTTTGCAATGTAAGTTTTCTTCACTCTGTCATCTGACGAAGTGGGAGTTTGAGTGTGTGTGTGGGGGCTCATCAGAGTGTGGTCTGGGTGCATGGGTAGGGATCCAGGAGCAGGGTGGTGGTAGACCCAGTGGGGGTTGGGATTCTGGGGTGTCTGGATGCATCAGTGTTCAGTGGACACAGAATCAGCTACCTATATACCCCTCCACTGAGGAGTGATGGTGGCAAAAAGGGAGAATATGGTGCTTCCTGCAACCGTGGAAGGTTTCTGGGGGTAGGTCTGACCTGTCCCCAGTCCTGGCTTCTCCTTGCCAGGGAAAAGAAAGTCTGTCCTTCCCAGCCTTTTATTCTTATCCTTCACAGATTTAATTCTTCTTACATCTTCAAGCAGCATTAACTAATCCACAATTTGTTAGAATAACTCAGTTGAAATGGCTGACATCTTTAGTCTGGTGAATTTATTTGCTCTTTGCAGAAAAGAATTAAGTCCTGGTCTACATCTAAAACTTAGGTTGATGTAGCTGTATCTCTCAGAGCTATGAACAGTTTCACACCTTGTGCTACGACCTTATCCCCACTATAGATGAAGCCAGGTTGGCAGGGGTCTTCTGTCAAACTAGCTAGTACTGCTTGTTGAGGGGGTGGATATACTACAGCAGTGGAGAAATCCTTTCTGTCACTGTAGTAAGTGCCTATGCTACACTGATATAACATGCAGCTGTGCCTCTAATGCTTGCAATTAGACATACCCTAAGTATCAAGATCCATGTTAGCTGTTTGGGAGGGAGCATTTTAGTTACATAAATATTAGAATATACACTCAAGCTCTCCTTTGCACGTCACATAGCTTCTCTGTGCGTGTCAGTCTCACCTTAGAACAACCCACTTATTCTTCCTGATTTACTGATTCACATTTTGTTCACATTTAATCCTGTGACCTCCCAAACTTGTCTGTACCAGAAGTCTTGTCTCTGTCATGATGGACCTCTGCTGGCTTCCTGTCCACATAGTTATCCTTTTCAAAATTTTTTGCCATGCTTTACTAGGTCTTAGCGTCAGTGTTTCTCAACTACCTTGCTGATCTTCTCTTTATATAACTCTCTCTTGCTTTTTGTGGTCTGCCTTTTCTGGCCTACTCATGTACCCCTTTTCTAACTTCCAGATGGAGGTCAGTCCTTTGCAAACACAAGACTATATAGCTCCCCCTTTCAAACAGGGCTTAAAATCCACCTTTTCTTTGCCCAGTGTTAATAAGCACTGTAGTCAATCATTTCCTTAAATAGGCACTCACCATTATCAACCTGTCAAATCTCTTAAAGTTATCCTCACCCCTTTTTTTATCCTCTTCTAATTGGAAAAGATACAGAAAAGGGGAACAGAAATGATTAGGGGTATGGAACAGCTTCCACATGAGGAATTAATAAAGCTGGGACTTTTCATCTTAGAAAAGAGTTGACTTAAGGGGGCTATGATAGAGGTCTGTAAAATCATGACTGGTGTGGCTAAAGTAAATAAGGAAGTGTTATTTACTCATAACACAAAAGGTAGGATCACCAAATGGAATTAATAGGCAGCAGGCTTAACATGAACAAAAGGAAGTATTTACTCACACAATGCACAGTCAACCTGTGGAACTCTTTGCCAGAGGATGTTGTGAAAGCCAAGACCATAACAGGGATTTTTTTTTAAAAAAAGTAGATAAGTTTATGGTGGATAGGTCCAGCAATAACTATAAGCCAGGATGGGCAGAGATACGAAACCATGCTTTTGAAGTGTCTGTAACATGGGTTTGCCAGAAAGTGGAAATAGGCATCGGGATGGATCACTTAATTATTACCTATTCTGATCATTCCCTGTGAAGCCTCTAGAACTGGCCACAGTCTGAAGGCAGGACAATGGGCTAAATGGACCATTGGTTTGATCCAATATAGCCATTCTTATGTTCTTATAGTATTTTCATTATTTTAACTATTGTGCATTGAAATGTTTTTCTGAATCTTGTATTGTGAATCCTAGAACACAGCCTATGTGAACTGGAACACAGTAACACTTCACTCAAATACCTTTAGGAGAAGAAAAAAATCATATTTACTTTAGATTATTGCTTGACAGTTGTATGTAATAGAACTGCATCAATTTCATCTCTTTTTCTCTCAATGGTGCTATTTAGGGTCTGAGACACATTGGAAAATATCTGTGAAGGCATGCCCATGAAAGCCACAACCATTGCAATTTAAAGGGATTTAAGTTGTGCACTATATGTAATACCTTTACAATCAGCTGATTTATTACAAGTGAGACTTTTAAAGATGTAACTACTAGCACTTATAGGTTAGCAGAAAGATCAAATTTGATATATTTGCTGAATTTCACTAGTATTTACAAACTATTCACTTTTTAAATACAGTATTTAGTCATCTGTAGAGCCCTGTGCAGATACAAAAATGTGGATCCGCAACTGATCCATATCTGAGACATGTAAGCATGTATCCGATCCGCAATCTGTTTCTCCATGTTTTGTGGGTATCTGCAACAGCCCCGCCCCTGCCTTGCAGCAGCTCTGCTCTGTTCTGCTCGACTCCTTGTCATTACACTGTGCTTCTGTTTTGTATTCCTGCCTGTGTGTGTTCTGTAATGTAACAACTTAAAAGTAAATGTGCACACAACTATTTTTATTTCAAACATTATAGAGAGTCCTAAGGATCCTGGTGCAAACTCTGTGTTTTCTTCTGGGGCAGCTGCCTGTTAGTTCCTGGATTGTTAGAGAGCAGCAGCTGCCGTCCTAGTAACTGACTGGGGCTACTCCAGCTCCTGGGAGCTGAAGCCAGACTCAGCCCAGCTGCTGCTGATTGGCAGCTCTGATTGGCCACTGTGCTTTGATGGGCTGGGCTCACACAGAGCCCTAGGAAGGGGACAGAGGGGATGGGGACTAGCCCGCCCCCCCCCCCCCCCCCCCCACTGGCCCTGATCATCCGGTTATTCCACTTAGGGCTATGATCAGATCACTCAACTGTTCAGGGTGGGTGAGGTAATTAATTCAGCTGAGCGATCAGATCGTAGGTAGCTGGCAGCCAGGGAAGTGGGGAGGCAGCAGCCCATCATCAGCTGATGTGTGTGGGGGGTCTGTCCACTGAGGACGGCTCTGGTGAGTTAGGTTCAGGGAGCCCGAGAAACAGCTGAGAGGGGAGAGAGTTGCCAACAACTCCAAGTGTTTTTCAGAGCCTTCGCTGGCTGTGATCTGAGCAACTGTTCTTCTGGCTGGGCTGGGCTGGAAAGTCTGGGCTGCTGCAGTTTCTCAGCTGATCGGTGGAGGTGGGGACTGGCCACTGAAACTGAACACCAGCTCTGTGTGGCTGGGCTCTGGCTCTCACAGTTTAGAGTCAGACAGCAGAGTCCTGTGGCACTTTTAAAGACTAACAGATTTATTTATCGCATGAGCTTTCGTGGGAGAAAATCCCACTTCGTCAGACAAAGCGTCTGACGAAGTGGGATTTTCTCCCACGAAAGCTCATGCGATAAATAAATCTGTTAGTCTTTAAAAGTGCCACAGCACTCTGTTGTCTTTCTACAATAGACTAACACGGCTACCCCTTTGGAGTTTAGAGTCAGACACTGAAGGACAGCTGGGGGCGGGACTCAGGACCTGGATGAGCCAGTAAAAGCCTGATGCTGTTCAGAGGCCCGGCTGGCCCAGATATGAGCAACTCTTATTCTGCTGGCCATGTGAAACTCAGCGGTTAGGTGCTGTGGGGCGTGACCGGCAGTGGGGGAAGTGGTAGGGGGAGCAACTGTTACTCTGCCTGGACTGGCCACTGGCTTCAGTGAGGGCTGCAGATGTAACCAATCAGATGTTCTGGGCGAAGCAATGGTGCTCTCCGCATGTACAGCTGTGACCAGATAAAAGTAGCATCCATACCTGAGCCGCAATCCGCAGCAAGGGGTCTGCGGATATCTGTATTGGCACCCATGGATGCGGATATCCGTGGATAAGAAGCTGATATCCACGGATCTGCAGGGCTCTAGTCATCTGTACATGTTGATTATATTGTTTCTGAATACTTATGAAATTATCAGAGAATAATTAAGTTCTATGCAACCAGGCCTACTTAGTACTGATCTCTTAATTTGTGCCTTTATAACTTTGTTCTCTTAGCTCCATTTTTTTCTTTCCCAGAAATGGTTGTCCTCAAGTATCTGTTTTCTCTCTCTCTCCATCCTTTGTCTAATGATGCTCCTGCCATATATTTCCTTTTTCTATTCCAATAACTGCTCCTCCTCCCCCCAAACCAATTCTACCATAACCATAATTGTTTTCAAACTTATCAAATCAGCCTCCCTCTTTCGCTCTACTTGCGTCACTCAAAGTGCGCTCTGACACCCCCCCCCCCCCCCCCCCCCCCCGGTGCTTGGAAATTTTAACAGATGCTGGATAAGGTTAAACTTACTTGATTAATATTCATTTCACAGATTGGGGAACTGCTGTCCAAGAACACTATCTTGGCGATAAGCCTCACTACTCTTCAAGTATCTGGGAAAGTACAGGGTGCAGGGTAGAATTCCATCTAGCCTCTGGCTAGTATATATCTGTTCAGTATGAGGCTACAAGAAAGGGGAAAGAACTTTCGTTTTGTTCTCCCCACCCAAAACCTCCTGGGCGCTATGAGCATGATTTTATCTCCTAATCAGGACTATGGCATCTCTCCTAATCTACACTTTTTTCTTTAAGTAGTGTTCCTATGGGTGCTCCACTGTAAGTGTGCTTGTGCCAACCCTCATGCGCAGGCAAACACGCCCCTGCTTCCTTTTCAACTGCCTCGGCTAGAGACAGAGCCATTTGTGATTGTCATCTTTGTTCGCATTTAGGTAATTAGTTAATCTTCCTTCTTTCTTGTATTTTTTTTTTCTTGTACTTTTTCTTTTAAAAAAACAAACAAAAAAAACCTTTAATTTTTCCCCTCTGTCAGGACTCCCTTTCCCAGCAGGGTATGCCCAGCTCACCAGGCTTCAAGAAGATCCTCTCTTGTAAGAAGGCCATTTGTGTGGCAGATATTTACTCTTGTTATATATTCTGTCTCGGGAAAGGCCACATTCCTCAGAAGTGTGGTCTCTGTCACCAGCTTAAACCCAGGCCTTGGAAGGATAGGAAATCATTGTGATGGAGACAACCCTTTAGCCTTCTCTGGATCCCTCCAAGAGTCACCCAGGAGGTATGAATCTTTTCCACAGCCGTTGACATCCAGGGACTACGATCAAAGAAATCAGCTGCAGACTCCTCACGTAAGGCATAAAAAAAAGAGTGTTGTGAATCTCCAGAGTGAGCCTCAAGCTAGTTGAAAGATATCACAGCCACAGTCAGCATCGTAAGTACTGAGACAGGATGCTCAGTATCATCTATACCAAGATAGTATGAATACAGTGCTCATAGCTTGCAGGGTCTGGTGTGGTAGGTACCATTGATGCACCTAAAGATTTGAAGGGCATTGGCACAGAGCCAAAGTTACTGGGGGATATAAGGTGAAGAATAGGGAGCACATGGTTTAGAAGACGCTGCTGTTGAGTCATACCTTCAGCAAAGTCAACTGTCCTGCACCAGAGCACTGGGTACAGGTGTGTCCCTTTGTATTGCCGTTGGCACTGGATCAGCTTTCATGGAGTAGACATGTATGTTGCATTTCTTAAACAGGCTAATTCTAAATCAAAGTGTCAAAGAGAAACCACAGAATTAGAATTCATACGCAAATTTGATGCCATCAACTTGGGTTTGACTAGAGACATGAACGGGCTTTCTCATTACAAACACTCGTCTTTAAAAGTGCCACAGGACTCCTCCTTTGTTTTTCATTACAAACAGTGTTTCTCACCTCTCTCAACTTCACCACTTTCCCATAACCACGACATCCTATTCCCTTATCAACTTGAACCTGGTATTGAAAGGCCTGACTAGACTACCCTTTGAACCTATGGTCACCTACTCGCTTACTCACCTTTTGATGAAGATGGCTTTCATAATAGCAGGCACCTTGACTAGGAGAAATAGCAGCTCTGATGGCACCCCCCCCCCTTACACAGTTTCTTTCTGGACAAGGTTGTGTTCAGGCCACATACAAAATTTATTCCTGAAGTAACCTCTCCATTCCACATGATTCACCTTCCAATTTTCTATCCCAAGCTTCACTGTCACAACAAGGAGGCTATTCTACACAAATTAGATGTCAGGAGATCCCTAGCCTTTACCTCAATAGGACAAAGGCTGTCAAGAAGTCTCCTAAACTTTTCTTTCCTCGATCTAAGATCGAGGGTTCAGCAGTATCAGCTCAGAGACTCTCTAAGTGGGTCACAAACTGCATTAGGAAATGTTATCAGATCTGCAACGTGACCCCGTCAGACAATATTTGCACACACTTCATAAGGCTGATCTCTTCATTTGTTGCCTTCTTCAGAAATGATTCTAGAGTGGGCGACCTAGACATCCGTTCACACCTTCATAGGACGTTATGCAATCACTGGGGACTCCACCTCTGATGCTGTCTTCAGCTGTGCAGCATAGTCATCTGTAACTGACTCGACTCTGAAGCCCCAGCTCTGCAGTGGGGATGCTGCTCCACAATACGACTTCCTCCATTCTGCTTCAGAATTCTTGTCAATGACTTTGCGTTAGAGAAGGAACTGAGGGGGGATAGCTCATGCGTGCTGGCTAGCCTCATGTCTTCGAACAGAGAGAGACAGCGCATGTGCAGGCCTAATGGATGCTGCTACCAAAGTTCTCCAATCAGCAGTATAGGGACACAAGCACACCTAGAGTTGAGCTCCTATAAAGATGCACATCTCAAAAAAAACCAATCATTACTGCACAAAGTGAGTAACTTCTTACCATTTCTTGGAAGAATTCCAGATTACTGTACAGGAAAAATAAATCAACCTGTTTACATAACATCCTCCTACCTTTTCATACTGCCAACAGATTGGGTTCACTCTAAGGAGTTAGCAAGACGCTTAACACAGACTTACTCTGCTTCATCTACCCTACGTTTGTCTTCAGCACTGCCAAAACACTTCTTGTGAAATTGCATCTTTCTCCAAAGCTTGGAGGTCACGTTTATATTTTATATCTCAATTCAAGTTTATTTTCATAGGTGCTCAGTATCCAAAATTGGGGTCAGGTTGTTAGGAGATCCCATTTATGCACTAAATGAAGTGGCCAGATTTTAAAAGTACTCAGCCCCTGGTAGTCCTTATTGAGCTACTTGATGCTGAGCACTTTTGAAAATTAGCTGCAAAGGTTCTAGGTTCTCATGGTTACTCTAATTAGACTCATTCCTATAATTTACAATCTGTCATGGCCAGAGTGTGCTCTCATTCTGGCAGATACAGCTAGTTATAAACTGAACTGAAGTGCTAGTCTGAATACTAGTACACTTGCTTCAATAAATAGAATTTATGGTGACCATGGAGAGTAATACAGAAACTTGTCAGGTCCCTACTCAGACTTAGTGAGTTAAGCCATGGAGTTCAGTAGAAATCTTGAATGTTTTTTGGAAGTCAGCGGTTGCTTGCACTAAAATGAATGCTGTAACATAGCTCTTTTTCTGTGTCCACCTATTATTTGGCAATATAGCATTGTTTTTTGGATTGAGATAAAAGATGTAGCAATAACTATTCTGTGATCTTGTGTACTGCAAAGAATTGCATACTGTATGTAGACTAAGGATGAATAAATTAGTCCAGGCAATATTTTAAAAAGCTACCCAAACTGTCTCCAGTCATTCAAAACCAAAACTGTTAGGATCTGTTCAGATAACATTTGAGGATTTCCTAGGTCGGTACAAACACTAAGTCTTAACACTCTAGTAACTCTCCTCTTACTCCTTTTTCTCTTTTTTCTTTAATTCTGAAGACTGAGGGTCCAACAGAACCGATTACCTCTGAGATGGACACAGGTCATACTCTGCTGCTTTGGGGCCTCCTTACGGCTTCTTAAATAGCTACTTGACTCAGGTGACGCAAAGTCATTCAAATTTCACTTATGTACAAGTAGTTTGGTGGTGGAAGAAACCCCCGCGCATCCCTGTAGGATGTAAATAGAGCACAGCAGAGGCTAATGGCCAGCTGCCAGCCAGAGGACTTGCAGTTTCCCTTAAGTTGTCTGCCAAAGCCTGAACACAGCCATGACTGAACTATGGATAATGACGAGAGAGAGAGTGAATTGGAGCCTGTATTTTTGGAGAAATGTTACACAAGAGGAACAAGAGTTAATGACACTAGGAGTGAGGAGACTTCTAGAGCTTACTAGGTATTCAAAAGGCAAGATGCCTATCAGAATGGTCAACTGTTTTGACACATGCCAGTCACTCTGATATATTAAAGCTAAGTCTAGTGGAAGAAGCAAATAGTCTTGTTATATGAAATGTATTAAAACCAGCTTTATTACTTTTTAGTGTACTTGCAAAGAGCAACGATACCAGAACGCTGTAACAGCTTTAACCTTACTTGATCCTGACTGTAATCCTAAATCCTGCAATCCCCTTTGCCTTGGTTCATTATCTCTGATGTCTGCAGTTTAAACGCTTTGTTGAAGAAGTATTCATCTTTAGTTGAATTCCGTAAGTAATGAAGGTCACTAGTTGTTTCATTTATAGAGAGCATAATGAACAAATTTAGGCTACTCGAAGGACAGTAAACCTTTTACAACTGAAATCTTGACTCGAAGGACAGTAAACCTTTTACAGCTGAAAACTTGACTACTAAGGAAAGCTTATAAACAAGCTTGTCTTTCCTGCTAAAGGTTTCCTTTTTCCCCCCAAAATGTTTTGTAAGCGTCCTTGATTTTTTTTGCTGTTGTTTAGTACTAAGAGCTAAGATCCACATTCTTATGTGAAAGAACCTTGAAAAATAAGTGACACGTCTCCAGAAAAGAATTCAGTGTTTATCTGGAATGCTGTCAACAGCAAAATTGTATTTAAACCCATTTCTTGTAGTATTTTAGTTGTTAACTTGCCGCTTTGAGGTAAGATTAGATAAAATCTATTCAGGAATGAGAAGACAGTTTAACCATTTAGATATGGGTACATTGAAAGGAAACTAAATGTATGAACATTACAGAAAATGTTACTGGGTTAACGAAGAATATATGGTCAATCTGTTCTGTGCATGCACGGAGGAGTCTACATGCTCTTGCTTTTCTGTGCCCCAGAATGGTGTCTACTATCAAAAGTTCTGTGGGTGAATCTGGGCAGTGTGACACTGCATTCTGTCTTGGGTGCATGTGCAAATTTTGGATGTGGTCACAGCAGAGATTAAGAGCCTTCGGTGTGCTGTGCTAATCTATTTCCTCTTCTAAAAAGGCCTGATTGGGCAAAACAGCAAAATCATCTCTTAGCTCTATTGAAATGCACTATGCACTGGATAGCCATGCATCTTAACTGAATAAAACTTGACTAACTTTTTTTTAAACAATTCACAAACCAAACTGTCCATTTCCTCCCAGTCACTTTAAAAAAAAAAAAAAAAAAAAAAGCAAGCTGCATCTTGGGTCTCAACAGAAAGAGTAAATAAAGGAAAGAACCTCAGTGAATCTTTAAGCTAGTGGCATTGTTGCTAAATAAATGCATTTTGTTGTGTTAAACTTCATCCTCCTACCCCAACGAAGGAAAAAACCCTGTTTACCCTCCTGTAGAGCTCTATGTACCACTGATTCTACTTTCTCTTTTCTCCAAGGACCTGTATTATCCTTTGGAAATTACTGGTAAACTAGGAACAAGTTGGATGGGGAACTGGCTAGGCAAGCACCAGCTCCCCTCACAGTTTGGCCCTAATCATATGTCTGGATCCTAGAGGGGAAGCAAGACAAAAAATGTTAATGGCAAGAGAATTCTCACAGTATCCAGCTGCTTCAAATGTCCTTGATGTTTGTTTTTTTCTGTGTACAGACGTGGTTTGGTAAAAAGACTGTCCTTGTGTTAGTATATAATCTAGTGATGGCCAGGGAACAAGTGTTCTCTCTGATATTACTAGATCTGGTAATTTCCATCAGTACTGTTGATCACAGTGTGTTGCTTACTCATTCATGGTCTCAGGCAAGAATGGATGGAGTTGGTTTGGAGAGGTTTTGCTCTTTTATACCTGAATGGTCCCAAAGAATTGTATTGGGCTGTTGCTCATAAATATCAATCTTATGGGTTACATCAGGATTCCAATTTATTGTCCCTCTTCTTGTATGTATGAGGCCTGGGTGCAAGGTTTAGTGATGAGAATTGGGCTGCAGTGCTTTCAGTATGTTAAGATCAGCTTTGTCACCATCTTGACTGACCCAGCCAGAACAGATGAAAGTCTTAACCCACTGTCTGACAGAGAGTGAGTGCTGTCTGAATCTTAATCCAGACAAGACAGATGATTTTGGTGAACTGGGGGGGAGGGGGGGAAGAGAGATCAATACCCAGAAAATTAGACAGTTTGTATTTGCTACTAAGATTATGGTGAACTGGGAGTGGGAGGAGGAGATCAAAAACCAGAAAATTTGGCAGAGTTTGTATTTGCTGCTGAGGTTACTGACATTCAGCTGCTATTGATAATCCAAATGTATAGCTTTGGAGGGTCTGACTAGACAAACGGCTGGCTGCCTTTAGGAGGTCAGGTGGCAGCCAAAGTAGGGAAGGTATTTTACCATCTGTGCCTGTCCAGAGGGATACAGCCTTATCTTTTCGATGCAGTTCTTGGTACCATAATCCATGCCTTTGAGATTTTACCATTAGATTATTGTGATATCCTGTACTTAGTTACATCATGTATTTTTAGAAGGTAGAACTCGTCCAGAAGGTGCTTGGTAGGCAGAGAAATAATGTGTAGAGCAAATGACATCAATCTTCTGATACCTGTATTAGTTACCTGGGAGCTTCTGAATAGATTTTAAGTTATTTTGTATAAATATAAAGCACTAAATTGTCTGAACTATCTGAAAGTCCTCTTTCCCTGTGATTATAATACTACATTTTCAGGCAGGGGGCACTGAAGCTAGATCCCCCTTGAGTTAATAGGTAGGACGTTTCTGTTCTCTGAAAGGTTCTCAGGGCTCTGCTTCAAGACAGCAAATAGAAGGCAAATCTAGGTTGTCTTGAGCTCTTTATAAAAGCGTGTATTCCCACAATTCCTTTGTGAATTAGGGAAGCATAGTTGTCTTTTGCTATTGAGAACAATGAGCTATGTAATAATGACGTGCCTGTGTCACACAGGAAATTGGTAGCAAAGCTGGAAATAGAGCTTAGGTCTCCTCTGCTTCAGCTGCTCTTAGAGCAAAGCTGGAGCGCTGCTGCTAGTCAGTCTGCCCTACCTGCAGCCTCACAGTAAAAACCTCTCAGGTGTCATTTTGATGCCACGAGTCTGAAAAATAGCCTTTACTGTGAAGGAAGATAATGTGGCCATGATTGATTTGTGGTCATACCTTTTCAGTGCTGTGGACCAGACACTAGTTGTGTGGCACCTTCGACGAGCTATGTACAGAAATGGCATCCTCCATGCATCATTATCTCGCACATACAATGCATGCAAGGTTATGCTGTGCGAAGGATGCCATTGTGAACAGCAAGTCTGCGGGGGTTGCGGGAGGATGCATTCAGGGGGTTGGACAGAATTGTCCTGCAGGCCTCCAGTTGGATCACCTAAAAAGGTAGGCCTTGCTCATCTATTAAATTTAGTTTTAATCTTAATGCTTTTGTCTGTAATTTCACTCATTGCTTGTTTAGATTGTAATAAGCAATTTGTGAGGAATCCTGTTTCCAGTCTTTTGATTAAATAACTCATCAAAGTGGACAAGCACAAATTGTACACTCCTTGGGGCAGAGACCTTTCTCTATTTGGAAATTACAGCCAGACCTTCTAGAAAATCACCTACCCCAGTATAACTA
This sequence comes from Pelusios castaneus, assembly GCA_007922175.1. Lineage (NCBI taxonomy): Eukaryota > Metazoa > Chordata > Testudines > Pelomedusidae > Pelusios > Pelusios castaneus. The sequence goes on from ML685758.1 coordinate 9,986,858, forward strand.
TTATGATGTGACTTTCTGGTCTCCTTGTGCGGTGTAGTACTAGTAAGACAGAATTGCTGGAATGAGGACATCAGTGTAAACTCAATAACTATAGAAGATGTTTACTGGCAGAAGGTACAGATACAGCTCCCCTCTTGCTTCCGACTTTGCCTTCCCCAGGCAGGAAGCACAACTTCTCCCCCCCCTTATTCTTAGGGTTGTTTCCTGGATCATGGGTTTATTCACTCTGGGAGGAATCACATCCTTTGGGAGCTATCTGTGCATGTACAACAAACAGAGACCCAGCCAGCACAGTAACTCTTTTACAATATTTAATAGTAAAAGGAAGAGCCTATTGGTAAAGATTTCAGTAAAAAATATTTTTGCCCTTGCACTTTGCTCTCCTAGGGTATATCTAGATTGCAGTGTAAGTCTGGTTACTAGCCCTCTTGTTTCTGTACTGTGGGCTAGCCTCCCTTTTGTATGCACAGAACCCTGGGCTAGAGCCCTATAACTTGCCAGTGTAAACCCAGTCCTGCCTGACTCTGGTCTGGGGTGTCATCAGGAAGTTTCCCACAAGTCCATGAGACAGCTTTCTTAGTCCTCTTTATCTCAACAATCTGTAATGCACTCTGTTGAGAATGGAAGCCACTCCCCTTTGCAAATGGCAACAGCTCAGATCAGCAGTAACTCATGGACATTATACCTAATGGACTGAAGGTAAAGAACCCATTACAATCGACATATTACACAGATTACAGTGAGAGATTGTGCCATAAACTCTCTCAGAAATTAAGAAATCACCTTATCAGCATCCTGTACAGCAAACAGAATAAAAGTGCCACAAGACTCTGTTGTCATTCTGTTCTGATCACCAGTCTGCAAGCACACTATCAGAGAGCCTCCTGGGTTTTCAGTGGAGAGTGAACTGACCAAGTCTTTAGCAGAGCAAGCTGCTTCCTGGAAATGTGCAGGGTAGGCAGTAAAGTTTTCCTACAGTGCACCATGGTCCAAAGCTTAGGTGGGGATCTGATGGGGCATAGGAGGGAGAGGACTCTGGAGATTCTGGGGTTTGGTTACTTCGACTCAGATCTGGTTTGGGCACTGCAGTATGGACACCAGAGCCCTAGATATGAGCATGGATCAGAAAATTCTTAAACAAGTGTTATAATAAAATGTAGATGCTCAGTCCCAGGGCGCTCTAACACAAGTCAGCTAATTCCAGTCCCTCTAACCCTGGGCTTACATTGCAGTGTAAACATTCCCTTAGTTACCTGAGCCTAGTAATTTAATTAAGCTTGTGGTGTGATCATGACATACCCTTCTGGAAATGGAAAGGATGCTAGGAAAACTGGACTTAACATGCTAGAGAATCTAAATAAAATGTTGTACATGTTCAGCAGGTCACTTAGTTCACAATTGTTATTTTGTTCTTGTATTGCTCTTTCCATCTAAAGATTTCAACAATTATAGGTGTTTGAGGTATCCATTATTTCATTGTAGATGTTGCAATTTATTGTGGTCTCTCTGTGTATAACAGGAGTGTGTGGTAGAGCAAACAGAGGCTGCTGCCTGTTATGCTTCAATGTGGAGCAAAAAAACTCCAAAATGTGGAGTTTTGGCTCAGATTTGAATCTGGTAATCTGTTTCATTTACACCTTTAGCGTGAGGAAGATTTTAGTGGGATAATTCCAGAATTGACCCTTATTGGGAGTTTTGCCATCTTGATCAGATTTCTGTTGGCTTGCTTTGAAAGCTGAATCCAAGAGCATTCCTGTCATGATAGCACTAGAGAAGTACGATTTCCTGTTTTCAGCCTCAGATGTGTGTTTTATGCACTCATGCTATTATTTTGTTTACTCATTTCTACAGTCTAGCACAGAGGGAATGGCTACCCAAGGATTTATTGCACAGCAAGCCGGAGAGTAAACCTAGAACACTGTGATATGCTTTGCACTCCCTCCATGTGGACCCTGCTGCTGTGCACTAAAAACACTCGTTGACGTACCGTTGTAGTAATGTGCGCAGTATGTCAGTGTTGGCTTTTGGTGCACAGCAGCTGTAGAGTACACATGGTTACACAGCGTGTATCATGCTGGATGCTCTAGATTTTACACCCCAGCTTGCTGTGCACTGAGTTTTCATATAGAGAAAAACTACTGTATTAGAATATGGAGTACATTCACCAAGATAAGTGCATAATACTGGACAGGAAATGGGATGCAATCTTACTCCAAGGATGATCTCGCATTCATTCTTCACAATTGACAGAGAAGGAAAAAGCAGTGCCTTATTAAAGTTCTTCAAAATCACAAAGTGATTAGACTCTGGTAGAGTAATGTATGAACCTATTTTCAGTGTGTTTGGTGGGAAATTGGAATTGTGGTAAGTCATTCTGCCTCAAGTCTTTTTGCCTTATAGGATATTTAAAATAATATTATTTTAAAACCCCTCAAACTTTTGTACAATCCTTTTGTAAAATATGTGGCATATACAAGATAGTATAGCCGGAATTAGTTATTGATGCTTAGCTGGAGGATTTCACATGAAACAAATAAACATTGGATATATATCTCTAACTAGGTGCAAGGCAATATTGCCCAATATATGTTGAGATCATAACTTTTTATCAACTATAGATAGAGTACAGCTATCAAAGTGGAATAGAAAACCTTGAGTTTGATACAAGTTAAAATGGAAAAACCCAGAATAGGTCATGCTGACTAGTTAGTAATATTTAACGCAAAAATTGAGAAGACAGACAAACCAGAGGATTGGATGGGGAAGGAGAAAATGCCCTATATGCTGCCTATTCCTCCCCAAATTATAGAAACTACACTCACACTGAATCACCAACAGTAAACACTAGAATAAAGCTTTTATAATAAGTGATAAGGAATAGGGAATGTCTCTGCATAAATGAAATGGATTTTTCAGCCTTCACTTAATTCTTCTCAGAGAAAATGCAGAAGAAACTCATCTTGCCAATTCCAAGTGTCCTACAGCACTTAAGGCAGATTCATTCTTCCATGTTTGGAACACTCTTATGTGCAGCAAGTATTTATAACTCCGCTCTTTGCCGCCCGCCCCCACCTTTTTTTGTGTGAAAGTGTAGACACTCTGATAAAACTCATTACCAAATAAAATTGACAATGTACAGTTAAACTTTTTTCTCTAATTCTAGGTTTTGGTAATCAGCTCATTCCAAAGATGTTTTTTGTGAAGTAAAAGCTCCTGGAATCTAATAATTAGGATGAGAATCTTAGCCCTTTTTAAAGAAGCTAAGTTTATAGCCCTTAAAGTCGCAGTGGAAAGCTTGAAATGTAACACTAACGGTATGGAGACAAGAGGACAAATAAAATGAAACCTTCGTATTATATTTGAAAAGTCTAATAATTTTTTAATACTTGGGGTTGGTAATACTAAAAATGTTGCATTAAGGCTTTCCCAGTACAAAATGCATTAGCACCATAGTCACGCTATCTATAATACAAGTCTGGCATCTAACAATATAATTGATATCCTATGTGTTTTTGTACGGCTTGTATTAGGAATAATAGATCACTGGAAGCATTGATATTTCTCTAGGAACTGTATTCTTCTATGACTTGCTGATGTTCTTATTGATAAGTGTTCCCAGACTCTTCTCAGGTCAGAATGTGACTTCTCTTACTGAACAGTTTGTAGGTGTTAGAAACCATATGATCAGATTTAACTCTGCTATTTCTGGGTTGGATGAGCAGAAATGTTGCCTAAAGGCTTTCATTTCCTCCTACTTGCAACCTCTTAAGTGCAAATATCTTTATATTTGGTGAGCCAGATTCATTGTGTACCTTCTAGAATGACTTTAGATGTCTAGGTCCACTTCCCCTTTTCACTTTTGTGTGAATCATAATGTTCCCTCCCCGCCCCCCCTTTAAGTGCTCCATTAACCCACATGAGCAGGTGGGCAAATTATTGTGGATTAAACTTCAGGATATTTGATGTTTTTTTTAACTACTGGATACTAATTACTATAAGGCAACCATACTGAATCTCAGATATCTACTTTTAGTTCATGCACCAAACCTGCTTGCCACTGGTTGAGGTAATTCACTTTTCTCGCCCATCAGGCTATTGAGCATTAACAGTTGTCAAAGCGTTTAGTGAAGTGTCAGAGTGTACATATAATCTCAACACCATTTTTGGGATAGAGAAATTTGGGATGGGGCAGCCATTAAACTTGTCTGGTTTGCCTGCATTAAAGGCATTGAGGTCAGAATACCATTCATGAAAGCATTTATAAAAGAAGAAAGCTAGTTAATGGACTGCATTTTTCAAAGCTTTGTTCAAACTTCTGAATAGTTTAGAGAGAAACTTGGTGGTTCACACAGTACAGCAAAGCATGATGCAATAAAATATACTTATACTGCAAAAAAAATTTCTGTTCCCTTGAAAGATATGTGATACACAACATTTTGAGGTAATCTTTCCTAGTTAGGAGACAGTAAAACTACATATTGTCTTGGGAGTTTGTTTATTTTTCCCATTATACTTGCCAGCTATAAAGCTTGAGGTTTTTTTACAAGTAGCAAACTGACTTTACTTATCTTGCTGTGTGGGTGAGGTCTTTTGACAAGTCATCCATGACTAATCTGCGTTTGAGCAGCATGTGCCAAATCATTTAAAAAAAGAGAGACACTCTGGTGCTAACTCTAAATAACTACCCAAGGAGGGGAAAAAAATCAAATAAGTTTTTGTAGATAAGGTGAACAAGAGGAAAAATATAAGTGCAATGATTGAATGTCCTCTATGAGGGGAGAGAGCCCCAGCTGCAGAGGGGAAGAGACAACAGAGATTGCTTGTGATGTTGTAATTGATTCTTAATACCATTTTAACTGTGGCTTACAGAGTCTTGCTTCATAAGCTATGAGTTATCCACATATGAATTGGTTTTACAGATTTTTTTAAGAAAACTTGACTGTCCAATTGTTTTTTGTTTGGTTTATTTCCTAACTCTGTCAGTTAGCAAGCTAAACTGGGAGAATATCGTAAGGATGTTGTCTTGCTCAACAGATACAAAGAAGTTCCGCCCAACCCCTTGCCTCAGGCTATGTACACACGATCAGATTAAAGTGCAACATGGCAATTGCGCTATAAAAAAATGTGACCTTTATTGCAGGAGAGCGCGTACACACATCGCTCCTTGCAACGCAACAGAATTCTTTGCAATCATAGAATCATAGAATAATAGGGTTGGAAGGGACCTCACGAGGTCATCTAGTCCAACCCCCTGCTAAAAAGCAGGACCACTCCCCC
>ML685758.1:9997134-10163513 GCA_007922175.1 Pelusios castaneus
TTACTGGGGGCTAACATTCTGCACAGGGCACACAGATGGAACCCGATATCTCTCTCCTCAGAGTGCCTCTGCCAGCTAGAATACATATCCTACATGCCACCGGTTGCAAGCCAGGACCGTATGCTGCTGCACTGTGTGCTGCCATGGTTCCCAGGGCTGTGCTTTGCAGCTGGCGAGGCAGAGTATCCGTCTTTGGGAGCATAGACACAAACGCTATCCCATCTAACCTGAGTAGTAGGCTCTGGAGGTACATCGAGGAAACCTTTACTGACCTAAATACAGATGATTTTTTGACAATCACTGCTTGTGTTGATGCACTTCTAATGAATGGAGAGTAAAGAGCATGCACAGCAGGGACTGAGACAACAAGCACCCCCGCCCCGGACAATGATATTTTAGCAGGAGCCATAGCTGCACGAAAGAGAAACTTACCGGAACCCCCCTCTGCCGCCTCAGAGGACACGCTGCAATTCATGTCTTGGGTGGATGTCTCAGCGGGTATGCAGAAGAGCTCCTGGCGACACGCTGTTGCGCTTTCCTCCATCTCCTCCTCCTCATCGATCACGTCCTCATCCTGCTTGGGTCTGGCATTCACTGGATGAGGGGGGGCCGATGTGTCCACGGGACTGTTTGCAGTGGTTGTGGGGTCCCCACTGAGGATGGCTTCTATCTCCTTATAGTACCTGCATGTAGCAAGCGCTGACCCCGAACGTCGGTTTGCCTCCTTCGCTCGGTGATAGGTTATTCTTAGCTCCTTCACCTTTGATCTGCACTGCACAGTGTCTCTATCATAACCTTTCTCTGACATGGCCCGAGAAATTATGCCAAATGTATCATAATTTCGCCTGCTGCCACGTAGCTGCGCCTGCACAGCTGGACTCTCCCCAGATGCTGATCAGGTCCAGCACCTCTGCCGTGCTCCAAAGGGGTGCACGTCTTCCATGACGGGCCACCATTGCTACTGAAGATCGGAGCTGCACTCCACTCCACGAGGAAGAGAACAGGAAGTGAAATAGACGAGTAATTCGAATATCCCGGGAATCTGATCAGGGCGGGACTGTTTCATCACGGCCACAGAGCAGGTGGGGGGAATACCAGAGAGGATGACTTTGGAATGCTGGGACACTTCCGGAGGCCAATCATTGCGCGGTAAGCATACAGACGAGTGGAAAGGTGCAACAGCTGTTCCGCGTTAACTGCTACCACCCTTGTCGAGGTGGTTTTTAATTTGCGCTACAACAAGGCAGTTAATGCGCAACAGCCCTATTGCACATGTGTACGCTGATGTTGCTGTCGCACGGTAATGATTGTTAATGCGCAATAAAGTGATCGTGTGTACAAGGCCTCAGACATGAAGAAAGAGGCGTGTACCTCATCATCTATTAAACACAGATTAGTTTGGAAGCTTTTGTTTTCTGAAGAAGGTAGAAGGGAGGAGTGAGCTGACCATAATACCAAGTGCAGCAAAAAACATTTTACTAGACCTTGTTTAAAAAAAAAAAAAAATCGAATTTTTCACAGGAAATTTTGTGAATACATTATTTGAATGGTATTTATACATCAGATATTACCAATAGTTAATTTTAAATAATTACTAAGAAGAAAGAAAAAAATTATTTTTACTGTACTGTTACAATCAAATTGACACTCTGCTCTGAGAGAATTAGTTTTCATTGTGTAGGCATTAGGTGTTTTGGATAAGGGACCCTTATCTTTGTATCTGTCCAAGTCACAGGTTTACTGGCAAGAATATGATCCTCAGTCTGAATAGCTTTTGCACGTACTGCTGAAAACAAAGCTCAAGATTTGAGATCTTTTAAAGAATGCACTAGACTTTTGGATTATCTCAGGGAATGAAACCTCAACACAGCACTAACAGATAAGTGATTCATTTTTAACTACCATATATTTTATGATGTTTAGTAAATATTGGGTATAAACTGGATACTGTGATTTACAAGTTCTCTTATTTTCTTTTTAGATACAAAAGTTCCAGTTCAGGATAGGTAAGCATTTTTCTTCTTTCTCAGTAGAAGTACTAGTTTCACATAACATAACTTTGCTTAGTTGAAGCTTAGGGCAAGTCTACACTGCCTGCCCTTTTCAGCAACAATCGACCGGAGATCCACAAGTTACTTAAGTAATTTGCGTATCTGCCTTCCAACCTCCCTCTTCCTGACAAGTCCACTGCGCTCAGTCAATAGAGGGGCCTCCCTTTGACTCAGCACTACTCCAATTGCAGGTGTTCAGGGACTGAACTTTCTGATCGACTGAGTGGGCCTTCACAGATCTAAACAGTTGATCAGGAAGTTCAAACTGGCGGCAGCAAATTTGCTACCATCAGTGAAGACTAGCCCTTGGTTGGTCTTCTCCCCCCAAGTCCCTCTAAAGTTTACCATACTCTTCCATGTAAATAATTCATAAATCATTTTCATTACAATTAGACTATACACTTAGATTTACTCAATTTATGAATTCAAATAACTCAGCACATTTATCTTCTCTTATAATATTTCTCATGTCTCAGAAATGTTTTATGTTTCTGGTGTCAGACTGATTCCTGATATAGATACCAGGAATGAATTTTGTTCTCATCCATAATGGGTTCAGAGCAGTCTTTTAATGCAGTTAATACATGGGTGTATTTGTACATATAAGTCCACTAAGTCCATATAAGTTTTTTAATAGATATTTCTCTTTTAATTTGTAGCCTTCTGGTCTGGTGTTTTTCTAACCACTTCATGCCTCATCCTTTAAGAGTGGCCTATCCGGATTCCTCTGGTTCCTGTTTCTGCCTGTGTGAAGATTTTCTTTGGTTCTGTTTTCCCATAATCCCAAAGATCTCTTCTGATTGTATAAGCTTTGACTATGTATATTTTCCGCTACACTTGTTTTCCTAAGTTTTATTATGGTTCCACCAAAGGTCTCCCATGCAGCACTGACAGTTCTGATGATCCTTTTTGGTCTTTGCTGGTGAAAAATTGTCCTTCATGGAAGCTTCCCTGGGGTATGACTTGCGCTTTTTAAATTGTTTTCCTGGTCCTAACTGTCCCTATTTAAATTTTTATTCCAGTTCTTTATTTTCAGAATATAAGCTATAAATAGACATTTAAAGGGAAAAGGAGGGATACATATTTAATGATCTATTAAAATTAGATGGGCATTAAGTACTTTCCAAAAAGACTGAGTGATGGAAAATAGCAAATATGCTGTTACAAAAAAGGACTCCTCTTAAAGGTGGAGTTAGAATTCATGAGATATTTACTCCATCCCTTCCTCCTATTATTGACATGTAGTCACATTTCCAAGCTAAATGTGTAGGATTTCTTTTTCATGAAGCAATATTCTGTGGCCTGTGAGTGATCTTAAATCATCATTCTCTGCCAGATTGCTGACCTGGTTGACCCTTCCCAATCCACAGTGTTAAAAGAGCACTGTCATCTTACATTTTTTTTAATACCCTTACTTTAAATTTGTTCTGTTTTCTGTTGGAGAGCTCTTTAAAAACACTGTCCTGAAATTATTTTTTAAAACCCCCTTAAGTTTTTTATAGGGATTTTTCTATTCCCCAGCTTGTTTATTAAGGCTCTTTACAGTTATCCAGTTTCCTTCTTGCACAAGACTGCTCAAATGCATAAAGTATATAAACTGGAGGAGGAAAAACATAACTTTAGTAATCTTTTGTGTTCTTATTACAGTAGTTAAAAAATTTGCAAATACACTTTTTAAGTTGAACATTTCTTTCTAAAATTCTGTTATAGCAGACTTAGTTTTTAAAAAATTCTTTGTTTTATATTCCAGTCTCTCACCATCGTGTTATTACTTATGTAAATACTTATGTATTTAAATCCCAATGTTTTAAGACCTTTCCAAACTTTGAAGGAAGAGAATAACCATTTGTGTGCTTCATTTCTCCAATGAATGGCTTTTTTGTGTGCATGTGGAAGATGTAGATGGGGCCTATTCCATAATTGAGCAATGTAAGGTTCTCCATGTTAATATATTATAAGGACATGTATTCCTTTTTGTAAATCTAAAATAAAATTATAAAGAACCTTTTGTGTGAAGTTTGAATCATTTTAATTTATTTTAATATAACCTGCCATAAGTACTAAAACAAATAACATGTACAATGAAACTTAATGTTTAGGATGTCGGCTTGGAGCTACTAGTCATTGCAAATCACTTGGTTGATATTTTTCTGGAAATACAGTTGCTATCCTTAACGGTTAAAAGTTCTTCTTTGCTGCATGGTTACTGGTTAAACTTTACTTTTGCATATGTTGGTAATGGAGAATTGTGTACACTGACAGTAATCTGTATTTAAAAAAATAAAACAAAACACACTATAATTTGTATAGCCTCATATATAACCTTTAACATTGTTAAAATTAGTTCTTCTAAGCTTGCTTTGTCACTAATGAAACATTTTTGTTTTTCAGGGAAATGAAGCAAGCTATCCTTTGGAAATGTGCTCACACTGTAAGTCCATTCTTTCTCGTTATATCGGTTCAGCTAATCCATGTGTTTGTGTGTGAAAGAAAGAGAGTGACTGACTGCAGTGCAGTTGTCAGTTCCAGGATATTAGAGATAGAAAGAGGGAGAGGAAGATAATTTTCTTTATGCTGTCTTTCTCAGTAACAGAATTTGGTCCAATAAAAGATATTGCCTCACTTACCCTCACTCACAGACTGGCTGACTGATTTTTGCCTTGTGTGGAAAGGTTGATAAAACTTTTATTCTGATTCTTTGTTGTTTGTTCACATTTTGTCTTAAACTAAATTGTAAGCTCTTCAGGGCCAGGACTGTCTTTGACACTGTGCTTGTGCAATTCATATCCTAACAGAAAACCAATCCTGACCACAATACATGTGCTAACTAATAATAATAATTTGAATGTTCAAGATAACCAAGCAGAGAGAGATTTATTTCCAACCTCATTTCGCACTAAGTGAAAAGGGACTTTAAAAAAAAGGCCCCTGTGCTAGTGCCTTTAACATATTACAGGGAGTTCTTTTTCAAGTGGCAGTACATGTATATTCCACTCAGGTGTGTGCAAGCCCAGCATAGTTATATCCATAGGGGCTGTGTTCAGACCCTCTGGCCTTTTATCCATTCTCCTGGGGTTTTTTTAAGGGCAGTGCTAGCCCAACCATCTCAGATCCTTCTCATTACCCAGGAATTAAATAGGAGTGTTCCATGTGGTTTTTATGTCACATTGTGTTCACAGTGTTGTCTGTGGGGTTTGTTTGGTCGTGTGTCCCCCCCCCACACACACACCCCTTTCTGGGTAGAGTTGTTAGTAATACCCTTAGGTTTAGTTAGATAGGTAGGATTTGCCTGGTGTGATGCCAGTTATGTGTAGTAGCTATACCCAGTAGTGATTCCCACACTCACCATTTATTGTCTGTTGGGGAAGGGCTCATTAAAGAGAGGAGCTCCAGCTGCATGTTCAAGAAGAGAGGGTTGGTGGTCAGAGACTTGCACTTGAAGCAGTACCTTCTTGAGTGAGCCATGAGGTCTGCTGTTGGCACTGGGGATCTCCACATGTCATCAGGCCCCTTCCGAGGGCATCTGAGCTTGCGAGAGTGGTTGGCCAGTTTTGGATTCCTCTCCTAGGAGAAAGGAAAATCATTCTCCTTCCTCTGGTCCTTCTAGAAAAAAGGTCTTCTACAATTGACTGGGACTATTCCAGAGGTGGGATAGAGTCCTTCTGCCCTTCTAAGGTGAATGGAGATCAGCACCATGATGCATCTGATACATGAGCTTAAAACACTGATAAATGAGCTAAAACAGGGCCATTTATCTGTTCTTTGCTTGCAAGGTGTGAGTGAGTTGGCTCAGTAACACTCACTGCAGTGGGACTTTTGGGACTTCTGCTGAGTTTGGCATAGATGTCATCAGTGTGGGTACAGAAAACATTGCTGTGGGCACTAGCTGTTTCCTTGCAAGTGGCATATCAGACATCATTGGACTTGCTTTCTTGACTCTCCACTAATTCAGGGAGAAAGTCGTGTAGAAGATGATCTTGTGGTCCCAATTTCAACCAGTCAATCTGTCCTTCATTAGTGTCATGCAAACATTTGACATTCTCTTCAAGATCAATATTCCATTCATCGAGCTTCAAGTAATTTCCCTTCTGTTTGGGATAGCCTGTCCCAACTGTTACAGGACTTGGAATCATTCACAGCAGACAAGTGGGTCCTGATCACTGTTGGACTTGGATAATGCCATTCAATTCCTGCTTAGTTCCTCTTCCTAATCTTTCCCTTTCCAGCATCTCCTCTCGTGAGTCTCTGCACCTGCAGCAGGTTTATGCAGTCCGGGCTTTGAGGAGGTTCCTTTTCAGAATTTGGTACTTCCTCATTCTCAAGCCCAAGGGAAGGGTGAGACCTATTCTTGATCGCCACCATCTTCACAGTTGCATCAAAAACATGACATTCTGCATGGTTACCTTAGCTCAGTGCTACAGGAGCCAAATTAGTGATCAAGAGCCACTGTAGTGTGAATTCATTGTTTTGTTTACTATAGTACTATATTATTCTTGCAGCAAATAAGGTAGTAACCTAGTTCAAGTTGATTGCCTAATTGGTTAATAACAGAGCAAAAGCATCCTGCTGAGCGAATAACTTAGATTGGTTAATAATTAAATCACCAGGTTTTAATATCATGCAGCGGTGAGCCATAGGAGGCACGTTAAAGAGCCACTTGTGGTTCATGAGCTTCAGTCCTTATCACTGTCCTAGGTGCTATTCTCCCCGTATTGAAACACGACTGGTTTGCTGTTATTGGTCTTCAGAGTGCTTACTGCCAGGTACACATCAGCACTCACATCTCAGATAACAGGTCAGGTGCATATTATGCTCAGGTGTGTGAGCCACTAGTGCACTGAGACAGAAGAACTTGGCCTAGCAGTATCAGTATGGGTGGCACTTTTGCCTTTTTTGGCACAAAAACAGTTGTCATACAGTGCAGTTGTAACCTTGTCAGTCCCAGGATATTAGTGAGACAAGATGAGCGAGATAATTCTTTTATTGGACCAACTTCTGTTGGAGGGGGCTTGTCTTTTATGTACAGCACTCACAGACTCTAAGGTCAGAGGGGACCGGTATGATCATCTAGTCTCTCCTCCTGTACAATGCAGGCCACAAAACTTCACCTACCCACTCCTGCAATAAGCTCTAACCAATGACTGAGTTATTAAAGTCCTCAAATCACCATTTAAAGACTTTAAGATACAGAGAATCCACTAGTAAATGAGCCATTCCCAATGCTACAGAGGAAGGTGAGAGAGCCCCAGAACCCTAGCCAATCTTCCTGGGTAAAAATTTCTTCCCGCCCCCAAATATGGCGATCAGTTAAACCCTGAGCATGTGGACAAGTCTCACCAGCCAGTCACCCAAAAAAGAATTCTCTGTAATAACTGAGAAGCCACCCCATCTACCCTCCCTTCTTAGGCCACTGGCATATGCACCACCAGTAGCCAAAGATCAGTCAATTACCAAACAAGGCTGTTCCATTGTACCATCCCCTCCATAAGTTTATCAAACTCAGTTTTGAAGGCAGTTATGTTTTTTTGCCCCCACAGCTCTCCTTGGAAGGCTATTCCACAACTTTACTACTTTGATGGTTAGAAACTTGTATCTAATTTCAAGCCTAAATTTCCTGGTGGACAGTTTGCAACCTGTTCTTGTGTCCACAATGGTGCTGTACTCAAATAATTCCTCTCCCTCCCTGGTATTTATCCCTCTGATGTATTTATAGAGAGCAATCATATCTCCCCTCAGCCTTCTTTTGGTTAGGCTAAAGCAGCCAAGCTCCTTAACTCTCCTCTCATAAAGCAGGTTTTCCATTCCGTGGATCATCCTTGTTGCCCTTCTCTGCACCTGTTCCAGTTTGAATTCATCTTCTTTAAACATGGGGGACCAGAACCGCGAACAATATTCCAGATGAGGTCTCACCAGCGCCTTGTATAACGGCACTAATGTCTCCCTATTGCTACTTGATATACCTCTTCTGATGCATCCAAGGACCGCATTAGCTTTTTTCACGGCCACATCACGTTGGCAGCTTTTAGTCATCCTGTGATCAACCCGTACTCCCAGGTCCTCCTCCAGCCCTTCTAACCAAAGTGTCCCCAACTTATAGGAAAAAAATGTATATGTCCCTAAATGCATCACTTTGCATTTCCCATTATTAAATTTCATCCTATTCCTAATACTCCAGTTTACAAGGTCATCCAGATCTTTCAGTAGGATATCCCGAATGTATGATATCCTCAGTGGCGCAGCTGTACCACTGCAGCTGTAGTGCTTTAATGAAGACACTCCTATGTTGACGGGAAAACTTCTCTCATTAATATAGTTAATCCACTTTCCTGAGAGGTGGTAGCCATGTCAGTGGGAGAAGCTCTCCTGTCCAGCATAGCAATGTTTGTATTGGGGTTTAGGTAGCATAACTGTTGCTTGGGTGTAGATTTTTCACCTCTGCCTGCTACTCATCTCTGACCCCTTTGTGACAAAGGACTAGGTAATGCTGGAATTCCTTCTGTGAAACTTCCAGCTCCTGTTTAGGATCTCGTTTTAAATCCACCTAGCCATTTTTGTTTGCTGCAAGCATCTCCATTATATGTCCTACCTTGGGTCATCAAGAATATGAGCTCACAGTCTGTCTTTGGGAATAGGATTAAATTTCAACACGAGTGCTGCCCCTTTCAATCCCGAGCAGCTAGTCAGATTTTGAGGTCTGGTGTCTCGTATTCTCTTTGAAGCAATCTTTTTTATATGCAAGGCATGTAAAAAGTCCATCCCCAAACACAGCAGGAACTAAGAACTGAAAGAGCAGTTTCTAAGGCACTTATAGTCTCAAGCCTCCTTAGCCAACACCGACCCCAAAAGTGCTCTCTAGCTTTTCTGACAGTCACATTGTGCTGACAGGGCTCCTGCTTGGCTTTCTAACTTTTTGTCTTAGCCTCTCTATTCTTGTTTATTCTTTGTGTTTCCTTTCCATGCTACCTCTACACAAAGCACAAACAATACTCAGCCAAAGCTCATAGGTAAAATTTGCAGTCCCCTTTTGTCTTAGATGGGGGGCTTCTGATTAATTTCATCCTGACAATTATGTTAATTCAAGGGTATGTTCACACTCAGTCTCAGAAGTTTGTGATCCAAGCCATCATCACAACATATCAGCATAACAGTATGTATGAAAAAATAATTACAACTAAAAACCAGCTCATATATCTAGCGTTTAGGTCAAAGGGTGGCAGGCATTAACTAGTCAAAAAGTTAATTCTGTCTCCCATTTTGAAATATTGGTGTTTTCAGTTGGTAAATGAGCATGAGATGTAACCAGGTTCCTAATATTTGGCCTCTATTCAAAACAGATCTTCTGCCTGAGATGAAGCTACTAAAACTTAACGCTGGTTTATACTTTGTGAAAATTTTATCACTGAAAAAGCCAGGAAGAAAACTAAATTTTTACAGTACATTTTTTTCCATATCTGAGACTAACATTTATTTTCTGTATGTAAGAAATTGTAAATGGCAATTTGAAACCATGAAGAGAATTAAACCAGCTGCATGTAAGCATATACAAGACAAGTGGTTGAATGCATTCTCAAGGGCATCATCTTTTTGACATTTGACCTTAGATTGAAATAGAGGCTTTCCTGGTTGCTCTCTCTGAAACATTATATATGTGTATCAGACAAGACTCTCTGTAGAGGTGAGAGCTTTGGTTGAATGTCTCCTTTATTTTGAGATCTCTGTAATCCATTATAATGAAAAACTTTCATTTTAAATAACCTTTAAAAAGAATTTCAGAGTATATTTTATTCTCCTCAAGGCTATCCTTTAGCAATATTTTTAGTAAGATCCATGTCCTTGTTAACAGAATGAAAACTACAGAGATTAAGATTTTTTGAAAAACTGCCACTTCATAGAATATTTACTGTCATTATCTTTATCCTGATACTTAAGGATGCCTGAAATTTAGGCTTCTAAATCCTTATTTAGGCACCTCAAATGTCTGCATTTTCAAAATTGTGGGGTATTCTGCAGTGAAGAGGTGCAGGATGCTCAGCACGTTTGACAATCAAGGCTCTCATTTAAGATGCCAATGTAAAAACTAAAGACCTGATCCAAAGCTCATTAAAGTTAGTGGGAGTCTTTCTATCAATTTCAATCAGGTTTGGATCAAGTCTGTAAGAATCTAACTTAGGGCACATTTTTTAACATTGACTTTACCATTTATGAAACAATGGCCATGTGATTATTGGTGACTGTCGGTGACTAGCAAAATATTAATATAGCTTTTGGAGAGACATTATTTGTTTAAATATACAGATGTAAAGTTATCTGCATGTCTGTGTTTCTGATATTTCTAGCACTGTTGTATCTTGGCACTGATTGGCATGTGAACAGACTACCAGCAACAAAATTTCATCTTTAAAAACATTGTTGAATGAAGGATTAATTTTCCTTTCCTTGCCATGGTATTAGGGTCAGGCTGCATGGCAAGTTACTGCATGACAAGCAAGTATATGACTCTACAGTACACTAGCTAGCTGTGCAGTAATGTCCTGTGTGGACACTGTGCTACAGCACGCTGAGAGTCCCAGAGTGCAGTGTGTTGTAGCTGTGTCCATGCAGGACATTACCACATGGCAAGCTGGTGTGCTGTAGGTTCACACCATGGCTTGCTATGCAGTAACTTGCTGTTCAGGCAAGCACTTGTTTTGAATGTTTTTGAGCTAGCCTCTGTGCAGGGTGGCCCATAATGGGCATATAGTAAGGAGGTGAGAGACCACAGTTTCCTGGGCCTCTTTGATCTGCACGTTCCCTATCGCCATACTCTGCAATACTTGCTAAGTATTTGAAAAGAGTATCAGGTCCCAAGTGTCTACTACACTTAAATGGAACTAGGTAATTCAAATGCTTCTGAAAAATTATCTTTAAATATTCATTCTAGGTTTGCCTTTAATTCTAATATCAAAAACAACCAAAAAAAAGCCTCCATTTCTATGGATTTATATAAGTTTAGAATCCCATGCAGAAGACATGTTTAATAGAGGACTCTGGAATTTAACAAAACAGCTTCTTGAATGACAGAAGAAGTTGAATAATAGTGTCCTCCTGTTAAGAAATGCCTGAAATTGAAACGTGTGTGTGTGTGTGTGTGTGTGTGTGTGTGTGTGTGTGTGTGTGTGTGTGTGTGTGTGTGTGTTTAAATCTGGATGGTATTCTAAATGGCATATGGGAACAAAAGTATTGTTAATTTTTTTCTTTACCAGCAGATTGTCTTTTCAAGATAGCTATTTAACATGCTAATATCTCTATAACCAACTAACTAGAATTGCATCTCTTGCAACCTCAGAGTAGGAATTTGCAGCTGATGGGTAGTATGCCTTTCTGTGATGAGTAGGAGTTTGTGGAGTCAGCTAAAGTTCATAGGTTTCGCTTCAGCTCTATCTCCCCTCTTCACATGACATTATTATTCTTTACCAGTTCTCGATGCCTCTTGAGGACATTTGTATCAGAAAACTATTTTTACCTAATCCAAATTATTTCAAAAGAAAAACTGTTTGATGCTACTGTTAAATCTAAAAGGTGGAAAATATGGGTTATGTGGATCTTCATTTCAACTAACTAGGGGAATCTGGAACAACAGAAGGTTTACCGCTCCAGTGTATGAGGTTAGAAGAATGCTGGCCCCAACCAGTGCTCAAAGATACTCAAATCAACCAACTGAGGGACAAGCAGATTCTTCTTAAAACTACTGTAAACCAAGTTAATTTCTCCATTACCGTTTTAGTTACCTATGGCCTAGTTTATTACTATCGACCTTGGGCCTACCTGGAATAACAGTGATTGGATTCCTGGGTATTGGTTGGCTCTCCTTAGTTCCATCAGCAGCTATTGCCCCCATGAATCTTCATAGCTTTCAGTATCTTTTCTTCTGTCTTCTCTGAAAGGCCTGCAGTTTATACTTTATCCACAGCTTTATGTTCTGTGTGATGGAAATGGATGACCTTTTAGAGACCTAGACAACAGCTGATAATGATTCCATTCAGGCTGTGATTTCCTGGGTCCACTTAAGAGTCAAAAATGAACCTTAAAGGAGGGGCAGATTGTTACCAGGCATACAGAGTTTTTATAGGAAGGAGTAGCATGGTGGTTGGTGAGAAACAGAAATACCTGTAGAGGAAGTCCAGGAGGATGAATCTAGCCACATGGTTTCAAGAAAAATGGAAAAGAATATACCTTCATCAAAAGAATGAGTAAGAATAGTTTTGTGGAGAGTGGTATCGTTTCTGTTGCTTGCTCAGAAAACCCTAAACAGCTTAAATCTGATATGAAATCTCTTTGCTCCCTAGTACTATGGTATGTTTTTATGTAAATGGTAAAAATGGAAAGTTAAATTACTGGGCAGGTAATATTGTAAGAACTAGAAAGCACCAAGAATTAAGGGACAGAAAGGTGGAAATAGACAAAAACACACTTCACCTAGAACAAGTCTGACCCTCTGCATTTTTTACCCTCCTGTTTTGGAATTTTCTATCAAAATGTTTAGAACACTGTTTTTGAATTTTTTTGTGTGCCATGGTGTTATATCAGGATATTAGAGAGACAAGGGGAATGTGTTCTTCTGGTGAGATACACAAGCTTTCAAGGATACAAAGAGCTCTTGTTCCATTCTGGGAAATGTACTAAGGGACTTATCTACAACTAAAACGCAGCACCAGCTGCACTGCTGTAGCACTTCAATGAAGATGCTGCCTACACGAACAGCCGAACATTCTTCTGTTGCCATAGATACTCCTCCTCCCAAGAGGGTTATCTCCATCCTGTATGAGGTCATTTTAAATGCATCACTCGGGGTGGATTTTTCACATCTAATTTCCTAATGTAGACCAGGCCTCAGTGCAGAAGCAGGCAAACAGCAGCCCATAGGCCGGATCCAACCTGCAAGCACCTGTGCTCCGGCCCGTGAACCGCCACCGACCTCTCCTTCCCCGCCTCTCAGCTTCAGTAGCAGCTCACCACAGCCAGAACACTGCCACTTCTCCCCCTCCCTCCCAGCTTCAGCTTCCTCCTCCCTCCCTCCCTCTCAGCTCCAGAGGGAAGGGGAGGCTGGAGCTGGGAGGGAGGTGGAGCAGAGCCGCTGCGGCAAGAGCACTTTCGCTTTGTTCCCCCTTCCCTCCCAGTTCTGTGGCTGGGCGCTTAGTCACTGCATGGCCCCGCCAGCCTGCTCCCTCCCCCCAACAGCCAGCTCTGTACCACGGCCCTAGCTAGTGTAGTACCCCAAACCATGTGTGGGCAGATTTTGTTATTTTGGTTGTTCTGAGCATACTCACTGCTCAGAACAACCAAAGTAACAAAATCTTCCCTCACACAGTTTGGGATACTACACCAGCTCCTCAGGGCTGACTCTGCACCAGTGTGCCTTCCTTATTTCCCCCCCCAAAACCACCCCCCAATCCAGCTGCAGGGCTGTACGTTAGCTGAGAGCAGACCCCAAAGCTGGGAGGGAGGGAGAGGGTGAAGCTGGGAAGGAGACTGTGCACCCCCAGCTCGGTGCCTCCCTGCCCGCCAGTTCCATGGGCCAGCTCTATGCAGTGATGGAGATGGAGCAGCTGCAAGCCTCAAACAATCTCGTCAGGGACATGTTGCAGGCTTCTGTGAATTTTTGTTTAGTCTCATGACCTATCCCTAACTTTTACTTAAAATTCTCGTGACAGAATCTTAACCTTACTATAACAACCTATAACCCACTAACCCTCCCCCCCCCCCCCCCCAGTTCCTCTTCCCCCGGCTATGACTGGAGAGATATTAATAGGCCACTTCACCTTGAATAGTCCCCTGAAATGTATTAGCTACTTATGCTAACAATCTGTTCCACCTTCTATTTAGCTGTGAAACTGAGTATGTTTCCCAGATCTGAAGAAGAGCTCTGTGTAAGCTCAAAAGCTTGTCTCTTGTCAACAGAAGTTGGTCCAATAAAAGATATCACCTCCCCATCTTTGAATTTTCTATCAGTTTAACCATTTTTGTTGTTTAAATTTGAGGACGTGGAAAAGAATTTGTTTATTAAAAAAGAAAACACCCACACTTCCTGAGACATTCAGTGCGTAATTAAGCTATGAACTTGCTGCAGGATATGCTTAGTAATTAAAATGATTAGACACTTACTTATGAATAAGACTAGCATCTGCAGTTACACTAACTGGGAATGGCAGTTACAAGTTTTATGCTTGAGGGCGTAGGCTGTTGAACAGTTAGAATAATAAAGAAATTTCTTTACTCTCATGGCTTAGTATTGTCCAGTTGCCAGGAACAATTATGTTGTCCTCTCCATGCTTTCCTCTGAAGAATTCGGTACAAGCTGATGCCAAACAAGACTGAACACTGGTCTTGTTCTGATAATGCAATTAGTGTGTTCAACACAACACTTTAATCTAGCTGCATTTATTAATCAAAGTTTCAAAATATAGCTTGAAAAGTTTTTCAGTTTAGATTGTAAAATCTTTGCTTTAAAACTTCAAGATAATTGTTTTGGAACTGAGATTTAGTAGCTATTTCTGGAACAAGCCATATTGTAATTTAATCTGAATCCCAAATGACTTGAAATTTGCCATACAATCAACAAACCCATATGGAAAAGGAAGTGGTTTTAAGCAGTTGTCCCTCTTTGTTTAACCACACAAATGTCAAATATGTTTTTTCCTACTTTCAATTTTTAAAAATTAAAAAAAAAAAAAAAAAAAAAAAGTCCCATGGAACATTGCGTTACTACAGACTTGAGACCTTTTCTGTTAATAGGACTCTTGGTATTAGAAATGGGATTGAGAGCCCTTTGCATCTAGATTTCCAGTTCAAAGTTGAACCTGGTAAATAGTGGCTATACAGTAAGAGCATTTATCTTTTTCAACTTTGAGAGTTAATACAGTTCATCTGACCAGTTGTGTGATATCAGTTACTTTCTGACTGATGGCTGTTTTCTGTGTCTCAAGCTAAATGTCTAAAACCAGAGGAATGTTTTCAAATTCTACTCCATCTTTTTTCCCCTTCTCATATTAGATTCTTGCCTCTGTTGTCCATAATCTTAACATCACCTTAGAATGTGAATTTTTCTTTGGAAATTTGCCCCTCCCTTCCAGTCAGTATTGCGCCAGTATGTTCTTAGAAAACTCATCATCAGTTTGGGGCACTGCAGATTCAAGACTAATTGACTTTAATACTGGTCGTCTCATGTTACTATTGTTTAAGAATGAAGAACATATTTTCAGATGGACACAACTGGTCAATGAGAGACCATTCAGAAGATCTCTGAATTCAGTAACAAAAACATTTTTTAAGATGCCTCCAGGAAGGATGTCCCTGCTACTCAATTTTTTTCATTGTAGGTTCGTGGTAAGTATAAACTGTACAAAGACAAACAGGTTCTGATCACTCTCGGAAAATCTTTGGATCATATTTCCTTTGACAATAAATTCAATCCCTTTATTAGATTATGGACAGGAGACATTCTTTTTATGCAGGATGTCTCAAGATGCCCTTCAGACATCTTGCTGGCTGAAGTTGTTTAGCTGTTTACCACAGTTGTTACCAATTGGATTACATGTTTCATTTTACATTCTTGGACTGTTAGAGAAGTCCATGAAAAAGTATTTTGGGTTCTTCTTGGAATAGTGTCCCTTTGGGTGCTCCACTGTAGATGTATGTGCATAACTGCATTTCTGATCAGAGATCTTTCAGTAGCAGTGCCCGTTCAGCCCACCAACATAATAAAATATGTGCTCTTCTCCTTGTGCTGTGTCCTTGAAGCTATTTACCAGTGTATGGGCGAAGGCAAGCCACCCTTAGTTCCTTCTCAGCTGTTTTGGAGATGAAGCCATTAACAGTCTGTTCATGGACACTTTGCTCCTTAGAAATTCGTTCTTAGCTAGTTTTAATATTTTCTTCTTTGGGCTAGTCTGTGCTGAAAACTCAACAGCAGCACAACTGTATCAGTACAGCTGTGCCACTCTGAGCGCTTGTATAACCGTGGGAGAGAGCTCTCCTGCTGAAATAATAAAACCAACTAAATGAGCAGCAGTAGCTATGTTGGTGGGAGAGTGTCTCCACTAACATAGTTATGTCCACTTATGCTGACACAACTTGAGCTGCTGGAGGAGGGTGTGGGAGATGGGTTCTTCTGAGCAAAAAAAGTTTTGTTATCATAAGTGTTAGTGTGGACAAGATCTTAGTCTCATAGGGTTTCCTTTAGATTTTTTTCTCTTCCCATTTAAAAAAAATATATATATCTTTACTTTTTCCCCCCCACCTATATGGGGAATGCTCCAAGTAAGAGACATGCCTGGGTCACCAGGGATTTAAGAGGTGCTTCTGCAGTCCATTCCAGGAACAAATAGATGTTCCTACTGTGTCCATTGCCCCAAGAGAGCCATATTCCACAGAAGTGTATCTTCTGTCAGCAGCTAAAAAAACAGACCCTAAAAATACCTGGAACTAAAACCAAAGCTGCCTGTCAAGACGAGAACTCTCTAGCTCATGGCTGACCCACACCCAGAGTTTCCCAGGGGACATGAGTCTTCTCTGCAGCCTTCCATCTCCAAGCCGGTAAACTGAGGAAGAAATCCACAGACACCCCACACAAGACCTTCAAAAAGAGAGCTTCAAGCCCTTATGATGAGTTCTGAACCCGCCAGAGGAGATCTTTGGTGCATTTGGTCTATCAGTACCAATGGCAACAAAAGCATCTAAGCACGGTACCACAGATCATGTGGGTTCAGTATGACAGACACCACTGTTGCCTAAGAACCCAAAAGGCATAGACAACAAATCAGCCGTACTACCAGTCAGGGACAGGTTAGAGACTGTGAAGCATCTTGGAAGATGGCGTCAGTACAGATGCCCTTGGTACTGATGGCTACAAGGCAACCATCATCAGACTGCTTGATGTGGCAAAGTTTGCCAGCTCCCTTGATACCGCCAACTTAGTACCAGCAACCACTGACTATGCTGATTACTGCAGCACTGCAGGAATTTAGGTTCTCTAAGGATATGATATCTCATGATATCTACCAGAGTCTCCTTTAATCAGTAGTGAGACTCCAGTACTGGGCACATCTTGAACCCCAGAATCACCATTGACACTAACGCATGCACCTCCAGTCTCCCATATTGTCTCCACCATTTTCTGATGGAGACTTGGATAGTGATTAGGAGTTGTTTCTTTATCATCATCCTCACTATGCTTCCTCCCACTACCAACCCAGGCCTTCCAAGTCATACCCTCAGTCTGAATTTCAACTCCTGGCTTATGACCAAACATGGGCTCAGTCTCCCATTCTTTTTCCACTGCCTCAGTGACCCTGTTGGGATTCATGGACAGCATATAGACGCCGTGCCTCCTGGACGTCTGTGAAAAGTTGTGAAGCATTCCCTCTTAGCTACCATCTCTAGAACCTCAGACCTTGCTGAGGAGATTTTGGAGGAGAAGGAGGTCAGACTAGTGTAGGAGGTTACACCACATGCTAACATCTCCTCATCTTCAGATGAGGCAGTAATGGCCCCCCCATGTCTATGCCAAATGATTTAAAAACTCTTCCAAGACCTGACTCAGAGGGTGGTAGATATCTTGAAAATGATGCTCACCATAAGCTGCTGGATATTTTACATACATCCTCCTCTTCTTCCTCCTCAATAGTCCTCTCCATCAATGAGGTGCTTTTGGATCCAGCTAAGCTTATATGACAAATGCCAGCCTTGGTGACAACAGTATGCAAACCAGCTAATAAAAAGTATTATGTACGTCCCAGGGGAACGGAATTTCTTTTTTCCCCATCCTTTGCCGTATTCCATTGTGGTAGATGCAGTGAACCTCCTATGGTCAGCAACATCATTCCAAGTTCACCACTTATAGGGATTGGAAGCGTTTTGATTTGTTTGAACAAAAGGCCTATTCTTCTGCTACTTTGCAGTTCAGCACTGCAAACTGCCAGGCCTTAAAATATGACTTCATGAACTATACCAAACATCACACCTTTATTGACCATCTCCCAGAATCACAACAGGAACAATTTCAAGCCATTATCAACCCAGGGCAGTTAGTGGCTAAAACAGCACTTCAAATAGTACTTCATGCAGTGGCCCAGTCCATCTCAAGAATAGTTATGATGCTGTGAGTTTCGTGATTGCATCTTTTAGGCTTCCCAAAGGAGTTGCCAACAACTGTCAAGGACTTCCCCATTGAAGGTTCTGAGTTGCTTTCTGAGAAGACCAATGTGTCACTTCATGCAATCAAAGACTCCAGAGCTACATTTTGATCACTGGGGATCTAGAAGCCTGTGCAAAAGAGAAAATTTGGTCCTCAGTCTTTTTACTGACTGCATACACTAGCGTTTCAACCACAACATTACTATGAGGCATAGAGAAAGAAACCAAATTCCAGAGGTGCAAATGATCAGGCCTCCACTCTTCAGCATTGCACTCTGCCCTTCAAAACATTGAGGCCCTGACAGATGACTCCCTTCAACATCAGCTGCCATTTTGACCCTTCACATCCCTTACTCTTCCAAGAATTTACCTCTCAAAGTGGTAAAAGACACACCACAAGCAAGCTGCTGGATATTTTACATACATCCTCTTCCTCCAGGATAGCCCTCCCTATCAAAGAGGCACTTTTGGACACTGCTTTGCTCTGTTCTGTCACAGCTGGGAATACATAAGAGATGGGTTTTGGAAATTTATCTCCTATGAGTATTCAGTCTGTTTATGTCCTTCCCCTACCCCCTTCCCCATCCCTCTTCAGGGACTCTTCTCGCAAAAAATTGTTGCAACAGGTGACAGAGCACCTCCTCTGCCTAGGAGCTATCCCTCTGCACCTCCGCAGCAAAGATTTTTACTCTCAATATTTCCTGGTCCTCAAGAAAAAGGGAGGATGGAGACCTATACTGTACCTCAGGGTACTGAACAAATATGTCAATGCCTAAAAATTCAGGATGGTCACACTAGCATCGGCTATTCCATCTTGGACCTCAACCTCCAGAATATGTATTTCCACGTATCGATCCTACCATTCCACAGACGATTTCTCAGATTTACTCTGGGTCAGGACCATTACCAGTACAGAGTACTTTGGCCTTTTGTGATGCCCCAGAGTATTCTCCAATGTCCACTTGTAGTGATGGCTGACCATTGTACCCAGGGAATTATGATCTAGCCATACTTGGACAGCTGTCTTCTCAGAGTCTACTCCTTTGAAGAAGCCCTGCAGGCTACTCACAGAGCTGTGGGCATATTCACAAACCTGGGCCTGCAAATCAACATCCAGATATCAACCTTAGCTCCAGAATGTTTGGCGCTTATAGGAGCTGACCTTGCCTCACCTGCATGTGAAGGTGCTCCTTCCACAACACAGATTTCACAGCCACTCCACACTTACCGACACAGCTCAAGCCAGCCCTCAAACATTGGCCAGACATTGCCTCCAGCTTCTGGGGCACATGGCAGTTGGTTTATTTGTAAATGTCTCATGCCAGACTACACATTAAAGTGCCTGCAGACATGGTTCAGGTCAGTTTACAGGCCAAACACACACGTTTGAGAAACCTTTCTTGATGCCTTCAAGGGTCAAATACTCCCTGGATTGATAGAGAGACCCGGTAAATGTATATACAGGTGTCCCATTCACTCTGCTGTCCCCACACGATGCAGTGTGTGTGGCCCTGCCTCTTCCTGTCTCTCATGGACTGAGGTTAATGGAGGGGGCACTGGTGGGTTGGCCAGGGCTGCTCAAGATCCCACTGACTCAGGGCTTCTCCTACCCGGCCAGGCACCTGACTGGTGTCAGACTGCTCCTCCACTCTGACCAGAGTGGAATCTCAGGGCTACTTGTACTGCACTCCAGCTGGCATGGAGCTGGTCCTCTGCTGCGGCTGGCACAGAGCTCAAGGCTGCTGCATTCATGGGAGGCTAAATGACCTCAATGTTACTGAAACCTCATGGAGCCCTGTAATCTTTGCACCCCTGCCAAAGGGGTCCTGCACCCCAGGTTGGGAACTGTTGAACTGAAGCATGCATTGTAGGGAGCATGGGATATGACTCCAGTTAGTAGTTTTGCATTTGGTATTTTCCTGCAATTATAAAATAAGTACATAGTTGTAACAATTGGTGCTTGTGGCGACAGTTGGTTCATTGAGGCTCACGCACCAGTTGGCTATTTGCAGCCTGGCTTGGTAGTCTCTTCCTTATTTTTCACTTCTGTCTCGGACTGGCTCTTCTAAGAAGAATTCACTCAAGCATTTCATGTCCCAATAATGGGGATTTATTGCAACTGTTACTGATAAGTAATTACCTTTTCTCCAGAAGGAAATGGTTCTCTCAAGGTACAGGCTGCAGTAGATCCACACTATCCCATCTTTCACAGAGTTTGGGTAATTGTGTATCTGTTAATGCTTTGCAGTTTTCAGTTGAAAAAGGAACAGAACATTACTGGTGATGAAAGTTGTTGCTCTACTTCTTTAGAGGTGAAATATTCCACTCCTTGGGAGGGAAAGAGTAGCTTGAAAACTCTGTAACCCTTGGAGAGTTCTGCCTTAACTTACACTGGGAGCATGGATTTAAGCAGGGAGAGATTTACTACGACTTCCACCTCTGGCAAGCAATTATATGCAAATAATTACTACTTCTCCCTTGACTGTACTTTCTACTGTTGTATTTTACTGGAGGTCAGATTAGTTAATCATTATGGTCCCTTTTGGCTCTGAAAATCTAAATTTCTCTCATGTTGAAGTACAGTATATAGTATTTCATTGTTGCGCTGCCCATTTTTCCTTACAAAAGCTCCATGATGATCTTCTTGTAAAGAAATTTTGAAACAAGTCATGTTCGTAACCTAGTATGAATGAGAATATTTTTACTTTTTAAATGGTTTTCCCCACTGAATCTCAGAGAATCTATCTCGATGCTATAATGGTTAAACACTTGTGGTGTACACTTTTGTGGAGGAAAGATTCTTGTGTCTGCAAGAATTATAAGAAAGCATGGAAGTAAAGGTTATCAGACTATTTCTTTGCACTTTCTCCCAAACTTCAAATGGGCTTTTATAACACAGCTGCCTTACAACTCTTCCCCCCTCTAAAACCTTTTCCTAACCTCTATAATTTTAGATAACTTTCCTTTAAAGAAAGCTAAGACATTTAGTTGTTTCTCCATTATTCTTGCCTTATCTTATTTTGTTTGAATATTCTTTTTAATTTCCAATTTCTTATCACCCCTTCTGTCTGTATATTTGTTCTGAAGTTTCAGGGTTGTATTTACATTTTCTACTGTTTTTTTTCCTGTACTTGTTTACATTGATTTAAAAACCCCAGTTCTTGTATTTAGTCTTTTATCTGTAGCTAATCGTGTTTTACTGTTGCCAATCTTCATATGCAGTGGTTTCTTATGAGGTACTCTCCTGTGCTTTTTCAAATATTTTGTTTGGCTTTGAGGAATTTTACGATTTGACTCAAGAATCATGTACTCTTTGTTGTGACCCAGTTTGGGTAAAATGTTTAAAGAATATTCTTTCTCCCATTTATTTTCTCATTGTGGGGCAGCCGTTGCAGTACTTCAGATAAGATTGAGTCAGTCAGTTTGGAACCAGTTTTTCCAAATGCTCTAAACACATTCTAAAATACATGGCCTGAAAACTTCTGTCAGTAGAAGTCCGAGGATGGGATTAATAGTACACATTTGGGGTCAACAGGTTCCCAAGATACAACCACCCCAAGAAGGCCTCTATTTACACTGTTCTAGTTCTTATAACACTTTATTGCCCACACTTGGGGTGGAACTGTGGGCAGAAGCTAAATAAAATATATATTGCTATCTGCCCCTGAACTCAACTAGTGACTGACATTCCAAATAATCGATATATTGGCACTATATAGACAAAATAGTTTTCATTATTTTTTCTGAAAACCTAGCCGTGCTCTTGCTGCTAGAAGTAAAAAGTTAGTGAACAAAATCTTTGATATACTGATCTGAAGTGGGAACATACAGTCATACCTTATCTGTGCATTTTATCAGAGGAAATGTTTTCCACAACGGGGCCAATTGCCAGGAGTACTTTGCTTCCCCTTCCTAATCTGTTAAGCCTCTCTTCAAAAGCGTTAGTATAATGTGATCTAGGCTATTTGTGAAGACTAAGTGGTTTCTCTGCAACTCTGCCAGCATTGTTTGCCCAGGAGAGCTGAAGAACAGCACTGTCGAGAGGTGCTGTGCTGTGCAGGCATACACCCTGGGTAGCGTTCATTCTAAGCAGAAGATCATGGACAGGGGGAAATGCAGCATGTTAACAATCCAAAGCCTAATTAAGTGAACGAGTGCTCAGAGCTGCTCTGTTTACCTTGTATCTTTTTTCAGCTCCGTGTGCTGGCAGCTGAGGAAGCAATATTCAGCGTAGTCACGTCCACAGATTCTACAGTGACTGTTTAGTGTGCTTTTGCAAACCCAGAGGCAGAATAAGACCTGTCGGTATTTGGCAATAGAAGAATCTGCCTTTTTTTTTTTTCTGCCTCCATAGTTGCAAGTAGTTATCCAGACTTACAGCTACAGAATCTCGAGAAACTGTTTTTTAAAAAAAAAAAAAAAAAAAAAAAAAAAAAACTTTGGTAAAATTCTGATCTGGCCAGGTTGGTAGGGACACCAAGTTGCCTGTCTGGACATCGGTTTTTTTCTCTGTTGTCTCAGCGGTAGTGCAGCTCTGCCTACCCCAGGTACTACTTTCCTTTCCCAGGACTTGTACTGCTGCTTACATAGTGACGCCCCTGGCTGGGTTGTCTGTGAAGCTGGGGTCTCTGGATCTAAGAGTATGTGTGTCTACTGCCTGAGTGAAAGGACCATATCTCTTGGCCTGGAGGTAGACTGTCAAACCTCTACACCTGGTCCATCCAGTAAAGGGACACAGAGTGTGTGATACAAATGCCTTCTGGCCAAGGAAGCTTGTTTGGAGCTTTGTACGTGCACAGAAGTTCAAATCCCCTGTATAGGATAGTGTAATGACACTGCTGGTTGAATTGTCCTCACGGATTCAGCCCAGGACCTCCATATAAAAGCATGAGCTTGTGCAACTTGTGCTAAAGGACAACAGAAATTAGAAGATTCAGGAGTCCTTTATGTGGTCCAGCCACTGGATTGGACAAAGAGCCATATTATTGTGGTTTTATAGTGACAGGGCAGACAGGTTGGTAGATTAGGAGTGGTGCCTGTTCTGCAGCCAAACATATGTGCTTGACTTGGGGAAGGAGAAATACCGGTATCTCAAAACTCTGTATTTAAAAAAAAAAAAAAAAAAAAAAAGAGATCGAGGGCACAGTAAGGTAGATAGATCATTTTGGCAGAATGGATCCTGAATATGGAAGTATTCTCCATGGTAGTGTGAACAGATCAGTAGTGGTCATTGCACTGACAAAACGGGGAGATCCCCGAGTTCTTTGCCAAGAGACAAGAACCAGGTGTGCTATTGACCGATGTGCTGTTGCGGAAAGGGCCAAAGATCCTTCTTTGTGCGTTTGGCAGAAGGGAGCCAGACACGCCGCTGAAAGCCACTTCAGCTGGCTTCTTTCGGCAGCGGCTGCAGGGTTCTCTGAAGCAAGCCATCCAAAGCCGCTCTGGGCAGCTTCTTTCAGCGGTGGCTGGGGGTAGGGGGTTCCCCAGGTGTGCCGCCAAAAGAAGCCACCAAAAGAAGCCACCCAGAGTGGCTTCTTTTGCTGGTGGCTGGTGGTTTTGCTGGCGGCATCTTGCTGTGGCAGCTGTGTGGGAGGTCCCCAGGCACACTGCTGAAAGAAGCTGCCCAGAGTGGCAGGAGTAGCAATTTTGCTGGCACCGCCTGCCACTCCGAATGGGCTTGTGTGCCACTCTTGGCATGCTTGCTAAGGTTTGCTGACTCCTGGTATAGGGTGTGAATACAGGGCTGCATTCGGCCACTGTGATTTCCAGCCAGCAGCCTGTACAACAACCAAAGCACTTTGTGGTATTTCTGATCCATTCACTTTTTATGGAAGCACAGATAACAGTTCCTGTTAGAACAACATGATGGTACTTTACAAACATTTGTTCAGATTGATAATTCTTGTGAAGAATATTTATGTAAAATGTACCATTGAAAAAGCTCAGTTTGTATTAAAAGTCAAATACTGCATAAAGTGTGCTTTTAAATTTTGGGCATAGCTAATTTAATTAAAGGAAATATTCGTACATACTTACAGCAAGCAGGCTGGTTTTATTTATTTATTAAAGCTCTTTCTGTGGCAATCACCATACTATCTGAAGAGTTGTTACTGAAGTCTGTCTCACTCTAATAACGTTGCTTGAAATTTGAACCTGATTGTGATAAAATGGGTTCTTTACCTATATAGGTTACTATTTTCTTTCACTGATAGGCTGCTGAGTGAGTGGATAGGAAGGAGAGGTTTTGTTTTTGCAGTTGATAAAGAAATTTTACCCGTAGTCTTCTGAAGCTTATTGCAGGATTTTAGGTGGCAAAATTGCAATGGCTTTGCTGTGGGCATCAATTTTTTTTATGAGAAAGGATTGTGAAAATAAGAGATTTCAAGTATGGTAGTAAAAGAAGAGTGAATTTGGCATGATGTAGTAACTTTACTTCTTTTTGTTTTACATAAACTAATAAAAGCATAATTACCTTTCTTTAAATAAGTCTAATAGTTTACTATATTTGGTTTAAAAAAATCATTTAACTACTTTTTTCAATTGTTTAAGCCTTGATAGAATTATTATTATAAATTAAATGACTGCTTTCAAATCGAACAAATGATTAATTTGGCTTCCCTATAATATAGGAGCCATGTGACCATAAATAAGAACTAGCTTAACATTATCAATCCTTTAAAATCTTGAGTCAGCATAACAGTAGTTATAGTGAGTCACAAAGTTAAGTGTGCTATGGCTGGTGCTGGGGAAAAAATTGGTAAGTGGCTTTTGTTAGAAAACATGGCTTATCATAAAAGTTTTTCAATACAAAAAGTGTTTGAGATGATGGCTGTAGTTTGTAACTTTTGCAGAGATGTGTTACAATTGTGATACTGGAAGAGAAATTGAATTAAATATATTAGAGCAAATAGATCATAATTAAATAGCAAATTTGTGTAATTTGTGTAATCTTTCTGAAAAGAGGTGGTTTTTTCCCCCCCTTTAGTTGACGCAGATGAGATTAAACGGCTAGGAAAGAGATTTAAGAAGCTGGATTTAGACAACTCTGGTTCTTTGAGTGTGGAAGAGTTCATGTCTTTGCCTGAGTTACAACAGAACCCTTTAGTACAGCGAGTAATAGACATATTTGACACAGATGGGAATGGAGAAGTGGACTTCAAAGGTAAGATACAGTGCTCTGTAATACATAGGGATGTTAGCATTTTCTTAGAAGATCTGATTCTTGCAAACTCTGTTAATTTTTGCTCTGATGTTAAAAAAAAAAATTTGTAAGAACAAAATGACGAAATGTGTGAAATCCACATGGAAGTTTAGGAGTGAAACACGCTTCTAAAGACACTTTTCTATGTTAGAAATAGATAGCACCAGTTCCTGTGAATGTGTATATAAAATGGACTTAAATTTATTATGGCCATCTTGTATTTTCATTTAATAGTATGTTTTTACCTGTAGGTAAGAGCTTGCCATTTTCTCAAACAAAAAAGAAACAATGCTGATACCACTAAAAAATAAAATAAGTTTCAACTGAGTTCTAAAGTAAGAGGTAGAGAAGTACATTATTTAAAATATTGTTGCTCATTAAGAGGGTCAGAGGCTGAGTTATTTCAATGCCAAATTATCAGATTTAGTATTTCTTTAATCTAAGGTCAGATCCTCATAATAGGAAGTTTTCTTTAACTCCCATTGAAATTAATGTAGCTATTTTCAGGATTAGACTCAAGAAAGTCTTTTCTAACCTTTTCCTGTGTGATTAGAAGTTACCAGATTTCAATTACATAAATATTTGATCAATAAAATAATTTGAAGAAAACTATAAATATGAAGTACATTCAAGTTCAAGCTGTTACTGCAAAACTTAAATAAACCCCCCCAAGCCCCACAACACTAACTCGGAATGTGTGAATTTTAAGACACTATTCCTCGCTGTCATCCTCCGAAACTATAAAACATGGCATGTAATAACTGTGAAGATACACTTGTTAAAACAGCGTTGCAAGGCAGCATTACTGTATTGTTCATGAAATTATGGACTCCGATAATGCGGCTACCAAGAGCTGGAACAGATGATTTACCACTAGTCTGTCTGATTTTTTTGTGTCATAAAATGATGCAGCCATAACGTGTTTTGTGATAGTGAATTCTGCTGTAGCCATTTGGTTATGTTTGGAGACTTACCTAAATCAATGGGTAATCCAGTTTTTGCTGAACAGAGGTGGCCACCTCACAAAACAAATCACTGCTGTGACACACTTGTACAGACAGTGCAAGGCAGTGTGAGGAAACCTGCATTGCTGCTTCTATGTTTTACCTGTATTTTTTCTAGAGAAACTCGTTTTCTGATATCCATCTAGCACAGGAGTCGGCAACCCCCAGCATGCATGTCAAGAGTGGTGTGTGAGCTCATTCATAGCGAGGCATGGTGCTGCCAAAATTGCCACTCCTGCCACCAAAACCCGCTCTGGGTGGCTTCTTTCAGTGGCAGGGGGAGGCAGTCCCCAGGCATGTAGCCAAAAGCTGCTCTTGATGGCTTCTTTTGGGGGTGTGCCTGGCGACCCATCCCTCCTCAGTCACTGCCAAAAGAAGCGCCCAGCGCAGCTTTCGTTGAGGTTCTGCCCCTCCCCTCCCCGGTCTCCCCTCCACTGAATACAGTTAGAAGTGTCTTCCTAAGGAGTTAGTTGTGCCTTCGTAAGGTTGTGGATAACACTGTTCCTTCTCAAGGTAAGCTGTGTTCTAAGAACATTCTCAATATAGAATTTAAAACGAAACAAAAAACCCACCCTTGTTTCTTTAAAATTTCTGAATATTCTGGTTTCTCTTTGCAATAAACAGGGTTTAAAATATGTCTGTACACACTGCTGATTTGTAAATGCTTTTCCTGCCCTGTATTCTTCAGAATTTATAGAAGGAGTCTCCCAGTTCAGTGTCAAAGGAGATAAGGAACAGAAGTTGAGGTGTAAGTAGTTTGCTTTTATCACCGTTTTTCTGATATTTTTCAAATGTAGTTTGGTTTTTAATGAAATACTGGGAAATCATTTTTTCCTCCTGGGGTGCATGTTCTTTGACAGAAGACTGCATCAGGCGGGACAGGTTGGAGACTATCCTGAAGGAATTAGGGACTCATAACAGTTGAGGTGGTCACTGGCATCTTCACAAAAAGGGATGAGCATGCTGTCTTTCCTACTGAATGAGCAAAACAAAGTCCACGTGCTTTTTAGATTGAAGGAATTACAAGTAATGCACATGATATTGCTTATGACAGTATAGAAATTCTGTTTGTTTATACAGCAAAACAAAGGAATACTAAACTGTTCCTGCAAAATTTTGATGATGTATCTTTCAAAGGCATAATGTTGATTAAACCTTTGCCTATAATACCAAGATGTAATGTGGATGTAGAAATTGAAGCTGTTCCCATGAAATATTAAAAAAAAACAAAAAAACAAACCTCCCCTTTATCAAGCCCCCCACCCCAGCTCCTAGATTGAGACCACGTCCAAATACCTTGCTGTAAACTGACCAATTGGGGTGTTGATCAGTCATGCCACAGATAGGCATGGTTTTGTCTCTAACATGAGTGTTCCTGCGTAGCATGTACTTTTTGTTTGCTGAATTTTTTCTTGCTTCTTAATTTTGTCAGTGTTAATGGAATACTTTTTATACTCTGGGTTTGTCTGCACTTAAAACACTACCATAGTGCAGCTGTGTTCCTGAAGCACTTCAGTGTAGACATTACCTATCCTGATGGGAGGAATTTTCCTGTTGGTGTAGGTAATCCATCCCCCCCAAGAGGTGGTAGCTAGATCGATGGAAGAATTTTTCTTTCGACCTAGCATTGTCTACATGGGGACTTAGGTCAGTTCAGCTACACTGGTCAGAGATGTGGCCTTTGCCAGTGTAGTTAAATCAATCTAATTTTCTAATATAGGCTGTTCCTGGGTGCTAAAAATCTCTCAAACCAAAGGGTTAAATAGGTTATAGCAGAATTGTTCACTGTACTGTGTCTGACATAATGGGGTTGTTGTCTCCCAGAATTCATAAATTCATGACTTAAAAATCAATGTGAC
This sequence comes from Pelusios castaneus, assembly GCA_007922175.1. Taxonomy (NCBI): domain Eukaryota; kingdom Metazoa; phylum Chordata; order Testudines; family Pelomedusidae; genus Pelusios; species Pelusios castaneus. The sequence goes on from ML685758.1 coordinate 10,025,420, forward strand.
TCAACTGAAAACAAAGCAAAATCTTTTTTCCTCAGTTGTGTGCATATAAAATATATAGTTTATATAGCTGCCTTCTGATAAATGTTCCACTTAATGGAAATCATTTGTGAGCAGATCATTGTTAGTATTGATTTTTCCTTTAACTCATTTTCTGCAGTTGCTTTCCGGATTTATGATATGGACAAAGATGGATATATCTCCAATGGGGAGCTCTTCCAGGTGCTGAAGATGATGGTTGGGAACAATCTCAAAGACACTCAGTTACAGCAGATAGTAGACAAAACCATAATTAATGCAGATAAGGACGGTGATGGAAGGATATCCTTTGAAGAATTCTGTGCTGTAAGTATTCTCTAATTTTAGGAAATCCAGTTTGATCTCAAGAGACTGATTTTTTTCCCAATTACATTTAATAACAGACCATTGCTGTTTTATAGTAAAGATCATTCATCTTAAAATAGCTGACTGCATTACTTGGGATGCAGAGTTTTTCATTTGAATCAAACTTGTCTATAGAAAAAAAAATCAAACTATTGTGCTGCAAATACAGTGGAATAATTTTTGCATCCTTTTTGCTGAGATGTATAAAAACCTCATTGAAAACTACCTTGGCCTGGGAATTGCTGTATGGCATTCATAGATTTGTTCAGTTCTCTCTCAAACTTGTTTGCTCCCACAACTCCTGTTGGTAGGCTGTTCCAGAACTTCACTGCTCTGATGGGTAGAAATTTCCTTCTAATCTCCAGCCTGAATTTGTTCGTGACCAGTTTAATATCCATTTGTTCTTTTTTGACATTGTCCTTTGAGCTTAAATAGCTTTTCACCCTCCCTGACATCTACCCCCCAATACAGCAAGCAGTCACCCCCTATACCCTTTTTTCTCAACGAAACAATTCAAGCTCTTTATCTCCTCTCATACAATAGGCCTCCATTCCTCTGGGCATTCTAATAGCTTTTTTCTGCACCTCTTCTAGTTTAAATTCATCTTCCTTGAATATGCACGGCCAGAATTGTACACAGTATTATTCCAAATGGGGTCTTAACCAATGCCGTGAACACTGACATCAACATTTGTCTGTCTCTACTGAAAATGCCTCTCCAACTACCTCCTAAGATCACACTTGCCTTTTTCAAAGCCACATCACGTTGGTGACTCATAGTTATCCTGTGATCAACACTCCCCTTCTTTCCCCTGAGAAAACTCCATAACAGACTAATTTGTATAGCTAGTGAATGGTGGCACAGCAAACACTAAAATGGCTTTCTGATTAGATTCTTTCTTCAGTCAGATGTCATATAGAGATACTGTGGTCTAGTGAATGAATAAAGCATAATCCTCAGGAACTCTGGGCATTTCTGGCTTTGCTGAGGAAAAACTTAAATGATCACACATGAATAAATATGCATGTATATGTGAATTTTATTATATTTAAGTTGATGTGTATGAAGGCATGTAAATCTAGATAGCCTGTTATACAGTGAAAAAATATTGTGCTAAAGTATTGTGCCCATATAAGCTGTTTGTATGAGATTATAGCTTAGGTTCAAATACAGATGATTTTCATTGTGTGGTGTATAAGTTGATTGCAGATTTTGAAATCACAATCTTTTCTCTTCTAGCACCTGGGAACTTTCTTAAAGGATGAAAATCTCTGTTTTCACGCTCCTTTAATTAATAAATGGTCACATGGAATTTTACCAAACTAACATATAAAATGATTGTATTCTGGATTAAGACCAGCATTAAAAATACAATAAGGAGTAATTGTTCCAGTAATTTATATGCATTAGTATGAGCTTAAAATCAGTTCTCTCCTCGAACATAATACAGCAGTGCTGCCAATATGTATTTAAATGTGTGGTGTCTTTGTTCCCTTTACATTTTTCACATTTGTACTCTCTTGTTCTCTGTTCTCCTCAGAATTTCTTTTACAGTTTTTCTCCCCATTTCTCCTTTGCTGTTTGTGTTCTCCATTTTCTTCAGTTTCCAAAGTATGGGTTTATCTTTGTTTTTTTCCAGTTTTGTTCCGTTCCATACCCCACCCATTTCTTTCATCCCTCCTCTCTCCATCACTGCCTCCCTTCATACCATTGTTCTTTGCTTTCCCCTCATTGTTTTTCTTTTACATTTTGTTGATTTTGATCTATCCTCTATCTCCATGATCATTTTTCTTTGAATCTTTCCCTTGTTTCAGCTATACGACTTTCTCCACTTCTCCTTTGCTCACCCATTTCAGCTGCTCACATGCCCCTCTCATTTTTGCATCATCTTTTACTTTTCTGCAGACATGTATCTTGCTGTCTTTGGAAGCTCCAACACACCTTTTGGATGCTTCCCCCCCCACCCCAGTATTTTTTGTGCATGCCCGTTCTTTTACCAAGTATGCCAGTGGACTTCCTTGAGTTCCTGGTTTCTCATGTTGTCTTCCATAGGTTTAGTTTTCAGTCCTTAACAATTTTCCTAGTCAGGGAGTCGTGTGTGTCTGAAAATCATGGCTGACAAATCAATACACAGGCCAGTATAAGTGGTTCTAAGAGATAATAGGTTGATATGATTTATTCTTTCTTCTGGCGCTCTCACTGTATGAAAGGCACTAACATAGATTCTCTTGCACTTAACATACTTTCCATAACTTAAACCCCTTTATATGTTGCTTGTGAATTTGACCTACTTAGTTTACCATACAAGCGTAAGCTGGTGTGGAAAGGCTAAAAAAATAGAGTTGCAGCAGAAAAAGCAACTGATTGGAGGTGGGAAGATGTTAAAACGTACATCTACTTGCACCCTTTTGTTTTATGTGATGTGCTGTTCATATACTTTTACTAGTTTTTAGTTCTCTTAACTTCTAAATGTTTTCCATTCCTGTTCCAGGTTGTAGGGGGCCTAGATATCCACAAAAAGATGGTGGTAGATGTGTGACTCTATTTAGGGCACCACCCAACACTTTTGCTTTCTTCTCCATCTCTGAAGATCTGCTCAAGACGTCCAGCAACGCTCTCTGTGTATTTAAATGGAAGTATTTTTCTCTGTGAAGCCACATTTTCCAACATGAGCCTCATGAAGCCAACTAAGTGTTATTGAACTTTATTCTCTCAATAACTCAGTGTAGCACTTTAAAGTCTGAAGGACAGCAAGATGGAAAGAGCATATCAGTGTGGTGGAGAAAGGGAAGGGGTTGGCTTTTTAATTTATTTTTCTTCATCTTTTATAACAAGGAAATATCTATCTATATATATATATGTGTGTCTATTTATATATAGATATATATGTAGCTTTCTATATGTAGTAGTTAGATGGGCTTTAATTTAATATACTTGATTCAGAAACAAAACTAGAGTACAAAGTGCCAAGCAGAACATTAACAGTTCAATATATGGATATACATCCTTACTTTTATTTCACACAGTTTTATATATATATATATAGTAGAAGAATGTAAAAATTTAACGGGGTGTTAGATCAACTGTTTTCCTTTTCCTGTGACTTCAGATGTTTCTATATATTGACTGGCTGACAAAGCATTGCTTCTTGTTAATTTACCTTAATTACATTTTTGTAACACGGGAGACTGTTTATTTATACCTGTTAATTTACTACCAGGGATTGTCTCTCTCTGCTAAGTAACTTGTAGTACAACTTGCTTTAATAGTATGAGAAAATATAGTTTAATGCTAATGCCAAGAAGTCCTTGTGTGCATGTGGCAACTGCACAGTGCTTATATGGTCACTTCATTCTGCCACCTACTAACTGGGAGCAGTTGCATCTATTAAATAGCCCTCAGGATATGTAAATCAGATGCGAGATTCCTTTCAGCTACCACAGCTGAAGTTGTTTGATGCATTCATGCTTTCTCTTGTGCTTAGCTTAGTAAAATTTAGGATTGATATAATTGTGCAGGATTCCCACTTACTTTATACATTGCTTAGTGAGATTATAAAATGTTTCTTGCCATTCAATTTGTTTCAATTATAATAGTTTCCCTTCATTTAAAAAAGTACTACAGGTAGCATAAATAACTGGTAATATTTTCTCTCTCTCTCTCTCTCTCTCTCTATATATATATATATATGTATATAGGATTCATACGGGGGAAAATCTTGTTAACCTATGCCATAGAGGAGGAAAACTTCATATTATCTAAATTTATACATCTTCCTCTTCTCCAGTCCTTCACTTGGAGAATTTTCTTCTTTTCTAGATTTTTTCCATATCATGATTTCTAATGGATGGTAACTTGATATATTTGTGTGATATAAAAGTAGCAAGCCATGTTTTACAACTTTATATCATCCCTTCCGTTTTCTGCAATGGTACTATTGGCTGGAAGAAAAACGCATTTACTAGATTTTTAGGATAGTACATCTTTCCTGGATAGCAGTTTTTCTATTAAAAAAAAATTTATAATCAGCAGTGGAAAGGGCAGGTTGTATGAACCTATTTAAACAGAGCACCTGTCTGCCATTGCTGTTCCTTCAACTGAGTGCTGCACATCATGGGCTCTGTCTGTGAGAGAGAAATCCAGGTGCTTGGTGTCCTTGCATGACATGAAGTTTTGCATGTAGATCGAATTGAAATGTTCCTCTTGTTTACATAATTTGCATAATTTAAAAAGATAATGTTGCCAAACTTTGGTAAATGTTAATGTTCAAACCGAAAATCTCCACTACATGTAACTTTCTTCCTCTGGATCAGTACGTGGCTTATAATCCCAGCCAGTGGTTGTATCTGTTCCATTGTCAACTGCCATGTGCTCTGCTTCGAGGGGGAACTAGTCTTTTGTGAATTTTTTGTACATAAGTATTTGTTACAAATATTTTAGCAAATGCTTTCTATTTCTCTGACTTGCTTGTGCATATCTTGGCTGGCGTTACAGAAAATAGTGCTAATGTTATTTCCTTATGGGGGGGGGGATGAGTTTTTGGGTTTTTTTTTTTTTTTTTAGGTTGTGTGGGGAAAATGGTTTATGTTGAACGTTTAGTTTTTCCTCTGCATGCTACATCATATATTGTGGGACCTATAGGACCCTTCATACTATACGAATAAAAAAATAAAATATTTGAACTTTGTCAGCATTCTAAATGTTATTGTTGAGCTGTGTGTCATGAGGCTTAACTTTATATTTTAAAACATTAATATTGCAGAACTAAGGACTCCGTATTTGCTGTTAAACTAAAGAAATTGCTAACGAACTTTATAAAATTCCTGTTACGCTTTGTGTGTTGGAAGGTGCAAGCTGTTAGTGGGAACATTGCCAGTCTTCCATTTGCAGTGTTAAAAAGCCACCTGCTGCTTTTTTTTTTTTTTTAAATTGGGGCACATGATTTTATAAAGGTTATTTTTTCTCCCATATGATCTGCCAATCCGGAGGACGTTAGATAGACAAGGTGGGTGAGGTAATACCTTTTATTGGACCAACTTCTGGAGGCCAGAGAGACGAGCTTTTGAGCAACACAGAATTCTGCCTCTTAAGTCCCACCTACATTGAGATAGCTCACCTAGCTCGAACATTTTATGCTGGTAAAAGGAAGCTCTAACATATGGAAGGATGACAGGCGTTTTGGAATGATCCTTGTCTTCAAAGGCAGGTGCACTACCTCCTCCGAAACCAGACAATTGTCTGATTTTTCACTTCTGAAAAAAATTTAGTCCAGAAGCTCTTGTACTTCAACTGTAGCCTTTGTTCAGAAATAGCTTTTGGGGAGCTAGCCTCATTTGGACTGGAGTACTTTGTTTTCAGTGTAGCACCCAATGCTCACTTTAGAATAGTTTCTATTCAGGGCACGCTTACCTCAGGAAAACCCGTGTGGTACTGCAGCTATTCTTTCTACTACACTGAAAGTTGATAGTATGTAAAATGGCAGGAGTAGTCTTTTAGCTTAAATTAGTCTAGCCCTCATTGGTCTGGGACAAGGATGTCTGAGCTCTCCCCAAAAAAGTGGTACTAATGTACATAACATAAAACTGCAGAACAGACAGCATTGGGTAAAGTTGGGCTGGACAAGCCAATCTTCCTCACCCTGCCATCCTTACTTCTGCATCATATTTGACCTTTGTGTTGGGAGGGGTGGCTTTTGCCCTCCCCAACTCCTTCTTGCTTGCATCTCTGACTGTTAAATTATAAACTTTTGTTTTGCTGATCTCACTGTTCAGAGTGGTCTGTGGTTTATTGCACTACTTTAGCTATTGAACAACCAACCAGGCCCTCGTGTTATCTTCAGTTTCAGTCTTCCCTGTGCTGGTATGTGCCCCATTTTAACTCCTTGCCTCCACTGCAATAATTGGAGCCATCCTTAGATCTTAAACCAAGCACCCAAACTTCCTCATAATGAGGGTCTACCATCTCTCTCCCTCAGTCCTCCACCTGTGTAATATGGGGAAAATGCCCTTCTCATCTCACCAGGGCATTATGAAAGTAAGTTGTGTGTGAAGTACTCATTCCGTAGCAACAAGCAACACAGAAAAGTCCACAAGGGAACTGTCTTTGGAGCTAGGTTTGAGTAGAATGCAAGAAATAAGGCTGGGGCTCCTCTAGCAAACAATCAAGAAACTAAATATTGAATTGCTGGGTCAGTCAGTCAACCATCAAGCCTGCACAATGAATGAGAAAGTGGGAGTTCTGTGAAAAAAAAAATTGATAATGCAATTTAAGAGGTCATGCACAGCAAGGTAAATTAAGTAAACAATCCCACTCTTGAATCACATTTTCTGTGCCCTTTATTTTAATCCTTCCCTAAGCATGTCCCAATTCTGCAATATCCCTTGAAGGGAGATAACCAGTACTATACAGGTGTATTTGCCATCCTTTCAATTGTTTTCTTTGACTGCAGCTGCACACTTATGTCTTCATTTGGCACTCTAAGATGACACCTGGGCCACTTTCCTTCATTAGCTTAGCATTCTGGAAGATGCCTGAATAATTCATATATTACTCTGCATTTAGCACATCTATTGTTTGAGTCACTTAGCTTAGTTCAATATCTCAGTTATAGCCTACTTTTCCAGGTGTCACTATTTTGTTTTTAATTATTTCATTCAAAATGTACTTGCCAAGTGCTCACTGATCCCTGATTTCCCACATCTTTCCAGAGCCATTTTTAAAGTACAGATACATTGTGACCTTCCATGCTTCCAAAACAATAGCTGTTTTTAAAATGCAATTTTTGTTAACAGTGCAGTCATTTCAGACCTGTAACTACTTCAGGAATCTCAGCTGTATACCCTGTGGGCCTGGTGACTGCTTTTTTAACACATTTGACTCCAGCACTTGACCTCAATCTGCTAGTGCATCTCCATTAGCAGAGACTGATTCACAGAAAGTCAGACTGTTTGGAGGACATGATGCAGCAAGGTGGTGTCTGAGAATTGGACTCTTCCTGGTCCAGAATGTAGCTATAGAAACTGGAGACTTATGAGCTATTGCCATTTTTGTACACTGATCTAGATCATGTGCTTAGACTTGTGATCATGTATAATATACTACATATCATGACAGGATTTTGGTCACCAGATCAGATACGCACAGGCCCTGCTTCCCCTGCGGCGCTGTACAATCAAATGGTCTGAGAACTAAGTTTACACAAATTACAAAATCTGAATGCATGCATTTCACAATGCTGCCTAACGAGTCACTTTCTTCAAAAACCCAGAAATAGTCCTGCTCAGCAGTATGCTGGCTCTCAGTGCAAGATTCAGTCAAATGAACCATCCTCTTTATTAGTGGTAAAGCATGTAGTCTTTAATGGACATGAGGGTTTAAGTTAAATTATTTAAATATTGTGTCAGAAAATCAGACATTATGCCTGAATGAAAACAGACTGCAAAGGCAGCCCTATTTTCTTCTAAGCTTCCCAAGCGGCTGAGCATCTGTATACTTCACGCAGAACTTATTTCCATACACATTAACTGTGTATTAAAGCCTCCAGTCACAATTTTGGTACATTGGATACACAGTCCTAAATTAGAGTCCCGGGTCTTAGAATCTTTCAGCTGCTCTGCTCGCCACAGCCCGAATATTGCCATAAACTTTTGATGGAGGGCTTCCTGCAGAGAAGACAGATAAATAATTATAAAATGGTACTGACATAAGTACAAACTGCTTTAAGATTAAGGCTACTTTGGGAACCTCAAGGTGTCTGCATTACTACCAAAATAGTCTGCCTTGACTGACAAGAGGCTCAAAGAAAAAAAAAAAAAAAAAAAAAATCTTGTCAACAGATTATTATTAAGGAAACATCTAGGGTAAGATGTTTCAGATTCCAATATAGAAGAGGAGAGAGCAGCTATGCTTTTTTTGGTGAAGCTTTGCAAATGTAAGAAATTAGACTTGCTGTTTACAAATGATTTTTCAGCACAGATCTTTCTAGTTTGAGATGATTATTAACAGATTAGCAAGTTAAACATTGGATACTAGGGTTTTGCTAATTTTTCAATTTACCTGATATAAGAGTTTCAACTCATCTGTTTTAGTTAGTTCTATACAAGGGAAGCCAGAAATAGGAAGTGTCACTACAGAGTGCGGCCTTCTGTGAACATTTAACACTCCATTCCCTGCTCTGCTTAGAGCACAAAGTTGGGAGGTACGCAAGCAGAGAGCAATCCTGCATCTTTTACTCTGCAACAAAGAGTACTTAGGAGCAAAATCTCTCCCCCAACAACAGGGAAAAGCACCAACACAACAGCAGTTAAGAACTAAAGTAAATATCAAATAAGTTCAGACTTAGAACAATTGCCTGGCAAAAAAAATTAAGCCCTACTTAAAAGCAGCAATGATTTCTTAAAACACAGCCCTTAAAACAAATCAGTGCTTTCATACAGTGCTCCGAGGCTCATTAACAGGGCTTACCTAAAATGAGATTGCAAATTGCTGTTCGTGCCATCTTAATGTTCTGAAAAGATCCTAAAATATGAACTTTCCTGTAAAAGCAAACAAAACCGGGTTAGTGGGGAAGGAGTTTCCCTTCAAGCATGTAGTTAACTTAGTGGTACATTATTCAAAGGAATTGTATATTCAAGGATTAACGCAATAGATCTTTAGAATCCACTTGTACTTTGCTGCCCTCTTGTATCATTAATTACAACACTTGGAACAAGTACAATTGGGCTAGTGTTTTCTTTTCACTTTATGCTACCAACAACAGGTGTCATCTCTGTCACATATCTGCCGATACATAACTTATTTCCAATAGATGTGAGGATTAGCTCATGTGATGGTGTTAAGTTTGATTTGTTCTGTGATGAAAGCAGTTGCAATCAGGTTTAATAGCAGTGACTGGAGGAGAAACCGACCTGGAAGTCCAAGATGCCATTTCTCATTAAAAGACAAAGCATCCCCAACAACAAAAAGCTCAGTGCACCTTCCACCCTTTTGAATTACACTTGTGCATGTGCAAACTATGTATCTGCCCTTCCTGTTATCGTATGAAGATGCATCTTTATACTCAGACCTTCACCTGCAGGTCATTTAGTGGGTAATTCTGATGGACACCATTCACCTACCATCAGAACATATCTTCCCCTACATGTTCAGTTACCAGCCTCCAGTGACGTTACTGCAGATGCCAATCCTACTATTGGTCCCTAAGGTGCATTCAACTTTCATTACTATGTAGGCCAAGAATTCAGTCAATCACTTTGAAGCTGCTACCATTCGTTAGTTTGGGGAGCAAGAATCCTAAATGGTTCCCATCACAGAGCTGACTACAGTGTATTTTGTGTGCATGTGTGTAATCACATTCTATTATCCCTGCATCTGAATGCACAGCACAACATTCTAGGTCAGCAGTTCTCAACTGCTGTGTCGTGACATAAAAGTGAGCCGCAGCACAGCAACGGGTGTTGCAGGTTAAGCTCCCACGTAGCTGCAGAGCTGCTGCTGCTGGCTGTAACACTGGCAGCCTGTCTGTGTGACCCAGGCAGGCTGCTGACTCATCTGGCATGCCCTGTCCCCAGCTCCTAGCATTTTTAAACCTCACACCTTGCACGCCGAGCCCAGGGTAGGGGAGCGCGCTTCTCTGGCAGCTGTGGGTCGGCCCCTTTATTATGAAGGTGAGCGTGGGACCATGGGGCAGGGAGGGGGCCAGAGCTGAAGCAGTGAGGCTGCAGCAGGGCAAGAGTGGAGGGGCCGCAGGGACAGACAGCAGGGGCCAGGGCTGGGCTGCACCGAGAGCTGGGGCCAGGGCGAAAGCAGGCGCGGGGGGTGCGGGGAAAGAGATTCGGAGGCTGCTGGGGTAGGAGAAAGAAGAGACTCGGTAGAAAAGAGATGGAAGTAAGGGGTTGCAGAGGAGGAACAGACCGGGGGGCTAACAGGGAAGCCTTGGTGTGTCGCACATGGCTGGGAACCCTCCCAGTTGTCGTGACCCTGAATAGGTTGAGAACCCTTATTCTAGGTTATTACACCAAGGGCAGGAATCTATGAAGGATCAAATACAAGTTTTAGGAATTGCATATTGCCTAGAAGTTAAATGTGAGGAAAGTCTACTCACGAGTCAGCAAGAACTATTCGTGTCCTCGTTACATTTTCTATCGTGAACTTGGTTTTTCCACCTTTTCCTGCTATTCTTCCTATTGCTCTGGAGAGGTGGTCTCCTTTCAAAGGCTTGACTAAAGCAGAAGGGAAAACCCTTTTATTAGCAAATGACAATATGTATATCTATAGAAGCTTTCAGGGTCTTTCAAATTACCTCTGTGGAGATAGGGAAACACTGTACATGGCTTATTTTATTCACTACAGTGGGACAGCAACTCATCCCAAAGGTAAGTGTGTTTCAGAGGCGAGTATAGCGATCCCTATGTAAGACGGTAACAGGAATCACTCCTCAAGTGATTAGGGAATAAGGACCAATGCCTGAGTGAGTTGGGGGAGGCTCAAAACAAGAGGACATGAAGTTAGCAGGCACAGAACAAAACTGAAATTAGCTATATCTAGGTTCTTGTATCGCCCTTATTCCTTAGTATCTGAGTATGTTCCATTTGTGCATTAAGCAACGTGACTAACATTTGTCAGTTGTGGTTTGTATTTTCTCATTCTTTCCACAGGGAGAGGACAACGCTGTTGCAGCAGTGTTTTGTAAAGATAGGGTGTATTTTGTTCTTGTTTGTTTGCTGTTCTACTCAGCATTTGATGAGCAAAGTTGTGTGTGGGGCCAAAACACCATTAACACCTCAGTATAAAATCAAGAACCTACGTATGCACTAAAACACCCAGAACGCCACTTTTCCAATTCACTGCACATTTTCTCCACTCTGTTTTCATCAAGGAGAAGGGTAGCTACATCATTAATTATTTGATAGAAATAAGCAGCAGGTATTAAGAATACAGGCTTTCATAAACCAGATGTGAATTAACCTGCCAAGTCAGATATGCTGCTTGTACCACAACAAAAATGTTGATGTTTGAGGAGAAAGGCAAGTGTGCCACCATCGTGCACCTAACCCATTTTGTACTGCTGTATATAAGTGCTTTCCTGACGCACTGGGCGAGCAATTCGTAACCCTGAGGAAAAATGCTTGCTTTTTAAAGATGGCGTGAAAAGAATTACTGATTACAATGTTATCTAACCCTTAAAAAAAAAGGGTACAGCAATAATGACCTCCCACAACAATGAACTACACACAACAGGAAGCTATATTTCCACTAAGTTATTTTGTTTATCTGCCCTAAATCCAAGTGAAAGGTGTCACTTGCCTTTGAATTCAGAATCAGCTTTGCAATGCTGCTTATTTTCACTAAATACCCTCATGGAAGATGTCTATTATCCTATGCAATGTTTAAAAAATTGCAGCACGTTTGCTAATTTTCACATTGCTATTTAGGCTCCGAGCTTCTTGGGAGAAAGTCTGTCTTATTTTGTACAGTACTGGGCATACTAGCACTGATCAAATGCTACATGAGCCCAATAATCTTCATGACACAGAATCACCCCACTTTTCAGCTAATATATAACAGGGAGTGTGTATTGAGGTCTCATTTTACTAAGATGCTGCTTTTGCAAAATAGTACTGTATCATCATAAATACTTAAATTCAGTTATATACTGTTCTGTATCTCCTTGATTTATGCTGTTTTCTTATATACTAAGTTGCAACTGATGCCAAGTTCTACTGAATAGTCAAAGGCAATTTCTTTGGGCAGAGAACATAATGTCACCTAATGCACTACTGAAAATATTGCAACAGAAGACACTTACCGTCTGTAACTTCAAAAGATTCTAGAAAAAGGTCATCTAACCTGACAAGAGCGAGAGCATCCTAAAACATTAAAAAGATTAGGTTATAACAAAACATATTTCAGAATCTTTATCATAAGCTTTTTTTTGCTTAAGACATGAAATATAATATTAAAAACCCAAGTTTTTTAGAACAGACATCCTTAAAACCAGCTCACTAAAAGGGACAAAACAAGTCCAGAAGTAATTCAGATTGGTCAGACTTCTTGTACAAAGCATTTTAAGCACTGTGAATGCATTTGTTTGCAAAAGGTTGGGTGGCCACTGACAACTCAGGACTGACTTTAAGCACCAGAATACCAAGTACCTTTTTAAACCAAAAGACCTTTAAAAAAACAAAAAAACAAAAACGTAGTTTAAGAACTACTAATCTGATTCTTCTTCAAATAGTTTTCTTAATGAAAAGCACATGATGGAGATACGCAAAATAGCAAAGTCAAACACATCTATGCCAAAGTAAAATCAGCAGTGATTCAATCCCTTTGGGGTGGTTTTGAACTAAAACATTTACAGCACACACAGCCCTCTCAAACTTCACAAAGATCAGCTTACTGTACCATTGTGCTGAGTACCTAGATAAAACCTGTCTCACAATATATCTGTGCACAGAAACCAAGGATTTTAAGCAAGCAGGTTTCTATTAGCCCTGCTTACAACACAAGTTAGACTAGGTGACCAGGACCATCTGGCTGCTGAACTCACCTCAACTTGAAATCCAAGAATAAATGCTTTCACAAAATCAGCTGCTTTCATCAGAGCACTCAGATCTTTTGTTTCTTTACAAGTCTACAAGATAAACAAATGAAGTTGTGTGTGTGTGAGAGAGAGAGATCAGGGCTTGAGAAACTCACCTAACATCTTCTAACCCAATAGCCAAGTCTCCTCACTGGGCTGAAGAGAGCAGTAAGATGAGAAGCAGGAAGGCATTACACAGTTTGACAATCACCACCAGCAGCTCCTGTCTACCAGAGTATACTGAGGAATTTGTATCAATGGAATCTTCCCTATCATCTCCTTACAACACAGGGATCCATTACCAACACCTACCAGAGACTCTATGCAGGGAACCCCTAATTTTGACCAGGTTGAGTTTAAGTTAATGATTGGAGATCCATGAAATTTTTACCTAGAGATGTGGTGGATTTTCTTAGATCAAACTGGGTATCTTTCTACAGATATGCTTTAGATCAACAGACTTTATGAGCTTGATACAAAAGTTGCTGAGGATGTCATTCAGGAGTCAAGACTAGGATCACAGTGATTCCTTGGGGCAATATACATTTATGAGATGTCAGAATGACATGCAGAAATGCAAGTCTGGACAAGGAGGTATGTCAAGAATAGAGTGGAAGTTTTGTGAGTCATCAGCTTAAAGGTGACAGTCAAAGTTATGAAAACATCTAAAGAAAAAAAGATGACCAATAATGGAGCTTGTGTAACCTGCACCAAAATCTGGAGAGGCAGACTAAGGCCTGGTCTATACTCACCATGGTTTTTGGCAGCAGTTGAAGGGAGATACGCAAACTATGTAAAATAACTTGTGTATTTCCCTTCAGCTCCTTAACACCTACTTAACGAGGTGGCTCCACTGCACTGAGTCAAAGGGAAATGCCCTTCCTGTGACTCAGTGCTACTCTTTTTCAGGGGGGTCAACTTTACTGACCCACCCAATTGATCTGAAAAGACTGCAGTGACACAGCAAATTTGCCCCACACCCTGGCTGCAGGGGAGTGTGAGTTCAGAGATGAAGAAGGAAAGAAGGATTCAGCAATAATTTGAGGGTGATATGGGACCAAGATGTGCTCCCCCCCCATTTATATTTTAAGATTAGGGAGACCAAATCATGCTTGTACTAAGCAAGGAAAGAACCAAAGTATGAGTGTGGGTTGGGGGACAGGAGGGAAGGAGGAGGAGGAAGGTTAGGAGACAAAAAGCGTTGTGGTTACTGCTGGAGCAGATGGAGGAGGAAAGCAAGCTCCAAGCTCCAGTAAGAAGCAGAACATGCAAGGGGCTGAGGGAGAAGACCATGCTGAATTTTAATCAGTGTTTCCTTTGATTGTGGGAGAGATCCAGGTTTTTTAAAAAGCAAAACTGATTGTACATTTTGTATAACATTTCAATATTGTTATCCTCAAGAGATGACAGCAAAAATCTTTGACATGCCTTCCTTTAACTGTTCAAACACATTCTATAGTCTCACGAAGTATCAATTTATAAATCTCAAGTATTCCAAATTAGATGTAATTAGTAAGTATATTATACATAAGATCTGAGACCAAGTCACAAGTGTCAAAAAACCAAAAACCAAGGCATTGTATAATGAAGATTTTTTCCAGGCTTTCCTAAGTGTTGTAGTGAATATTGTACTCAGAACAAGATTTACTGATAAGGGAAGTTACCAGTACCTTCCACATTTTAACCCTTAAATTTGAAAATATGGCTTTTAAAAAGTAATGTAGAACACAGCTTGATAAAGGCATTACAACATGATATAAATATTGTTACCCATGTGTCAGAGGCTTAACACAAGCTTTGAACAAGCTATTAAAAGTTAATCTGCCTAAGCAGTCAATAAGAATGTTAGTTATGGCTCCAAATATCACTTTCTACATCCCAAGTGACTTGAGTGCAGTCCATTACACAGAAGAAACAAGTTAAATAACTATGATTACTTGTCTGATATGATCAGTAAAAGTCACCATGGCATTTGGCAGCCCGAAAACCAACTTGCTAACTCAAAACAGGTATATAAGTATTGTGTAGCCATAACTATTTGAAAACACTGCATTTTGCAATAAGATCTATGGTTGATCATACCCAAGATTTTTCCTGTTCCAAAACTGATTTTTTCCCCTCCCTTACAGTGATGTCAAATTAGAGAGATAAACAGCCTAGGCAAGTGAGCTTCGCCAGAAGTTAATTTCTTTCCCTAAGTTTTATTCATTGCTTTATGAGGAAAGTAGCTGACAACTGTTAAGTTTTATTTTGATTCTATGTTTTACAGGGCTCTACTTTAGTTCCACATAGTTAGTAACTGCGATCTAAACAGTTAACACATTTTTGTGTTATAAATACAAGAGATAGGAATACCCAAAGATAAATTTTCCTGTTATATTTCATAACTCAGTTGAACTGAGGTGCTGCATTAAAATGCAGGGAGAGAATTTTCTTCTTACCTTGATTTCTACATTTCTTGTTTTTAAATTAAATCTGATTTGAAGTTGCAGGTGTTCTACAATAGGTGTGAATATTTTCATCCAGTTCTCTTTCAAAGGGGTGTATCTGTTTGCTGGTACAGGAATTTTCCTCATTTCATCTTTTCCACTCTAGAAATAAAAGAAAGTTTAACCTTTATGGTCGTTCTTGCCAAAAATAAATCCCATGAGAGCGCTCCATCATCAAATCATGCTTTTGCCTTTAAGTCATCGCACCAGTGAAAATATAGAAATTGCAGTGAAACAAGTTTCTACCAGTACTTTACTTATGATGGGTGAGATGAAGTACTAATATTTACGGGAATAAGCAGTACCAAGGAACTTGAGCGTCACTATCAAGTACTTTTAAAAAGCCAAAACTTCTTCCAGCAAATGTTGTTTGCATCTACTCTTGCTTAGGCCTTATCTACACTAGCTTTTATGCCAGCAAAACTTTTGTTGCTTAGAATATGAAAAAAACACCCCGCTGAGCAACATAGTTTTGCCATCATATGCGTTTGTGTGGGTAGCACTTTGTCACTGGAAGACATTCTCCGGTCAACATAACAGTTACACAAGCACTCTTACAATGGTACTCCTACACCAATACAGCTGTGCCACTGTAAGTTTAAAGGGTAAACTAGCCCTTAGTTTCGAAACAGTTCACTTCAGCTCCAATTTTAAAAGCTTATCTTCACTGTGGAGACTATGTCTGTGGAGACTAAGGCCACATCTACACTGCCGGTGGCAAATTCGCTGCCGTGAGATCTATCTTTGTGGATCAACTGAGCGATCAGTTTAGGACCCACTAAGTTGATCCAAAGACAGACTTAAAAAAAGTGGCATCGATAGGAACACATTTCCCGTCAGCGCAGCACAGACGCCGTGCCAAAGCGGAGTTAAGAAGTCGAGAGGAGTTACGCAAGCTACCCCGACTTCGCTGCCAGCATAGACCTGGCTCTAGTAAACCTACCATACCGCTAAAGGGACCCAGAGAAACATTTGAGATAGCAGAGCGACTTTTCAGTGGACTCGTCACTCCTACTATTACTGTAAAGGAATGAAGACAAAGCAATTGCTTTTCTCCAATGGCCTGTCTGCACCAGAGAGCCGGCTACTGCTTTCAGTCACTGGATCCTGTCCGGGAGGGGAGAGAGAAGAAAACCCCTTAAAAAGTAAGTTCGCGGGTGGACGCAGGACCAGGCCTGCGCGGCCATACGGTTGGACGGCGGCCAGACCAGGGCCAAGCTGCGCCTCTCTCGGGCTAGGTCGGAGCTCAGCCGGTCCCCAGCGGCCTCGGGCTCTGCACCCACTGGTGGGGGGCTCCGTCCCCTCAGCACCCGGCTCGCTGGCAGCAGGACGGGCAGCGCGGGGGCTCCGCCCGCTGGCACCATCTCCTTCCAGCCCAGCGGGCAGCGCCTGCCCCGGAGACCAGCCCACGGCCCGGCTCACCCTGAACGCGTCCCCGGAGGCCGGCGGGAAGCTGGGCCTCTTGCTTGGCCCCGTGTCCATGCGGCTGCCGCCCTCCTGCTCGGCCGCCCGCCGCTTCCGTCTGCCCCGCGGCGGGACGCTGATGAAGCCGCCGGCCGCGGCCGAGCAGCCCTCAGCCGCTTCCTCCGCCGGCCCCTCCATGCTGCGGGACACGCGTGCGAACCAGGAACAGCGCAGACCACTGCCGGAACTACGGAGACGTCACTTCCGTCCTCTGGCTCACCGCCGCTGTCTGCCTGAAGGGGGGCTGGGCTACCCCGGATGTGACCGTTGGGCCCGCGCCGCGGCGGCAGTGCCTCTGGCCCGTGCGTCTGCGCCCGGGGCGCGCGCAGCATGTCGGGTGCGGGGCTGCTGGAGAAGCCGCAGGTGATCGCGCACGTCCAGCAGTCGCTCAACTACACCGTGTTCGAGTGCAAGTGGGTGCCGTGCAGCGCGCGCCTCCTCTGCCTCGGCAGCGTCCCGCGCGGCACCGGCGTCATCCAGCTCTACGAGCTGCAGAGCGGCCGCCTCAGCCTGTTGCGCGAGGTGAGTGGCCGGCTCGCGCCTCCCCTCCCCCCGCCAGTAACGGCTACGTGTGTCCGTTGGTCTCGGACCCTCGCTGTTTTCGCCGCTGTCGTGCCGCCCCGAGGGCTGGTTGCTATAGCAACGCGGGGAGCGCGCGCCTGCCCCAGCCCACGCGAGCGTGCTTGGCAACGGACGGGGCAGATAGCCTGGCTGGCGGCCAGACACCCCCTTCCCGTTGCCTGCTAGTGGCGCCCGGGGGTGGGCTGCACGTGGGGCCTGGAGGGCGTCGGGGGAAGCTCTGGGGGGGCGATCCGCCCTTCCCTGGCAGTCAGCAGTGAGGGGCACGAACCCTGGCCATGGGCGCTGCAGCTATAGGCTACCTTTGAATGGCAGCGTTTGTCTCAAGAGACCCCAAAGACACCTGGCAAAAGGGATGGTGGTGAGATGCAGACGAGGCTGGCAGTCTGATTGCACACTGGGTGCTGCTGAATGGGGCCGGGGGAGGAGGCAGGCTGCTGCCAAGGTAAAGAACCTGAACAGCAATCTTTCAGGCCATCTAAAGAAGCAAAAAAAAGAAGATAATTAAGAAAAAGACCCTTAAAGGTAATCTTTAACATGCATCTAGTGCAGTGACCGGTCTAGCAAATCTGTTTATCCCATGAGCTTTTGTGGGAGAGATTCCACTTCATCAGATGCTTCATCAGGTGCGGGATAGGGAGGAGGGATAAATGCAGTGACGTGGAATCTGGAGGTGTCAAACGTGCCATTTGTGGCCTGCTCTGCTGCGGCCCGTGCTTGGGGACCAGGCCTTAGAAGCCACGCTCTGTGCTGTGCTCTAGCCTTGCCCCCTGGCCAGGTGGCGTGTGGGCTGCTGTGCCATGCATCCAGCCTCCAGCATGGTCCTACGAGGCACCCTGGGGTCTGCGCGGTACAGCAAGCCAGCTTCCAGCATGGTCCTGCGAGACGCCCTGGGGGTTTGTGCTGTGCAGCCAGCCGGCTTCCAGTGTGGTCTTGTTAGGTGCCCTGGGGGTGAGTAGAGCAGCCCTGTGGAGGGTCTTGGGGGGGCACAGTGCGAGTGAGTAGAGCAGCCTGGTGCGAGGGGGGCGGGGGGGCGTGGAGGCTAGAGTGGCCTGATGGGGGACTTGGGGAAGCAGGGATGAGTGGAGTGGCCTGGTGGAGGACTTGGGGGAACAGGATGAATAGAGCAGGAAGTGGGGGGTTGGGGGCTAGAGTAGTGGTGAGTGACCCTCAAGACTGAGTTGCTGGCAGAAATAGACCCCAAGGCTAAATGACTTTGACACCTCTGGTGTAATCACAGGATCAGGTCTGATTACTTCAGCAAATCAAGCAGGTTGTGTTGATTCAAACTGAGGGAACAGTACTGGCAACATTCAAAAACTAATATGAGATCATTTCAGTCTCCCCGGCCACTCTGTGATGGATTTATCTATGGCTATCCTTAAACAGGTTCATTCTAGGTTAAGACTTCAAAGAGAGATTTCAGAGTTAGAATTTATATGCAAATTTGATACCATCAACTCAGGTTTGAATAGAGATATTTCTTGGCTTTCTCGTTGTAAACAGTGATTGTCACCGGTTCCCTCAGTTTGAGGGAACATTGTATTAGTTAAACTTGAAAACAATATCTTTTCAAGTAAAATTCTCAAAACCGACTGTCTGTTTTAAATGAATGTTGAAATTCTCTTTCATGAGATCCAGCACTTGGACATATCACTAGGGACTTGCTGTTAATGTGCCTCAGTGGGTTACAGCTGAGGACACCTGTTTCAAACTCCTGAGAAATGGGGCAGTCCTACCCCAGGTGGGTGGTTATTCTTACATAAGATATACCAATCCAGTAACAAAAGCAAACATCTGTCTCACTGCTGTGGCTAATATGAATTTAGAAAAGCAGTCTCCTTAGGTATCCTGGCCCTTGTTTCACAACCCAGACACTAGACTTTGTGACAAGTGGATATTTAAAACCAATTTCATTAAACAAAGGCTTCTTCTGATCACAAGAGATCAGCCACACAAACAAGCCAATATATAACTCGAATTTTATCCAATAACCACCCTGCTGCCAATCCTTTAGTATCTAATATCTAAAAGTTTATAGTTAAAACAGTCAAAGAATCAAAAACATGCAATCATTGAAAAGTTCTTGGATCAGGTTTGTAGCAGTGGTGAAATAAACTGCTAATTTGCAAAGCCTCTGGAAATTACCCAGAGGGTAATTTGGGGGTCATCAGTCCTTGTTTAAAGCTTCTTTGTGAAGAATCCAGTTCTGAGGAATGAAGCAGGAAATGAAGACAAAATGGAGACGTTTCCAGGACTTTATATACCTTCTTCCATGTGGAGGGATGCTTTCAGTCTCATTTTATGGAAAACCACAAGCCCAGTGGAGTCCAGCCAGGGTTACATGAGCAAGTCACATGCCCTTTCATGCTTTGATGAGTCAGCGGAGTAGCCTGTTGTCCATATTCTGGGTAAAATGTTCACAGAAAGGCCCATCAGATGGGGCTGGTTTCGTCTATGGTTTATTGTGAGAGCAAAGAGTCCTTTAATGGGCCATTAATTTGCATGGTGCATTCAAACTGTGCTGTCTGGCTTCAACGCATATTTTATCAGAGGGTGTTATTCAGAAATACACCATATATCAGGGTCAGCAACCTTTATCAGGAGCCATGCCCGAATCTCCTCCTTGCCCCTTTCCTAATGCTGGCAGCACAGTGGGGGGTAAGTCTTCAGCCCCTTGTTGGTGACAGGGTGGCACATGTACCCTTTGTCAGCACAGCAGTGGGAGGCGAGTCTGCAGTGTATCAGTGTCAGGGACTGTCTGCAGCCCCTTTCGGGTGGTGTATCAGCGGACTGTCTGGAGACGTCCCCCACTTCTGGCGGCAAGGGCAGCAGTATTGGTGGCAGGGACAGGATAACACGTTCAGCTCATAATTGGCTCTCATGCCACTTTTGGCCCACGTGCTGTTAGTTGCCATATGAAGGTATATGTATGTATATGTAGATAGTCAATATCTATAACTTCAGATACAAAAATATGATATATGCATATAAACAGAGTACTCGAATTCAGCAGATCATAAGTTTTCCATTGACACCTTATCTGACATACTTCTTATAAGATTTGTTGCTGTTCTATAACAGTGGTAGCAGCAAATGCTTGCCTGATCACATTTTAATCATACAACATCACAGTTGCATGAGCCCTAGGCACATTATCAGTCAGTAGCTACCTGTGTAAAGAATGTATGCAAGTTCCTTGATTACACTAGTTGTACAATATTTCATCAGCTTTAGGTACCATAGTGATTTTCTAAGGCAGCTTTTTAAATTAAAGTAACCTTTGAGGATTTACTAATCTGCAGTAACAACAATAGTGTCTCAGGTACATAAAGAGATTTTAAGATCTACAGGGACGGTAGTACATGAACTTTCTCAATTTATAAGATTCTGTAGGGATACAACATAGAAGACATCAACAGGGTTGCCCCGGACTAATAGAAAGAATCTCTTAATTATCTCTTATGTTTGTGCTGGCAATTCTCTGAGAAGAGCTAAATTCCCTCTGCTTTATATTTGCAAATCAGTAGAGACAACAGCCTTTGTGTATCATTAGTTAGTTAGATAGATAGAGGGAAGGGAAATGAGTGATTTTTTTTCTTTTAAAAGCTCATTACAATGAAGTCCATTCTACTTTGCAGTGGTGTGATATTTTAAAGTCATAGAATAAGCTAAAATGTGGTATACCTTTGCTACAGAATATTTCATTTCCATTTCATATTGAATATCTTGTTGAAAGTTCACTGAAGCCTGCTACTAGTGTGACTTCCAAGCAGTTGCTTATCCATTGTGTGGTTTTGCTGAGATTTTTAATATGCTGACAGAGAATTTACCCTTTTTAGATTGAAAAGGCCAAGCCTATTAAATGTGGAACTTTTGGTGCTACATCTCTACAGCAGAGATACCTAGCTACTGGGGACTTTGGTGGAAACCTTAATGTATGGTAAGAATACAAGGACCTCTCAAGAAAGCCCTTAGTGTACATGGTATACTTGAACTTATATTTCTGTCCTAATGTATTTGTCCTATTTTTGTAGTGTGATCTTTATTATAGTTGCGCCTATGGATGGACAGTTCCTACCTGAAGAGTTTCATCTTAAATAAAACTAGTAAACAAAATTAAGACAAAACAAAAAATTGTTGATTCATTTAAATCTTCTGTCTCCAGAAAGCAGAACTCTGTTATTATTGTAGGAGGTTTTTCATGTGGAAAAGAGGCTTTAGAGTTTAAAAAAAAAAGAGCCATATATGTTCTGATAGTTTCTAAAATGAGATTTATTTTTAACATTCAGGTTACAGTTTGATTATCAACACTTTTTATTTTAATGTTTTGAGTATTGTCAAATAGATATTTTTGAACATATAAAAAGTAACCTTTACAGACTTTCAAAATAGATTTTATTTATCTGATACAATTTTTTAGCATTCCTCCAATAGACTACTGACAATAGACTACTGGAAACAGTTTCACTCTTTTCTATTTCAGACCTTTCTAGAAGAAAGATTCATGGGTGTAACTTTGCTGTTGTATTTTGTTCTCAGCTCAAGTTTGAGCTATCATGTTGCATTTGTAGTCTATAGATGGATACAGTATTCCCTTCCTTTTGTACAGTAAAGCAGAGCATTTTGGAACACATATACAATATGCTGTTTGTTCTTCTCTGTTGTCTAGGAACTTGGAAGCTCCAGAAATTCCAGTGTACTCTGTAAAGGGCCATAAAGAAATCATAAATAGTATAGATGGCGTAGGTGGCTTAGGGATTGGAGAAGGAGCACCAGAAATTGTGACTGGGAGCCGAGATGGTGAGTTAGCATGCCTTAACATTCTTTAATCTTTTCCAAGAAAATGCTATTTGCAAGGTTTGAGTGTAGTTTATGCACTCAATCTGCATTGATTTTTTACAATGAAACTTTAAAATGTGCCTAAACCGATTATGAACTTGGTTGTAGTCAAACAAGATAAAATACAGTTTAGCCAGCTCATCTGGGAATCTGGAAGGAATTTGTTAGCAGCAGCTTATCCAGTTGGGCATGTCCACTGCCTTAATTTACCTTCTCCGTCAATCCAAATGCCACATCATTGGTACTTTTGAATTAAGTCTCTCCTTCTGGGATCTGGTTTATCAACATAAATAATAATTCAACTCAGAGCAAGCCTTCTAGCCCTCTCTCCAAGACTTCACAGTACTTTCAACCCCTCCCCAGATTCAGACAGTTCCTTTTTCCTGATGGTGCAGGGGTGTGAATGGGCTTTCTCCCACACTCTTCTTGTGTTCCTCCAGATCCAGGACCTCCAACCTGTCCTTCCTTATAGACTCTCTTATCTGAGGCATCCCTTGCTCAGCCACCTTAGCCTTCTATAGGTATCTCTCTCTTTACTAACTGATTGAGCTGTAGTTTTCTCCTTTCCTGTAGCCCTGTCAGATGACTCAGCTGTAGCTTTCTTATTTTAGCTTGGCTTGTCCTTCCTACAAGTCCCAGAAGGCAATGTTTTAAAGAGGGCAAGCCTTGGAACAATGCTGTTTGGGTGTTTGTGGGAAAGCTGGGTTGCTCCTTAAATTTTCACTGATTGCCAGAATTATTGATTGGTCCAGTGCATTTTCACATCTCGGCCTATTTTACTTAGCCTTGTGAATTTGGCAATGCCGAGGGTGATCTTTTCTCTCTGGGAACCCTGGCTGCCATCTGATATGGTTACAAGTATATTGCAATCAGATCTATATATGCTGTTTGTTCTATTTTGAGTCCAGCATGGGACGAAGTTTTCACAGATCATTTAGAAGCTGTAGTCAAAGGAAAGACATGAACATAATGGCGAGTGGGAGGGAAAGAATATAAAGGAAGAAAAATGCAAACTATGACAAATGAGCTGTGGTGCGAATGAGTACACCATTTCCATGGAGTGATGATAGGATTAGAAAGAAAGAAGAAAGCTAAATCTTAAAGCAAATTGCATACTGTTCTTTTTAGCAATGTGAATTATACCATCCTTTGTTGAAATTGTACAGACTGTCAGTGAACTTCTAAAGTATTGATACAAACCTTTTTTCCTCATTTCTGCTCTATATTTTTCTTGCCATAAATGCAGTTTCTTTGGTAGAGATCAAAAACATGCAAGTTGAAGAGCCTGGGCTTGCCTTGGGAGAATGCATACAGCATACTACTATATCAGTAATCTAAAATCCAGTATAATTATTTATTACAGGAACCGTGAAGGTATGGGACCCAAGACAAAAAGATACTCCTGTTGCTAATATGGAGCCAGTACAAGGGGAGAGCAAGAGAGACTGCTGGACAGTAGCGTTTGGTAAATTGCTAAGCTTTTCATTCTTTAACTGCCAATAACAAAATATCCATCCATCCAGTCTGTGCTGGAAGCAGAGAGGCAATAATCAAGACAATCAAAACAAACAAATCATGACTATTTCTGTTAAACTTTCTGAGGGAAGAAATATGGTAATATCCAAATTAAACTACTTTCTGCAGTGCCTTTTGATCATGAAAAATGACCAACTACTGCTTTTCCTTTCTCTCAGATGGCTCTTCTGTGTCCACCTGTTTATGGGCTTTACACTGAAGGCATATAGTGCATCTTTTCCTTTTAGTTGTGCATTTTCATTCAGAAATAGTCTGATCCTTCTGCCGTCCCTGATGTGACTAATCTTTACACAGCTAATAGCCCTATTGACTTCAATAGGATAACTCACATGAGTAAAGATTTTGTAAGTACCTTAGTAGCTCATTCAGTAATTAAGTTTTGTATAGAGATCTCCATAGCAAATGCTGTTTTTTACCACTCTGGTGTTTGTTAGCTTTTGCTTAGTATGTAGTTTAGTTATTCATTGCCTTTTTGCGAAAACCTTTCCACAACCATTAAAGACAAGTCTTGCTACATACTCCTCTGGAGGAATAAGGTTTGTCTTTCTGTAAGTCAGTCCACTGAAAATGGCCTCCAGCAGTGAAGGTCTCATCTCCGACTCTGGAAAGGTTAATCCCAGGATTTATAGCTGCATTGTCCAGTAAGAATTTAGCTGACTCAGTGGGTTGAGAGCCAGTCTCTGATGTAGCATAGTTCCAACATAAGTGTCTTAAATAATAAGGGAAAAGTCTTGAACTGGAAGCTAATGGAGTATGCAAAGTATTGATCTATGTTTTCAACATTTTTCTTGCTAAAGAGACCAATTGCTGTGTTCTGTACAAGCTGATATTTTTAGGTTCCTCCATCATTAGCTACAGATTCAGTGAGTTAAGTTGATCAGGCTGGTGATAAATGCTTGTATTATTGCTGCAAAATCCATAGTATAAGATGTTTCCTGGCCAGATAGGGGAAGGCATTGCTGTTGCTATTTTTAGTGTTCAGAGTTAATGATGACATATTGCTGTCTACATCGGGAGTTAGGTTGGCATAACCGTGTCACTCAGGGGTTTGCATTTTCCACACTCCTGAGCAGTTATACTGACATATGTTTGTAGTGTAGACCTGGTGTGACATTCCCTACTGCAAGCTGGACTGGTGTATTGCTGTGTCACCCCAATCCCTCACTCTTGGAGCCCATCTCATCCTGCTCTTCTGTGTGAACCCCCATTCCTGGGCAGTTCACACATGGCCTCCTGCAAGCAAGCTACTCCCAACTCAGTGGGCGAGTGTCTCTGGCCAGCTACCTGTGGGATTATGCAGTAGAATGACTCCAGCAAAGACCTCCCAGGTGCAGTCATAGGAGCTTCCATTTTACAGTGTTCAGTACCGAACACTGCAAGCTCATAATTAGTTAGTTTAACAAAGAAATGTATATGCACTAGCTTTGTCATTCTAATAGGCGTGTCTTACACACCTTGAACCAAATGCACTGTTTTAGATAAAACAAACAAACACATTTATTAAGTACAGAAAGATTTTAATTAATTATAAATCAGAGGAAAGCAGGTCAGATTTGATCAAAAGTAAATAAAAGGCAAATCTCATTCTAAATTAATCAAAACACTTTGAGCAACCGTATAGTCTTAGATGGTTCTTACCAGAGGCTGGCTGTTCTGTCTCCAGCCAGACCCTCCCTCTGTTATCAACACTTCAGTTGCTTGATGTTGTTTGTAGATGGGAGTGGAAGAGAGAGCTGGCAGGAAAAATGTCCCCCTTTTTAATATGATCCTTTGCTTACCCCCTCCCTGCCCCCAACCAGTGCTTTTCAGGGTCAGGTGACAAACAGTATCCAGGCATGGTTTTCTCCACATCCTGAGATACTGTTGTTCTTTGTGGATTTGCTTATTGATGTCTGGGCTGGTCCTTTGTTCTTGGAATGCTGAACGGGGTTGTTCTGTGCAAGTTTTAATGAGGTATGAATGGCCATCCAGCTCTGTAAAGTTTTGCCTAGATCTGTGTCAAGCCATGAGACACATTTGAGAAAATGACATAGCGAAGCCTCATAACCATACACATGACATTGCAAGAAATATACTAATATAACCATAATGTTCAGTGTGCCTAGAGCATTCCAAAAACATCTTACATGACATACTTTGCACTAAAAAGTACACAATTACACTGCAAGAGTAAACATGAATGATATACATTCACACCATAAGGGTGCACGTGGGGGTGCTCTGTGTCACACCAGGGCTAAGAGTATACAACGTTGATAATATGAAAAACAAACAAGGAGTCTGGTGGCACTTTTAAAGACTAACAAATTTATTTATCGCATGAGCTTTTGTGGGAGAAAATCCCACTTCATGAGACGCTTGAAGATGGTGTTCAGAGCCTTCACTAGCTTTTCATTTTTCCCTTCAGCATTGCTTAACTCTGGCCTGAATTCAATCTGAGCCATCTGCTTTTCACCCTGCTGCTAATTTCTTTCAGACAGTGATACATGTGTGATATCAGTTGAGAAGGCGTTACAGAGCTGGGTGTCATCAATATATTTTTGGAAACAGTTCCTGTATATCTCAGATCCTTTCCAAGAGGTCTCCTACAGATACTGAAGATGAGGGAGACATCTGTGGAACTCAGCATTTGAGGACTCTTAGATATAAGCAGCTTTCTGTCATTATCCCTTGGGTTCTGTTTGTGAGGTACAATGATTCGTTATAGTGTTGCACCATCCCCTCCAGCTGGGTTTTGTAAGCAGGTCAGCATCGCTCTGTGGTGGAATGTGTTGAAGACTGCAGAGAGAAGGTCTACTAAAGCTGTCTCTATGCTGTACTGTAATGCAAAGCCTGTGAATATTTCAGAGTATAGTCAGATGTCACATGCTTTTGGATTACTTATGTGAGTGGGCATATCAAGATCAGGCACGTAACCTGTTGTTTAGAGCAGTGGTGCCTAACCTTTTTGGCTCAAAAATTAAATTTTAATTAAAATTAATTAAAATAGATAAATTTAATTTAAATAAAATGTTAATTAAATAGACTAGTAGCCCTTCAGGGTTGTAAAAATAATATTTGTGGCCCTCGAGCCAAAAAGAGTTTTTAAAAATTTGAAAAAAATTGAAAGGGTTTTGTAGTTTTTTATTTTAAAGGCCGGGGGAGGCTGGATGCCCCTGAACAGGGCCAGTTTGTGGGCAGGCATGTGGGGCCCAAGCAACAGCGTGGCCCACGCTCCCACCTCTCCCTCCCTCGTCACGCCACACTGCCTGCGGCCACCCCCAGCAGCCAGCATGCCCCACAGCCGTGTCGGCCTGGCTCCCCCTCCCAGCCAGGTGCCATGCCATGCCGTGCCAGTCTGTGTTCCACCCCCCCCCAACCATGCCAGCCTGCGGCCCTGCCTGCAGCCCCGAGAGCCCTGGCCAGGACCGGAGAGGAAGCATGCTCCAGCCAGGCTCCCAGCTGCGCACCGGGACCGGGCAGCTGTGACCCAGCTCCCAGCCAGTGGCCTTGATAGCGCAGGCCATTTTAAAAAGCCCCATGGGCCACGGGTTGAGAATCCCTGATTTAGAGAATATTGTATATTTAAATTGTAGGAATTAAATGTATTAGAATATTTTTCTGAAAATTCATCATATAGGAGCAGCAAAAAGCTGTCTATGGCTTCCCAGGCACCAAAGTTTATTTGAATTGATATGCATAAATTGGTTATTAGACTCAGGAACATATATCGGTAAACCGACACAACCATTTCACTAGGGGACACATATAGTTATCAGATAAAACAAACAAGGAGTCTGGTGGCACTTTTAAAGACTCATAAATCTTAAAGACTAATAAATTTGTTAGTCTTTAAAAGTGCCACCAGACTCCTCTTTTGTTTTGCTGGACTAGACTAATACGGCTACCCCTTTGGAACTAGGTATCAGATAGTGTGTGCAATTTAGGCATGAATCAGGAGGATGAGCAGTTTGATAATTTTGTTTTAAAAGGTAGAATTAGATATTCTGAAGATTGAACACTAGATCTTTCACCTAAAACACTAATTACAACATTCCAACTACTTATTTTCTGGCATAAATCCAGGTTAAAATTGCAGATTTTAGTTCATGTCTGCTTTAAAGTGTAATGGGGATAATTTTTTATATATCTAAATAGTTGTCTCTTTATTTCCAGGTAATGCTTACAATCAAGAGGAGCGTGTTGTGTGTGCTGGTTATGACAATGGTGACATTAAATTATTTGACCTAAAAAACATGTCATTGCGATGGGAGACTAACATTAAGAATGGGGTAATGTGTCATAAAGATATGCTTTAATTTAAATTTGTTTGTAATGTGGAAGAATTAAAGGGACACTGTTTGAAACCTACTCAGATTCTCACTAAGATTGACTCTACAGAGGAATTTTTCTTCCCTAGGCCAACAAATCCTAGTTCATGGGTTCTTAGATTAGAGATTATTCTTTTCTTTATGGCTAGATGGACATGGTCCTGAAACATTTTTCTGTTGCAATTTGGGCTCGCAGTATGGAAGAGGTTGAGAACCATTGTCATACTCTGTTTGTTTTCAAAGTATGCTGCAAGTCCTATTAGTTTATTCAAGTATTTTGTTAGCATGCGGTTTGAGTGGTTTATGGGGGTTTTTGGATGATTTTATTTAATCTGATTATGTCTTAAATCAGTTGCACTTTATTACCATTATAAATGTACCTAGAGATTGATTGGTCCATATTTTACAAATCTAAAATAAATGCTTCTTTGGTGATAAGCTGAATTTCAGAGTGAATGTATATTTTATATTTCAGGTTTGCAGTGTGGAGTTTGACAGGAAAGATATAAGTATGAATAAATTAGTGGCCACATCGCTTGAAGGAAAGTTTCACGTTTTTGATATGAGAACTCAGCATCCAACCAAAGGTTTTGCATCCATTTCAGAGAAGGTATGATGTAAGGAAAGGCTGTTAAGCAAGAAATTTCGTACTTAACTTTTTCAAAGCTATGCTGGAAACATTGCAAACTTAGTTATTACATATAAGGTGTGAGGCGGAGCAGATTGCATTCATTGGAGTCACATGATGTAATAACCCTCTCCCTCCCCTTCCCACATCATCCACTGACTTCAGTGGGCTTTGTGAGTGCTCAGTACCTGCTAGCAGCTGACACTAACTTCTGAAAACATGACTCAGCGATATGAAAGTAACATACATCACTGCAAGGTGTAGAAAGTGGGGCAGGCTGCCTTTTCTGTACGTTGCTCTGGGAGACTCAGGCTCAGCTTCTGCTCCTGATCTACTCATTGAGGAGGAGGGAGTATTGTCATTCAGCAGAGTTTCCTTTTGTCCATTGAAGGCCAGGATTTTTATGCATGGACTTGGCCAGAAGGATGTTTGCCATAATGTGAGACATTGAGGAGGATGTAAAAGCAGAGAAACAAGATAGGAGGAGGATGTCCACTGCTTGAGGGCGGAGGGAGGTATATGTGAATATTGTAATCAGGTGTGTACCCTGGATTAATGTAAAAGTGATTGCAATCTAAAATGGTAGGACTTGTTGGAAGTCTAGATCTGAATCTTAATTGTAGCCCAAGATAAAATGAGTTATTCTGAGTCTAGAGCAGCCCCTTCTCCTTGAATCTCAGCCTGTGCCGGCAGCCACCTCCACTGAAAATAAAAGCAGCCATCTCCTGAAAATTCAGCAGCGGCAATGGCTGGAGTGCCCCCTGCCATCAAAAGCTGTTCCGGGAGTCTTCTTTCGGTGGCGGCGGCTGGGATAGTGGGTCCCTGGACACACCACCAAAAGGAGCCACTCCGGGCTGCTGCTTTCCTTGTCGTGCCTGGGAACCCCTCACCCCAGCCACCACCAAAAGGAGCCACTCCAGACAGCTTCTTTCCATAGCATCCCTGGGGGCTGCCCACCCCAGCTGCCGCCAAAAGGAGCCCGGGGCGGTGGCAGGAGTGTCAATTTTAGCAGCGCTGTAGAGGGTGCTGTGTGCTCCTCCAAATGGGCTTGCGTGTCACTCTTGTAATGCATGCCGGGGCTTGCCAACCCCTGGCCTAATGCAATGGTGTTTATTTGTGGGTCCTTGGTTGTTCCCAGAATGAAGCTTTGTAACAACCAAACAGTTTGTGACTGGGATATAGGGAGTGGAGGCAGGGCCAGGGTGAAGTTCTTCTATACAGTGGTCCACAGAATGCAAACAATGGAGAATCCTTGTCTTCTCTCCCATCCTGCCCCCAATATCTTTTACCCATCATGTTATTTGGTCTAGATCCAGTATAAGTAGCAGTCTGGCAATAAGTAAAATTCGCTGGCAAGAGCCAGGCATTTCAATGATAAAATTGCTCATGTGACTGCTTTAAATAAGTAAAAGGTCAGTGTCAATATATTATCTTTTAATCTGGTTCTTTTTGACACCATCAAAGCATGTAATAGATTAAATTCATTAATAAGAGTACTAGATTGACCCCTAAGACTTCAAAATATTAACTGAGTTGGTGTTCATGATAATCAAAACAAAAATCATATCATCATTTGTCTTGTGTTAAACAATTCCTTTTGGGACATGCAGAAACTTGCTTACTAAGTGAGATTTATAATTGTCTGAGGCCTTTTGTGGTTTATTCAGCATCTTCCTATGTGCCCTGCTTATGTGATTTAAATCCGAATTTTATACTTACTCATTTTTGCATGGGCTTTTGTAATACGTTTCATAGCAAATTCTGATAATTATTGAAAAGAATCATAGGTAGCATTAATGATTATCTTTATAATGACTACCTCATACCTGACTATGGCGTTGCAAACAGGTACGCACACACATAACTTTATTCACATTACTTGTCATACTGAAGGTGAATACTGCTGTGAAGGCAACTACTAACATGCTTAAAGTTACTATAATCATTCACAGATATACTTACCAGGGTTAAATCCTTACTCTACAAGACTAATCTATAACTATTTTTTTTTCTAATTTTGGTATTTATTAGGCTCACAAATCTACTATGTGGCAAGTTCGGCACCTGCCACAGAACAGGGATATCTTTATGACTAGTGGAGGAGCTGGGAGCCTTCATCTCTGGAAATAGTAAGTTTTCATTATAAATTTGGTGAAAAAAAATAACAATATTACCATGTTTAGTAAAAAAGCTTTCCTGGAAAAGATATGTGGGTCCCACTTCCAAACCAAAGATATATTTGAATTCATTACATTACAAAAATAGGTAATTTCTCACACCATGGCAGGACTTAATAATAGAAACTGAGAAAGTCTCTACTGTAATTGGATTGGCACTGTGGGTTTACAACAAGGATGCATTTAGCCTTTCATCTTTAAATGTAATGTAATCAAGATCTAAATTATATTGTCAGTTAATCAGATTTTAAATTGAATAATAAATTTCTTAAAATTCTTGTTGCAGCAGTTATTGCATATAAAAGGATTTGGACTTAAAATGCTAAGTATTATTAAATAATTTATATAGTTGAAGCTTTGTGCAAACATAAGTTAATCATCATAGAAGTTCCATGAAGTAGGTCAGTATTATCCTTATAGTTATAAATGGAAAGCTGAGACTCGCAAGTTAAGTTGCTAAAGGCTAAAAACTAAACAGCTATGTTATAATTTGGGTGCATGTGTCTCACTGCTTCATATTCAGTCCACTAGACAATGCGTTTTACATTTAGAGTCTAATCTGGGAGTTTGGGAGAGGGGTCAGGTCATTGAGGATCCCCAGTCAGTTCCTCTTTCCAGAGTGAGCTGGATCCAGCAGACTGTGCTTTGGGTGTATATTCCCTACATGACACAGAGTACTGTTTTGTGTTAACATGGTTAGCATGGTAGTACAGAGTGGGCAGAACCAATGGATCCTCCAGTTTCATCCCCTACCCACTTTCTCTTACTCCTGTGGGTGGACTTTGTAAATACCAATGGAACCTACTTCAGATGGAGTGGCTCTGTGGCCTGGAAGTGAGAGATGCCTGGCTTGATTACTGAGGCTTAGATGTTGGGGTTTAAATTCATTCCTTAACACTGGGTTCAGATGTTGCAGAAGATATGATATAGTTTCCCTGAACAGAGGTGCATTTCATCCCATTGTAGCATTTTATCCTTTATTCACACACATTGACTTAGCTGAATTAACTGTGATTCTGTATTTTTAGTACAGATATTTTCAGTGTCTCCAGGAAACAGGAGGCACCTTCTAATTGAACTTGTGAAAAACAAATGTATGATATTTCATGTGGTGTTTGTCTATGATACACATTCTAAAACCAGGCTTGTTTTGGTTCTTATTTTTTTTCTTATTGGCAGTGAGTACCCTGCTCAGCGCTCTAAGAAGGATTCTGAAGGAGTTGAGATGGGGGTTGCAGGTTCAGTCTGCCTCTTACAGAATGTGACTTTGTCAACACAGCCCATTTCTAGCCTAGATTGGAGCCCTGACAAAAGGGGTCTATGTGTCTGCAGTGCTTTTGACCAGACTGTGAGGGTGTTGATCGTTACAAAGCTCAACAAAGTTTGACAGGAAAACTGATTTTCAGGGAGAAGGCCACATAGTCTGAGGTGTGTATAGAAGAGAGAGACTCTCTTATTTATAACTTGAATGTCTCCCTTAACAAAGGTGGTTTAAAAAATTTAAAAACAGTTCTTTCTATTGAAAGTTCAAATACATTGAGTTACTGTTGTTTGACTACATGCTATGCTACTGTGACTTGGAAAAAGTTGCCTAGGCATATCTTTTTAACTTCTTGAAATGTAAATTTATCTTTAAAATAAATATGCCTTCTGTTTAGTGTGTTTAAAATACCTGCAAGTACAGATGTTATTTTAAACGGTATCTTCTCAATGTAATTGCTTTTTTTCTTCAGTAGCACTAATCTGTTCACTCTTTCAGTACATTTAAACGCTTATTTAAAAACTGTGAGCGATATTCAGGTTTCAAACACTCACGTTTTAATGAATGACCCTTTTCGTGGAGATGATATTCTAATTAAGTTGTTCAGAAAAATGAGCAGTTTTTGTTATGGGTCATTTTATAGTCTTCTGTTCATTCTTAATATAATCAATTTGTTGCACGGTATCCTATGAATAAAAATATATAGTGTGTTGTTATAATGCGAAGTATATTACCCAAGGAACAGAGATGTGGAGGAGGAATACATTTAATTAGGTTTGCTAAACTGTTTTTGCTGCAGAATGATGAAATTCTGTCTGGTTTCTTCATTTTTTGTTATTTAAATCTTGAAAAGCTTTGTTCAGCAGCCAAAAATAGTGAGACTTCTTATCAAATTCATCATAATATCCATAAAATCAAGTTATAAAAGAGAAAAGGGCCACCATCAAATAGAAATCTACTCAAAAATGCAAAAAAAAGAATAAAGTTGCTTCAGGTACTGTGTCTTCTCTGAGTTTCTCTGCCAACATTTCCTTATGTTTTAATTGTTTTTCTCCCCTTTTGTTGTTATCTGAAGGATCTGCACAAAGGTGAAATTGACCATACAGTGGAAACAGTGAAACATGAATATATACGATGCAAGCAAATTCACAGAGTGAAAAAACTAGGAATGAGATCATATTATGTATATATGTGCACGTATAGTACTGTTTTAGATGTCACCAATTACAGCAAGTACGGTACTTTCACAGCAGTGGGAGATGGTGTCCTTTTAACTGAAACAAAAATATCTTGTTTTTTGAAAGTGAACCACTTCCTATCTTCCCATTACTTGGAAACATACAGTTGTAATAAATTGGAATCACTTGTGATTCCATGTAAGTTTGCATTTCTAATGAATCCCAGAGGTCACAGAATATTACAGAAGATGGAACTGTGTCAATGTAAATTCTTTTGTAAGATCTAAGGTTACAATTTATTGTAATACAGAACAGTGGTCTGATGACATTTACATTTGCAAATTGGCCATATATGCTTATGTTAAAAAATATTCTTGCAGCTCTTCTGAGAAGCTCAAGTACCTCCTTGCTTTGGAGCAGAGATATGAACTTTGGCATGGAGGTTGCACTGGTGTCAGAAGTGTGCCTTTTCCCATGCTGAGTAGGACTTCCCCTCTATTTGCACCTTTCCCCAATGTGATTGCTTCCTTCTCTTCCATGATGGGTGAGTGCCAGCAGTGGGTCATTAGGACTACAGGAGAGAGTCTCCCTGCCCTCAGTTGCTGTTCTTGGTGCCAGAGCAGCACCTGCCTGTGTAATCTTAATTTGGACCCTTTGTGCATTTGCCTAATGAGACAATCTTTAAGTACATGATCACAAAGTATTTTTTCCACAGGAGTGGATGGATGGTGCTTTGGGAAGGAGTTAGGGTTGTGCAGTGAATGACACTCTTGTCTATAGGACCCCAGCCTCATTTCTTGCAGAAGTGGGAAGATATGTAGTGAATGAGGCAAGGGCCTATGTGAAGAGAAAGGATGGTTCTTTTTTATTATTTATTTTATCATTTATTTATTTTTGAAGCCAGTTGAATGCCCTGCTACAGAGTTTCCTATGTTATGCTGGATAAGTCATTTTAACCAAATGTTTCGTAGTTTCTGATTTCACAGCCGTTAATAATGGTTTCCTCATTTTTGGGTACCTAACGTGAGATACCTAAGGTCAGGTATGCAGAAGTGCTGAATGTTCATAACTACAATTGAAGTCAATGGAAGGTGTGCTTTTTGACTATGTAAAGTGCTCTAAACATACTAAGAGCTCTAGAATATTGAGGCTTACATGTTTCAAGACGGGCACCTACAGTTAGTGGCTGCTTGACAGTTTTGGCCTTAATCACTGGGACTCACTTCACCAGCTGTAAAATGGGGATAAAACAAACAGTTTTACAGTGGTGGTGTAAAGATAAATTCATTCATATTTTTGAAGCACTGATGCTTGCCAGGGATATCCAGGGTTCTGAGTCACTTGCCTCAAATGTGAAAAGTTTTGTGTGTGCCTGCTACAGATTAGCTCCCTGAAACCACCAGCCTCTAGCAAGACAACACTATCTTCGAGGCCTTGCTCTCTCTCTATAGGTTAGCAAAAGGCACACAACAGCCTCTGACTGCTCCCAGGACTGTCCCCAGCCTCTCAGAATTACCAGGCCTACTGCTCCCACAGGAACAGTACACAACAGTTGTACCTTAGAATACAATTCTGCTGAATGCACGGCACTTATATTATTTAAAGTGAAAAAGAAGACATTTAATTTCAAAGAACAAAGATTCAAATGAGTACATATATTGGAAACAAATGGTTACTTATAAACAACATCATAACATGATTTTTACAGAGTAAACTTAATTAATTGGTTATCCTTCTGTCTAAAGATATTTATCTTGCCCAAAGTTCTCTCCAGTGTTTTTAGCCATGCCTGACTGAGATCCCCTTTTCATATAATTAAGAATGGCCGTAGTGGATGGTTCATCTAGCCCAGGATCCTGTTTTCTGACAGTGGCCAGTGTCAGATGCTTCAGAGGCAGTGAACAGAGATGGGCAATTATTACATGATCCATCCCCTCTGGTTCAATCCCATCTTCTGACAGAGATTTAGGGACATGCTGAGCATTGGATTACATCCCTGACTATCTTGGCCATTGATGAACTTCTCCCTGAACATAGCTAATTATTTTTTGAATCTAGTTATATTTTTGGCCTTCACAGCATCTGTTGGCAACAGGTTCCGTATTTTGACAGTGCAGTGTGTGAAGAAGTACTTCCTTTTGTTTGTTTTAAAGCTACTGCCTATTAATTTCATTGGGTGACCCCAGTTCTTTTTCTGTGACTGTAAATCACTATTCATGAATTTAGAGATCTGTTACTTACCCCACCTTTTCTCAGGTGAACAGTCCCTATCTTTTTAGTCTCTCATATGGAAGCTGTTCCAGGCCCCCTAATCCCCTCTGTACTTTTTTCAATTCTAATACATCTTTTTTTAGGTGAAACGACTAGAACTGCACACAGTATTTAAGGTGTGGTCATAACATGAATTTATACAGTGGCATTATGGCATTTTCTGTCTTGTTAAGTATTCCTTTCCTACCGGTTCTTAACATTCTGTTAGTCTTTTTGGCTATGTCTACACTGGCAAGTTAGTTTGAATTAAGGAAGCTTAATTCGTTAATTCGAACAAACTAAAGCCAGGGCTACACTAGGCTTTAATTAGTTCGAATTAAGGGCTTCTTTAATTCGAACTACTAACTTCGAATAGGGTATTAGGAGCAAGGGTTAATTCGAACTAGTTAGCTCGAATTAACCAATGTGGCCATGTTAGTTCGAATTAATTTCTTAGTTCGAACTATGCGGCCTGTTGAAATCAATGGAAATCGCTAATTCAGACTCAGAATGGCACTTGCTTAGTTCGAACTAATTTTAGTTAGTTCGAATTAAGTTGAACTAACTAAAATTAGTTCGAATTAGTTAGTTCGAACTAACTAATTCGAACTAGTTTTAGTAAGTGTAGACATTAGTTGTTGTTTTCAGAGAACTATCCACAATGACTCCAAGATCTCCTTTTTTGAGTGATAACAGCTAATGTAGAATCCTTCATTTTGTATGTAAAGTTTCAGTTTATGTTTTGCAATGTACTTTACATATTGCATTTATCAGCACTGAGTTTTACCTGCCATTTTGTTCCCCAATCACCCAGTTTTGTGATATTCCTTTGTTAACACTTTGCAATCAGCTTTAGGGCTTTAACTATCTTGAGAAACTTTTTATTCTCTGTGAAATTTGCCACCTTTTTACCACCAAATTTACCCATTTTTCCAGATCATTTATGAATATATTGACAGCACAGGTACAATCACAGATTCTTGGGGTACCCTACTACTTACCTCTCCTCACTGTGAAAAGTGACCATTTATTCCTGCCCTTCGTTTCTTGTCTTTTAATTGTTACCAATCCATGCGAGGACCTTTCCTCTTATCCCATGACTGCTTAATTTGTTTAAGAGCCTTGTTAAAAGCTTCCTGAAAGTCCAAATACAGTATATGCACAGGATCACCCTTGTCCACATGTTTTATGACACCTTCAGGAAACTTGCTGTCTCTTACCTTGGTGAAAGATGTTGGGGTGTTTCGTTGCACCCTTAAATACCAGCACAGACCTATTACATGCACCTTAAAATAGGGTGTTCCCTATTTTCCTGCTGTTTACCTCTTCCTGTTACTTTCTTCTCTTTGAAGATTTTAAAATCCTTCATTAGCATTTCATTCCAAGTGGAGTGGAAGCGCAATGTGAATCATACAATACTTTATTTGCATATAAACAGACATTTTCTGCCTATTTTTTTTTTTAAACCTTTGTTGGTGATCAGTTCCCAGACCGTACATCTCCTTACACAACTACACTCATGCATATATTTTGCAGTTATATTAATGAAAAGCACAGGCTTTTAGTAGAGACCTCACATGCCTCTTTTCTGTGATATAAATATCAGACTCAAGGGATACCTGTAACCCTCATGTGTGCTGGTAGTTCGTATCAAGAGGCCCTGATCACAAGCACACAGATGCCGTAGTGGGTGCTGCAGCACCTGTGAGGAAAAAGGAAAGTAATTCAGTGCAGGGTTTGGATGGTGTGGAATAAAGAAGGCATGGAACCACATATTGAGTGTGGACAATGAAAAGAAATATTGAATAAGTGCTAATTGACTGAATGAGGTACGGTTCTGGTGGAAAAAAATTGTATGTGTTCATGTAATTTAAAACTGGATCATAATGCACACACATAAGGGGACTAGATCATAATGCATACACATAAGGGGACTGGATCATAATGCATACACATAAGGGGACTAGCTTAAGGTCACACAGGCAGCCTGAATTCTGTCACTTCCTATCTCTTGCGTGCTTTACTTTGGAACCTCAGTGTTCTGTTGAAGCCTTGTCTATAACATTTAGATTGGAGTGGGCAAACTTTTTGGCCTAAGGGCCATATCCCTTGTATGGCAGACAACACACAGCAGCAGGGGGGTGGGAGTAGGAAAGCAGTGGGGCTTATAAAATAAATTATAAATAAAATATTTTATTTATAAAAATAAATGAAATAAAATAGAAATAAATGGAAAATAAAATTCTAACGCAACTGGACTCTGGGGGAGTGGCTACTACACTCCAACCAGGGCACCCTGAGGCCTGCGAGAGGAAGGGGCAGGGCTGGGAGGGAGGAGCAGCAGCTGTGCTCCGGGCCATCAGCCAGACCCATCTGATGGGTTGGATGAACGGCTCAGGCAGGCTGTAGGTTTCCCACCTGATTTAGATCACCCTAGCTATGTCTCTCACGAGTGCGGAAAAATTCACATCCCTGAGTAGTTAAGACAACCTAAGACTTCTTCCATTGACATGGCTATCACCTCTCAGAGAGCTGGATTAATTAAAGCAACGGAAAAGGCCCTTCTGTCACTGTAGGAACTGTCTGCAGTTAGAAACTAAAGTAATTCATTTTTCTTGCTTTCAAATGTCAAGGTACATTTAAGAAGCACTTAGTGATTTAAAAGAAACCCACTAGGACACAAGGAGTAAAACTAGACTTAGCGTCAAACAGGGAGACTGCTCAGCAGTGTGAGAGAATGATGGGACCACAAGGGTCATCTAGTCTAACCCCCTGCCAACATGCAGGATTTGTTGTAGCTAAGCCATCCAAGACACATGGCTATCCAGCTTCCTGTTGAAAAACCTCCTGTGAATGATCTTCCACAACTTGAGGCAGTCTGTTTCATTGTCCTACTGTTCTTACAGTTAGGAAGTTTTTCCCAAGATTTAATCTATGTCTGCCGTGCTATAGTTTGAACCCTTTACTAATTGTCCTGTCCTCTTTGACAAGAGAGAACAACTTTTCTCCATTTTTTCTTATGAGAGCCTTTCATGTATTTGAAGATGGTTATCACATCCGCCATCTCCTTTTCTCCAAACTAAAAATACCCAGTTCCTTCAGCCTTTGCTCTATAGCTTCCATTCCTTTGATCATCTGTCACTCTGCTCTGGATCCTTTCCAGTTTCTCTACCATTTTATACATTGATGACTAAAATTGGACACAGTACTCCAGCTGAGGCCTAACCAGTGCCAAGTAAAGCGATACTATCAACTCCCATGACTTGCATGCTAGGCTTCTCTTAATGCAACCTAAAATGGCTTTTTTTTTTTTTTTTTTTTTGCAGTCGCATTGAATTGCTGACCCATCTTCAGGTTGTGATCCACCACAACTCCCAGATTCTTCTCAGCAGTTCTGCTGTCTAGCCAGTTATCCTCCATTCTATATTTGTGCAGTTTTTTTCTTCCCTAAGTGTAGCACCTTCCATTTGTCTTTGGTGGGTTTCATTTTGTTGTCTGTATTCCAATTCTCCAATTTATCAAGATCCTTCTGAATTTTATCTTTATTCTCCAAAGTGTTTGCAACTCCCCCCCCCCCAGCTTTGTATCGTATGCAAATTTGATCAATGTGCTCTTCATTCTTACATTTAGATCATTAATAAAGATGTTAAACAATACCAGACCGAGAGCAGCTCCCTGTGGAACCCCTCTTGAGACCCCTTCCAATCTGACATCATTCCATTAATAAAAACAAGGAATCCTGTGGCACTTTTAAAGACTGACAAATTTATTTTTCATGGGCAAAGGCCCACTTTGGACAAAGACTTCATCCACAAAAGGTCATGCAATAAATAAACGTGTTAGTCTTTCACAGTGCCACAGGACCCCACCTTTGTTTTGATGAACTGGACTGACACGGCTACCCTTTGGCATGTTCTATTAATAGTTACTCTTTGTGTGCGGTTGTTTTAGCCAAATATGTATCCACTTAATGGTAGTTCTGCTGAGTCCATATATCTCCAGTTTACTTATCAGAATGTCAAGTGGGACTGTGTCAAAAGTCTTGCTAAGTCCAGGTATATTATGTCCACTGCATTCCCCTTGTCCACCAAACCAGTGATCCTGTCAAAGAATGACGTTCTACAAGTAATAGGTCTATTCCACTGCACAATTGTGCCTGCAGTGTAGATGGAGCCTAACATAGGTTTTTTGAGAAACCCTGTTAAACAACAGTGATTGGCAGAACTGATCCTAGTTCCAAATAGCTTATGAATGACAGGTAATAAAAGTTATGGTAAACTTTGGGCCTACCGAGAACAAAGGGAATAACGTAAAAGGAAAACAGTTTTCCAGCGTTTCTTTAAAGATCAGTTGCAGGAATGGAATGACGGGACTGCAGTGAGCATGAGTGATTCAAGGCCAGTTGGAAGGAATGAGTTTGAGGAGAGGTTTGACAGAGCATTGCTAGGGTCTTGTCTATTTCTGCCTGATGGTGACTGGATTTTTGAATGGATTCTAAATACAACGCTGATAATACTCTGCACTTCTCTCAAACAGGGAATTCCAGTTCTATTACAGAGGTAAGTGACCCCATTTTACAGAGAGGGAAGTTCAGGCACAGCCAAAGGCTGAAGCCTACTCCCCGGGTCAGGTACTGACCTTCAGCTGCACTCAGACAGTGTCAGAAAGTAAAAATTTTGCACTAGGAGAGACTTTTGACTGTGTTCCAAAGGTTGTGGAGAACAGAACAGCACAGAAAGTCTGCACCATATCTTACCTGAACTGACTTGTATCCACCTAGGACTGTTGTTACATCTAGAGCTCCATTATATATCCCAAAGTCTTTTTTGTATTGCTTAAGTAGTTCTTCTATCCCAACAGAGTTATTTTTCATTATATAAATACGTTCAGTGATGACAGGAGGTCTGCAAGTACCACGTAGGCCCAGGAATGTTCACATGCTTTCTCCAAACAAGATCTAGCATCAAGAATTTTGTTGACATTCTGTGGGTCTGACTCATCTAGTGTGAAGTCAATGGCGTTTCACTTGGGTGAGAGGAAAATCAGACCTATAGGTGGATTATGGACTACCCTGCCTGAATATTCTTAATGTGTTTTAGGTACAGTTTAAAAATGAGAAAATAAACCCTTCCTACCATATTTCAAAAAGTGGCTTGAGTTATTGGGTTTTAAATGTAAAGCTAACTCATTTTTGCAAGACAAAGCCAGGGTTTTTCCAATTTTATGCAATAACAAACAATTAGCCTTATTTGTGAGTAATCCCTCTCTCTGACGCACGCAGAGACAGCCCGAGGGAGGGCTTGCACTACAGGAATGTATCATTTACTATGAGTTGGCTGGCAGTTAGAAAAAAATCCTTTTTTACTTGTGGAATGAGCACATTTGATCCAGAAGCCACTGAGAAACAGTGATCACAGAACTGCTCGATGCTATTTTTATCCGCATGCTAGTGAAGAGTCAGAAGGCATGGATCCCTCCCCCAGGTCTGGCATGGCACATGACCTTGGGCCATAAAGGTATAAACTCCTTTACTTTTTAGTTGCCCTCATTTTAGTGCCAGTGTGAGATCCCAAAAATTAGATTTTTCACAAGTACAGAGTGCCTATAACTCCAGTTCACTAGGAGCTGTACATTCTCAACTCTTCTACAAAATCTGACCTTAGGTGCGTACACTTGGGCACCTACAGTTGAGGTACCACAGGTTACAGATTACTTTTGAAAATGTGTCATAACTTTGCACCTCAGTTCCTTCTTCTGGGGATAATGCTACCTAGCTGGTTACAAGGCTAAATTCATTAGTGTTTGCAAAGCACTTTGAGATGCTCTAATGGAAGGTGTATCTAGTGCAATATGAAGTGGGATCTCTCCCACGAAAGCTCATGTGATAAATACATTTGTTAGTCTTTCAAAGTGCCCCAGGACTCCTTGTTTGTTATAGTGCAATACGTTAAGCATGTGACTCCAAGCAAAAGGAAAGGAGGAATCAACATATATTTGGTACTTTGATGCTTAACAAATACAGCCTTTATTTTGTAAATCGTAATCCTTAATGTGTTTGCATTAATACAGAAATTCAGACGAACTTTGGATTCAAAACCATAATATATATATTGTGTTAGTGCTTGTCAGAGAATGACTAATAGGGTAATAGCAGTATAAATACATTCCATAGTTGCAAATAATGAAGCAATTTACATGGAAATATAACAGAATTTTACTTCTGGGAGGCCAGCTGTAGCTTTTACTGGTACAAAGCTCTCCTTATGATGGAGAATTCCCTTGTGACTTTACAATTTGAAAGTTTACTACCTGTGTGGGGATGGTTACTGCTGAAGATCCTGGTCTGCCCTGTCCCCTGGTGGAGAAGCATATGTACTGCAGATGTTTATGCAGGACACGTTTTATAGCCACAGTCAAAAGGGACGGGTGTGTTCACAGACTGTTATTTCTAAGTTTGAGTTTGAAATCAAGAGAGGTGTGTCTGTATATATAAAATGTGCAGTGTTAACCTTTTGTGTTCCAAAAGGGCAGCTCCAGTGATTTTACTCTAGTCATGGCATAGAGTGGGTTCATATAGTCATATAAGTGCTTCTTCAAAGCATGCAAACTCAAGCATCTGACAAAGTGGGATTTTCTCCCAAGAAAGCTCATGCAATAAATAAATTTGTTAGTCTTTGTAAGTGCCACCAAACTCTTTGTTTGTTTTGCTAAACATTAGGAGAAAGTAAAGCGAAGGCTAACAAGAGCCAACTGTCTTCCTAAGATGTGAAAGGTTTCCTTGCAAGGATATTTGGTGATCGATGTCTTTTAGACCCAAATACTCCCCTCCACTTGCACAGATAGTATAATATGAAGAGTACATACCTCTGAGTCACTTAAGATGTCATCCACCTCAGGATGCCTCCCCTGATGTAAAGGTACTGGGGAGTTCCTTTTTGCAAACCTGGCTGCCACCCTGCTGTAAAGAAGAAGCTACTTTGATTCTAAAATCTTCTATTAGAGCTGTTAATACTTAGAACAGCAGATCATAAGTTAAATGTCATAATTGAAAAGTAGCACAGAAGACTTTGCCTGTGGAAATTGGATCTATTTCAAAGGTGAAATGCTTTGTATCAATCAGGCACATTGTGAAACAGCTCAAAGCAGAGATGTGTGGGAAAATAAAGGTGGTGGTTTAGGAGCTGGTTTATTTTTCTCCTGGATTAACTGCTGGTTGTGTTTTCCTATACATGGTTCCCTGCATCAAAGACAATACATCAGGAATAATACAAACATCTTAAAGCCAAGCCTCTTCTGAATTTGGGTTATTACAATTACAATTAGAGCAAGACAAGAGCTGGTAAATTTTAACATCTGCAGCTGAGCCCTAAGCTCGTCCATAAATTTCCCAGATGTCTTGAGGACAAGAATTTGTCTTTCTTCTTTGTTTCTAATATTTTGTCTACTTTTGGATTATTTTCAGGGCAGTCACTTGTTTTGTAAGAGCACCCTGGGGATAGGAATGCTCCTCAGAAACAAAGTTTGTCAAAGCTATGTGGAAAACACAACAGGATGATTTATTTTTATTTTTTATTTTTTTAAGGCTTCCTTGATGGCTTTACATGCATATTTAAAAATTACTTTTTGGCTGGGATGGTGAGGAGTTACTGCTTGTTCAGACACGGCCTGGTGTCTCCTGATCGGATTTCCACTCCCTATTGGCATGCTAAACAAGGAACCCAAGCAGACCAAAAGCGGCCTCTGGCAGCTCAGCCTGCTCTATTTATAGAGTCTCAGCCCCTCTGATCGAGATTGGCTCGGAGCCTTTACAGCACTGAATCTGTGACACTTAAGCACATTCTAAATAAAATTATAACTAGCATTGGAGATGAAATGCGCAGGGCCGAATTCTCTTTCTTAGAGGCATGTGCCAGGAAACCTCTGCCCAGCCCAAGAACCCAAGAATTAGCCACCTAATTTCTGCACCTCTGAAATGGTATGGCTCTATAGCAGTGGGCTTCATTTATGAAATGTGCCCAACTAGTTGCTCTCTATGGTTCCTCAGGCAAATTATTGCTGCTCTTAGGATCACATCACAGAAGGGGAACTCTTTCTGGGCTTTATCTCAACCAGAAGGAAGGCTCACATTCACATGGCTATTATTGGGCATGGACCACATTCTCAGCTGGAATACATCAGCATAGGTTCACTGATATCAACGGTGTTGCCTTGGTTTGCACCAGCTGAGGATCTAGCCGTATACATAAAGCCACTTGAGGATGTACTCTGCCTATTCCTTTTTACTAGTCAGAACTTGGTCCACAGTGTATATTTTTCTTCTTTGAAAAATGTTACTTAGTACCTAATCATGATATAATTTTAAATAAAAGAAACTTCCCCCATCACAAGTCATTATTATATGGCTGGCTGCAATGCATGTAGAGATGTCCAAGCTATTAAACTAGGACAACACCCAAACTCCTACCTGTTTGGCTATAATAGGAAGATGATTTAAGCCAGGAAAATAGGAGCAACACAAGACCATCGAGAAAGAGAGAAAACAATAGGAAGGAAAAAGCAAGGTGGTGTGTTATAATATCAGAATTGTTTGTGGAAGAAAATGATCATTTATTATTTGCATGGTGGTTGTGCTTGAAGGCTCCATTCAGGGATCCAGATACCCCTGCACCGGGTTCTGTAGAACCATATAATGAGAAGTCATTTCCTGCCCCAAGGAGCTTACACTCTAAGATGAGAGTCAGCAAGTAGCTACCAGAAAGGTAACAGTAAAATAACTACTAGTTGTGTATGATCAGTGGTCGCAGCATGCCAGCTGTCTAGTGGGATGAGTGATTTCAAGAGATTGCCCAGGCTG
This sequence comes from Pelusios castaneus, assembly GCA_007922175.1. Classification (NCBI taxonomy): domain Eukaryota; kingdom Metazoa; phylum Chordata; order Testudines; family Pelomedusidae; genus Pelusios; species Pelusios castaneus. Next base: position 10,069,949 of record ML685758.1, read on the forward strand.
TAAGGCAAGGAGAATTGTAGATATGTGGTGCATGGGGCATAACACACACTAGCTGGCATGTCTGTAAAGAGGCGAGTTCTATTGTAGCACAGAAACAGCAGTGGCACACAGAGGAGAAAGACTAATGTTTGATAGGCCCCACCATGCTCTGTGGCTGTATGGGTAGTGACTGTAACTCAGCGCCTCCACAGTGAAGTGATTGAGGAAACATAAAGAACATAAACAAAGGGATCCCAGAAGTGCAATGTGCATAACAGTTTTGCGGGCAGCTGTTCCACTACTGCCCACCACACTCAGTGTTTCCTGTGGAGACTTATAAAAAGGGGATGATGTGCAACAAAATGAAGAGAGACCCTTCTGCCACTTCAGTACCAAATACCAGAGCTGTGGGTACCATCTGCCCCAAATGCTCCATTCATCTGCTATAAGTGATGGCCATCGAATTCATTCCATAATAGATCTGGATTGTTTGGCTAAACGGACTGTTATTCAGAAAGAAGCAGTCACTAAATTGTGCCTGAGGTATTCAGCATTGTGATAAAGTTGTCTAATTGAAAAAGTCCATATTGACACACAAACAGGAATCTCATCGACTTGTTAGTAGTTTCTGAATTATTTAGCATGCAGTTTCTTACCCTGGATTCTGTAGCAGTTATATTTTTAATTTATTCTCTGAAAGGAGATGTGCGCTCGTTGGACAACTTTGAAGTTGAAGCTGCTCCCTGGCCTGTTTATTGTTTATCTGGAATCTGATATGAACTGGATAATTGTAGTATCAAACAAAGAGCCTAAGAGAGCCTGGGCAAGAGCCAGCTGTTTTTTGTCCAGGGACTGAATGTAGCTAAGCATTGAGGAAGCTGGGCGATGGCGATTCTGTGTGAAGTGAAGGAGATGCAGAGCTGGGTGGGTCATCTGCATGCAGCCGGCTTTTCAGCCTGTGTTGTCTCATCTGCATCTCCAGTGGCTCCATATATAGGTAGATGCTGAATAACATGGTAAAGAGGATTGGCTCTTGTGGGACTCATGAGTGAAAACTTTGGCGGTAGAGGAGAAATTGTCTATAATGACTATCTGAGAGAAGGGCCTCAGGGTATTCCTATTCACTCCTGCAGTTTTGGAACGGTGGAACAGAAATATTTGGTGAATGAACAGTTGTATCCAGTATGACAGACGGGCCTGCAGGATGAGTATGGATGAACTTCCCTTGTCTTTAGGCATGTTTTTACCATGCCTTGGCCTGAAGTCTGTCTGAGGGGATTCCTGGACACTTAGTTGATCGGTGGCACTGGAGACATGTTGTTTTACCCACATCTCAATTGGCTTGTTTAGAAAAGGGAGCATGGGGGAAACAGTCCAAGCTGAGGAGGGACTAGATGGGGCCCAGCACATGGTACTGTGTAGAGGGCCACACAGAAAATAGGGCTGGCCCTGTGCGTAGAGATTATAACTCCTACCTGATGTGTTGCAATGAAATAAGCAACTGAAAGGCAAAGTGACATTTTGGGGAAAGCTTGATAATTGCACTCGCTCCGCAGATTGCTCCCCATCCCTAGCCTGGCACAGTGGAGAAGTGACAATTTGGCAATGTTCTCCTTTCTCAAAGATAAAAGGCAGCTTTAAACTCTCTAAGCCCCTTCAGAGGAAATGAAAAGACGGCTAAGAAGCTGTTCTAATCCCCTGCCAAAAGCATTAGGGCTGCCAACTTTGTAATATTTACAAAATGGACACTCCAATACAATTGCAGGAACCTCCTCACCAAAGGCCCTATTCTGCCCTGCCTCTTCCCCTATAAAGCCCTGCCCCCATTTGCTCCTTTCCCCCCTGCCTCTGTCACTTGCTGCTCTTCCCTTCTTCGTCTTGTCCCACCCAGTCAGAAAGGACTCATCTGTGGAGCTGGGGCTAAGAGCTGTAGCCGCCTGACACAGGTTGACCCCAGCTGAGTAAAGGCTGGCACAGGTAATGATCAAGCAGCTCCCAGCCCCCTGTATCTGGACTTTTGGGGTCTGATCGGTAGACCTGAACACTGTCAGGTCCTCTTTTTGACTGGACTTTTTGGTCAAAACTGGACACCTGGCCTCCTAGGAAGCAGGTCTACTCCATGTTACTATGCCTGGCTCCTATTCCTGCTCATCCAGGCCTGGATAAAGCCAAGTCTGGAGTTGGAAATGTTTCCCTGCAGCCATTCAATAAATCGGTCACAGTTGATTTTAAAATGCAGCTGTAAACCAGTACTAAATATTCTTACTGGCATCTCTGTAACTGCACTGCAGGTTTATGGGTACTTACTGGGGCCATATTCTACCCAGCGGTAGGAAAAACCCACAAGAGAGGCCTAGGAAATGGAGGCTCACCTGGTGCTGAGTTTCCTTCACAAATATCCTGCAGTGGGATGAGTAGTTTAGGCACAATCGGGGTGAGGGGAACAGGGGACTCGGTACCTTCAGAGTCAAGGGATCTGTGCTCTCTAACTGGTGGCTCTCAGAGGCTGTCATGGAGGGCCTGCCTTTCAGCAACCATCTGCAGGGTGTCCCTTTCTTGCACCCTGGGCACCATAGCCTCCTCCTGCAGACACGGCTGTGCAGCACCATCTGCAAAGGAGACTGCAAATGAGTTACTGCTGCTTGATGCAGCGTTAATTCCTACATCCGTGGGGTCAGGAGTGCATTGAGGAGCTGCTCCTTGGCTCTGCTCCCTCAAATCCCAGGCCACAGCTCAGCAAATCTCTGATGATGGAGCATGGGCATTTCAGTGGTTTTGGTGGGAAAGGGGGACATATTGATCAGCTGTCCCTCCTTTAGCGCTCCCGGACATGGATGTGGATGTGCCTGACACGGCTTCCTTCTGTTCAGGTTATAGTAGAGGAGTATCAGGCCCCACTGGGTGTGAGTAACACTTTACTGACATTCCTGTGTGTGAACGCCATTTGGCAAGAGCGACAACAGTAAGAAGAGGGAGTGTCTCCATGCCTGAGGGGTTTATAAGTGGTGCGGATCCAGAGACGTGACTACCAACCGACTGGCCTTTGTGAAATGGGTTGTTGCCCTCAGCTCAGTTCTCAGTGGGTGCTCAGACTGGCATAAGCACACAGTTAATGCAAGGCCCCAGTTACTCAAGCTTTGAGTGGGTGGTGGCCATTGCTGTCGGGTTTGGGCCTCCGGGGAGAAAATTACGTATAACTGAAGTGTCACTAAAGAAGATTTGGAGGTGGATTTACACCTAGGGCCCAGGATGAAACTGATCACCTCAGTGCCTGACTAGTCACTTACACATAATTCATTTTCAGGGACACCTCCGTGGCCACACGTGCATCACTGTGAGCTCACCGAAGCACTTCCTCAGCTGCCGTGTAATCGAAGGACTCTGTGGAAATCTGAGGGGAAGAAGCATCAATTCCAGATACAAGGCAGATAAGGAGTTAATAGAGCTGGAAGCTCCTACCAAGGCTCTTGAAGGAACTACATTGCTAGAGGGAGGTGAGCCATGTATCAGAGGAGAAGGGAAGATACCATTCCTAATGGGCCCCCAAAATCCACAGGGTTGGGAGGCTTCCTTCCCATCTTAACTCTATAGCCGTGCCCCTCTGTGCCATTGTGCAATGAATTCCAAGAGGTTTCCTGTCCCGTTGGCAATATGAGTATTCTGCCCTGAACCGCCCAAATGTACAGTTCCTCTGGAAATGAAGCTGCAGGTGTTTTTAATCACCACGAGCAGCCCATCAGCAATATACAGAACACAAACTCAGGCAAGCTCTCCTGTACCAGCTGGGTTTTCTAGGTTTATGATAAAACATTTAACAGATGTTTCTGCAGCTACAAGATGGATAGACAGCATTAGGTTCCGAAGTACGTGCATAGGGCTGTTTATGATAAAACATTTAACAGATATTTCTGCAGCTACAAGATGAATAGACGGCATCAGGTTCCAAAGTACATACATAGACTGCTCCACCCACCCTATACTTTTAGTGTCTGTAGCAATTCAGGATACAGAAGCTCGGTCTGTTCTGGCATTGGGCTATTATTGTTACAATGGTCAGTCGGTCAATAATGGGGTAAGGAGATCCCCAGGTAAGGATCTACAAGAGTTTATACCAAATTCAGATCTCTCCATCTCAGTTGCTGGTTAAGTCTGAAAAGTGCAAGCTCACTCCAGCTCTTCTCTCAGTTGCCAGAGATTGCCAATCCTCATGGACAATTTCTGTGTTCAAGAAACTTTAAAGTCATAGGGCCTGATTTGCCTATGCCCTGCTCTCGGTGTAGGCATTTACAGCAGCAAAAAGTGAAAGTAACATACTCCCACATACGAACTCATCACCCAGCATCCTCATAATCCTACCTATGTGTCCCCACTATCTCTTTTTCTTCTCTGCCAAAAATCATTCAGTATAACCAATGTCCTCCACATATTAGAGCATTTCCTTCTATTTGTCTTCATCCATCTTTTGTCTCTTGTCTCACACCTAGATTGCAGGATGTTGGGGACAAGAACTGTTGTCTCCTTCTGTGCCTGTACATCACCTAGCACAGCGAGGTCCTGGTCCATGACTATGTGTCCTAGGATGTGTCACAGTACAAATAATAACTTAGATAGAGCCAAAAGAAAGTGTTCAGCTCAATTGCATCCTGTGCTGGGCTTCCCATTTGCTGAGACCCTAAGCTTTGCTGAGACCCACAGGCCAGCAAGTGACTCATGCATTTTTATTTTGGCAGCGTTCTACAGATCATGACTTTGCTGCTTCTATGCAGGGCTGGATTATCACAGGGGCTGCAGCCCAGGGCCCCAGGCTAAAGGGGGACCCTGCTGCCCTGCTAAAATCCAGCCCCAACCCAAGCATTACATTCGAGAGCCCCAGCGCGGTGGCCCAACAGCGCTCCCTGACTGGTCTGCCCCAGAAGGCCAGGAGGCAGGACGAGAGTGCCACAAGATGCAGCCTCTGGCCTGAGCAAGTGCTCTGCACTGGGCCCCAGGGCTGAGCACCCTCACCTCACCCCTGCAGCTAGCTGGGTCCTGGTCCCCACCCCCAGTACTGAGCATCAGCCTGCCAATAGCCAGTCTGCAGGCCCCAGCCCCTCACGCCCATACCAAGCACCACCCTGCCCCTAGGCAGGGCACCATTGCCAGGGGGGCGACACACAAAAGTGGGCAGCCCTGGTCTCCCAGGATCATTAATCTGGCCCTGCTTCTACTACTGGGGGGAGGGGCTCTGACTCCATGCAGTGCATAGATTTAGGTTTGCAGATACTCCTTGTCTGTCTGTATCACACCATGTTCTCTGTTGTCTGAGAACCATGGCCCTCTCTGGTGGGGGGAGGGAGGGTACTTGCATGCAGGACTGTCTGTAGTAGACAGAGAGATCACATTGCTTCACTAATACTGCCACGCCTTAACCTCTTGGAGAGGGAGGGTAATCTGTAAATACTCCCACGCCTTAACCTCTTGGAGAGGGAGGGTAATCTGTAAATCAGCATTCGAATTTGGCAGGTCCCAAAGGGTTTTTGGAAAACATGGCTCCAGCTGGTTTCTCCTTCTCTGGTGATTGGGAGTCTTGATTTCCATCTGGAGGAGAAAGTGGTCTGATCTGGAGTTGGGGTCGGAGCAGATCTGGAATTTTTTACGTCAACATCCAGCTCCAGGATCCAGCATACCAGGGCTAGCTCTGTGTGTGGGTCTAGAGATTACCTATTGTATTGGGAGCATTCTATTAGGAAAAATTATCTGCCCTCCCTTTGGTGTAGTCTTTTCTTCATCCTCCTTTAATTCAGAGGATTTAGGTTATTAGTGCTCCTACAAAATCCATCAGTATACTCGCAAAGGCATCTATTTCAACTGAAATTAACAAATTTACTTCCTGCTGCCAGAAGAGGATGACACTGGAAGGCCACCACTACACTTACTTATTTTTACAGCTCAGAAGTTAATGCTACGCTGACTTGTTTGCTGTGTATGGAGCACACAGCCATGCATGGAGTGGCAACACCCGCCTGAAGAACATGCAGATTATCAGGAAGACAAAGTGGTGCTGATGTGCTCCCACACAGTGCCTTTTGTCCTTCCCATTTGAGAACTATCAGCCTGAAAACTACTCCAGGGCTTCATCAAGGGCACATGTTCTTCAAAGCCTTTTCCCATTTTTTTTTTTTAATCTTTACATATAGGGCGGACTTGCCAGGCCCCTAGAGCTAGAACAAACAGATAAGAAAGCACAGATGTAAAATGGGTGTGAGAGCGAGATCAAGATTTCTGATAGCGAATCTTATTTTTTACATGGTTACATTTTAGGAGAATACGATTTGAATTTGTGCTGCTTTATATTTCAATTGCCTCCTGCTGATTTTGTTTTAAAATAAATAAATAAAATCTGTCCACCCCCCTGCAGTATACACATGAAATTGTGTTGAGGAGCTTCACGTTAGAGCTCTTGAAGAAAACTCAGCTAACATCAATAGTGGAAATAGTGAAAGCTTCACATTTATTACTCTCAGATGCATTAGCTTGCTCGGGATAGAAAAAGTACAGCAGTGAAATATATTGCCAGTGAAGAAACCATCAATGTTGAATACACTGCACATTTTTATGCATGCCTGGTGTCCCATCAGTACAGATTACAAAGGGTTCTATATATGCTTCGTGTGGTTGCACATGTTCATTCCACAGTAGGTCTGTGTGTGTGCCCCAACTACAGTCACTAGAAATCTTCCCTCCATGATACCCATCTGGTCAGCTCTAGTGCCCCCTTGTGCCACGTGTTTAGAGCACCAATATAAAGTGCCCAGCTGATCCAGCTGCCTCTCCTTCCGCTGCTGTAATTCTTGCTGGACCTGCTCTGTTTGCTGTGGCAAGCTGTTCTCAGTGGTCTTTGTTTTTCATGGTGTGTACAGTTAGCTTAATTAGATAACTTCATTTGCCACCTCTCCATCAGCAGTGCTTTGTCCATTTCCAAAGTATGCTTCTTGGTGATTGGGCTTCAATCCCTACGCCTCCTGCGACACGACTATGCCTTTAAGCCATCTGCACTCTCTTTGCCTAGCGAGCTTGCATGATGCTCACATGGTGGATCACTGGCCGGTTCACTGCGACTTTAAACCCCACCCCAAAGAGGACCAGGGGACCAGATTAAAAAGATCCTGTTGATAGAAGTGGCACTCAGACTTTCCTCCAAATCAAACCGGTTGGAATACCTCAGTGTCGGTGAGGAGCACTCCTCCTGCTGTACAGGAGCCCTGGCACTGTTTGCCATTCCCCTTTGCTGAGAAAGCAGCTGTCTGAGAGACGACGTTGTCCAACACTGAAGAGGGCTAGGCATAGGGAGCAGAGCAGGTGCGGCATGCAGGACTACATCTCCGGCCCCTCTAAGCTCAGCTGGTCTTGGTCTATTCACCAGACTGCCGCTATCTAGATCAGTGGTTCCCAACCTTTTTGGCTCAAGGGCCACGAATATAATTTTTAGAACCCTGAGGGGCCACCAGTCTATTGAATTAAATGTGCATTAAAATTAAATTAATTAAATTTAAATTAATTAATTAAATTTAAATAAAAATGATAATTATACTAGTGGCCCTTCACAGTTCTAAAAATTATATTTGTGGCCCTCGAGCCAAAAGGATTTTTTAAAAAACTGGAAAAAAAATCAAAAGGGTTTTTTTTTTCTTTCAAAAAAGGGGGGGGGGGGGCTGCATGCCCATGAACAAGGAGTTTGTGGGCAGGCTGTGGGCCCCAGCAACAGCGCGGCCCAGGCTCCCACGTCCCCCACCCCGCAGCCGTGCTAGCCCACAGCCCCGGCCCACCTGCAGCCTCCGCCCCCCTGGTCACGCTCACACTGCCCGTGGCCATCACCCCCAGCAGCCAGCAAGCCCCACAGCTGCGGCCGGCCCACCCCCCCACAGCACTCACTGCACCAGCTCACGTCCCCCTCCGCCTTCAGCATGCCCCCCAGCCACGCCACGCTGGCCCCTGGAGCCCTGGCCGGGACTGGACTGGAGGGGAGGTGGGCAGCTGCAGTAAGGCACCTAGCTGTGTGCTGGGACCAGGCGGCTGTGGCCCAGCTCTCAGCCAGCGACGGGGCAGCTAAGCGCGGGCCATTTTAAAAAGCTCCACAGGCCACTTTTGAGAACCCCTGATCTAGACTGAGTTCTCACAGCGCCTTCCCCAGTCCTCGCCTTCTTCGACTGGTGACCCGGCCTTGGCCAATTTGATATGTCTTTCTCCAGTCGTCACGAATGGTTCCTTCACCTGGATACCGCAAAGGACATTTTCCAGCAGTGAGGGGCTTCCCAAACCAACCTGCTCGTGACCAGACACAGAAGGAAGTGTCACTAGTTTTGTTCCCTATGAGGCCACAGCCCGGGTTCACTCATGGATGTATTCTTGCTCCTGTGGACAGGGCCCTGTTTTATGCTTTCCCTCCATCCCTCTCTTGCACAAGGTTCTCTTGAAAATCAAGCAGGACAATTTGTGGATCATTCTCAGAGACCCAGCCAGTCCCTGTCAGCACAGGTCACCACACTGCTAGGCCTTTCCATAGCCCTCTATTCCTGGACTTGATCTCCCAGAACCATGGTCAGATGTTCCACCGAAACTTCAGTGCCTTCTACTTGGTAGCCTGGAAGCTCCATGGCTAAATATCATGGAGTTGGTCTGCTCAGTGTAGGTCTGCCAGGTCCTATTAAGTAGCAGGAAGCTTTCTATTAGGGTTATGTCCCCTCTCCAAATGGAAGTGGCTCTCTGTTTGGGCTTCCCAACACATATCTAACCCATGCAGTCGGCACTGCAGACAGTTCTAGAGTCTTTGTTACATCTGAAACAACAAGGTTTAGCGATTTCATCATTCCACCTCCCCGCCCCCCATTGGATAAACCATCTACTTTTCTGCACAAGATGTTCATTCCTTTCCTCAAAGGCCTAGTGAAGCTATTCACAATTATGGAAGCCTGTTCCTCCATGGGCCTGAGACCTGCTTTATCAAAAGTTATGGGCCCTCTGTTAGAGCCACTGGCAATGTGCCACTTGTCCTACTTTGGTGGCTTTTCTGGTGGCTATTATTTCAGCCAGGAGTGTCTCAGTGGTCCATGCCTCTATGTGGAATTCCTGAACATTAATTTCAAAGATAAGGTGCAGCTGCGCCCTCACTCTGCCTTCCTGTGAAATCCGGTGATACTTTCTCTGCTCATTATGCCATTTTCAACAGGAAAGAGACGATACCAGTATTAGTCAAATGGTCTTACGGTCAGCATGTCCATGAATTCTGATCCTACCATTCTATGTTACTGCTTGTGAGTCACCTACGATGGAATGGACATGTGCAAGCACATGAAGAAGAAAAAATGGTTACTAACCTTTCTGTAACAGTTGTTAGAGATGTGTTGCACATGTCTGTTCCACTATTCACCCTCCTACTCCTCTTTTGGAGCTTGCCGGAAAGAAGGAACTCGGGATACAAGGTCAGCTGGGCCCTTCATACCGCTGCTATGAGCGTGTGGCCCCTAGAGGCACCACAGCCGATCAGACGGGTACCATTGAGGGGGAAAAATTTCTGGTGACTGTGCTCAGGGCACGCACATCCATACAGTGGAGTGGACATGTGCAGGACATCTCAAATAACAGTTATAGAAAGGTTAGCAACTTTTCTTGCAAGAAGTCATCCTACTCTTTGCTTTAGCGAGCACAAGTATTAGGGTTCCTCCTATCCTGATTGACCTAGCTGATAAATCTGTGTGACAAGTTCTCAGTGTTGTTTGTCTACTGTAGGTGTTTCTTACAAGCTGATCCCAGGCAGAAGCTTTATAAGGTGACCCCTACAGAGGAGATATGGAGTCCCATGGGGAAAAAAATAAAAAAGCAAAAAATCATAAGGAAAAATGAGAGTTTCAAACGCGCCCCTCTCCCTCTCCCCCCCCCCCCCAGTGAAAGGATGGAAACCCTCTACTAGGAGGTGACTGGATCATTTTATTTCCAATTATTTTTATATTAGAATGTCCAAACTTGTTCCTTACTCTTTGAATGATTTGGGCCCATTATTGGTGGGGAAAACGAGTCCCTTGTCTCCACTGATTTTCTGTCCCCTTTTGTCACCCAACAACCAAGCCACTATGCCTGTAGGTATTGTAGATGAAATCCTGATCCCCACCCTCCAAAGTGCATAGGAGCTTTGCAATTGACTTCAGAGGCAACAGGATTTCATCCCAAATATGTCACTAAATTCTCAGATAAAATGATCCAAGAAGATATTGTCAACAAAGCTGGGGAATCTCAATCTCAGTTATGTGACACATCCTATCAAGGACTTAAGTGCTTTAAAACAATATAAAAAGCCCTTGAAAAGGTCCAGAATTAGAGATGACATCTGCATTCCAGGCCCTTTAAATCGACTCCTAATCTGATCCTGGTTTTTATGTTAGAATAAGCCTGGAAGCAGAATCCAAGAATGAATATACGACACCACCAAATTTATCCACTCGAGGTAGTGAGTACCTAGAAGGCTGATTTACTTAGAAAACTCAGTTTCTAATGTAATTTACTACCACAAGTTTAGTAATACAGACAGTTATAGAAAATTACAGTGATGCACTAATTAGAAGAAATGTGATCTTGGAACAATATCAGAATAAACACTAACCATTATAGATTGCTTTCAATTTATTTATCTTATTTCCATATATGTGTTCATAATCTAACAGAAGTATCTGCAGTCAGCAAATCAACTCTTGTACATAAAATTACTGGATACCATGCCCAGGTCTTCACCACATCCTGTCATTTAATCTAGCTGACATGTGTTCGAGTCGTTTTGATCTACACTAACTACTTTTATCTCAATGTAGATCTCAGCTGCCCTATCTGCTACTTCAAAAAAAAGAAAAAAAAAAGCTTTAATCAGAGAGTATGAGCTAGTCTTATTGAATTATATTATTTCCCCCCTTAAACAAAGCGATGTCATGCTTGGTCTCCTTCTTTTTGTTTACTTTTGCATCCACATTTTGATTAGAAATGTTGTGCTTGTAAAAGGAACAAGGGGTTATGTTAGTAGATTTAGAATCATTCTAATTTAATTTGAGTACAGAAAACAAACCCAGACATTTCCAGAGAATTTTAACTGAAAGGTGAGTGTAAGTTCATGTAAGCCTAAGGCTTCATATACTCTGTAACCAAGAGGGCTGACTGTTATATCACTGCTATATAGACTAAGAAAAAAATCTCAGAGGTAGCACTTTTAACTTCCATTAGTCGGAGTGCCACAGCGGCAATGTCTTTAGCCCTTGATGACATGGAAGAGCCCTGTAGGTTAACCTGAAGGAAGTGGGATTTTCTCCCACAAAAGCTCATGCGATAAATAAATCTGTTAGTCTTTAAAAGTGCCACAGGGCTCTGTTGTTTTTCTGCAATAGACTAACACGGTTACCCCTTTGGAACTGAACTTTAAAGGTATATCTGTACTTAAATGCTACAGAAACACAGCTGCCAGATCGACAGAAGAATTCTTCTGTTGATCTAGCACTGTCTACCCCTAGTTTGGTATAGCTACATCTCCCAGGTGTGGATTTTCAACACCTGAGAGATGTAGCTCTGCCGATGTCATTTTTCGCTGAAACCAGCCCTAACTCTCCTTTCCAACTGCGTTGTGTGGTCTGGAGGCTAGGGTGCTAGGAGGAGAACTTGGAATCCTGGGTTCTATTTCTGACCTGCCATGTGATTTTGGGTAAGTCACTTCCACTTCTGCTTCCCTGACCATCTATTTAGATTGCGACTTCTTTGGCACCGGAACTGGCTCTCACTGTTTGCAGTGCTTAGCTCAGCAATGGAATGGTGAGGTTACAGGCTGTAGTGCTACCGTAATACAAGTATTGGCTGCCGAACTAATCTAGCAGTTCCTTCCCAACATTTTAATAGGTGTTTGCAGATATTTAGGCTCAGTGCCTTCCCCTGTACCTGAAGAGAGCACAAAGAAGCACATTATCTTTCTTTAAATGGTTTAAAAGCCCAATTTTACCCCAAATCGAACTAACTCAATTCAATTTAAGGTAGGGGGAGGAGGAGACAGTCTGGACCTAAGCTAGAACACCATTTTGGTTTCTGTTCACACAGTTCTGCCGAACCTTATTTAAGGTTGGTTTTCAATGATTCAGCACAGTTTGCTGACCCTTTGAGGTTTAGAAACGAGACGGTTAGAAGGAGAGGAAATGTTCTCCCAGATATTTGTTTGTCCATTGGTTTATATTAAAAGGTACACAGTGGCTGCAGGGGTTCTCAACCCCTTTGCCCCATGGGGCTTTTTGAAATGGCCCACGCTCCCCTGCTGCTGGATGGGAGCTGGACTGCAGCTGCCCGCCTCTCTTTGTCCCTCCCTCCCCCAGCGCGGGGCTCTCTCTGGTTGCAGCAGCAGGAACACCTGGAGAGGGGGGAGGGAGGCGCCAGCTGGCTGGGAGTGGAGCCCGCTAGAGAGAGCCGGGCCAGGGTCCTGGCAGAGTGGGCTGCTGCCCAGATGAGGGCCCGGCGGGGTCGCCCTGTCCTGGTCCCCAAGCGGGGCAGGACACCCTGGAGGGGAGGGACCCAGACAGGAGCTAGCACATGGGGAGCGCTGCTCTGGGGCCAGTTTGGGCTGAGCTGGCCCGGCGCTGCAGAGCGGGGATCCCAGTGCCCAGGGCTGGGCTTGTGTCCAACCTGCAGCATCGGTGCTAGTGATGAGAGCCTGGCCTACTTTCTTGAGGGCCTGTCTGGGCCCGGCCCAGAGGCAGGGGAGGTTCTGGCTGTTCACAGGCCCTTTAAAAAAACAACAAAAAACATTTTAAAGAAACTTTTAATTTTTTTTTAAAATACCTTTTTGGCTCGAGGGCCAAAAATATAATTTTTACGAACCTGAAGGGCCACCAGTGTATTTAATTAAAATTTAATATGAATGTAATCAATTACATTTTAATTAACTAACTTAATTAATTATCGATGAAACAATCGAAACGTAATTAATTAAATTTTAATTAAATAGGCTGGCGGCCCTTCAGGGTAAGTAAGTTTCCCAACTTCAAAGCGTCTGAAGTGGGATTTTCTCCCACGAAAGCTCATGCAATAAATAAACCTGTTAGTCGTAAAAGTGCCGCAGGACTCTGTTGTTTTTCATTGAAGAAAACCACTGCTAGTGTCTTGGCTTTCCATGGGCCTGACACAGTCAGGGATGTGGATTAAAGTGGGTTGAGGGCAAATCCAGATTAGTAAAAAGTGACGAGCGCGATGGCAGTTCTTCTGATAGAAGGGCTGCCAGCCCCTTGTTAATGACGTACAGTTTGTGGGGCTTTTTGGCTGCCAGTTCTTTCAGATGGCATCAATGACCAAACGGGCCTTTTCTCCATCAGTTTGGGGTAAGAACGTCATTGCTTTTCTCTGATAGGAATTTGCCGCAGTTGTGATCTCTAGCCTGAGTTATTGTAATGCTCTCCTGGAGGGCTACCCTTGAAAACCACCAACAAACTGTAGCCGGCGCAGTGAAATCTCGCTTACTTAGCTGTGGTAACAGCAGGAACATATTAGTATCATTCTACACTGACTCTCTAGCAGATTCCCCATGCATCCAAAATGCTTATATTGGTCTGTGAAGCGCTACATGGTTTGAATCCTAATTACCTTCATAACCACTTCTCTCTTACACACGAACATCACACTTGGGATAAGCTGATGTTTTCTTACTTAAAGTCTCGACTACTGAACGTCTAAGGGCTAGCTGAGAATTTTCAATGGAGGGCTCTGAAATTCATTTGTCCCTCTTGGACTGAAAAGAGACAGTTACTCCCCTTGTGCAGTGACTGAGATTCTTCAAATGGTGTGTCCCCTGGAGGTGCAGCAGATGGCCCTCCACCCCGTCTTGGATTAGAGATCTCCAGTGCCTGCTGTGAGTTACATGTATATATAGCACTGTGCAGTCCCACTGTCCCCTCCCCACCCAGCTCCTTCTCTCCTGCACAGAACAACTTTCAGCTCCAAAGCAAAGGGGAGGAGGGCGGGTAGTGGAGCACTCATAGGGACACACATCTTGAAGAACCTCAGTTACTGCACAGAGTGAGAAACCTCTGCTTCGAGTGACATCTCTATATGTGCTCCACTGTAGGCAAATATAAAGCAATGGTCCTAAGTGGAAGGTGGGGGCTTTGAAGTGGCATTTAATGCAGCACTTAAGTCCCACTTAAGCAATATTTTGAGTTAGTGGTCCATAGGCCTCCTACTGGCCCTAGGCAAAGGAGTGAATTTCAATCCAGCAGACACATTGGGTCTATTGTCATCTGGTGCTGAGCACCATCAACATCCACTGAGGATGGGAGTTGATGGTATTTGGTATCTTCTAGGCCAGTGGTTTTCAAACCACAGGTCGGGACCTCGTACTGGCTCGCAGACCCCCTGCTGCTGCTACCAAAAGAGTGCAATGCATTGCTCAAAGATGTTGCTGTTGTTGGGTTGCAGACATAAATGATTTTTTCAACTCGGTCTGGAGGAAAAAAAAGTTTGAAAACCACTGTTCTAGGCCCTATGTTTTTGTGTGTAGGGTACAGCAGTTACCATCTAGGAAGAGGGGGGGAGACACAGTGTGCAATTTCCTAAATACTTTAGCTAATTGCTTTTATTGGAAACCCTTCTTGACTTCTTTCTGGGTGAACTCTGACTCTACTGCCGTAAGAGGCAAAAGTCATTGACTTCAGTGGGGCCAGGATGTAACCCTCTGTATTGAATCAGGGCACCCTTTACTTTTTGTAACCCAGCAAACAAACTAAACTCTAGCACAGCAAGTAGTCATTGATAAATATGACCAGTGCTCAGTGAGTTAGAAATGAAATTATGAACGTGCAGTGCAGGCATTTGAAAGACAGCAGTCCCTGAACAGAGACTGACAGATTTGCATGAACACCCACATCAAAATCCCATTCTGCAGGCTGAACAATTAATTTTAGACTCAATTTAAACACTCAAGACCCTTTCAGTAGACAGTACTACACAACATTGTTTGAAAGAGAAAAAAAATCAGAACAACTATGCCACAAATAACCCTTGGATTTGAGACCAAAAACATTTTTCTTTATTCCAAATCTCTATTAGAATTTAATCTTAACTAGAATGTCAGATTGGATTCACTGCAAATCAGGTTACCTGAAAACCCCATCAATGTCACGGCCCTTGATATACCATTTACGTGTCCTTGTCTCTCACTTTTTAGTATGACATAAGGCTCACAATAGCTCTTTGTAAGCGTACCAACCAAACTTCCTTATTCTGTTTTAAAGAAGGAAACAGGAGACTTTCTTGATAACAAAAATCTTTGGGTCCAGTCCTGCAAGGTGATGAATTGAGGATGTGCAGAACTTCATAGGCTCAAGCCTTTTAATAGCATATTGCTAAAACATTAAAAGTAATTCTTGTATAAAAGAAGCTTGCCTATCATCAGAATAT
The DNA here is from genome assembly GCA_007922175.1 of Pelusios castaneus. Taxonomy (NCBI): domain Eukaryota; kingdom Metazoa; phylum Chordata; order Testudines; family Pelomedusidae; genus Pelusios; species Pelusios castaneus. The sequence goes on from ML685758.1 coordinate 10,085,369, forward strand.
AAAAAGAGGCCTTCTAAACAACCATATCCTTCTGTCTGCATAGACGGAAAACTCCTATAGGAGTCAGGACCACAGTCCAAAAATATACTGTTGGGCAAAGAACTAATTTCTGTGAGTTAATATACAGTACCCACGATGAATGAAATCTATGGAAAGAATGAGTTTTCAATTTGCTTTTTACAATGAATGTTTCATAAGATATATTTAGGGTAGTTTCCCAATCATTCTGGATAAGGAAAAAATCAATAATTATTCATAATCCTCTCAAATAAAACAGCTTGTAGTTAGCATTTTTTTGCAAATTGGCTTTTCCACTGATAGATTTCAGGCAGAGAGATACATAAAATAAAATAATAAAATACAATTTTAAGCCTGTGTGAGGCATAAAAGTGACATCATATGAACTCTGCATCAATCATATTTTGTCCAGGGTGAATACTTATCTTTTCATTTCCTAATCTTGGAAGCAAATGTGCAAAAATTGCCATTGCAAGCGGGGGATAAATGCTTTGATATACCTGTAACAATGCCGCCGGAGGGACTGCCTGGAGGGACTGAATTCAGGATCTAAAAAGGTCAAGACTCAGTTACTGGAAATACAGGCTCAAAGGCTATGTCTACACTGGCAATTTAAGTCGACTTAAGGAGGCTTAAATCGACTTAAATTAAGCCGCGTCCACACTAGGCTTTCCTTAAGTCAACTTAAGACATTCCTTAAGTCGACTTAATGAAAGCTTAAGTCGACTTAATAACTACCACTCATTAGGTCGACTTACGCCTCCGTAGGCTGACCTAACCCTTCCTTAGGTTGACCTAAGCCCAGTGTGGATGCATAAATCCACTTTGTTAAGTCAACCTAAGGGCAGTTAGGTCGACTTAACAAAGTGGACTAAATCGACTTAAAGTGTTGCAACTTTGTTAAGTCGACTTAATAAGGTCGATTTTAAGTCGACTTAAAGTCGACCTTATTAAGTCAAGTTAACAAAAGTCGACTTTACTTTTCTAGTGTAGACATAGCCAAAGACAGTAGCAAACTCATAAACTTCTATAAACATCTGAGCCACCAGTAGCAACAAAGCCATGCAGTTGGCATGGGTTACACATAGCTGAAAAGCATCCATTAATACTAACTTCTTATAATCTTTTTATAAATAAAAATTAGTTAAACCTGAACATTCATAAGAACATGTTACATCTTCTTTTGTTCTTGTAGTTAGACCATTACTAGAACCAGGAGATCTGGCTCTAGCCCAGATTTCCTGTGTGACTTTAGGCAAATAAATCAGTCTCCCTGTCCCTAATTTCCTTATCTGTACTATAAGGCCAGTAAGGTGAGGATTAATTAATGTTTGTAAAGTGTTCAGAGATCCTGGGTTGGAAGGCAGTCAAAGTACAAAATATTATATTTCAGGCTACTGATTTCAGTTTCTGTTTTGACTTTTCGGCCAGTCAACTGCATTTTCAATTATCGATTGCTACACCATCAGTTTTAACTTTGACTGCACAGTTCTGCCGTTGTTCCAGTAGGAATGACTGAGAGGAAATCATGAGCTTAAGTCATTTAAAAAAGTAAGGAAATGCTCATGAAAGCTTCAGTGAGACAAAAGTACTTAATGCTGCTGTTAAACATTAGCTGCTGCTCTGCTCTGCTCACAGGGATATCTCTTCCTGTCCTACTGCCCATGCTTTATGTAACCGGGTTACTACTAGCAGCTAAAAACCAGATAAAGAAGTCCTGCATTTTCTATTTTTATAATTCTGTTATAAAACCTAGATTGGCATTATTCTGTCAGTTATTTTTTGTTGAAATTGAAAAGCCAGAACCCCAGGTCTACTGAAAACAAATATCTGCTCCATCAGAAAATCTCTAGATATGCTTCAGAGCAAATTGGAGGTAGAAGGGAAGCTCATATTGTCTTAATTCGAATACTGATATTACTTTATTTAGAACTGGGAAACCTACCTTTCAGGAAGCTTATTAACCCTTTTAATGCACACTTTAAATTACACTAAAGGATGGCAATGATGGATCAAGGTTAAGATGGGGCCCAGATGCATCCCCAAACTCATGCCTTTTGCTCTCCCAAAGAAACCTACTCTCAGCTTACTTTCCCCCCAGGTGGTCCCTTCCTCGCCCAGCCTACTGTACCACTAAGCAGACTTTTCCTTTGTAATCCAGGTTGGACTTTTCTTCCTCTCGCTGCTGAGACCTTGATCCTACATGAAGGAAGCCCAACCCATCCACCAGGCAGCCAGCCAACACTAATCATCTGGGTGCTATTTTGTCTCTGACCAGTGAGTGAAACCAAGCTGCCTCCAGCTAGAGATTTGGATTCCAATGATCCTGTCTGAATTTGCCTCTGAAGAGGTAGGCTGCAGTTTTGATGGACGGCAAGCTTAAAGGAAACTATTAGCTAGAGTATGCCAACGTGGCTGTTGGTACTTTCAAGAGCTTCTCATGTGTTGCTGCGTTTGTGAATTTCTCCACCCAATCTGGGTTTGTGATTTTTATCTGACGTTAGCTGCTGTTTTAACCTGGATTAAACCTTTGGAGAGCACTGATGTATATACATGTTCTTCTAAGCAGAAACAGGGCAGGAGAGACTAGCTAGAGAAACGCTGACCGGTCTTATAAACCCCATGGTATTTACTGAAATACCAGATGGCCAATATATTTGAAAGTGCAGCCAATCATGGCAGGAAATAATCAGCTCGTATTACTAGAATGATGGTCAGGACAACTGCAGCATTAACGCAGGCCTGATAGGCTCTTCAAGACTCCCATTAACTTAAGAGGAGAGATAACAAGGCCCACCCTTCTATAAACCCCCTTTCTTTCAGGGCTCCCCCATAATACCTTCAATACTCAGAGGTCCTGCATCCTGGCTACCATCCCTTGAAAAGGCGTCAATGCCACACCGTGCCTCTGCCAGATATATGCTGGGAGTGTGGCTAGGAGCACCTGCTCCTAGCCCTTCCTGATGGGCTTCAGAAATAAATCTAAGCTGGACCCACTGTGCAGCAGCATGGTGTGCCAGTCTGGCTGTGCAGGGGCTCTCTCTGCTGTAACCCACTAGCCAAGATGTTCTTGGTACTTCAAAGTAATATCTACGCACCTAGGGGAGTATCACTCAGGGTCGCTAGTTAACAATTGGGAAGCACTCTGAATAGCCAGGGAACCCAATTCTAAGGATCGTTATTAAACCATAACCAAAAGTTGCCATGATGGCCATGCACCTGGCTGGGGCACTGAGTCACAGGGCTACATATCGCCCCTTTCTTCCCCTTCAAGTCACAGCCTGTGGGAAGGGAGCTGAGTGGGGGTATTTGTTAGGCATATCCAGGAGGATGGGTGTGCTACTGGTAGAGATGGTGCAGGGGTTGCTACACCCACTCTGCTCTAGGACAGACGTACTCTATGGAGCTTAAATTCTTATTTAGAGAATAAAAATGAGCCTTTATTATCTTTTTGGAGTATCTCCCCATGCAGACAAGGTTCAGGTGTGGTAGGTCACATTTACACTATGAAAACCAGTTGTTTCAGTATTTTTAGAAAGGGCATTTGCAGTCCACTATTACAATATATTTTTCTTGCCTGTAGGAATGGGGAGGCAGGGAGCAGCAAGACCTTGTTTTGGCCAGGCATGGAGGTTATAATATGGGTTCCTAATATGTCGCTTTATATCAACAAAGAGAAGGAGTCAGGGAATAGCCTCTTATAACATGGTTGGGGCCAAACCAGGTATTGCAGCTCTTTAAAACGTATGCAGTAGCTGAGAGGGGCTGCAGTCAGAAATGATAGTTCTGAAAAAGACAGTGGCAAAACACAGCCACATGCGTCACACTGGGCACTGAAAGCATTTCTAAGCAGGTCGATCAGAGCACTACAGAACTTTTAGTATGTAGCAGCAGGGTCCACGCGGACGCTTAGTATGTGGCAGGCTACTAGCACAAGGTGGATTTACACCCAACCTATCGGGAATAGTGTCTACATTAGAGGCACAGCTCGAGTGCTGCATTTGTGATGTTGACACAGGTCCTTTCTACGTCAACAAAAGGGTTTTTCCCATTAATGTGGGTAATCTACCTCTCGGAGGGATGGTAACTAGGAAGCATTCTTCCATCAACCTAGCTGCATGTACAGTGGGGGTTAGTTCACGCTAACTACATGGCACAGGGTGTGAAATATTTCACAACCCTAAGCAATGTAGTTAGGTTGACCTGAGTTTTAAGTGTAGACCAGGCCTAGGTGTTCCTATATAAAAAAGCTCTCAAATACTACAACAAGAACAGCATTAACATCCCTTCACTTCCGACTCTGAAAGATCAATGCTAAGTCACATCCGTCTCGACATGGGTTAGACTGACAGAGAAAGTGGTGATAAACTGTTCAAGTTTTGTCCACACACAAAGCCACTCTGAGTGATACTCCCCTAGGTGCGTAGATATTACCCACTGGGGTTTTCAAGCATTTTAAAGACTTTTGGGTAGTAAGTCGAAGAACCTCATGCATCTGAACTATTTCAGTCTGTTTTAGTGCCGGTTTGGACATGGACAAGTTGTCCTCTCACATGTCACACAGTGTATGTGTAGCTGTCATGGGGCAGGTACACCCAGTCACCCCAAGGCCAAATGACACCAGCTTTTCTCAGGGCAGACTGGGGCGTTGGACTCGGAGCTTGCCTGCAGGGATGAGCAGAGTGTGGTTCCCTAAGCCCACAGTAGTCAAATTCCAAAGGGGAGCCGTGTTAGTCTATTGTAGAAAGACAACAGAGTCCTGTGGCACTTTTAAAGACTAACAGATTTATTTAACCTGGACATCTCCAGTGCAGGGTAGGTATCCCTAGAGTCTCCCTGCCTCGCCCCTCAACTCGCTCCTGATTGGCGCCCGTGATTGGTCGGACCAAACCCCTCCCACTGGCTCCGCCACTCCAGTCACAGCACACGCACCCCTTCCACCCACCCACTGGGACCAAGCCGATTATGATTGGCCAGAGGCCCAAGGACCGCCCCGACTGAGGTCCTGCCGCTCAAGCCTCACTACCAGCCGGAAGGCCCCCTGCCCTCTTCCCTGTCTATCTCCCCGCCTTTCTGGATTGGTTCGCGTCAATCTGACCCCGCCCCATTCGCCTAGCTTCTTTCTCGGATTGGCTCCGGCTCTCAGGGCCACTTTCTCCCTTCCCCTTCGCTTTAAGTTTGCGGGTCTCTCATTGGTTACTCGCGCAGTCAGTCACTCGGATAGCCCTCCGCCCATCGGCGTGTTGAGGGTGCGGCGGCAACCTGAGCCCCGCCCATTGCTCAACCGATTGAGACTGACGTCATCCCGCTGCGCCCGGGCTAAGGCTCCCCTGGCGACCGTCGCGGGCCCCGCCCGGCGCTTTCCCAGCGCCCCGCGAGGGCTGGTTCCATCCGCGCGCAGGGCGGGACTGGCCGTTGAGGCAAGTAACGGTTTGTTTCCCCTTCACACGGGAGGAGCCGGGCGAGGTGGGGCAGCAGCTCTCGGGGCCGTGGGTGGCCGGTCCTGAGGCGAGTATTTGTCACCCAGCCGGGGGAGGGGGCCAGTCCCGCCGAGCGAGCGGAGGCAGGCGGAGCGCTCAGGCCCGCTGCCGGAGGGAGGCCGACGCTGCGCCTCGCAAAATGAACGGCTCTTGCTCGGGTGAGGCGGCTTAATGCCCCCCCCCCCGGCCTCATTTTGCCCACGGTTTTAAACAGGCTCCTTACTCACAGCACCCGCCTTGGTTAATGTCGTTTGTGAATGAAACGTGTCTGCGCTGCTCCTCGGAGTCAAACGACATCGGCCCGGTCAGAGAACATGAAGGATGCTGCTGGGCTGAGTGATAACAGCACCTGGAGGGCTCTGATACTTGTCACAGTAGGAAAGGACTGTTAGGGACACCCCAGGCTGCAGAGTTAAGGGGCACAGTGATACCCCAGTCCCAGGTTATACCGTGAGGAAATGCGTCACAAATGCATTTCTGATTCACTAGGCAATTTTGTTTTATTCATGATTTGTATCCCAAATAGTTTTTATTAGTTAAACTTACTCTTTCCCTTCCTTATGTGTCCAGAATGTTTAAGGCAGTTTTGTTTCTTAAAACATGTTTGCATTTGAAACTAACTGATTTATTAAACACATGAAGTTTCATTTGTAGTTATGGAATTGAACTGCTTGTTTCTGGTCACCATGTCCTTTAAGATTTTAGTGCTATTAGACCTCATCCTCGCATTTCATATTTATTCATAGATTGGAAAAGGAAAACTGCTTTTCCTGCTTTTTCAACTCCCAGTTGTTTTTTCAACTTTGAATGAACTTGCCATTTAAAACACAATAGTTGAACAATCTGAAATGAAGTGTTCTCTCTGCACCTACAGAAGAGAACACTGCTGTAAAAAGCTGGTTTAGCACTTCAGCAAACTGGTTCAGATGCTTAGCCAGTGACCCCTACTAGTTCAATGGTTTGACTTTCTTTAAAATCTTTAAGCAGCAAATATGTATTGCTTGAATATATTTATTTAATTTAAATTATTTAATTAGATTGTAGTAAATTTAGGCCATGTGATAGACTGTCATAATTTCAAATTAAATTTTAACTAGGATAATTTTTAAAAAGAGAAATATTTAATTAATATTTTTTAAAACTGCTTTAAATAAAAAAGGATATTTTTATCTGGAAAGTTGATTCCACCCTTCTTTGAATTGTGTGCAACTTCTGTTAATAAGAATTGAAATTGCATGTTGTATATCAAGTAAAAGTACCTGACACCTATTTTGATATTTTTCCTCCTCTCTCACAACATGAGTTTTTCTTAAGCCTACTGGCAAGGTTTACATTACAAGCAGGTCTTGGCAAATCTTAGGTGCCAGGTTGCCATGGCATCTAGGATTTTGCCCCGGGCGCCTAAGAGTGCCAGGGCAAAGCCCCACCCTCCACTGCACAAAGTGTGCTGAGCTCCCTCCCCCCCGCCGCCAAAAAAACCCATTGCTGGCAGCTCTTTTGGTGGTGCAGGGGGAAGAGGGAGAGACAGCAGTGCTCTCCCTCTCCAGTGCTGCCATCTTTCCCTCTTTCGGGCACCCTCCAGCACAGCTGTAAGAGCCGCCGCCAGTGAGCTAAACAACTCCCTCCCCTGCTGCCGGAAAAAAGCAGCTTCTGGCGGCTCTTTCGGTGGCGCTGGGGAGGAGGCGGCCGCGGGGGAGAGATGGCAGTGCTTTTTACCTGCAGCGCTGCTGTCTCTTCCCCTGCAGCCATGCCGCCCGCCTACCTCCCCCTGCCTCTGTCACTGAAAGAGCTGCTAGCAGCAGCTTTTTTTTGGCAGTGTGGGTGGGGCTTGCCACTGAAAGGAGTGGCAGCAGCTTTCTGGTGGTGGGTGGGCTCCTCTGCCGGATACGCACTCAAATTTTTGGGCTGGCCTGTAGGTGTCCAGCAGATTTGTTGAGGCCTGCTTTATAGTATTTATTAAAGTTATTAAAGAACTGTGTATTTTCAGAGATCATTCTCCCCCTGCTTACCTTTTTGTGTTTGTTACATGAGCTTCGGTTCATTTTAAAAACAGTGTGTCCAAAGTTATGCTTGTTCCCCAGGAAAATCATAGCATTGCCTGCTTGTAAATTAGTGTTTCTTATTTTATGTATAAACTCACCTAATTTTAACTCTTTTTTATCATACAAATCATAGGTCAATAGGTAATTTACTTTAGAAAACTAATTGGCAGCATTTTAAACTACTGCAGAGGGTTGCTGATTGTGATCCACTTCTCTTTTTCTGCATGGTCTTCAAATGATGAAATCTTCTCTCTCCCTCTTTGAATTTGTCTCTTATGTTTTTCTTGTCTTCTGAAGAATGTGTTCCTTGCTGTGCATATATGCTACATTGATCTGGAGATCAAGCAGCATATATCTATTTTTATAGTTGAGTTCTTATATCTACAGTGGTATATTTGAATAAATTAGAATAATCAGACAAATGCATTTTTGTTGGTCAGCTTGAGTATTATAAAATCTTCATGGTTTCCTCAATAGACTGACTGCCTCATTTTTGTGATTAAATGTATGTTGTGAATGGGAGGGCTTCTTCGAGTTACATTTGCTTAGAACAGCATCTTGAGTTAGTTACTGCAGAACAATCTTTCAACTGAGATTTAAAAAGCCTGGGTCCTGTCCACTATATGTCGATGTTAATGCACTTATTTCACATTTTTTGTGAATAATAGTTTGTCTCTGTGTCCTTAGCCAAAATATCCATGCTTTACTATGTAGAGTAACGTGTGGAATGCAAATCTATCTCTGTCCCTGAAGTGGCAGTATTCACTGTAGGAATTTTGTTTTGGGTGCCTTGAAATTTGAGATTAAAGATGGTGTAAAGATACAGTATTGGTAGTATGCATTCAGCCACAAGTTACCGATCTATCAATATTACAGTCCCATTTATCCAACACCCATTTACCTGAAATATTGTCTTATCCAAATATCTTATTTTCCTCCCTGTCTAAACCTCCCCCTTTATGAATTGTTTTATCCAGTAGTTTATTCACCAAACTATCCAGATCCTCATTTAACTGAATGTTTTGTTGGCCCTGTAATGTGGAAAAATTGGATTGCTGTGTTTTAACTAACAAACAAAAAAGTGATTGAAAGCTGGCAGATCCAGTGGACAAAACCTATCCAGCAAATATCCAGGCCAGAAACTAATCAAGTCTGTGATAAGTTTCTGCTTGTTCTAAAAGTGGTTGTCTGTGAGTTGGTGGTTTAATAACTGGAATGTAAAGTTTCAGGAGGACAGGATTGCCCTTAGGTATGCCGAGTCCTCTATGGAGTCTTATTTCCCTTTTGGCATCATCCCTTCTGTAAGTGTGAACGTGCAGCCTGCATGTTGATTTTTACCCCTCCCCCCCAACTCCTCCAAAACAATTTTAGAAAATATGCCTCTTCACAAAATAGATTTTCTTCTTGTGGATTTAATGTTATCAAAAGCATTTAAGCTACTAACTTATTGTTGGCATGCACCAGCACTATAACAAATCCTGTGCAGAGTTTAGTAACACTGAAATAATAGTCCATGAAAAGAGAGAGGTCCCCAAACAGCAGGAGTAGGATCTTACAAGTTCCTGTTGCAATGAACAGAAAACACAAGGTCAAGAAATCCATTCCCATGCTGAGGAGGGGGAGCACATTTCTTCCGTCAGTGAAGAGTTCTGTGTATGTGCTACATGGGTTAGTTCTAGTGTACAGATCATTTAGATTGTGTGCAGTTTTCCCATCTTTCTTGTATGACAGTCAACTTAATCATTAGTGACTTAGTAGTGTAGTAGCCACATAATTCTTGGTATGTGGGATAACCATGTTAGGGAAAAAGTATGTTTGGTCTGTTTCTCTTCCCCCTTTCATTTTCTTTTTTCTGTCGTCTTGGTTTTTTTTGATCCAGATTGGGATATGGAAAAGAATGCATCCATTCTCCTTCAGTAGAGGCATTTTTCTTATGACAACTGCAATAGTATAATCCTAGCAAGTTTTAATCAGCATGAGAACATTCCAGCTCACTCTTCACTGTACATCAAGGCTTGACAAAATTGACTTCCAGCTAGGTGCCCCCAGTTTTATTTTTGGTCACCAGGGTGCACTCCTCTGCTGCATTCCTGTAGCAGAGCTAGGATACAGGCTACAAACCCCGATCGCCATAGCAATCTGGTGCCCAGGTTATGTCGAGCCCTGCTGTATATCTATCTCCAGACAGATCAAGTATGCCTTCAAGCTCAGCCAAGGTCTCCCTTGAGAAGGGAAAAACTTTGTAGGACTCAGAGAAAACTCCAGGGAAGAGGTGCTTAGTCTCCCACTGCAAAGAGCCAGCTCCCTGAAGGCTGTGCTAAGTCTACTGTGTCAGAGGCCTCGACCTCTCAACTCAGTACCATGAAGGTGAAGGAGACTTCTTCTGGTACCAGTGGGATCAAGAGTTCCCAGAGTGCTTCAGAGAAGCACATATCCAGAAGGCCCAAATACCATCTATGAAGGACAGGAAGGCTTAGAAGGGCACCATCTACCATTGATGCCTTTTCACTCAGCACAGTTGGTACCAGCATAATTGAAGTGCCACGCACCTTTGGCCCCATTGCCTACGTATTTCACATCAACAGTACCTTCCATCTCAACTGCTCTGTTGGTACCAACCCTTGGTACCTCAGAAATTCTGCTATTCCAAGGGTTTGTCATCTTTAGTTGAGCTGGAATATCCACTGCTTATGGGTACCAAATGACTCTCAATACCAAGACTCTAGACTCTGGGTTACCGTTATCTTCTGATATTGCAAGATTCTCTGCCTTTTTCTACTGGGGACGTTTTTCTACCGCAAGGACATTGCGGAGGATGAAGGAGGCATTCAGTCAGCCTTCTCTTTATCATTATGGGTTTTCCTCTGCATCAGGAAAGGAATCCATACTTTGACAAGGATCCTTCTCCATGACAGGGATGGTTGTATCAGTCCTGGTTACCACACCCTTTCCAGTATGGGGTCTCCCCAAGTGACCATGCTGGGATCCTTGGGTGTTATATCAGCAGCAGTTTGCCAGTCTAGAGTTACACAGTCTCTTACCAAATCTCCAACATGAGGAGACCTTTAAAGAACAGGAGACCTGAGTGGGTAAAGAAGCTGCTTCTCAAACTTCTGTTACATCCTCGTCTCCCGACAAAGCAATCATGCATGTATCCACCACCATTTATGACTGATGATTTTGGTCAATTCTAGGGCCTTGTGAAGAGGGTGTCTGACAACTTTCACAGGTTATAATTCTGAAGCCTGCAGGTGATGGTTCCAATGTCGTCATTGTTGATTTGTTCCAAAGGGGTAGCCATATTAGTCTAGTTCAGCAAAACAAACAAGGAGTCCTGTGGTACTTTTAAAGACTAGCAAATTTATTTATCACATGAGCTTTCATGGGAGAAAATCACACTTGTCAGACGCTTTAAAGTTGGGAAACTTGCAGACTAGGAGGAAAATACCTGATCCTTTGACTTACACTTCTCTGCATTTATTTTCCTCCCATTCTCTAAGTTCCCCATCTTCAAAGCATCTGAATTGGGATTTTCTCTCACGAAAGCTCATGCAATAAATACATTTGTTAGTCTTTAAAAGTGCCACAGGACTCCTTGTTTTTGTTAATTTGATAATTTTAACCCAAACTTACTGCTACTTAGTAACTGGGATTGTGGATAGAATTTGAGAAGACTATCTCTCCAGTTGTCTTCCCTCAAGCTTCCTCCCATGTGAACCCAGCAGGACTTAACGAACTTAAAGCAGACAGTTTCACAGCTGCTAATTGTGTGTTCTTCATTTTTGGAATGTCTAACTTGAGTATATGAGCATGTAATTAAAGACTATCATAATGCATATGCGTGAGAGAACAAATAGATGTCTATTTAAATTTTCCATTAATCAGCAATTTCAAGAGTTTTCATTTTGAAAAATTTTATTTTTGGAATTTTGATTTACAATTTTACATAACATACTTTACTACTAGAGAAAAATTGATAGAATTTTGCTTTGAATTTTATTTTGAAACAAACATCAATATTTTCCAAAACGCATTTTTTTTCCCCTTCTAGTTTTGTCAAAATAGCTTTTTCTGATTTACTTCTGTACTGAGCAGAGAGAAGCAAAAATGTCACAATGGATCCACGTATAATGGATCTGCTGCTACATGGGGCGCTCGCTTGCGCCCAAAAGTTGAGGCAGCCTAGCAGCTATGCAGGAAAGAGTTGGGGAGGGGCAGATTTGGTACAGCTCTACCTACAAAATGGTTAATAGAGTACCTTTCCTTTCCTCTTTCATTTCTCTTTCTTTTACCACAGAGCCAAATCTTTACATCATATCAAATATGTAATATTAAAATAGTAAAAACAACAGAATCCTGTGGTACTTTTAAAGACTAACAGATTTATTTATCGCATGAGCTTCCATGGGAGAAAACCCCAAAGTGTCCGACAAAGTGGGATTTTCTCCCACGAAAGCTCATGCGATAAATAAATCTGTTAGTCTTTAAAAGTGCCATAGGACTCTCTTGTTTTTCTGCAATACGCTTACACGGCTCTCCCTTCGGAATTAAAATAGTAGTGTTCATGATGGCCCTTCATGCTGTTCTGTACTGCATTTATGGCAGACACTTGAAATTGTCTTTGACTAGTTATACAACTGTTGATACTACTTCATGCAATGTATTAATTGGTTATAAACCTGTTAATCTAATATTTATGAATTCACTTCCCTCCATTTTAAAATGCAATCCTGCTACCTCTAAATATTTGGTAAAAATGATCATTTGGTTTTTGTAGATGGAGATGGCAGAGGAAGATAATAGTGGGGAAGAATACCCAAATGAAATTCATGATTATCTGTTAGCATTTGAAAAATCTCTTGGTGCTGTGGATGAGATGCTGAAGACTATGATGTCTGTTCCTAGGAGTGACCTTCTTCAAAAGGTAAAAAATAATCCCCACCAATATTCTTCTTCTTCTTAATAATATGTATTACAATGGTACTTAAGAACTGCAATCAAGACTCAAAGGCCCAGTTGTTAGGCATTGTATAGACAAATAACAGACAGTCTCTATGCCAGAGATCTATATTGAAATTAATAATTTTTACATTTATAGAACACTTCTCATCCTGAAGTAGTTCACAAGATATATATACAAAATAAGATTGAAATGTAGCCACCTCTGGGGTGAAATACATTAGTCAAATAGCACGCAATAGTGGGTCAGTAGGGTCATTTAGGCCAAGGATATTGGGGCTTATTCCCAACCTTATGAAAAGGGCCACCAAAAGCAGAGAGAGGAGCCATTTTCCCATAATTTTATGTGAAAGAATTTGCATGGTGAAGTCATGGTTCTCAGTTTATGTATCTGGGAAGAATAAAAGGATGAGTCGAATTCGAGATTTCAACTTTTGGTTCTAAGGAATCTAGGTATGCAGAACCTGATGCTTAGTCCACTATACTAGCCCTTCCAGCAGTATTAAGAGGGAGGTCTAAGGGAGTCTATAAATCATACTTTTTCAGCATGTAAATTCAGTGGGAGTTGTACTGCCAGAGGACTTCCAACAAACATCAATATATTTCTATTGCTTAAAACTCAATTTGTAGTTTCTCTTGTTGAGGTAAAAAAGCTCATACATAAGACTCTAACATGAATAAATTATGAAGAAATCATTCCTGAAAACATCAGTCCTTTGACAGTATCCATATTAGAGCTGGTCATCTGTACAATGATGTTATCCTATAAGACTAAAACAATAAATTGACTTTGACAGTCCCAAAAAATCCCCCAAAACAAACAGACAAAAAGCCCCAAACCAAAAAACCCCCACCTCATTACACTTTTTCCTTTGGTGTACAGCCTAAACTATTCCAACATACCTTGAACACACAATCTAATGTTTACAGTACTCGTGTTCAGTGATTGCCTGTGGCATACTAATTTTTCTAGAATAATTTTAAATGGATTTCAATAAGTTTTCTTGCATTAAAAAAATACTTTATTGTTATTTTGAGAAAAATGTTGGTGATAAAATGCGAGTTTTTTCCTGAGAGGTGGGCGTAGCAGATTCTAAGTACTTCTCAGCAGCCAGCCCATCACCTTTTATTAGCCTGTGGCATTAAATATTAGACTGGAGGAAAAGTGAATAAATATAAAGCAGGGAACAATCCTGCAAAGAGAGACTAAGACGACTTAGGTAGGGTCTAAACACAGTTTTTTCATCTGATGTAACTATTTTGGTTGGGGTGTGATTTCTCTCCCAAAATTGTTAAATCAGTAGAATCACCGGCTGAATCACTATAAAGATGTTTTATATCAGTATAGCTTATTCCTCTTCCCCTGTAGGATGAGGCCATCCTGATGCAACACATAAACTACTTTAAGTGTCCCAGTAAATTTAAAGCAGTACAATTTTCTTGTGTGTAGACAAGCCCTGAAGGATATTTTCCATCTCCTTGTTTCTGTGATAAAAGTACTCCTGGTAGCTAAATTGCCTGTATTAACAACACATTTAAGTACAATTGGCTGCAGAACCATGTTCCATAGGTTTCTTGTTACACACAGAATCTGGATCCCGTGGAATTATAATGTGCATGTTAATGAAAGCTACTGTGCATCTTGGGTAAAAACAATGCAACAGCAAATCACCTGTTTTTCTTTTTAGTTGGACCCTCTGGAACAAGCAAAACTGGATTTGGTTTCTGCATACACATTAAATTCAATGTTTTGGAGTAAGTATGCTGGACAAGGTGATAAGGAGAAGGAGACTTTCTAGTGGCCTTTTTAACACTTTTTAATGGCTGCAAATTTTAAATAAAATTTTAGTCATATATCAAGTATTCTTTTAGTTATTCTAAGAACCGATGTTTGCTATTGTTTTTAAATCAGGGTAAGTGTTGCTGAAATTCAAACTTAAAATTGATAATTGCATAGGCTAGCTACAAATATGTAAATGAGGGTGTTGGGTTTTTTTTTTTAAGCCTCTTCCGTCCCTTTTGGTTAACCATATTAGATTGGTACTGGGGTACTTGATTAGAATATTTTTAAATCACTTAGGCTCCAGTCCTGAAAACAGTCACATGTGAGCACATCAGTTCATCTGGGTGATGTTGGATGCTGGATTGGGACTTTAGCCATTCCTGCCCTTACATTTAACAGAACACCTTTTTTTTTTCCCTTGCAGTATACCTGGCCACTCAAGGAATCAGTCCCAAGGAACATCCAGTGAAACAAGAGCTGGTAAGATTCCTGTACAAAATGCATGTGCAAAGTCACACTTTGGGCTAGTAATAATAATTTTAAATATACATTTTTTTAAAAAAATCACTTCTTTTGCCACGCATGGGTGTAGTATATGCATGGCATTGTATAACTGTTGATATAACCTACTTAGCTCTTCAAGAAAGTTGGGATATTTTTAGTTCAAAACAGTATCGGCTGTTGAAAGCAAAGTTTTCAAGCCTTGTGAAATTGGAAAAGCAGAATAATATAAATGGTGTCATCCTGTCTTCCCTTTCCCTCACTTTTTGTTTGAGAATTGGGTTCTGAGCAGAAGAGCTTTTCACTTCTGTCTATTGAATGGAAAAACATTACATGTCTAATAATAATTTATAGCTTCCAGTATGGTGTTTTTTCCTATAAATACTTGGATTCATGTTAATCTCTGAGGCTGCCTTTTCTTACTCTGGTATGACTAAAAGTACAGCGTGGTTGATTTACTAGCGAAGACGGGAAAGATGCCCCCCTCCCTCTTTTCCAGTTCCTCCATTAATTCATTTTCTCAGCAGTAAAGAATCCAGTTCAGCAACAAAGCTAAAAGCTTTTTTGGCACCAGTTGTATGTGTACTGTCCAGTAATTCTGCATTAGTGACATATTTACAGCCAGTAATAAATCTTTTAGGTTTGTCTTTATATTCCATTTAGATACACGAGTACAATATGTAAGGTCTCCTATCTTGGAAATTCTGCTGACTTCAAAAATCAAATCATTTAGCTTGAAGGAAAAAATAGAAATAAAATGTATGGTTATCCATTTGAATTGCCTATGTAAATAAGAATATTAGATCTATGCTATATGAATATATTTTACTTATATTAATATTGGAGTACAAAGAAAGGTAATCCTACATTATCAAGGTAATAGTGTATATGGTTGACAAATACAGAAAATTACTCTTAATATCAAGAAAACATGTTCTGTTTTTTTAATTTGGATTTTGCAATGTGTAGTGTATCATGGGGAAAAATTGGATCATTAAGTTTGTGGTGATTCAGTTTCTGTTCCCTATTACTGTATTGGTACAAGTATTGCACGATTTTAATCTCATCTTTTTAAAAAAAAAAGCATAAAAATCTAATACAAGTGATGTACTGATATTTATTTGACAATTGCTGATGGTTTTAGTAGAAAATAGATCATCATCTTCTAGTTTCTTTTTACAAGTACCAATATGAATGAATAAATGGCTGTCTTCTGAGAGTAATGTGATGTTCTTATTGCTCATGTGGAAACAGCAATCAGAAATAGTCATTCTGTCACCACTTGTTTTGTCTTTTGAATTGTGCTCAACATGTACTTAGAAGTAGTACATGGGGTTTCAAATGATATTAATGAAACTCTGATTCAGCCTATTGGAGTTCATTGCTTCTGTCAAATCTGCTTTTTCCCTTGCTGATATGTGTAGGGTTGCCATTTGTTCTAATTAGCCATTTCAATCATACTAGAGAAATAGTACAATATACCACGAATTCATACCCTGTAAAGCTTAACCAGCTAAAACTACATCTTTTTACATGGGAACACTGGCCAGCATTTTTAGAGATCAGTTAAAGATGTGGGTGCTGATCATCCTTCAAAAAAGGGTCAGTGATTGAGGTTTCTGATTTTTAGATACCCAATGTAGAAAATTTTGGCCATGCATGTATATGACACACACGCTGTATGTATATGTATCATATACATATGATGTATGTAGTATATGTGTACGCAAAACCTATATATATCATCCATCATTTCGTTGTGCGTGTTTTATATAAAATATACATCACAGAATAATGGAGAGTTTCTTTAAAAAAAAAAAAAAAAGAGGGAAAAAAAAGAAAACCATGGTTTTTGGTTTTTTGTTGGACAGATTAGTATTTTGGATATAGTGGCTATTGTATTTAAGAGATTTGTGTATTTCAGCAGATATGTATTTTATATTTATGTAATGCAAATGTGGCTTAATTTTGCAGGCTTTACTTAGGCAAAATTCCTCTTTACTTCAGTGGGTGTATGATGTTTTTAAGGACTGAAAGTGCAGGCCAGTAGGTTGTAATGCCATTGGACAAGGAAGGTGCTGTGAGAATGAGGACCATACATCTACCTAGATATATAAAGACATTTGAAATTGTACCACTAATGGCAGACCTTATACAATTACTGATACAATTACCACTCGTTTTAGAAAAATTTTTAAAAGGGCAATCTTGACTTTGCAAAGAATTCACTAGCGTTTAAACAGAGATGAAATATTTTATTCTGCTGTGTATGATGGGAATGCATGATGTTCCTTATGCTTTGTTCTCACTGATCTTTATTTTGATAGTTCATGTCTTCACAGAATAATAGTAGATGTGCTTTTTATTTAATATCTTGCAGGAGAGAATAAGAACGTACATGAACAGGGTCAAAGAAATAACAGACAAGAAAATGGCATCCAAACTGGATAAAGGAGCTGCAGCAAGATTTATAAGAAATGCATTATGGGAACCAACACCTGAAAATGAGCCTAAATTGAAAACTTCTGCTAAGGCAAAAAAGAGAAAAATGAACTAACTTTTTTTTTCTTTTGGTTTTATTTATGTGTTCAGTTAGGAAGACAACTAGAAAATTATTTTTTAAATTGTGTTTTGTACAAGTTTTGCAACTCATAAATGGTATTTTATAATGGCAATTGATGAACTAAGCTTTTAGCAAAGACCTAAACTGTAGAGCTACATTTTACTCTGCACAGTTTCAACTGAGCTCAATACATGTGTCTAACTGAAAGTAAATTTTGGTTCTTGGAGATTAGCTTTAAAGCTTGGCTCTTTAAATGAGAACGAACTAATCATTTTTGCCAAATCTTTGTTGTAATGTGGTAATTCATGATTTGCTTCGCATTCTAATAATTTTTGCAGTAATTCTGAGTGGTTGAAACTGTATTTTCTTAGTTATTGCTAAATTTAATCCTGAATATTCAGACAGTCACAAATGATGGACACCTAGTCTTTAGTTCGTGTATTGTTCATGTAGGAGCCACTGCTTTTCGAGTACATCTTTGTATGTTCTGCTCTACAAATATCATATAATATCCTTTGTATTGCTTGTATTAAATATACATGATGCCTCCTTTTCAATCTCTTCCCTTGAATAAATGCTGTTCATGGCCTTTTAATATTTCCAAGGCCCTTAGGTATGGATGAGAGCTGAGTGCTAGCGCTCCACGCTTAGTAGGATATACTCTAAGAATGGTGGGAATATGGCTCCCCCCCTTGCTGTTCCTTTGGATACTGTGTGCAGAAAGTTTTCTCTCGTACAGTAAAAAGTATTTAAGTACTAGGCAAATGCTCTGTTATATGTAAGGCAGGGCTTGACGAACCCGGGGCACCATGGCGCTTAGCTCCACCATGGAATTGCAGCGGCAGAGCACTTCTGGCACCTAAAAATAGAGCCAGTGCTACCTGTAGCAGGGCTCAGGATTCAGTGGTGGGGGGCTCGGCGGCGGGTGGGTATCCCAGCTGGGCAGCAATTTTGTTGAGCCCTGATGTTAGCTTTGATTGATTTGCACTCTTTTTGCAAGTGTGTGTATTCTTAATCTGTTGAGAATTTGTTCAGGAGAGCCTTATTAGATCATAAACAGAGTTCTGTGGCACATTTAAAGACTAACAGATTTATTTATCAGATTGATTTATGTGCTTTTGTGGGAGAAAATCCCACTTCAAAGTGTCTGACGAAGTGGAATTTTCTCCAACAAAATCTCATGCAATAAATAAATCTGTTAATCTTTAAAAGTGCCACAGGACTCTGTTCGTTTTTTTTGCAGCAGACTAACACAGCTACCCCTTTGGAATTTTATTAGATCATGTTTCAGTAAACTGCAAGCTTACAAGTCTTGATTTTTTTCGTTCTTTTTCCAGTGGAGAAAAGGTTTTTGTTTTTATACTGTGGCTGTGTCAAGGGTGGGTCATGTATCTGTGATCAGAGTGTGCTCTGATTTGAAAGGTGGAGGTGCTGGCATCAGTGATGGGATGACCATAAATTGTTACTACCTGGTTGCAAATGGAGGCTCCAGTATCAAACATATTGGGTTAAATTTACTCCTGTCCTTACCTTTGTATAATTAAGGCCTCCGTCCCACAATTTACAGTGTATAGGCAATAGGGACATTCTTGCACAGAGTTAATTGACTTAATTGGGGGATTCTTGGGTGTACAAGGGTCTGTCCTGTTGTAAATTGCATGATTGGGGCCTCGCACTGGTGCGTAATGTGTAAAATTCTGTCAAATTAGAATGGTAGCATTTTATATTTTGCTTTTCACCACTGTAAATGAAAATGCAAGGTATAGTGCAATGGTGAATTAGGCCACTGAACCAGTCCTAATCTCCTGTACTTTGTATTGGGTCTCTCAGCTGTTAATTGACTCTTGCTCATTCAAATTGAATTGTTAATTTAGAGTTGAGTTATGTTGGATTTCTCTCTTATACTCCAATGAAAGCTGTTGGATATGCCGTGGAAAGTTAGTCCTCCATAGTTATTCTGAAGAATTATGCCATCACGTGCTTACATAGAGTCTAGACTAATTTGAATGAGATGCTGTAACTAAAGCTGTCTCTCAGCTGACCATTCAGAAATGTATTTCTGAAAGTAAATGTTTTCATAAACTGTCCTATTAAGTTTATTAAGCACAAATGCTAATGCTTTTGCATCTTAAGAAAATGGCTTTGTGAATGTTTTGATGAGGAATGAACAAGCCTAATTAAATATATAAATAGCTTTTACGCTGATTTCTGGAATAACTGCTACTATTTGTTCTAACAAAGGTTTTTCCTCCGGCAAATACTCATTTACAGGCATAATTTTACTGCCACAAGTAGTCTGGTGGATTATCCATGGAGCCACTCGCATGAGTTGTGTATATGTTAACTGTGCAGAAGTGTGTTCTGGATCAGGATCAAAATAAGGACACTTAATTCCCTATATAAAGAGAGATATTTGTGTACTGAAAAATGCGAAGTTGTACGACTCATTCATTTTACTTTTTTTAACCTTACACTATTTTCACAACCGTAAGTTAACATAAGAATCAATAGTGTAAATCAATATTGTCTGTGCTCTTTGTGATAGGAGTTGGGGGGAATTTACTCCCTTTGGAAATCTCTGTCCTTTTGGATCCTGGTCCTGCAATGACCTCCATTTATGTAGACCATGCTGCAGAGACCCACTGACTCCACCAATAGGGGTTCTATGTGGTGCAGGGCTCATTGGGTACAGAACTTATTATAGGATCAAGTGTTAATCTAAAGCTGGCCTGAGGTGTTGATCTATATAAACTGGGGGCCTATTCGTTATTCTTAACATTGGTGAACAGGATTATAAAAAGACATAGGCTAGTTCAGGCCATGTAACTGCTAGACATATAGATACAATAGATTATTTTGATAATGTGTGCTTAATGCATATTAATATATATGATATCAATAATGCCTGTTGCTAAAGTGATTTTTTTTTTTAAAAAAAGTGTCTAAAAATCACTCTGTATCACACAGCCTTCAAAGGGGATGATTAATGCTCTGTTTACTCAGTTCTCGCCTCTAGTCAGCCTGTGTGTGCTAGGGAGCCAGCTGCCCTTTTCAGTCCTAGGGGAAAACACCGGGCCAGCAGCCATCTTAAAGAAAGGCATTAAAAAAAAAAAAAATTGTTAGAAGTTCTAGAAAGAAGCTTCTTAAAGTTTCATCTACCTAGTAAAAAGAAGAGGTATAGTCTTGGGCAAACAGGATGGTTAGCTAAACTCTGTGCAGTTCTTACTATGACTTAGAACAGGGGTCTCACACTCTAGGGTGCGGTGCGGTGCATGCGGCCTGCCCTGGAAGCACTGCCGACACCAAGCTCAGCTCGGTCGGCAGCAGGACTCCGGGCGGGAAGCAGGCGGCTGCAGCCCAGCTGCCGGCTCCCAGCCAGCGGAGGGGCTTGGCACTTGAAAAGCCTCGCGGGCCTCGGATTGAGAGCCCCTGGATTCCAGGTCTCATCACAGGCTTCAGGAGGTAGGTCGGTGGGCTGTGTGTTTGGGACCCCTAACTTAGAATCGGAGAAGTACAGGACTGCAAGGGCCCTTGGTAGGTCATCTGGTCCAGTCCCTTGCCCTGAAGCAGGAATATCTCGACCAGTGATTCTCAACCGCTGTGTTGCGACACCGTGTCACAGGCTAGCAGACTGCGGCCAAAAGCCCTCTCCTCCCCACCCCTCCCCCCATTGCCAAAAGAGCTGCGGTGGCAAGCAGCTGGCCCTTTAAATGCTGCTGCTGAAATGGAGAGGGTGCTATTCGTGCTGCCGAAAGTGCTTTGGGTGGCCGCTTTTTTGCTGTGGCAGGGCCTGCCTCTGCAGCTTCCCACTGCTGCATTGTCTTTGTGGGCAGCTTTCGGCGGTGAGGGCCAAAAGTGCTGGCTGCTGCCATGGTGTGTTGCGCCCTCCTAAACGTGTCACAATACTGAGAGGGATGAGACCATCCCTGAAAGGTGTTGGTCTGTTTTTAAAAAGCTCCAGTAATGGAGATTTCACAGCCCCCTTAGGTAATTTGTTCCAGTGCTTAACTACCCTTACAGTTTGGAAGTTTTCCAAATGTCTAACCTAAATCTCCCTTGCTGCAGTTTAAGCCCATTACCTCTTATCCTGTTCTCAGTGGTTAAAGAGAATAATTTATCACCCTCCTCTTTATAACAACCTTTTACGTATTTGAAGACTGTTACCATGCCCCCTTCTCTGGCTTTTCTTCTTCAGACTAAACAAATTCAGGGTTCTTTTTTTTCAGTCTTTGCTCATAGGTCATGTTTTCTAGACCTTTAATAATTTTTTGTTTCTCTGCTCTGCACTTTCTCCAGTTTGTCCACATCTTTCCTGAGGCCTGGTGTCCAAAACTAGACCTGCTACTCCAGCTTGTTATAAAAGTGCTGAGTAGAGGGGTGGCTTGCTTACAACACAGCTAAAACATCCCAGAATGGTGTTCACTTTTTTTGCAACACTGTGACATTGTTGACTCGTATTCAGTTTGTGATTCCCTATAATCCCCAGCTTCTTTTCTCTATCTAGTAGTCTTTCTGGGCTACTATTTCCCATTTTGTATTTGTGCAATTGATTATTGTTAAATGCAGTACTTTGTATTAGTCCTTATTCAATTTCATCCTATTTATTACAGGTAATTTTTCCAGTTTAAGATCATTTTGAATTCTAGTCCTGTCCTCAAAGGCGATCACAACCCCTCCCAGCTATGTATTGTCCATGAATGTAAAAATGTAGTCTATGCCATTATCCAGGTGATTTGTGAATATGTAGAATTAAAGCCAGTATAAAGTAATACTTATAAGCTTTGGTAATCACAATAAGATTTATAGTTTCATAGGCAAGTTTCACTTGAATACCAAACTATTAAATATCCCAATGAAGTGTTAACAGTCAGGTTAAAAATCTCTACAGATGAACTGTAAGCACTATACCTTTCCAAGCAGTAGATGGTTGTAATAAACTCAGTATAAAAAACTTTACAAATTACCCTTGGGAAGAACAGAACAGGCATCTTAAAGTGAACTTTTCTGTGTAAACTGTAAAAGCTTGTTAACTTCATTAAAAATTGAAGGACACTTAATTCCTGTGGCATTACATTGTAAGAGGAATTTTGAAAAAAAAATTTTACAACACAATTTTCTGAATTTTCCTTTACCTTCTATTACAACTCTTTTTGTTTGTGTTATAAAAGGGTAATGTCAGGTAGGGACCATACTTGACATTCAGTTAGGTGCACAGAGCATACAGGTAAATGTTTGTTTAATAGGAAGTAGCCCAGTAAATAACTCCCAACTTATGCGTGAGTAGGAGGCAGTCAAGTCAGTTCTTGGTGCAATAAATCACCTCATAGGTACGTAGTTGGCAGTCAAGCGCATGTGCCAGGGTAAGTGGTGTGGCCTTATATAGATAAAGGAATCTCTGAAGTTTTGTTCCAAAGGGGTAGTTGTGTTAGTTTAGTTCAGCAAAACAAACAAGGAGTCCTGTGGCACTTCTAAAGACTAACACATGTATTTTTCGCATGAGCTTTCGTGGGAGAAGTTTTGCATAGCTCTATAGTACTCAAGGCTGGGGTGGTTTTGTGTGGGAATTTTCTAATCTGCTGATACTGTACTCAACAGAAGCTCATCTTTCCTCATATTTTCTGTAAATAGGACTACACACAGCGTACACGTCAGCATAGATCACTGTCGTGAAATAGGCTCTGAAATTCAGGACAAAGACGGCAGTCATAGCACAAAGGATCAGAAAGCACTTTACCTACAAAATAGCCTCAAAATAGGTTCTGTAGTTAAATTTACCAGCAGGTAAACCTGAGGCACTGAATATGAATGACTTGCTCTCATTCATCTATTCTGTTTATGACTGAACCAGAGTAAGAAGTGAGAATTCTGGGTCTCAGCCACTATAATCAGGCAGTCTGATCCTCTTTGCATGGCCTAGTTAAAGGGCCTGTTTATGGGATAACTACAGGAGGGACTGGAGGTAAAAGAATCCTCACTCTTCTCTTGTGAACCCACTAGTCATTCAGCTGGAACTGCCCACAAAACCTTTCTTCCCACCCCACACACTGTTTTGGAGTATGTATGTCTAGGAGGCTGCTAAATCCCGTCTTGCGTGTTCAGCAGAAATACAGCACTTATGTGGCAGTTCAGTGGCTGGCAAGGAGTGCTCTCTTATCTCTCTGGTGTAACTGTGGAGTAATTCTAATGACTCAGAGGAGTTCCACTAGATTTATGCCATTGTAATCGTAGATAATTAGGGGGGGAAGGGATCTCAGGAGTTCATCTAGTCCAACCCCCTTCTCAAAGCAGGACCAACCGCATCTAAATCATCCCTGCCAGGGCTCTGTCAAGCTAGGCCTTAAAACCTGCTAAGGATGGAGATTCCAGCCAGTCCCTAGGGAACCCATTCCAGTGCTTCACCACCCTCCTAGTGAAAAAGTATTTCCTAATATCCAACCTCGACCTCTCCCACTGCTCCTAGTTCTGCGATCTGCCACCACTGAGAGCAGCCTGGTTCCATTATCCCTGGCACTCCCATTCAGGTAGCTGAAGGCTACTGTCAGTCTTCTCTTCTGCAGACTAAACAAGCCCAGTTCCCTCAGCTTCCCCTCGTAAGTAATGCAGAGAAACTTTTGAACATGTCTCGGGATTAGTTGGGGCCACAGCTGTGACTAGGAACAGGGTTGTGGCCATAAGCCATGTCTGGAGCTGCAGCCCAGGCTGAAGGTGTCAGACCTGCAGAAGGTGTGCACTCTCCACATCTCTGTAGGGGCTGGCCCAGGCCCCACTGCGCCCCCTTGAACTTTCCTCTGTAACCACCTACCAGGGCATGCGTGCATGCGACTAATGCAAGAGGCAATAACTGTCTCACTTAGCAGATAGTGTAATCTGAGCAAGTAAACTGCTGCCAGTTTATAATTCTATTTGTAATACTTGTTAATGATCTGCTTACAAAAAACCCCAGCATTAAATACTGGAAACATTGTGGTGCATTGAGAGTTTTCAACATACTGTGGGGTTAATAACAGTAGCAGTAACTTAGTCCTAACCTGTTCCCAAATGTAGAATGTTTTTAACCAGTGTTTTTTTTGGGTAAATAATAGGTGCTGGTACCGGGCAGGGACCTGTGACTGCCGGCAGCAGCAGGAGCCGGAGCCACGTTGCTGTGAAAAAGGTGCCAATACTTAGTACCCTTGAGTACCAATGCAAAAAAGGTGCTGGTATTCAGTATCCCTGAGTACCATCACAAAAAAAGCCCTGGATTTAACTAACTTTAAGTGGGAAGAGATATTTTTTTCTCTGGTAATTTTATGTACTGTAATTACTTACCTTTAACGCACTCTGCCATTAGTGGTAGGGTCTATGCCAAATAATTTTAGCATTGACACAGAGTTAGCTTTGATCTGTCAGAGTAGGGCTACCCTAAAAGACTGAATGATTGTAAAATTTAAAAAGACAGCAGGTAGCTAAACCTGACTCTTGTACAGTCCAGAGGGTTTAATTTCAGTAAGTAATACACAGAACAAAAATGATGTTAGACTTAAAATCAAATACTGGGATTTATTCATTACATTAATAGTATTTAAATGCTTTTGTTACCTCCACTGTAACCATGCATGAGATAAGGAATTGCCATTCATAGTGACTACAAATGAAATGGGTTATTCTTGATATCCAAGGTTTCTTGTTCATGCCTGACAAGAAAATTGTCAGCTATACATTTTACTTATTTAAGCAAAATTAAATATTTAAGTTAGGATGGGTTTCACTGAAATCTATGGCAAATTGCCCTTTAGTATGTATTCCAAAACCCCTAACAGTTTATTTAAAAAACCAGTTAGGATTGCTAAATGGCAAACTGTAGTCTTCGCTCTCACTTGTCTACAAAAACAAGCACTTAACAGCAAGGATACTGCTAATTAAGGCATAGTAAATCTTACACTGCCCACATAATAACACATTTATGCAGTATAAAGAAATGCATATTTTATCTCAATACAGAAATCTTAATTCTGGTGCACCAATGTTTTTCTTTGTGTTTTCTGGAGTGTTTTTAATCTGATGTTTGCTGTTAAATATTTACTATTTAGGGGTAGTAGTAAGTGAGAAATACTATTAGAATTTGTTGGTAACGATATTACCAGTTGATAAAGCACATAACTGCTCTTTCTGATTTTTTTTTTATGAAGTGTAATAGGAAAAGTGTGTAACACTTGATGCATGGTTAAATTATGTTTATATATGGACTTAACATTTCAGGCTGATCAATACGTCATTCATGTGCATCTATTCTTTTTCAATGCGGTTTGTATTTGTATTCTGAAGTTGCTGATGACAGAATAGTGCTATTATTTATTTTGTCAGCTAAGATTGTGTTATGATAAAATATGCATTTAATGTATACTTGATAAGAATGTGTTTTGTGTATTACGTGGGCAGTGTGATATTGAGGATTTCTTCATTAGGAATGTCCGTGTTTTTTAGGTGTTCGTATTTTGAAGATTGTGATAGTTTAGTATATGGTGGATTAACAACTATAACATGTTTTGAAATGAAGTTGTTTGTCTGGAATTTCCCAAGTTTTAAAAAACAAAACCATTTTTTTCCATTTCTGTAGCTAAATGAGAATGCAGCGTTTAAATGAGTGGGGTGGAGGCGTCACTAGATAATTAAATTAAAGGAGCCAGTGTTACTATGCAGGCTCCTATAGAGATCTGCTTTATTCAGTGTGTGCTTGACACAATACCATGTTCACTATTTATCTAAGGGCCTGATTCAGAGCTCACCGAGATCTATGGGAATTTTTCCATTGATGCCAGTGATTTTGGGATTGGGCCCTATATTAGCCCGGCACCGTCAGGGGCGTAGCTAGCCCTTGCTTTCTGGCCCGGCCCCTTACTCTTCAGGGTGGCCCTAGCCCAGGGGTCTGCAACCCAAAAGATAAGAAGAGCCATTTTTGAAAATTCCTTCAATAACAAAGTGTTTGGAGAGCCGCAATGGGTGTAGCTTCCTGGTGGGAGGTGCAGGGAGGTGAGCCAGGATTTCTGCTGCAGGGTCCCCTTATGCAGGAGGGGGGAAGCCTGGAGCTTGGCATGGGCTGCCCGTGGGGTCCCTGGTGGCTGGGGGAAGCCCAGAGCCAGGCATGGGCCTCCTGCAGGGTACCCCGGTGGTTGGGGGAGCCCAGAGCCGCAAGGGGGCAGCCAAAGAGTCCCATGTGGCTCCAGAGCCACAGGTTGCAGACCCCTGCCCTAGCCAGTCCTGCTTCTGGCCACATGACTGGAAGCTTCCTGCCAGGTGCCTACCAGCTAGAGTGTCGGGAGGGGGAGAGGCAGTCTGGCCCCTGCCATGGGGCCATAGTGGAGCAGTAGCCACCCCTGCCTCTCAGCCCACGGCTGCTCCTCCACCTACAGTGCTTGCTTGCACTTCTGCCAGGGTCTGTGATGGATGGTGGGCCTGCTGGTCCACCCGGACTCAGCCGTAGCTATGCCCCTGAGCACTGTACGGCCTTTGTTCTCTCCAGACTTTGGTAAAAAGAGCTAACTAGTCAGGTATTGGACCTACGTCAAGAAGGTAGGTCTCTTAATTTCACAGCGATTAATCCATTACACAATAGTATATTTCGGCCAAATGATGATAGCTTCCTGTCTCTTAGATATCCCACTTGAAAAGATGTATTTAATAAAAGATTTGATCCAGATCTGTAGATCTGAAAGCACTTAACAAGGGGTGGATAATCCAGTCTCGTAACTGGCTTAACTAACTAAACAGATTTTGATCGACATGAGACAAGGTGCAGGTTTGGCACCCAAGAAATGAGGATTCTGCTTCTTGCTTTGCCACAAATTTGCTTTCAAGGAATGGCAAGAGATTTTGAAATCACTGGACGATGGACCTGTGAGCAAACCTTGAAGGCCAAGAGACATGTTGGAGGAATAATTTGATCAGAACCTGGAATTTCTGTTCAAAACAGAATGGTAGCCCTGACTGCTTGGGAGGCCAAACTTGCAAACCTCTTCTCAACGTGGGTTTTCTTGCCCTCCATTAGCCTCACTGACGCAAAATCACCTAGGATTTTGGCATAAACCACTTTTTCATGGTTTACACCAATGGCCATTTTCTTAAACATTTTTCTCTTCCTGCCTTTGAATGCTAATCTTTCATGTGCCAAAGACAAGTATCTATGTAGATTACATGTTTTGTGGTGTAATGTAACAATGAAATTTAATTGGCTGCTCAGAATTATTCAACACTGATTTCCAAAAACGCCCAATTTAATCAGGATTCTCAAAAAATGTTCTAAGTGTACGACTTGCCCTCAAAAAAGCAAAGATTTCTTTCTTGGAATTAAAAGGGGATCAAAATCAGCTTCATCATGGGACTCTGCTGGCAATGTTATCTATGGACAGGCTACCAGTTCTCCATAGTACGAACTACACCCACCTGCGGAACGTAGAATCCTAGTTTTACAGCTCCAGCTGCAAAGGCATCTGACACTTTGACAGAAGTAGGTGCTCTGTCCTCTATAGAAGGATTTTATGGTGGTTTTAAGTTGTACCCAAGCACTAGTGGACAGCAGACTCTCATAAGCCCCGCTACTGCACTTGTGTAACATCCAAGCACTTTCGATTGCCTGAAGGGGTGCTCTCTGTGCACATCTGAGTGTAGAATCTAGCCCACGGCTTCTGCTCTCACTGAAGCCAATGGTAAAAATAAAAACCAAACCTTCTATTGACATCAAAGAGAGCTGGATTGGGCCCCAAATTATCCACAGCAAAAGTCGCTTACAACTTTGCTTAATTACAATATTTTTCCCAACACAGCTAGTGCACAACTGTTCAAAGAGATTTATTGTTCTGGAAAGTTTGAAGTGGTAGTAAAAAGCCATTTTGGAGCCAGGTAGCAACTAACACTAAACAAAAGCTAACAGAGTTCTGTGGCACTTTTAAAGACTAACAGATTTATTTATCGGATGAGCTTTGTAATTTCAGATCAGCTTAATTGTTTTTTTGGTGGCCTGCAACATGAAAAGGGTTGGACTATTTATTTCACACTTTGCAGAAACGTTCCTTTTTCCCTGCAGTGTAACTCTTCAGGCCAAGTAAACTTTCCGAGGCAGGGTGCTAAGATGGGCCATAAGAGTGGAAACTGGTTGAAACCTAAACTATGGAAATACTACATCCATTGCATAGCAGAGATGTCATGCTGCTGAAATAGGTCGTTTGGGGGAAAAAAAAATCTTTCTACCCTTGTTATTCTGAAGTTTACTTGCTATGCTAACCTTCTTTTTAAAAAAACTTGTTCAGGCTTTGGTAGCTTGGGGGCCAAAGTCTTGTTTGCTTTATATATTATCATTTTATAGTGATCAGTGTATTAGAAAAAAACACATTAGGCGCCTGCAATTTCACATTGTAGGTTTTCTTCTTTTTGCTTAATTTGCTTTGAATCATATTGCTTCCAAGAAGTGACCCAGCAAAAGGGCGTGCCTGAGCTCTACTACACAGAGCAGTCTCAATTCTCCTAACACAGCCGGAGTTGTGTATTCATTCTTTTTATTTCATTTCTGCTTTTCAAGCAGACACACTTGTAGAGAATGTTTCAAGCTACCACTAAAATGATGCCTCCCGGTTGAATTACATGTCCTCTGTTGGGGTGGGTCTCAGAGACGCGGAATAGTGAGTGAGTTCTGGTGGTGTAAAAAGCAGAGTTGATGCTAGTCAGTTTTCATTAGCTGCATTGAAGAAGAAAGAGCAACTTGTGTTTACTACTAAGCTGTGTAAATGTGTCATGGAAATCTGGGAGGAATAACGGCTATATGCAAGGGCAAGGTCTCAATTTTGTTAAGTGATATATTTCAGAGAGGGTACTAAACATTTGACTGAGGATAAAAAGCTTTATAAATTGAACATTTAAGAGTCTGTCTTTTACTTTTCAGCGTAGTGTTGCTGCATGCATCATTTTGATTTGGCAGCCTCCAGTGAACGGAGGGAGGGATTTCAGTTTAATAATTCAGCACTGGAGGAAGCTTCTCTTCAATCTAGTGTGGACACATTCAATGCTAGACTTTGAAACCTGTATTAAAGTGTGGAAAATGGGTCTGGTTCACCTTTGTTACTCCCATTTTACACCAGTAGAATAGCCTTGATTTCAAAGGAAGCAGGAGAAAATACGCAAGAGTGAATTAGAACCAACTCCAGACCTCCAAAAATTCATGGCAATACATCTGCAATATTGTGATTCAGAATAGACGTGAATAATGTCAGCTAGGGACACTTGCAAACAGACTATGAAAAATATAGGAAAAGGATAGGGCCAGATCCTCAGCTGCTGTTAATTGGTGCAACTCCACTGCAGTCAACGGAGCCATGCCACCTTACATCACTTGAGGATCTGGCACATAATGAAATGGTCATTAATGTTAGCCCTTATGATATTAATTACATTTTTCCAGAACATATTTAAGCACGGGTTTGCTTCCCACTTTTTTCTTCATCATTAGTAAGTTTTTGTCCCCTTAAGAACAAATTAGTCATTGTTTAAAACCACAATCACCTCCCCCCTTGTTAAAGATGAAAGATACAGTGATAATTGTTTATACTATCCTAGTTGATAATATATTTAATTTGTCGCCTTGGGCTGATGAAATCTACTCCCCAAGCACATGCAAGAGAGAAAACATGTTTCCAGGGAGAGGGGTTTTCATGGAAGCTGTTAGCATCATAAGGTGTTGTATGTGAATAAGAATGGCCATATGGGGACAGACCAATGGGCCATCTAGTCCAGTATTCTGTCTTCCGACTGTGGCCAACTGTATGATACATATATCCTGATAATGCAGGGCAGCAAACTTCTTCCTCATTGCAGCTCGAAATCAGAGTGTATTAATGAAATGCTAGATGGGGAGATGGCTTGGATAAGGTCAGTTCTCCATTCCTTTACACACGTTTAACACCAGTTTAACTCCTTTGATTTCAGTGTAGCCATGCTGGAAAAAACTGGGGTAACGGAACGCAGCACCAATGTATGAATCCACCTGCATATCTATGCAGAGAAAACCTTAACACACTAAGGTGACTTCCAAAAGCCACTGCCATTCCTCCCTGTCATAAGTGACCTCTTCTTAGAAGGTCCCAGTGAAATTTGCTTGACCTTCATTAAAAGGCCACATCTGCTAAGCAGCTAGTATTTGTTGGCCCTTTGTGGTCTTTAAATCAGATTTCCTTTTATTATAGAAGTAGCAACATCCCTATTGAGGTTGCGTAAGAATTTCCATTATAACACACTCTTTTCAGTGACTTATCATTTTCCCAAACTTTAACTACTTGGACTGTAATTTTCAGTGCTCGATCTCTGCCATAGGCTGAGATTTTTATTCTGGAAAGTTTGAGGAAAACTATTACAGTTCTCAAGAATGAGGCTAGTGAAATAGAGGTTTTGCCAATGTGAGGAAATATTTCTGGCCATATCTTTTGTAAGCGCTGTAGCACCCCCATAGTTTGGCATGGGAAGTTGACGGTAGGGGTATAATCCTGAGGCCAGAGCCTGGCCTGGTGAAAATCTGTCCACATTTCGACCTCACTTAAGCCCTGAAAATTGCCATCACATGCCAAATGCACTCTGCACGAGACCCACTAAGCCTCTTTCAGAGTTTTGATAAGCCACACAAGTATAGAAAAAAATCAGTAGTTTCACAAGTTCCAAAGAGGTAGCCGCGTTAGTCTAGGTCAGCCAAACAAACAAGGAGTCCTGCGGCACTTGTGAAGACTAACAAATGTATTTATCGCATGAGCTTCCGTGAGAGAAAATCCCACGTTGTCAGATTTTCTCCCACAAAAGCTCATGCGCTGAATACATTTGTTAGTCTTTACAAGTGCCGCAGGACTCCTTGTTTGTTCAGCAGTTTCACAGACTCCCACGTGAGAAAGGACCAGTGTGACCATCTAGTTTGACTGCCTGTGTGACACAGACTGTAGAACTGTCCTGGAATAGATCTTTCAGTGAAATGTCCCATCTTGATTTAAAAATTTTCAGAGCTAGAGAATTCACCACCAGCCCTTGGTAAATTGTTCCAAGAGTTAATTACTCTTGCTGTCAAAAATGTACATATTTCCAGTCTGAGTTTGTCTAACTTCAGCTTCCAACTTTTACTGTTACACCGTTGTCTGTCAGAGTGAAGAGCCCAGTATTAAATACTTGTCCCCCAAGTAGCGTAGCATCTAGTAACTGAGGACAGATTTATGCCTTGCCCTTTGTGCATCTGCAGTATGATACAGGACCAGATCTACAGCTGGTGTAAATCAATGTAATCGTCAATGACATCAGTGGAATGACAGTGATTTACACTTGCTGAGGATCTGGCCCTGTATCATTGTGCATATTGACGAAGGGCAGAGCCATAAAACTGGCATTACCTAACTTTTGATGCTTGACTTTGCAACCTTAACAACCTCCTTTTAACAGAGTATTTTA
The DNA here is from genome assembly GCA_007922175.1 of Pelusios castaneus. NCBI lineage: Eukaryota > Metazoa > Chordata > Testudines > Pelomedusidae > Pelusios > Pelusios castaneus. Next base: position 10,117,160 of record ML685758.1, read on the forward strand.
AAGTGGTTTATATTTCATACTTTTAAAAGTTGCGGGGCTGCAATGTGTATTTAGATGCACATGCACTGTTCTCAGTTACATTGATGACAGATTGGAATAGCTTTTATATCAAATGGATGCTGACTTCACGCAAATTAAAATCTGGTTTAATGTATCCCCTTTAATAGCAATCCACTGGAGCCTAACTATGGCCCCGTCTTGTTGTTCTGCATTAGAGACGCACAGCATTTTAAGTATTTTGCCACGGCTCAAACCATGGAAAAGGACTCCTAGCTGTCTCTTCAAGCCAGTGAAGTTACTCCAGGTTCATATTGGTATAACTGAGCTCACTATTAAGATGAGGGGTATTAAGCAGTACAAAGAGAGGTGTCCTAATTTCTGTAAACATAGCGTACGCCCAAGCCATTAACAAAGATTCCAAACTCAGCTTCATCATTTAAATAGGATTAAATCAAAGATTATGGTAGATAAGTGAATCACTTCTGGGAAGAACTTAATATTTCCAGAGATACCTGTTCCCCACAGTGTAATTTTTTAAAAATCATGGCAAACTTCCCAGATCCAGACCTGGTCTGCTTACTCTCTTCTTATTAAACATTTTAAGCATGCAAAATCCTTTTCTTCTTTGCCTTATGCCCTGAAATCTTGGGAAAAATTGTACTGTCAGCAAATTAAGGGCAAGATCCTGTCCTCGGATATGCACACGCTGACTGCAGTGGAGGAGGGTTGAAGCCACAATGAAAATGGGGAAGAGTGCCCTCCTTGCTCACTGATGCTTGCTTTGATCACTAAACCACTTAAGGTTCTGGACATCAGGCCTAAAGTTTTCCTTCTAACATGCCCCACTATGTGCTCAGTGCTGGTCCCTGTACGGGCAAAAAGCGTCATTCCCTTCCATGGGGGTTTTATGTACAAATGGACAGCAAGATCAGACCTTCCATTAGCCACTATCAGATTAGTTCGGCAATGCAGTCTGATGTGAAGTGGCAAGAATTTAAATGGGAACCTCTGTATTTAGATTTGCCATTGTGTATGATACAAAATGAAATATTAACAGCCAGAGCAAATGCTTAAGGAAGCAGTTCCCCAATGAAAGGTATCATGGGGTAAGACTGGGTGCTTTGACATTCAGGAACATCGCTGTGTCAACACTTGCCATTTGCCACTACAGTTTTCCACCAGTGTGACTGTTAAGTGGTAGCATCATTGGGAGCTATGGAGTAGACAGGCTTCTGGCATTTTCACCCTCTTGTCTCCCCTTGTTCAGAATTGGTGGACAGTAGAGCGGTTAAAACACCATCTGCTGCAAAGACTCTGTCAGAAAGGACCAGTATGATTATCTAATCTGATCTCCTGCACAATGCAGGGCACAAAACCTCACCCACCCACTCCTGCAATAAGCCTCTAACCAATGACTGAGTTATTAAAGTCCTCAAATCATGATTTAAAGACTAAGATACAGAGAATCCACCAGCAAGTGAGCCATTCCCAATGCTACAAAGGAAGGCAAGAATCCCCCAGAGCCCTAGCCAATCTGCCCTGGGGGAAAATTCCTTCCCAAATATGGCAGTAATCTACACTAGAACTCCCACCAGTGGGACGTTTTCATGGAGGAAGGCTACTTTTGATGAAGGCTTTTGAACGGGCTTGGATCAGTTCCCTTTGTTATTGGTTCTATTACACATTCTATTTGCAAGTGTCAGTCTATTTATATTTTCTTTCCACTGGGTGGCAGCAAAGGAGCATTGAAAATTCAGTAGCCAACACAGAGGGCTTACGCATTTTTAAAGCATTAAAAGAAATCCTCTTGTGGCTTGGAAAAAATGTTATAAATACAAAACTATTATATACTTAGGGTAGATGAGATCCCTTCACATGCCTTTCCCACCTCACAGGTAGTCGTAGTGGCAAATCCAGCTTATTTACCAAGTTATTTCTTTTTAACAAGGCCATGGTTATTGTAGTAGACAGTACTATGGCTTGTAAACATCAGCTGATTTTCGCAGCTTTTATGAGCAAACAGTTATATTACCATATGCTCCGCTTCTTTTCTCTACGACGTCTGAGGGAGATTTTACAAATGTGCATCTGTGTTGTGATCTAATCGGTGGATAGTTTGAAAGGTAATCCATTGATTTGTCAATTCCTCTGAGAGCATGGGTCTGTTTCTCTCTCTTGACTTACACCAATTTTATGCCAGTTCAGTGATGTTGATTGGATTTGCTCACGTGTAAGTTAGAAGAGGATCAGGCCCTATCTGTTCATTCATTTTTATGCCTTTACTTGGCGTTCTACTTGACCAAACATAAAAGTTAGCCAAAAAGCAGTATTTCCCTGCTACAACTCTGAGACCTCAGGCCCTCGGTTGGTGTAAGTTGGCATAGTCCCACTGACTTCATGGAGTTGTGCCGATTAAGGATCTTGCTCTGTTTGTGAGGGTGCAGGAGAGGAAAGCTGTCAGCTAGCATCAGAGGTGGATCGGGGCCTCAGGGCCCTGGGCCTCCCCTACCGGTGGGCCCACTTTGCCTGGGGCCTTGCCCTCCCCACCTGTGGAAGTGGCCCCACTACAGCCTAGGGTCTGGCCCCCTGTGGGTGGGCCAGCACTGGGGGGACCCTGGGGCTAGAGGCCAGCCTGGCCCAGCTGGTCAGCCTCCAGGGGCAATGGGGCCAACTGGCACATGTGGTCCATCTTCCAGAGCCACCTGCAGCGTGTACTGCATGCCAGCTGGCCTCTCCCCTGGAGTGGAGCAAACAGTTGTGCTGGCCTGCCCCGCCCCCAGCTGTGGACCAGGTGCCCCAGGGGCGGGGTGGGGCAGGGTGGGAGAACAGAGCTCGGCTTCTGGGCCGGCTCGCCCTGTCCCTAGGGGTGGATTAGCTGGCCCAGAGGCGAGGTGGGAGAGTGAAGCCCAGCCTCTGGCCTAGAGCAGCTCTGCTCCCCCCGCAGTGCCTCGGCAGGGTGGAGGGCCCCCATATTGTGTGGGCCCTGGGCGCGGGCCCCATATGCCCATGCAGTAATCCGCCCCTGGCTAGCATAAGCTGTTGTAGCTCTGCTAAAGTCAGTGGAGAGACACTGATTTATGAGAGCTGAGAATCTGGCCCCAAATGGTGCATAACGTCACTAACCTCTCCATTCCTCTGTTTCCCCTCCCATCTCCATCCAGAGTATGTAGAGGGCAAGCTCTTTGGGACAGGTGCTGGCTCTCACTCTGTGTTTGAACAGCCTCTAGCACAACGGGGCCCAATCATGGTAATAGCTTCTAGGTGCTGATACAGCGATTAGCATTTATTTCTAGTATTCCTTGCACAGGACCATCGCTGTGCTTGGCGTTAACCAACCAACCAGAGAGTTCTCAGCTGGGGAGCTTACATTCTCAGGCTCAAATTCTGCTCTCATTTATACCACTATAAATCTAAAATAGCTCGATGGATTCCAGTGGATTTCTTCCAGGGGTACACTGCCATAAATGTGAATAGACTCTTGGCCTCAGTTAAGCCCTACTTTAAGGACTTTCCTGAAACAAAGGCCTGTGGGTCTGATCCTGCTCCCAGTTACATTGGTGTAAATCAGGAGTGAGTCCATTGAAATCCATGCAATTACGCTAGTGGAATCCATGTGTGGAGTAGACTCAGGCCCTGGTTGTATCCTATCCTGCATGTCTTGTACCCCCCCAACTCCCAGTGACTTCAGTAGATGCAGAAGGAATGCAGGGTCAAGTTCTTTATGTTTCAGAAGCCCGGTCCATTGACAAAAGTACTCGGATGACTATCGGTGATTTTATCTCTGCAGGTTTTCAGTGACTCATTCGTATAAAGTAACAATGGCTCAGTCCCAAGCCTCATAGCCTATTATTATGCAGCTCTTCCAAGTGAAAATACAAAATACTCAGCTCCCAAAGACATAGCGACTGAACACTGGTTTCTGGTCTCCCCAGTGGGAATCTCAGCACCTTTCTCAGAAATCAAAGGAGCGAAATAGCTTGTTGCATACACACAATTTAAAATGTTATTTCTTAGTTTTTATATACGACATTGTTTATTTTTTCTCTCCTCCACCCCTTTTCTGTTAACTATTATAGTGCTCCAATACCACAGCAATGGGAGAAGGGTCAAAACCAGAAGAGAAAAGGGAAGCGATTTAGAAAGTAAGTGAGAATAGAGTAGGAGACCTGCTGCTGTTCCAGTTGACACCAATGTGAGTTTTGTCATTGTCTTATATTCATTCATTTATTCCCTTCTGTGTTCATTCTGGACTTGCCTTCTGGTGCAAGATGATATCCTAAATGCACAATGCACTGGGCATAGAGCTACTGTAAACAGTACTCTACCATTCTGGGAGACATTGCATGAGGTTCTGAAAATGCAATGAGAGGGTTTTGCTTGTGCTCATTGGCTATGTCTACACTGAGAAATTTAGGTCAACTTTACCAAGTTGACTTTAAGTTGACCTTATGAAGTCGACTTAGAGAGTCCACACAGGACTCTTAAGTTGACTTAAATCTGGCCTTACTAAGTCGACTTGTTAGGTCCAGGGGGAGGCAAGACTCCTTTGGAGCCTTAGCTCCCCAGGCTAGGGGGGCTTGTCCTGGGGAGAGCCAGCCCTACATGGGGCTGACTGTCCCGGAGGCAGCAAGCCCCGGAGCGGTCCAGGGGAGAAGGGAGCGTGGAGCTCCCTTTTGGACCGATCCACTCAGCTCCCTTCTAGCCGAGACCGAGCAGTCCTGGCCGAAGGGAGTGTGGACGCAGAGTAAATTAAGTTGACTTAAGCCTGCTTAAGTCAACTTAATTTACTAGTGTAGGCGCACCCATTGAGACCCTCAGCAACTCATTTGATGGGGGCATGCCAGCAGTGATGAGACCTCCAAAATCTGCCTGGGCTCTGGACCTGAGTTGTCTTCCTTGAACTCAGACCTTTGTGTATGACAGCTCAGCATCTTGCTTGATGGCTTGTTTTAGGTAATGGATGCTAAAAGTTGTTGGCCCTTCCCATATCAATGGAAAGACTCCTCTTGACCTCAGTGGGTGTGGGATCAGGCCCATTGTCATGAATGATTGGAAGTAAGGGGCATTACAAAGCTGATGTCTCTCATGAGGGAAACAGCCAAAGGGGAAGATCTGTTTACCTTCTCATCAGTGTTGCAAAGTGAGACATACAAACATTATCTACATGGGCAGAAGCCTAGAACCCCCATCTGAAACTTCAGCAACCAAGGCTTGATTTATAGCCAGTGGCGTATGCTGCAAAGAAAACAGGAAGGGGGAAGGCAAAGAATAATTCTTCTTTCCCTAAAAGAACAAGTGGGTCTGGATCCTGCACAACATTCCCCTGTGGCCAGCCCTCTTGATCTCCCAGAAATCCCACTGATGCCCCCTGAGCACAGCACCCCACTTGGATGGAGCAGCTTGCAGGACTAGAGCCTTATTTGGTCTATGCTTACCCCTAAATGTCCATTGTTAAAATTGGTGTCCACAGTGGATTTGTATGGACTTATTTCACAGCAAAAAAATGTTTATTAAATTAAATCTGTTGAGGACAGACTGGCAGCACTAGTTGAAGTTGTATCATTTTGATAATAAGTTTATGATGTCTTGATGACGGATGAGTGGAGGAAATTTACAAATTTTTCACAATGACACAAGGTTAGTTTGCTGGTTGTGGCTAAATATAATTTTCTAGCTGTCTTTATTGATTATGGAGATAAGTCCTTTAAGATTTAGGCCAGATCTTCAGCTGGTATACATCAGTGTCTCCTTCTTGACTTGGGTAAAGCTATGCTGATGTACATTAGCTTTGCATGTGACCCTTTGCATTTAATGTTTTGTCACAGATATGATATTTTTATGGCTATTTTAGGTTTCACAGCAGTAATTTAGCAATGTCACTTAAAAAAGACAGGCACTTAAATCCCTAGGAAGCTGAAATCTGCTCATCAAAATAAACAGAACATCTTGCTGAATTATACAGTAAATTCAAAATTGTTTGACACGTACATCATGTCATATGCTAATGGGACCCATGCAGTCTGGAAAAGAAGTGGCAGATTTGCCACTGGAAGTGAGAATGCAGCAGATGCGGTTTATTTGCCATGGGGGTTTTGTCTACACTAGGATTTAATGGGTTATTGTTGAAACATGTAACACCTTTTAAAGGTCAATATAAAGAAAGCAGTGTGTAGACTTTGATATGTATTAAGCTGTCTGAGTTAAAACTTAGGGTTTAACTCGGCCAGTGTAGAACATGTCAAAGTCTCACTGCCTTGTCTGTGCTAGGTCTTTGAAAGTCTCAAGGGCTTGTCTACACCAGTGGTTCCCAACCTTTTCAGTAACCTGGCACACTTCAATGAGACAAACAATTCCATGGCACACCCTCTTTTTTCAGCTGAACTGATTGCTCATAAATATCACATTTACTATGGTTATGGTCTGACTAGAGAGGTTCGAAACATAGTGCATACAACAAGCTAAAGAGGGATCAAACGCATTAATGTTTCAAAGCCACTGGAAAAAAAAAATGTCATCTCAAATTTGCCCTGTGGCCACCCGTGTTTAGAATGTTCACGTCTTAGAATCAAAAGACTGAGATCTCCCTTTTAATTTGATGATTAATTTTCATGAGTTTTATGAGTTTTAAGTTTGGTTGGATAGAATATTGTTTAAGATGAAACAATGTTTTGTTTTACATTGATTCTTATTACCTTTCTGCACAATTTCATGGCATGCTTGGACAATTCTCATGGGACACCAGTGTGCCACAGCACACTGGTTGAAAACCACTGGTGTAGAGCAAACTTTAGTGAAACCTACTGATCAGTGTGCAGTTTGGGGCCCCCTCCTTGCCTGATCCACAGAAGATATGTGTCAATTATAACTACCTGGTAGCTCCTGCCACTGTCCGTCTCTGCAGTGTCTGAGTGCCTTCCATGTGAAATTGATAGCAGTAGTGGAGTCCTTAGTTGGTGTCAGGGAGTAGCGAGCTCTTCTTCTCCCTTATCTGGGTAAAAATTCTGCTGGAGTAAGGAGGTTGGTGTTTAGATTGACTGGTTTTTGTTTGGTTGAGGTTTTTTGTTTGTTTTGCTTTGGTTTTTACTGTTCCTAGGGGGCTTAGGATTAGTGGCCTGTGTCCTTGCTGAAGTTTAAGGATAGTAGGGTAAGTCATTGTTGAGTTTTACAGGTAGAAGGTTGGGACAGTGTCACCTGTGTCATGCTTAGCACGAAGAGCTTTTTTTCCAGACGTTACTGAGTCTGCCGCTTAGTGCTCAGCCTTATGAATAAATGTTTGATTTCTTCCACTTTCTCTCATCTTGGCATTTACCTTGTGTAATTCCTTAGGTAGGGAGGGAAGACATCTACCATGGCCACCTTTGAAACATACTCCCATGTCATCCCAAAGGGATCAGGGAGGTGACTGTCCCTGAGCTCTACCTCCAAATAATGAAAGGATTTATTGGTAGAAGCAGAATGAAATGAAATGGTAAAAATAAATCCATCTGCCTTTCCTTATTGTTCCCCATCGTCAGTGAAGCTAGTAGGATTTCTGGGCTGAGCTCTGCTTTTCCAACCATTTCAATTTTTACATATACTATGTTGAGAAAAAGCTAATAAACAGGGTAACCGAAAGGAATTCCTCTGTCTAGAGTGTCATTTTGCTTCATTATCCTCACTGTAACAAACACAAAGCTCACTATCATGAGTTCTCTCTCAAATCCAATGGAATAACACAGAAATCAAACAGGAAAAGAGATTGGTCAAGGTCTTCAACTGGTGTAAGCCAACATAGTTTTGTTGCCTTCAAGATCTATGCCAGTTTGCACCATTGAGGACCTGGCCCAGCAGGGGCAGATGTCACCAACATACAGCACTACAATCTGGGAAAAGAGCTGGTAATTCAGAAATAGTATCTTCTGCCTTGTGTGAGTCTCCTAAATTATGAGTTTCCATGTGAGCAAACTCTTGGAACATCACGTTTCTAATACTTCTGCACCATGCACTTTACTAACACCTTGCATCTGAAGGCCTAGAAACATTTTGGACGGAATTCTGCTGCCCTTACACTGGGAAGTACTCACTCACGCCAGGAGAGTCACTGAGTCAATAGGAGTAGTGGCGTACGTGTGAGTCAGGGTTGTAGAATTGGACCCTTTATAAACATTAATGAACTGGAATGAACTCCACCACCATTATGTGATAGCACTTTAAAATATGCATTGCACTTAGAACACACGGTCATCTGCTGCCAGCAAATGCCCTGTCCTTCCCCCCACAGCAGAGGCGCACACCCAACTTCCTACCCCACAGAGCTCTGCTAGAAGCAGGTCAGGTGCTCTTGTGCCCTTAGGCCAAACAGTACACCCAGCTAACAGCATCGGGAGTTCCAAAGGGGGAGCCATGTTAGTCTATTGCAGGGAAACAAACAGACTCCTGGGCCACTTTTAAAGACTAACAGATTTATTTATCGCATGAGCTTTTGTGAGAGAAAAAGTGGCTCACACGGAAATAGTAAGGAGTTAAGCCTCATGATGTCCTCGAAAGCTTGCCCATCTCTAAAATGGTATTGTAAAACCCAAAGAGGTTAGTTGATTTGTTGAGATCACATGGCAAGACTGAGACAGATAGAGGATTAAACCCCAGCGTTCCTGTTTGCCAGTCTTATGCTTTAACGCCTACGCAAGCTTTCTGACTTTAGTTAGAAGTGGGGGAGAATGGCTGTGTGGGTGTGGGTAATATTAGTTGATGATTTAAACCTCTAAAACAGGGATGTCAAATATGTGGCCCGCGGGCTGCACCTCTTCTATCCAGTCCGTGACTGCGCTCCTCAGGACCACACTCTCTCCCTAACACACACACAGAGTATGTGGTCTCTTTTACTCAGTGCTCAGCAATGCTGTGAGAGTGTCGGGTCTCACAACATCACGGAGAGCTGGGGATGTGAGACGGCACTCCGCAAGACCACACTCTCTCCCTAATAGAGAGTGGTATCGCGGAGCAGTTTCGCAAACACAGTGCTCTGCAATGCCATGAGAGCGCCGTAGTATTTCGATTTACGGTATGTACGGCCCACTTGAAGTACATTTAAGTCAAATCTGGCCTGCCATAGCTAATGAGTTTGACACCCCTCTAAAAAGCACCATTATGGTTTAAAAAAAACCCCAAACTCACCCCAAAATCAAAAAACCCCCCCAAAAACCCAAAACACAATGAAAACTCTAGTGAGGAGATAGATCTTTGATCAGCCAGCGCTGTACCTAGCTACCCTTCCCATAAAATACAGTGGGCCAAGTTCATCTGTGGTGAAATGCCATGGTTGAATTTGACCGACTGGTTGCTGTCATGGGAGGTAATTCAGTGCAGTGAGTAGCAAAAATCTTACATATGAGACCTCTTTCAGGAAGTCTCAGCGAGACTGTTTCCTATCATTTCCAACCCAGTGCACCACATACCGACATGTGTCTCTTTGTCTTCGTCCTTCACTATCATTTTTTTATTCAGGAAAGTGTGCTAGGCATTTTACAAATGAAGCATGGGAGAGAGTTACAATCTGAATGGTTTTGCTGTTACTTGTATAGTATAGCACATAGAAATGCCTACTGGGATTGGAGCCCCACTGTATTTGGTGCTGTACAAACAAACACAAACAGACAACTCAGCCCAAAGGGATAACAATCTAAACAGACAGTGGGTGTGAACAGCGACACCAAGTGGCCTGGCCACAATATTCTCTCAAAACTGTATTTCAATAGAAAATGAGGGTTTCGAAGACAGGAAATTTTTCACAAAAAGCGCTTTGTGCAGAAAATTTCAGCAGATCATTGAGAAACCTAAAATGTAGATATTTGGCCAAAAAGTCAACCGTTTTCTTCGGGTGCATCTACACTTGTAAATTAAGTCGACTTAAGCTTGCTTAAGTCGACTTAATTTACTCTGCGTCTACACTACAGTTTCCTTAAGTCGATTTAAGCAAGCTGCTTAAGTCGACTTAAGGAAAATTAAGTCGACTTTGTTAAACCTAGTTTAAAGTCGACTTTAGGCTTAAGTTGACTTTCTAAAGTCGACTTAAGCCAGTGTGGATGCAGAGTAGCCCTAAGTAGACTCTAAGTCGATTTAGGGCTCTCCAGGACTCCCCCACTGCCCTCCCTGCTAGGGGGGGGCTGGCACAGGGGGAGCCTGGCATGCCCCTCCACAGGGCAGGGCATAGCCCTGCCCACCCTGCCCCTATGCCCTGCGAGGGTCCTTGTCTCTCTTTGCCCCATTGTACCCAGGTACAATGGGGCAAAGGCTGAGCCCCCTGGCACTCTCCCAGGTCCACCTAGCCCCTAGAAGTCGACCTAGGCGTCCAGTGTGGACACTCTAGGTTGACTTTGTAAGTTCCCCCCTAAGTTGACTTAAAATTTAGGTGTGGACATGCTAAATCGACTTAACAAAGTTGACTTAAAGTCTACTTTGTTAAGTCAACTTAGCTAAATCGACCTAAATTAACAAGTGTAAACATAGTCTTTCTGTGGAAAAAACTCCTGTTTTCTGACCAGGATTAACAGATGGGTGACGTGGGTTGACCCAGGTGACGCAGCAGTCCAGGAATCCCCTTCTCACTGCATTGCTGTAGCCCCCGGCCCACTTTTATTCATTTACTTATCATTCCTATTGACACTTTGCTTAGATCAACTTCCAGACCTGGCCTCAGCAGAGTTCTCCAGATATTTATCAGTCAAGACTACCAGTGTTGTTTCCATGCAATTGTTAGCCCAATTGGGCAATGCTCTATATCTGGGAGGTTGCCTAGACATCTCAAGAAATGCAGTCGTAATAATGAAGATATTTTGTGACATGAGAAAAAGAAAAAGAAAATAAAGAATTTAGCTAAGAATATAGAGGAAGAAACTGCTTAATCCCTCCCTCCCCACACACATCCTGGAGCCTTCCCCTCTGAGCTTACTCTAATGTCAACTCTGTTTACTCCTTGAGTAAATGTCTGGTGTCATTTTAATAAATCAAATGAACTGTGTTCAACGAGATATTAAGTCTGTCATTTGATCACTTACAGTGTTTATTGTATGGTACATGATAGCAATGCAGTGCATCCCCAACCCAACAATATGGCAATAGGTCTAAAAACTTGGACTCCTAGAAAAGGAAACTATTGTGTCAGAACTAACTGCGTGGAGTTTGCAGCATGCTGGTGTACACTCTGAGGTAAAGGGGCATTCAGGCCTTGGGTAAAATCTTCAAAGGTCCCAAGTGATTTAGGAGCTTAAGGATCAACATTTTACAGGTACTTAGGTGGCTACCTCTCACTGATTTCAGTGGGAGTTAGGAGCCTGAATACCTTTAAAAATCTGGACCTTAGACTCCCATTTTCAAAAAGTATACAGGCACTTTAGTTCAGATCCTCAGAGGTGGTTAGGCACCTAACTCCCATTTAGCTAAATTGATTTCAATAGGCGTTAGGCGCCTAAATACCTTTGGCTATGTCTATACTACAAAAAGTTAGGTCAACTTTAAGTCGACTTAAAGTCGATCTTATTAAGTTGACATAACAAAGTGGTTTCTCCGAACGGGGGCTTAGTATGTTTACCTAACTGCCCTTTGATCGACCTAATAAAGTGGATTTATGCGTCCACAGTGTGCTTAGGTCGACCTAAGGAGTCGACCTGAGGATTAGGTCAACCTAACCGGTGGTTCTTATTAAGTCGACGTAAACTTTCATTAAGTCGACTTAAGGAATTTCTTAATGCCCCCTTAAGTCGACCTAACTTGCAAGTGTAGACATAGCCTTTGATGATATGAGTCCTAAGCGCTTAAGTCTTTGAGAATCCTAATTGCTTCCTAAGTCATTTGAAATTTTCACCCCTTGTCTGCCCACGAAAGTTGTACGTGTTTAACTAAACTCACATTTTAACCATGTGATGACAGACTTAATTCAGTTTAAACCTGGCTTAAATCTGTTTAGCTGAATTCAAAAAGGCAAGCTAAATGAATTGGAATCAGTTGTCAATATATTTAAATAAGTCATGGAGGAGTTAGGCACTACTTTAACTAAATACATTAAAAACTGTTGTAATTAAATCATTCCAGCTTGTGTGCGTAGACCAGGTCTACACTACTCACAGCTGCTGGCTTAGCTATGTAGGTCCAGGAGAGAAGAGGTGTGATCTCTGGTCAACATAGTTGGGCTGGTAATAGCCCCTAGATTAGATGCAGTTATGTGAGCAAAACATGTAGGGCTTGGCTTTTCGGGGAGGAGAGGGATTGTTTGGAAAAGGCTGCACTGGCAGTTCAGTCTTGTAAGTATAATTTGCATCCACAGCAGGAGTGCTCTGCCAATAGAGTATACCAGAGTTGTATCAGAAAAGCACGTCTAGTGTAGACGTAGTTAACCCCTAAGGCAGCAACCAAGAGAAGGAATGCACTATAGAGAACTGGGATGGGGCTGGGGATAGATGATACACTAATCAGACTCTCTTCAGGCTGCAAAGAGCCCTCAAATGCACCCTAATGCAGGCTGGCAGTATTATCCTCTGAGTATCCAGTAAGGAGAACTGCAGGCTGGGTTGTTCTAGGTATTTTGTAATTTATATTATGACCTCCTGACAAAATTCCTGGATGGCTGGGCATGATACAAGATAATAGAGGAAGGATCTGCTGCCTGCACACATAATGGGAGCCAGGGAAGATCGCTCTAAGCAGTCTGAGCATGGTACAAAGGTATTTTCTGGCCTATTCCCTCTTTTAGACATTTATATTTTGGTGAGGGTTTTTTTTTTTTTTAAAGCTACAATGGTTTATTTAGCTGCATCACTAGAGATGCACAGGGCAGATTCTGAAGTTCTTACTCCGTTCTCAGGGGTGTGCCTGATTAAAGACTGAGCAAGCACTGAGGAAATGTTAAGTCAGATTGTGCCTCATCATACTGTTTCCTCCATGGGCAGATCCATGACCAGTCACGCAAAAGGAGGAATCAGCTGTTTCTGTAGCAATTTCCACCTCATCCCTGGAGAAGTGGAAGGCTCTGAGCAGATCTAAGGAACCCTGAGGGGCAAGGAAGGTACTGGAATGATTATGTATCTCCCTCCCTGGCACTGTGGGGGGATTCTGTTAATTGTCAGTAGCTGCTAATCATGTTGTTGGCTCTTTGCAGGTGGCTCCTCAGACCCATGTGGATCTGATTGCGGACTGACCCTTAAACTGGATTAAGTTTCCAGTGGAGCTCTTTTCACGGTGGGGAGCCTCCTTCTTTTTAGTCCTGTGCCCTGATCTAGCAAAACACTTAAGCCTGTGCTTCCTCTGATACACGTGAGTAATCCCCCTGTAGTTTCCCAAGGGAAGAGGTGGAAGCCCCATAATTTGAGACATTTAAAATTGGCACGAACAAAGAACTAGCAAATATCCTACAAAGAACCATTTTGCACTGTTGTGGGAATGGATTTAGATAATAACTGTTCGGGGCAGGAACAATCTTTGTACAGTGCTTCGCACAATGGGGACCTGGTCCATTACAGTCTGATAATACAAATAAATAATAACTAGTGTCTGAACATTGTTTACACTGCTTGTAACTAAGCTAAGGCAGACTGGGGAAAGAAACCTGTTTGAAAAGGAAGCAGCTGAGGAGTTGTATCTTATCTTCTTCTGTTGATGTTTTCATATTTGCAAAGTCTCACAGCTTGATTAGTTGATCCTGTGAAATCATCAAGGGAATGAAATAAAAATACCTGGAAGATTGTTTGACATGAAAGCACATTGTGTGAAATGCACTGGTCCACTCTGCTTGGCCCATGAAGCATAGACTAAAGGGAGGGGGTCTGATACAGCAGGCAAGGGGAAAGACCAGTCTGAATTTCCATGGCCTAGGGTCTATAATGATAGGCTTTTATCCTGTTCTGTCTAATTGACACAGAACTAATCCTGAATCAATTGAGAAGTATTTACTCCCTGAAATATTTTGGACAGTGTAACAACTTTTTCTTTAGGGCTGTTGAAAGCCCTATTCACATATAACCTGGGAAAATGATATGCCTTCAGAATTAATGAAATACCATTTGTCAGAGGGTTTGCAGGTGTGACTCGGTTCCTATATTATAATACATGAGGAAAGAAAGGGGCAGCTTGCAGGCCTGTTGCCAAGCCTAATGTACATTCTGTAAGTGTCACTAGTGCAGCGTTCCATAAATCTTGCTAATAGTGTGAAGTCTTGAAATGCCTGATCTTTCTATGCTAAGGTCAAGTGAGACTACCTCACAACTTAATTTTAGCTATGCTGTCTCTGCAGATGGTAATTTACAAGGAGGCTTCATTGTTCAGCATCCATTTTGAAGGGTTGAATCAAGATGTTGTGGCTCAGAGATGATATTTTCTAATATGGGCTGAATTTCATGTGTAAAAGGCCACTTGTACCTTGCTGCTCAGAGTAGGTTCCATAGGGCTCCTCACATGCCAGCAGGAGCAGTGTGTTAAAGTTGGGGTGGCGTAAACACTAATGATGGCTAATGGTGATGGCCAACAGTAGCAGCATCCTGGGATTTTTGCTAGGATACTGTGAAGGTTAGGACATGAAAGCCACTAAAGGTGCTTGTTTACAGGTGTGCATTGTTTTCCAGAGCCCTGACTGCAACATATTCAGCAGCGATGTGGCTTTCAGGCAGCAGATGTTTAGTTGACAATAAAGTCAGTGACGGTTCAGCTCAGAGAGAAACAAGAAATAAAGACCTAATCCCGCTGTCTCTGTGGACAGTCCATCCTGCCTCCTCCCCCAAAAGCTTGTTTGCACAGCAATGCAGTTGGATTTCACCTTCACTGAACTGATTCACAGAGAAAAGGGAAGTAGGCCATATCCTCAGCTAGGATTGATTTGTTGCTGGCTAAGGATCTACCTGTGTATCTTTTCCTGATCTGTTAGTCAGTTATACCCACAGCTTTCAACCTTACAAATCTGAAGTGTCTCAGTACTGACCTTTAGCATATATGTTAAACACCCAAAATGAGGCACATGACAAAAACCAGTTCAAAAGGAAACGTGAAGGATTCGTTGCTATAATATACATAAAAGATTCGGCCACCACAAATTCATTTCCCTATATACGGTGTCACAAACAGTGGTGCAATTCTCCTCCCAGAGAACCATCACAACACGTGTCCCATATAAGCCCTATGTGGAAGACTTAACTGAAGTCCAGGTTTTGGTGCTGGACCCTTCCATGGTGTATTATTATTATTTTATTTATTAAGTATTTGTATTTCATTAGCATGGAAGACTGCAGTCAAGACCAAAGCCGCCTTCTGCTAAGCTCTATACCCACACATAATGGGTATGTCTACATTGCAACTGAAAACCCATGCCAGCTGACCCAGTCTCGTGTCTTGAGAGTAGACTTATAAAGTTTGTGGAGGAGACCAAGCTGGGAGGGGTTGCAAGTGGATAGGATAAGATTCAAAATGATGTGGACAAACTGGAGAAATGGTCGGAAGTAAATAAGATGACAAATGCAAAGTGCTGCACTTAGGAAGGAACAATCGGTTGCACACGTACAAACTAGGCAATGACTGCCTAGAAAGAAGTACTGCAGAAAAGGATCTGGGGTTCATAGTGTGTCATAAGCTAAATATGAGTCAACATTGTCACTCTGTTGAGGGGGTGGAAAAAAAAAGCAAACCTCATTCCAGGATGTATTAGCAGGTGCATTGTAAGCAAGATATGAGAAGCAGTTCTTCCAGTCTACTTTGCATTGATTTAGCCTCTGTTGGAGCATTGTGTCCAGTTCTGGGTGCCACCTTTCAGAAAAGATGTGGGCAAACTGGAGAAAGTCCATAAAAGAGCAACAAAAATGATGAAGCTCTAGTGAACATGGCCTGTGATGGAAGATTGAAAAACCTGGGTTTATTTAGTCTGGAGAAGAGAAGACTGAGGGGGAAAATTATAACAGTTTTTCAGTGCCTAGATGTTGTTACATGAGGAAAGGAGAAAAATGGTTCTTGTTAACTTCTGAGGATAGGGTAAAAGGAAAAGGGCTTAAATTGCAGCAAGGGAGGTTTAGGCTGGACATTAGGAAAAAATTCCCGTCAGGATAGTTCAGTACTGGAATAAATTGCTTAGGGAGGTTGTGGAATCTCTGTCATTAGAGATTTTAAAGAGCAGGTTGGGCAGACACCTGTCAGGGATGGTCTAGATAATGCGTGGTCTTGCCTTGAGGGCCGGAGTAGATGACAGGTCCCATGATTCTGTGAATAAAAGAACTTCCTTGGAATAAAAGACCCTCCTTGCCCTAAAAGTGCTACTGAGGAAGGAGAGGTGAAACGACTTTCCTAGGTCACACAGCAGGACAGTGGCAGAGCTCAGAAGGAAGCCTGGATTTCCTGTAGTCCTAGTCTGGTGTCCTATTCATGGGATCACACCACCTTTTCCATACAGCTGGGTAAATGTCACCCGCTGAGAATACTACAGGGACCCTGTCCAACAGAGTTTTGTTTTGCAAATGAGCCATATGTGAAAGTGCTCATTCCTTTGCCCACAGTGTGACTAAACACAAGAATAAGAATTACCCGCTGTGTTGAAAGTGTAGCCTGATCAGAGTTGGTATCGAGGTAGAGTTGGGAGTCATTCCAGTCACAGTAGGGCAGGGGTTCCCAAACTCTTTGTCATCACGACCCTGTTTTAATGAAGTGTTTCCTGCCGGGACCCCAGACAACATGGTATCCTCCCCATACTAGAGACTGCTGCGATCCCATCTGCTGCTGCTAGTGCAACTCCATTTGGGGTCATGACCCACACTTTGGGAACCACTGCATTAGGGTGAGATGACAAACAGATGAAATATCCAGAAATACAATTGATTGTTACATTTTATGTTAATTTGGCTGGTTCAAGAAGGCCACAAATTCTGTTATCTTCTATTCTGTTGAAAAAAGGCTGAAAGGAACCTCTCAAGCTGTTATGTATTAATTCCCTCTGCTTTGAAAGTTCTGTGATCGATGCCTCTGAATTTTATAGCCTTGTTCTGCATTGTATATTTCATAAGGTTCATTCGTTCGCCAAGTATTTATTTAAAGGTTTCCGCGTTGTAGTCAGATCTTAAGTAATACAGTGTATACTTAGATGGAGACAAATGAACTGAAACATTTTGCTCTCAAGGCCTGTTTCACCTCCTCTCTAAGTACCTTATGCTGAAAATAAAATTCACAAAGTTGCAAAATATGTTCCCCCTCAAACAGTGCTGCGAATTGATTTGAAAGGAATCTTTAAAAGAATATTGAATTTCAGGTTTTGTTTTTTCAGAGTGGCGATCCTGGCCAAAAACTTTTTAATCAAAAGAACCAACTGTAACCTTGTTAATAACTAAGAAAACAATGGCCAGTGCAAAAATGCCTGCCAAGAACTACACGTCACTTCTGTTGGCAGAATAATTGGTAGACTGTTATTTTGGTTGAAAACAATATAATTTGTATTTCTAATTTCATAAAATTACTTAATTAATAACACATGCTCACCAGTCCTGATTGCAAAGTGGCTTTCGACTGTGGATGTCTTTTTAACTATATCAGAGGGTCAGCTGCAGAAGTAAGCAATGTTTCTAAATACAAAAGTAAGTAAGGCCAGGTCCGCTGCTGGGAAGCTGATTCTGTTCTTGCTGACGTAATTTCATTTGTTTTAATAAATAGCTTCCCAATAGGGGATGCTATCATATGATTATGTTGCTATTTTAAGGAAGTGCTGGATGAGGGAGAATGGTGGAGGTAGGAATAAAGCCTGACTATGGCACTTTCAGATGTCTTGGCTCTGTCTCTTTATGCACACAGATATAACACCCCAGCATGGACTTAAAATAGCTCCTCTGTGATGACAGTGGAGTTATGCCAGCTTAAACTATCTGGTGTAAATGTATAAATGGGGTGTGTGTGTGCGCACATGTAGGGAATTTGTGGGAGAGTGCACTAGGGTTACACCAGTGAACCCTGAATTGCTTTGATGATGCGAATTCTAAAATTTCATGCTGTTTCATAAACTGGTAATCCTTTAAAATGTTGGTCAGTTTCAAATGGATTTTTTCCTGTAGTCATCACTAGCTGTTATGGTATATAGCTTTAAATACACCGCTTCCTCAGCTTCTTTTTGTTCTTTCTCTTTCAAGCCCCTCACCCCACCTCTCCACCACTTCAAAGGAAAACAGCTTCAAGATGGGGCAGGGCTCTCCAGCGTCTAATTTTGTTAAGTTGTGCAGCCACAGGGAAACGTGATGTAGTATCCCACAAGCCATTC
Source organism: Pelusios castaneus (assembly GCA_007922175.1). Lineage (NCBI taxonomy): Eukaryota > Metazoa > Chordata > Testudines > Pelomedusidae > Pelusios > Pelusios castaneus. The sequence continues at coordinate 10,135,401 of ML685758.1, forward strand.
TACGCGGGGTAATGTGAGAGTGTTTCACTCCACCACATTATGTCCAATACTTGATTAACCATTGTTTCACACTGATGAAGTAGTCTGTTCTCTTCATGATTCAGATCCTCTTCATAATCCCTTTTCTGTAAATCTCTTCTTTTCATTATATGGCCATAATTATTTCTTTCTGTAGAGTGCATAACCTAACACCTATGTACATTGAGTGCCAAGGTTTGAAACCATAATAAGCTGAATGCTCACCTTCGAAGCCATTATTTCAATCATTAGAACACAGTTTATTCCTCTGGAGAACATTAACATTTGAAAATGTGTCAACTAGAGTATGAAATTTATCATGATCACGGACCACCTGCCAACTAATTAGAATACAACATTCTGATTTCCTGTACTCCAGTATTAATCTAACATTTGACTTCGGTTTATATTTTTAAGTTGTTTCAGTTCAGTGCCTGGTAAATCGCTTGTGAAGGCCAAAGAAATGTGATTTGAAACTGGAAAGAAACCACAATCAAGAGGAGGTGAAGAGCCAAATACAAGTTCAAAATGCTACTTCAAAAGACCCAATTTGCCATGCAAACAATGACAAAATCTTATCACACCAGCAGGGGGAAGGTTTGCTAAAAATTGCTATTGTTGGGTTAATCTGTAGTTGCTTAGAAAAAGTAATCTTCCATTTCTGAGCTAAAATAACTTTTTAAAGATAAATTGTACTGCAGATTTGAAAAATGAGTTATGCCTAGAAATATTTGCTAGGTGCACCCGCTAATTATGTTTACGTTGAGTATGTATTCAGCCAGTAGGGGTGTCTGTGTGCTGTTTAGAGTCCCATACAGGGTGTGGGTGCTGGGACCGAAAGCTGGTGTTTAAGCAACTCATTTGTGGCTGTAGCTGTTTTCTTTGAGAAACTCTTTGAGAGACCTGTTTTATTCCATATATTGTTAAAATAACTATGCCACTGGATGGCAGAGAGAGGAGGCTTTCAGCACAGAAACAAGTGTTAATGTACCTTTTATTTTATATATTATGTGCATGCACACACTTGTGAAATACTCTGACTCCCTAAAGACATCCCTGAATGCAACATTCTGTAGCAGCATTACCAGCTGAAGTCTGCTGCAACGGATGGTAACAATAATGCCACAGAGTGAAGCATTCTGGGTTGCAGCCAGTAAACTATTTGTCTCACATGATTTCATTCCAGAGATGAAAGGAAAAGAATTTTTAAAATGGTAAACTGAAACTTATTTCTGTGCTGAATGCCTCTTCCCTTCAGAGCCAAGTTAATGGGCATATTTCAGTGCATATTCCAGGGTTTAACACACCTCTCAATTTGCAAAGGCCAAAATATGGGGCACAGTGTGAGGCAAAGACCCCAAATAATTGCCATACAAATATTATTCAGGCAGGAAATGTAAAATGTTTTGAACTGATTTTTTTGATGCAAATAGCTCTTTCTATAACTGCAGCTGTATCCTTCTTTATTTCTGGTCAATGTCATTTTCTGCAATAAAAGGGAGAGGACACTTGCTTTCTGTACAATGTAGTAACATTGGAGTTAGAACAAATAATACTTCTCCAAATGAAGCACACACAAGATCAATGCAGGGTGCTAACTAGGGTTTAATTTGAGCTTTTCAGTCGACCTTGAGGGACATGTGCCAACATTCCATCTGCAAGAAATTCTGGCTTGGCCCTAAATGCCTCCATTCAATTAAGCAGCAACAAACAATAGGGGAACTCATATAACGTTGCAGTTCTGGTTACAGTTGGTGAGTGGCACATGAGACTATATGGTACAATAGTAGAGTGGTGCTGAAGTTTGGATCAAACCTTTAAGTAAAATGTCTTCGTCTCCTTTCTCAGGCAAAAGTGCAGGAGACCTTATTTATTAATAATAACGAATTTCTACTAACCAAGTCATTGTTTTGTTTAATGGAGAGTTCAGCGACTCAGCTTCTCCTCCCTCTAAGCACTGGTTGGACAGGTTCTTCCTCACAGCACTGCTTGCTCTTCTATGGTCGTTTTGACTGTACAGAGATACAGTGCACTTACGAGATGAATACAGGAAACTTTGAAATATGCTTTCCATCGTGAACATTTGGCAGTATGAGATTTCAGAGACTGTTTGGGCTTTTCACCAGCTGTTGTGCTATTAAGAGTTAAAGTAGGTATTAAGAGAGCAACTTCAAAGGTTGGACTGAAAGAACTCCCAGTTTGGAGTCCCTGTAAACTTCTGCTCAAGCACAGCTTTTTCTCCAGAACATATTTTAAAATTATTCTCCAATTTTCTTTCCCCTGAATAATTAACCAAAAAGAGCAGAGCCTTGCAGTAGAATTAGGGGAATAGCAATGACAGCGAGTAGCATTAGCTAGAAAGACACCTCATTGCTGCAGCTGGAGACTCCAGTTTCTCCATAAAGGGAAATAGTTAGCTAATTAAAGAGGAGTACTGCATGTTATAAGCGTGTGAGAGACATGAGCAGATGGTTATGAGCACATCAGTAGAATGGGTTATGCAAATCAATAAGCAACTTATTGAACTTGTTGAACAATCGACAGCAATTGACTAACCACGTATGAAAACATCGATTAACCTTGTTATAGAATGTTTATAAGTGGAACCTTGAGACAAAATCTGGCGCAGGAAAACAAAGATGATCATTTAAGCCAGCCACTTGACAGCTGAGTTCAGCTGAGGAGTAGGGCTGTTCACTTAGCTCAGGCTGTAGCTAGTCGGCATCGTTGGAGGCAACGTGGAGCTGCATGGCACTAGGAGGAGAGGATGACTCTGGGAAGCACAATGCTTCCTGCTGCTCCACTGCTGGGTTCCTTTCATGACTAGCCAGCTCTGGTGTCTACTGTGGAAGGAAGCATGGAGTCGGGCTGAAGGAATGCACAGCTAATTCGAACTAAGCAAGTGCTTGCTTAGTTCGAACTAACATTCCAGTGTGGCCAGGCTAGTTCAAATTAAGCTAATTCGAACTAACTAAAGTTAGTTGGAATTAGTTAGTTCCAACTAACTAATTCGAACTAATTTTAGCAAGTGTAGACATAGCCTCTGCGTACACTTTGGCACTAGTATTGTTTTCTTGGGGTTTTCCTCCTCAAAGTGGGCAGTGAGCGATGAAGCCAGAGTTATATAAGCAACAAGTGTGCCTTATGTCTGCATGTGATGGTGTATCTCCACCCCACACTGGGCCAGGAAGAGTTCATGATAGTTTATGGGCTCAACCAGTTCCACCTTGCTACACTGGTGGCAGAGGTCGAGCCTGGAAGTGGGAGTTGTCAGGGTTGAGTCTAGTGGAGGTGCAGACTGGGTCAGGAGGGAGAGCAGACGGCTGGCTCTCACTTGCTGAGGGCATCCTGGTTAGATTCTGGTTGCTGACCTGGCCTGCCAGGAGACAGAGCTTGCCTGAGGGAAGGCTGGTCTGCCACAGTGAGCCCAAGGGAGTGGTGAAGAAAAGCTCAAGGAAAGTGTGGTTTTCTCTGAGTTCTCTGCAGGGAACAGGAAGAGGCCTACAGGGTCAGGGGCTGCCCCAACATGGGTGGCGGTTGAGAAAACTTCCTGCGGCAGAATCAACCGAGTGGCTGAGAGCACTAACAAGTTCCGCCATGAGCCTAGAGAAGATGTTTAGAGCAGGATTTCTTGACCTGTAGGTCACAGCTCAAAATTGGGTCACCAGAAGGCATCAAAGGGTTGTGTGGGAGGCCCTGGGCTCAGCCCAGAGGGATGGCTTCCGTGGGTAGGGTCCTATGGGCTGGGCTCCAGCCGGGTCTGGCCCAACCATAGAGATGAAGTAGGTGGTCTCTTATGGCTCTAAAGGGTGCCAGATTAGATGGAAGTGAATTTCTCTCTCTCTCTTATATCGTGGGGTGGAGCAACAACATCATAGTTTGCCTATGGCACCGAAAAACCTTGGACCAGCCCTAGCTCCAGGCACTGTGATTTGGTACACAGCATCCCTCAAGTGTGGCCCAGCTCCCCATCTGTCGTGACCCACCTATCCACCAGGTCACAATGCCTATGTAGATTTGGTCCAGTTGGCTTCCCACTGGGGCACCCAGGCCAAACCTGACCAGTGCTGCCATTCTGGAGGTTACAGCACTTAAAGGGGGAGCTGAGCCCAGCCAGCCCCGTGGGACAGGGGCCTCAGGAGCCACTGCTATGTGTACTTATTATGATAATGTACATTGGATAAATCACATTAGTATATCGTTTGTAAGCCAGATGTTATTTTGGGGGTCACAATACATCATCAAGGTTTACAAACGGATCCTGAGCCCTGAAAGGTTGAGAATCCCTGGTCTGGAGACAATGATGCTGATACACGAGGGAGGAGGCTGTAGGAAAGGCCTCAGGTGGGTCAAGGTAGGAAGTGGTCCAGAAAGGCGGGAAGGGAGTCAGTGTGGTCAGGCCGTGACTGCTTATTAAAAGGTCATAGTGAAAGAAACAGGCTGCAGGGCTTGAACCTGCCCTCAACTACAGTAGAGTCAGCCACTGAAACCCCACTGATGTTACACGCAGGGTAAATGCCAGGAAGATCAGGCTCAGTGTGTAGGAGGAGTAGGTAGTTTGAGAAAGATTTTCTCCCTTTCACATTTTTGGAAGGAGTGAATAAGCAGAGCCCTCCTGCTGAGAAATGCTATCTGAGTCCTACTAAATGAGATCTTGTTATGAGGGCTGCAGTAAAGATTCTTTTTTGGCTGGTGTTAATAACTAGAAATGAATGATCTAAGCCACGTAAATTGTCTAGAGATTACTGCATTTTCCTGTCACGAGGCTCTAGCTGGACTGGAACCTTTTCTGTGTTTGCTCCAAGAGGCAGATGAATTTCCATGACCTTGCCTCTTCTGGATTCCTCTGCACTTGAGCAAAGTGGGTGCAAATCAGAATGGCAGCCTTTTCTGCTCCGGTTTCTGAGGATGACAGAAGGGGTAAGATCATGGAGAAGTGGATTCACTATTTGTTTTTCAGGCTGTAAAGGAGGCACATTTATTTGTGTGACTCGTCCAGCTCATGAGGAGCTTGGGTTTTGTATTTTTCTGATATGTCACATTGAATGAAGGGTGCTGTACAAAGGCAGATTGTGTTACACAGTGTCACTGATAGGATGTCTTCCTTAGCTCTTTGCACAAAATACATTGGACTATAGATACCGACTCCTGTTTTTAAGAGCTGCTGAGATGCACTTAATATATCAGATGCCAACCCTAGTAACCAAAGGAAATGATAAAGATGTGCACTCGAGAAAGCTGTGTTGATTTTACTCACCCTTCAGAGATACACTGGCTCAATACCAGCTAAACGAACTAAGTCAAACAGACGAATCTCACCAAAATATCTGGAAAAGGCTTCTGACGTTCTTCTACCATTACCAAGTCTAGTGAGGGTTGGAAAATTTCTTCAGCTCAGAAGAGCGGCTTTGTGTAATGCAATAACAAGCCCCCTAAAGGTTATCAGTGATATTATCAAATCTGTTGGTTGGACAAAGAACCTCTCTGTACAGCTAATTAAAACTCCTTTCTTCCTCTTTCATTCCTGTTTTGTGGCCACTATTCAGAACCAAGCGGCAAAGCACTGGAGCGGAAAGTTGGCTCGCAATATTTTAAGGCGAGCTCTTTCCAAAACATCTTAGTGAAAGATGCTGCAGACTGTTTTGCAGGCTGCATCGACAGCAGATCATGAAGTCAATTGCTGTTTGCCCAGAAGGTCAGTTGAGAAATGGGGGTGGGCTGGGGGCAGAAATCTTATTTCTGCCCTTAGTTTCCTCTGAACTGGTCAGATTCCTGCAGTGGAAACATGAAAACTCTCTCTCCTCTCGTCTTAATATCATCCACATCTGGATCCCAGATCATCCTGCTATGCTCTTTTCTTGACCTTGGGAGATTTTCTTTTTGTAAAATTCAAGGTTTCCCTCCACTGCCTCTTGCAACTTCCAAATTACCTGTCTAAAGATGAGGCCTTATATGGAGTGGCGCTTTGTCCAGTTCTGTGCTCATGTAACCAGTGAAACCATACTGGTTTAAATGAAATTACAGAACCAAGAACTTGGCCCGCTGTTACTTTGATTCGGGGTAAAGCAGAAACGAACAAATCACTAGCACGTAGCAGGGTGACCAATTTTGTATCCCCAAAATGCTGGACATTTCAGCACCCCTGAGAATGGTAGGGGCCCACCCTGCCTGACGCATCCAGGGTCATACCAGCGGGGTCGGGAGGAGGGGATGGGGTGCAGGGTGGCATGCTCTTCAAAATGCTTTCCCTTGTCTGTGACACCAAACAAAACCATGTCTGGTTTTTGTCTCAATACCAGACAGGGGACAACCCATTAAAAACAGGACTGTCCACTCAGAGTCAGACCGATCACCTGCCTTCTGGTTCAATAGGGACCTGGCTCCTGCTTTCATGACTTAAGCCTGTGCGGCCATATTGAGATCAGAAGCTTTGCATGGATGTCAAGAAGGGCAAGCCATGTGGTCTCTGTGTCCTATTGTTATTAGCTGTACCGAGGGCCCCAGCCCTTATTATGCTAGGTGCTGTACACACAGAGTAAGAGACAGTCCCTGCCCCAAAGAGGGTGCGCTCTAAATGGGCAGTGCAGACAGCAGGGGAGAGGTGAAGTGACTTGTCTGAGGTCACGCAGCAGGTCAGTGGCGAAGCTGGAATCCAGGGGTGAAGTCTCGGCCACACAGACCTTCTGACTAAACTCACATGGACGTGGGGGGGGAGGCACAATTTCACCCCAGCGTTAGGAGTCTAGGGCCTTGTTCGTTCATTGAACTGCTTGAGTGCCGGGGCTGTTTGGGGAGCTGCTGTATTTCCCCCTTCCACATACACTGCTATGCCATTTATCAGCCTTGCGCTGAACTGGAGCCATTAGTCTCTATTTTAGGCCACTGTGTTATTTCCCAGCCATACACCACAGTCATTAACTCCAGAGACGTCTGCTTTGCTATTTGCAAAGGGTGGTGCTATTAGTCGTATTTCGGCAGTGTGCCAGGTGCTGTACAAACGCAGAGCAAAAAACAGCAGCTCCCTGCCTACTACAGTCTGAACACAAGACAAGAGACAATAGATGGATACAGACAGACAGGAGGACAAGGAAGCAGTAAGTCCATGCTGTTCAGCACACCAGCAGTCTAGCGGTTGACAGCACCATTGGATTGATTCTGTTTTTTCTGCTGTAGTGAGTCACCCTATCCAGACCCATATGGTACTGAGCTCGGACAGTTACTGAGCAGACTTTTGTGGCAACATTGCCGTCCCATCTCCTCCTGTTTGGCTGTAGCACTGTAGCAACTTTTGCCTCAGTTTCCCCCACCTTCTTCTCACCTGCTCTGGTCCTCCAGCCAGGCCCCTTTATAGTGTTCTGCCCTTTCCAGGGCCACAGCGTCCTTTATCAAGCCCAACAAAAACAATATGCAAACCAAACTTAGCACCCCGTTGGCTCAGCAGGTCGGCTCCTGGGGTAATGGAGTGACTTTATTGTTGCTGTTTCGGTGCCCTGGTTTGATCACCCCCTGATCCAGGGGCTGGCATGCTCCTCAGTTACTGAGGGTTTCCGGCACGCTCCAGCTCATCAGGGCCCCTTTCTCACTTGGGCTTCCAGTTTACCCCTGGAGGAGCCTTTCTTCCCTCAGCCTTATTTTCAGGTGGCTTCACAGAGCTAGGCCACTTCCTACCTCCTCTCTTCTGGGTCTTCTCTGCCTAACTGGGCTCACCAGTCATTTATGGAGACAGACCCATGTCTCTCCCCACATCTTGGCTTTATTGCTGATTAGTCCTGGCCTATCCTCCAGGTACAGCCAAGGCCTGTATTAACCCTTTCACAACCTGTATGGGGTAAACACCTCATCACAACCTCTCTTTTTTCTGTTCCCCACAATCACTGTCAGTTTCCAATAACGGAGTATTTCTACGTGTGTCGTGTGTGTGGCAGCTTCACTCGCCGGTCTTTGTGTATTGGATTGACGGATTCCATGCAGAACCACCAGCCAGGGGTGATCAAGAAAAGCTGTGCATTCCTTCAGCCCGACTCCACGCTTCCAGTAGCCACTAAAGATTCTGCTTTCTCCCCATCAAAATGCCAGCTTCACGCTGAGTAAGTGCCATCACTTGGCTGATGTTGGTAGCATGTAGATCCTCCTCCATCTCTATTGCTTGCTGTTGAGCCTCTGCTCTCTTTTCCTGATGCTGATGCAGCTCCACTCTTGTTTCCATTGCTCACCATCTCCTGCATCTCCCAAGCAGTGTCTCCTAACTGCTTGCACGTTCCTGTTGGTCACATGATTTCCAAGAGGAAATAACTGAGGAGCTAGTCTGCACCTCAGGAGTTTCCCCTCAGTTTTTCTCCTTTTTTTTTTTAGGGCCAGGAAGCACCATTGTGCTCATCTAGTCTGATCTCTTGACGCAGGCCTTAAAACCGCATCAAGTGATTCCTGCATCAAGCCTTAAACTTCCAGCTGAGCTAGACCATGTCTTTTAGAAAGATCCAGTCCTGATGCTGGTTCTCACATCCTATTGCTGAGGAAATAGTGCACACAGCCTCAGTGCAGGGGTCTGGATTCAATGACCCATTGAGGTCCCTTCCAGTTTTGCATGTCTATGATTCCACCACAATACTGCTAAACTCAAATTAAATTGATAGGAAATAAGGGTCAAAATTTGCAATAGGGCTGACACAAGAGGAAGAGATTGTTAGCCATGAAGTAAATCATGCATTAGAGCAGTGGTTCTCAACCTTTTGTGGGTCGCAACATGCTTGGTGGCATGTGCGACCCTACAGGACACATCAGCCCGTTCCCTCTAGGCCGAATCCAGCCCCTGTCCCCAGTTCTCCGCGACATACTTACCGCTGTGTGGCGACACAGTGTTGAGAACCACTGCATTAGAAGACTCTTTGAATATTCTTATTTAACACTTAATACTGATGTATACACTGATCTTAAGAACAAAGGATATAACAACACATGAATCAATTAAACATGCAATTCAAATTGTGTACAGATCATGGGATTTGTGATAATTTTTTATGACAGCTTCTCATTTCTCACCTTTAGTCTGCGGTGACCAACTCTAGTTTAAGAGCAAAATAAACTTTTCTGTCTCAAATAAATAAGGATTACAGTAAAAGAGTGATCTGACTGTCAGGCGGGTGTGTTTTGTGACTGGCACTGCCTCTTAATGACGGCTGACTATGCTTTGGCTAATAATGGAGGCAGAACTGAATGGTATTTAGCTGTAGAAAGGGTGATTGGCAGGTTGTAGACCCTAGCAGCCAAATTCTGTTGAATCAGTATTGAACAGGGGCCAGAGGAGTTATACTGGACATCAGTGGCTGGATGCTCAGCAGCTTAATTGAGGAAAAACGATTTGGTCAAAGTGTCTATATAACATTTTATGCATCAGCATTGAAAAGCAGTCTGGCCCTGTCTACATTATGGCTGGGCCATATTCAGCCACAGCTGAGAAGAGCTAGCCAGAACCACATGTCATCCACAACTCTTTTCTAGAGTAGACAGAGCTTATGAGCCGAGCGGTTATTTTGCTACCATCAGCATTCTCTGTCGGAGAGGCTGTTTGTGGAGTTCTTTGGAGAATTTTGCCATTTTACTTTGGTGTCTAACTATCACTGAAGGATTTTAAGAACAGGGTGAACAAACATCTGTGAAGGAAGGTCTTGGCATGCTTGGTCCTGCCGCAGCCTGGGGGATGGATAGATCACCCCTCGATGTCCTTTCTACACTTCTATAGAACGAGTTCTTCTGAAAGTCCGGTTTCAGCTGCCATGCATAGTTCCATGTGAAGTGTAGTCACAGGCTCAGTGCCAAATCTACCTTCTCCTTCTCCTTCGAACTTCTACTGCACTCTGCATTAGCATCTAGGACAACTGCCCAGCATAAGGCAGTGGATGGTGGCTCTATATGAGATGGCCACCACCTTGGCCAGCACCAGAGACTGAACTAGTGGCTAGCAGAGCTAAAAGGAGTCATTATAATTTCAGCTGCAGAATCAGGTTGTCAAGTTGACATCAGTAAAAGACCTATATCCTCTGTGTATCCTTTGCACAGAGGAGGAGGATCAGGATTTGCCCTTGGGATATTCATCTTACATTTGGAACTGTATAGTACTAATTTTCCTAATGATTACAGACTAGATTGTGATAGCATAGCTCACCGGGACTGGCACCTTACTCCCTGGGGAGTGCCATTGGAATCAATGAGTCTATTGCCCGAGGAAAGTATCAGTCAGATTAAATGGAGACCTAAATGGTCTCATTCCCTTTAATGTCATATATAACATTCTCTTGTGCTCTTTGTGCAGTGCAATGCACAGCATATTTCCTGGAGCATGGTGATCAGTGATAATGAAAAAGCTTTTCCCTTCCCACCATCCCCAATGATGTGCCCACACTAGCGGAGCAGTGACATTTGTGTAGCGAATTTCTCATGTCAGTTTTCCGTAATGTCGTGGCCTGTTTGCCAGTTGCTTTCCATATATAAATGCACGTGTCTAAGGTGTGTCTTTGGTAAATGAAATACTGACTGGACCGGTTGTTGGCTGCCAATGACAAGTGTGTGTTGCTAAGGTCTGTCAGTCTGGTCCTTCCTTCAGCGTGCATAAGAAGCCCTCAGCACAGCTGCAGGTGCTTTGCTTCAGATTTGATGGTCAGGTTTCATCTGGGTTTCATCATTCTTCTCCATTGTCCATGTAGGCTACAGTAATGCTCTGGTCTCCGGAAGGGTCGTATAGGTTTGCCGCGCTCCCACTGTATATTCCTCAGGCTAATGAATGCCCCAATATGAAATGCAATTAAAGGCACAATAGGGTTTCTTTGGGATTAGAGCTGCGCGTGACTCATTTGTGGGCAGACCACCCTTCAGTACCTCACCTGCCCAGAAATACTCTGACTTATAGACTTGCTGGGTTGGGTTTCACTTGAGCTAAAATTTGATGGTTTGAAGCCAGTGAACTCTGCTTCAGTTTATTTCAATGTTAAGGGCCAGATCCTCTCAGCTGGTGTAAACAAGTATTACTGTAGTGACTTCAATGGAGATAGGGGGATTTACGCTAGCTAAGGATCTGCCCCTACCTATTTATTATCCTGTTGATATAAGTTATTCTATAACAAGGTCTTAAGCTGCACTACATTCTGGTGAGCCCAGCGTTGTCTCCCTAGAGATGGTTTTAACCTTACTGATCTCAGCTAAGGATCCAGTCTGAATCTTTGTCCCACATTGTCAGCTGTGTCCCAGGAGTCGTACGTACAGCTGAGGAGGTGGGAGTCCAACAACGCCCTCTGAGCCACACTATTCTCCCAAATCCTGAGACTGATTCTGAATCTATCTGCATCTGGTGCCAAAAGAGGGGGACCAGATTTCCTGATTTTATAGGGACAGTCCTGAATAGTCAGGGCTTTGTCTTATATAAGTGCGTATTGCCTCCCCACTGCCTGTCCCGATTTTTCATATTTGGTATCTGGTATCACCCTATGGCCAACATAAATTTGAGCAGCCTTAGGGGCTGCTCTAAATACCACTGGCTGCCAGCAGGTGCCGTTCCAGCAGCCAGGGATCCCCCAGGGACGAGTGATAACCCAGCTTCATTCCTTTTTCCTCTGCTATACCCCCTGTTCCAGGTCCTGGGAAGAAGCCTGGGGTTGCATTGGAACAGCTAAGGGAGCTCTGTGCTATTTTTGCTGGGGGAATTCCCACTGCCTGTATTTGTTCACTTTAAGGACAATTTTGCTGAAGGGAAAGGTGCATAATGGGCTTTTTGTGGCTCTTATTTTTAGCCCTGAAAGGGAAGGACTTCAGTCATAGCATCTCCCAGTGCAACATAATGCAGCCCTGTGGCTTACTACCCCCTCTGTCCGCCCCGCCGCCTGCTCCCTAAGCTGCGCTAGGTGCCAGCTGGCTCACCGAGGATCTGACTACTTGTCTGTTTGTTGTAGCATAACGATTCCCCACAGAAACTTGATCTCTGACCCCAGTGCCCTCCCTCTATGGCTTCAGTTCTGGATCAGCTCCAAAAGGGGCTTACTGTGCAAGCCAGTCCTGTGCAGCGGGAGCTGGCTTCTGAGAACAGCCAAGCTCAGAGCGTCCGCTGACACCTTCGCTGAAGTCTTGCCAGAACAATTTGCACAATTTCAGTGCTATCGAACCTGAACTGGACCCAGGGGTCTACAAATCTGTCTCCAAGTTCTACGGTGAAACAAACCAACCCAACCCAACCACCTGAAAGAAAAGAAATACAAACCCCTCCATTTCCTGTCTGAGTGATGCCATGACGCCAAAGACAAGCCTGGAGAGTAAACTTCAAAATTCAGGCCGGGACTTCGTCTTCCTTTGTCAGTGTCTGCCTTGTTCTCAGACTTGTGTGTGATGTTATTGCACGTAGATGCTGCTATATTGAGGCACAGTCAGGCATGTTAAGGCTGGAATTTCCTTTTATTTATCATGCTGTGTTACAGTCATTAATGCAGCTCAGAGGCTCAGCTAAGAATGGATTCATTCCCTTGATTTCACTGGAATCGTATTGGGGGGGGAGGGGGATTCTCTGGCCAAAACCCAAAGCTAAAGCTGGAATCCCTTGAAGGAACACAAGAACAGATATGAATGGGGTAACCTTTCATCTCAAAGGCAGGATTCAAGCCTTTATGGGATCTCTTGTCCCTTCCCTTCTCATGCCTCTTCCAACCCTGATCCTTCTGAAACTGACCAAATGAACTGCAGTGGGGTCCACATAGTCGCCATTCCAAATGCATCGTGCCTGGAAAGAGGATTAGCTGATGACACTGTCTTTAGGGAAAATATCAGAGCGGGGTTGGGCGGGAAGTGCCGTGCTTAGCCTCTCAGTTGTTGCCTCTCATGCCGTAGTATTTGCTAGGCAAAGCAGGCTCATTCCACAGCACCAAACAAGCTTTTGGCAGCAGGGAAGTGAGAATAATGAGTAAGCAGCAAAGCAATGAAGGCTTCCTTGTAGCTCAGCTGAAAAGCTTTTTAAAAGCTACCCGCCCCCTCTTCTGTGATGGAAAGGGACACTGGTGCTCAAGCCACTGGGGAAGAAACCAGCAGACTCATTTGCATTCAGGAATTGGAGGTGGAATTGAGAGTCTCTGTATCTTCTCTCTTATAAAAAAAGATAAATGATATATTCCTGTTTATTCAAAAAACCCCTATTATCCAAACTTCCGCCTTCTCTGAATCCTTTCTTGTCCCTTCCCTCCCCTATGAGATACAAGCCCTCTGCAGCTATCTCATACTGGGGGACAAGGAAAGGATTTGGATTATGCAGAGGTTCATAGAATAGAGCAAAGGCCACTGCATGGCAGGATGGCTGAATTGCTCCTGACTTCTAGACTATCCAATCTCCAGATCATCAGAATAAAATCCATGCCTCCCACACTATTTGGACAGTCTGACAGTATTGATAAATCTAGGAGGGCTATACAGACTTGAGAGGCAGTGTGATCTAGTGCTCCTACCACAGGGATAGGAAGCAGGAAATCATCCATTCTATTCTAGACCCTGCTACTGATTTTTTTACATGGCCTTGGGCAACTCACATGGGCCAACATTTTCAAAGTTGGTTGCTAAATCCATATTTAAGGCACTTAAATAGTTGGTCTGACTTTCAGAGGGGAGGGGCTGTGTCAGTCTGTGTACAGCAAAAACGGTGTCCTGTGGGACCTTAAAGACTAACAAATTTCTTCACACACAAGCTTCATTGGGCTCTAACCCATTTCATCAGATGCATGAAGTGGAACCTATGGTGGAGAGGTATATATACACCTGCCAGGATGAAGGAGGGCAAGTGTTAGCAAATTCCCTAGCAAATTGATTTGCTAACACTTGCCCTCCTTCATTTCAGGCTTTAATCAGCACCCTGAACACTGAAGAACTAAAAAAAATGAAACATTTTCATGAAAACTTTCATTTCACTGGAAAGCCTTTAAATGGTGCCAGGTGTGAGGATTCAATAGTAAGTTACTGAATGAAAATAGAGTACTATAGGGGTGCTAAAAATGTGTTTTCTGAAGGAAGACTTTCAAAAGTGTGTAAGGGATTTAGGAGCATAGGTCCCATTGAAAGTCATTGTTTTCCTAAATTCCTTAGATTCTTTTGAAGCCCCCCCCACCGCCAGCTAACAACAACATTACAGTTTTGCCTCTTCTGATTAATGGAGGCTTAAAATGTTGTAGGTTTGTGTTGGCAGACACTGGTGGAGAAGGGTAAGAAGAAGAGTTGGCCAAATAATCGATTTTTGTGGTTCAATGGTCCTGTCCTGGCCACCCCCAAAAGATTCCATTTTTATTCTCGAAATGAAAAAAGGGAAATTTTTTTTTGGATTGAATAAAATGTTTTGTTCAATCTGAAAGGAATCGATTGGTTCATTTTATGAGTGTTCTTTTTATCCTTTCTATTAAGTTAAATTGAGCTACATTTCAAAATAATGTAATTTTGAAATGAAACATTGAAATGTCTCATTTTGAAAAAGTTGAAATGAATTTTTTTGACTTTTTTGGCAATTCGCCTTCTCTCCGCCTCCCCCTCCATTTTTTTCAGTCAAACCTATTTAGTGAATTTGAATTAAATTTGCAAACAGTTTTGGTTGACTCAAAACTGCATTTTTAGGCAGATAAACTATTTGCCAAAACTCCAAAAAACCAAACTCCCAGTTCTAATAAAGTGCAAATTATATTGCTCTGCAGTACCCTCTAGTGGAAAGCTCATGTGGTATTTCTTTCCTAGCTGCAGGGTTAGTAATACCGTGACATAAGTGCTAATACCGTAAAAGCAGATAAAGGAACAAATAATTTAAAAAGGGAAAGGGGAAACCTGGAGTGTGGGAATAAAAATCAAATGGATAATGACGTCCTCTTTAGCAAAGGTGGACGACGTCCAATGGGTGGACTTAAAAAGAAGCATTTCCTTAGAAACTCTTATTACAGGAAAACCGGATTTTTGATCTTTCATTATACTTGCTTGATGTCATCAGGCTCTTGCCATTTGATGCCTTCCCTCTATTTTTCATGAGAATTACATATTCAAAGTCAGTTGTGCACAAATGAGATCACAAAGAATAGTAAGTTTTAGATGGCAGAGCAGGTAATTCCTAAGGGTACTTTTAAAATCATAGTATTACAAAGGAGCAATCAGTGACCCGTCTTTGGCTGTGATGCTATGTATTATAAATTTACTGAAAATTGAGTTTGGCAGCCATGGAGGCAATGATATTTTCATGTATGGAATGGCTGGGCTTAGCTTAATTTTAATTCTTAAAACATAGGATGCCACTTCTTCACATTTACATGCAAGCAAATCAGCCTTGCAAAATCTAGTTTTTTTTGATGGGTGGGTGTCATTTGTTTTTGCATGATCACTACCCTGATGAGAGAGGTTGGGTGAGTGGATTTTATGCCTGGCCTGGTTAATTTTCATGACAATTGTTCAAGGCAGAACAAGTGTAATTATAGGCTTTTAAAAACTCCTTTTCAGGTTAGAGTCTGGAACAGCGTCCGCCCTAATGGTAGCACTATAAGGAAGAAATCTATGTCTGGAAATGGTCCCAGGCCTCTCATGCCTTAGGCTGATGGAGGTTAGACCGGTTATTTAGGGGTCTAGATTTTTCTCTGAGGTAAAGTATATTTTAACTTTTTATAAAATATTATATTCTTAGTACGATTGCTGCCTTCATTCTAGAAGTACACTGAAAACTTACTGGTGAATGTACCTCAGGGCCTGAATTAAATCCACCAGAGCAAAAAGGGTAAAGATATAAAATACTTACTTGTTTCTCTAAATTATATTTGAGATAAGGAGGAGTCCATGAAATGATTTAACAGCCAGAGCAAATCCACCCAGATTAGTCTTGAGTTAACTTCCATTGATTTCAAAACTCCCAAAGACTTGAGGATTGGGCCCCCTGGGGACAGGCACTGTAAATTATACATTATTTGCTGGCTGTGATGACTTGCTTCCAAATGAGGAAAGAATTTGATCCTGGTGTCCAAAACGTCCTGACCACTCAACAGGCACAGCACTATTGTCCCAAGGAATTAATCAATCTTACTCCAGTGAGAACGGAATGCAAATTGTACTTTCAAGACAACCCTTTAAAACATCTTCTCTGTTATGAGAATAACTTATTTTCTTATCACCTGCAGTTCTAAATGGGTGGGCTGGGGGAGACTTGTCGGCACTTCAGGTTTTGCTATTTTAACGGTACTGGCATGGATTTTACCATCAGAAAAATGATTATGCTGGTCTAGCTTATTTTGGTTTGGGAATTGAAATGAACTCTAATACTACAAGGCACATTTATACTGGTATAACTGTGTCGATACTGAGGTTTTTCCTAGCATAGCTAAAGCAGGACCTGAAGAAGAGCTCTGTGAAGCTCAAAAGCTTGTCCCTTCCACCAATGGAGATTGGCCCAGTTTAAAAGATATGACCGTACCTGCCTTCTCAATAACACTGCAAACATTTGTATAAAATGACAGACAGCTTCCAGGTTGCTGATGCCCAATTTTTCACATATCAATGGTAAAGAAAATAGGTCTGCTTCAGAGATCCATGCAAATTTCTCTCATGCTCTTTTTGCTTTCAACAGTGATCTCTATTATTGCACTCTGCAATTCCCCTTGTATTTTTTAGGCAATAAAAGTCTATGACTAGGTTCTGAGGGGAAAAGTCTTTCCTGCAAATGATTCCGTTCTAGAGCTGGTCAGGTGTTTTTTTTTTTCTATTCGAGTATTCTTCTTGAAAAATGGTGTCTTTTCAGAAGTGAGTATTTTCTGTAGCAAGTTTTCTTTCTCTTGAAATGTTCTGGTTTTCCAATGAAAACTTGAAAATTTTCAGCTTTTTCTGAAATCAAAAGCAATAAAAAAAACTATGAAATGTTCAGTTTCCTTTTCTTTTCTTTTTTTCTTTTTTGTTGAAAAATAGAAAATCTCTACCTAAAATTTGAGGGGAGGCAAAACCCATGACATTTTCCATTTCTTTTGAAATTATTCACAGAAAACATTTCCATTTTACAACCATCTTTAGTCAGTTCTACTAATACTGTTTTAAAACCAAACCTGCCTGCATGAAAGGAGGCTTCGTCTTTATTTGCTTTTAAAGGGGCTGATTGTGAATGTCTTGCTTCAACAGATGAGCAGTTACTCAACCAAGAAGTTCTGTTGACTTCAGTGGGATTTCTTGAGGAAGTAACTGATCACCATTGTGAATAAATTTCGCCCAAAGTAGGTTAAGAACTGAGCCGTGTATACGCAAATAAGGATCATAACATTTAGGGGAAAGGTCTAGACTACTATTTACCATTCTTCCATTGTATGCCTGTTGTTTCCAAAATAACTAGGAAATGGAGACAGTAAGAAAGGACTTACACAGTGAGCCAAAAGTGTGGAGAAAGTGAGTTGGTGCAAGTGCTTGGGAAACAGCCTGTGTGGGAATGCAGGATGGTCTATAAATCTCCTGATGACTAGACAGAAGATTGAACAACACTCACTGAAGGAGTGAAAATGAATCTGATTACAGTGAGACTAAGAAAAATTGTTCTGTGGAGTGTCTGCTCATACAGAAAGGGAAAAGGAATACCTGTGTGGTAAATCTTTGCAGGATAAGAATTGAAATGCATTCTGAACATAAATTCAATAATAAAAAACCACAAACAAATGAGCCCTGTATTAAAATATCTAAACTATAACAAGACCTCTCTCTCTCACACACACACACACATACACACACACCCCTCTCTCTCTCTCTCACACACACACACACACACATACACACTCAGTCTCTCCTCTCAGATAGCTGATAATAGACTTCAGATAAATTGATGGTGTTATAAAGGAGACATAAGAACCGCTATAGTGCCTCAGATCAATACCATCTAGCGCACTATGTTGTCTCCAATAGAGATCTGTACCAGAGCTTCAGGGGCAATGCACAGCCATGAGGCACTCGCTCTCGCTCTCTCAAACATTCAAGGTGTTTGTTTTTATCATCCAGTTTTCTAAAAACAATCCAACTGGTTGGTAGCCAAGAGGAAATAATGTGTTTAAAACAAAGATGATGGAGGTAGAATCAAGAAGATGACTCTTAGAGAATGTGATGAAGAAAATGAGTGTTTCCACATGTTCGACACCTCTCCCCAGTTCCCTCCCCTTGCCCCCTCGCATGTTAGTCTGCTTGGATGATCAAAAGCAAGAGAAGAAAGACAATTACAGTGCTTGCCAAATCCAGAAATAAAAACTTGGCAAAGTGAGTGACAACCTAAGCAAAAAGCCAGTGGTTAGCCTGTGGCATTTGGGCAGGTTTTGTGAGCTTTTGCCTACCCTTGGCTTCAAAAACAATAAGCAAATCAGTCCTTTTAACAAGCAATAGAAAGCTGGTGGTTGTAATAATATCTAGCCTCACCTAGAGCAGGGGTCTTTTCTATTTTCTTTTGCTTATATGGCAAAGGTCAGCTATTGAAGGAGATGTGTCATTGCTGCTGTGGGCGTCTGTGTCACTCTATTAGCTGCTGCTATTTAAGTCCTGAGTTTTATTTTTAAAAGCTTCAGAATCCCCAGCTATTGGGAGAGGAAATATAAAAAAGTACTCTAAGAAGAACGTTAGACACACAAATAGATGGGGGGGAGGGGGGGAAAGAAAGTGAAGTGAAGGAAAAAAACCGGGATCAATCCAATTTTCTTTGGAGACATAGCGCATTGTTGGGCCTGTCTGGCAGTGCTCCAATGCTTCAATTGAAAGTGAATTTCTTTTATTGAATTCTATCCAGAGATATCATAACCTCAAAAGGCTACTATTACCCAGAGGGTTTCAGATGACACCATCTGAGCGTGACTTTTGAAATGCAAGGAGTCACAATTGTCATCTGACAACATGGGACCTGTCAAGCCCCCGCTTTTCAGACAGACAAGTTGTTTACATAATCTGGCCTCCCCAACCCACCCTGAGGTAAAAGCCCCTTCAATGCTGGAGCTTTCTTTCTCAGCAGGTGCAGATTCCAGGGAAAAGAAATTGGTGAGCTCCACAGAACCATCCCATGCTTCGTCATGCAAGATTTAACCATCAAATGCTTGAATTCACAACTGGAGGGGGTCACAGATCACCGCAAGACCTCTAGATTCCTACAGACCAGGTTTCCCATCTGCAACAATAACCCAGACTTAGTACAGCAAAGCAAAGGGCAAAATATTAAGGGAAGCAAGAAATTAAAGGGACATTTTGAGAAAACCCCAGTGTTTGGGGGAAACAATTAAAAGGGAAAATATTGACTGGGCAGAGTAGTGGAAAGTGCTGAGTCACTGAATACTCAGCTTCCAGAGGTGTTAGTGAGAGCTCGCCTCTCATGAGGTGCAAAGCACCGTGTAGGATCAGTCTCATTGTCTGCTCTTCAGTCAACATAAACTTTTAATTTGCAGAAAGCTGCCCTGCCTCTAAGGAGAGATGGGATCCTTTCTCAAATAGAGAGGTAACACTCTTTCTCCAGCCTACAGCAAAATAATGCCTTTTATTTGTTACTGAATGTCCTGGTGGGCCACATCCAGGACTGTCTATCCAGGGCAATGCTGGTGGAGAGGGGATGAAAGGTGCTACATCACCTCAGTCCTAGGTTGCCCCTCCCACAAGTTTTCTCATGAGAGGACACAAAGGGGCTGTAGGGGATGCGAAGAGAAGAGAACTCTCTGATATTCTGATCTTCCTTGGACTTCTTCTGAGCTCTCCTGTCAGGTGACAGGGTGCTATGTACTGTATGAATTCTGCTGTGGAAAAAAGCAGGGAGGTTGTTTTGAGGGATCTGCTGTAGGCTAGGTCCATCCATGCAAAGTGCCTGAGCTTGGCCTTCCAATGTTCTTCCCCCCTGTGTTGTCATTTACACCTGTGCCAGGT
The DNA here is from genome assembly GCA_007922175.1 of Pelusios castaneus. Taxonomy (NCBI): domain Eukaryota; kingdom Metazoa; phylum Chordata; order Testudines; family Pelomedusidae; genus Pelusios; species Pelusios castaneus. The sequence continues at coordinate 10,155,309 of ML685758.1, forward strand.
GTGTGGTGTAAAATACTACTCAATCAGAATTCTCTGCTTACAGAAGTGAAGGGAACCATTTGATCCACTTAATGTGCTCAGGTGTAAATGATGGCATGAGGTGTAAGGAAGTAGAAAATCAAGCCCTTTGGCTATATCTACACTTAAGCCGACTCTGTTAAGTTGACTTAACAAGGTTGACTTTAAGTTGACTTAACGGAGTGTCTACACTTGAAGTCGACTTAACAGAGCCTGTAGTGTAGACATATCCGTCTACACTGGCTTTAAGTTGACTTAAGCCTTAAGTTGACCTTCAGAGGTGGTGTTATTAAGTCGACTTAAGGAAGCGCTTGTCGACTTAACAAGCGCCCAGTGTGGATGCAGAGTTTTATAGGTTGGCTTAAGCACCCTTAAGTCAACCTAAGGTGCCAGTGTAGACGCACCCCTTGTGCCTTCATGGTGCTTCCTGTGTGGCTCTCTCCCAACTCCCTGTCTTCACAGGGCCAATCCCAGTCCCAGCCTGAGGGCTTCCCTTTCTGACTGCTGGCCCAGGTATGTCACTGAAGTGAAAGGCATTTCTCCACAGCTATACTGGCTGACTGAGCACAGAACCAGGCCTGCTTTCTAGAGTGGGATCTGTAGGAGTTCAGCAGATGCCCAGAACCTCTCAGGAACTGGACTGAGAATGGTAAGTCACATATAGCGATTACCACTAAGACTATAAAACAGTGTCTATTCTAGTAATCCTGTTTTCACACCCTTATTCTGCAACATTTGCCTTTCAGGCTGAAACTTTTAATACTATTGCTTGTCTTGAAGTTACTTAAAAGCAAAATCCATTTTGTCCTCTCTCCATCCCCTCTTAGGAACCCTGCATTGAGGGTGAGGAGAAGGGGGAGCAGTCACCGCCTTCAGAGCGTACAAGGATGCTGTCCTTGCTCAAGGGAAGAAATGGAAAATCAATCCCTTTGCGTCTTCCTGTTTGTTTCCTGGTTTCTCGAGTGGGAACTGGGCCTTGCTCAGTCAGTCAGTCATTCTGGGGCGTAGCTAAAAATGCTGAAGTCATATGTAGCTGTGGTGAGCCCATCCTGCTAGTCTACTGTTATCTAGGAGGTGTAGCCCGGCCTCTAGGGATGTGTAAGTGTTGTGCCAATGAATGCAAGTTAGGGCTGGCCTGTATCGTTGTGAAGGGGATGAGAGGGTGCTAGGAGCCCTTCCTGTGAACCGGTGCAAGGGACAGACACCATCTCTGTCTTTGCAAACCAGGAGCATGAAGGAGGGTACCAAGGAGGTGATGCTACGCTCTCCAGAAGGGATGGGTCTGAGTGGGCCCGTGCACTGGCCAGCAAGCCAAGGGGGTGGGGGGTGGGATGGAGGAGAGGACAGGTGGAGGAGAGGCACTTGGCCTCCTGAAAGCATTCGAGTTTCTCCAGTCCTAAGGCAGCCAGAATGCCTGCTGGGACTGTTACTGGGGTGGAGCTTTTCTTTCTCCCTTTTGCTGCGAGTAATGATCTGGCCACCAGGTTGTAATCTGAGAACCACAGCATTGCTTATTAAAGGATCGTAACCATAGGAGAAATCCAGCACTGAGGCTTCACACAGCTGCAGTCATACAGCACCGCACTCACAGGCAGGGGCCTCGGGGGCCTGGTCTGTCCCAGCACTGTGGGCCCCTCCCCCGGCTGGGGGTCACAGCCTCCTGCCACCGTGGGGGACCCCTGCCTGGGCCGGTGCTGGGGGGGGAGGATGCAGAGGCCACTCTCCCACCCTTGAGCCAGCTGGTCCGTCCCCGGGGTGAGGCAGGCCAGCCTTTTTGCTCTGCTCAGTTCCGGGGGTAGGGCTGGGGCGTGGTGCGGCTCCAGTGACCAGCTGAATTCTGACTATGCCCGCTAGCACTTGCATGTAATTTTGCTGCTATAGAATATAAGAGCAAGATACAGTCTGTGTATATAGAATGCAAACCTGTAGTCCTAAGAGATCAAAATCCATTGGTTATATGTCAAGCAAAGTATAACTCTGCTGGACAGGACAGACAGTGGTTCCAGGAGTAGACAATACAGACTGAAAGAAAGATGAACACATCTACATGATTTCAGACCTATCAGAACAACAGAGACCTGAATGTAGAACTAGAAGAGAAAGAGATCTCTCCGGTACACCTGCCACATTATCTGGAACATGCTCCCAGAAAAGAAGAATGCACAAAAGGTGTCACTGTGAAATTGAAAAGCTGAAGTGAAGAAGCTGGAAGATAAAGTCAAATCAAGACTTCAAGCTGTTGCAAAGTGAAAAGAAAGTGTTTTGAAAGGAACTTCTGAGGGTTCAGGAAATTCTTAATGGATTTCCAAAAGGGAAAAGGATAAAAACTCATTCAGACAGACAGAAAGTCATTGTGCACGTGAAGTTCTGGTGGTAAACTGCTGTTAGAGGCATTCTGGATGGGCATTATCAGAAAATCACAAAATTTGCCTTCTATTTTGGGTCATTCAGAGACTGAAGTAAAGAAAACAGAACATTTCACAAGAAAAAGTTGCCCAAAGCCACAAAACTCTGCTGACAATACAGCGCCTTCAAATCAAAGCAATCTATTAAAAACCTTTGAAATGAAGACTTTTAAAACACTATTACAAAAATATTGTGGAAGAAAAGTCTTTTGAATATGAACACATAAATGAGAAGGCAACTAGGGGTGAGAGTCTTCTGGACTGTACAAGTCCCAAAGGGGTGGCTGTGTTAGTTTAGTTCAGCAAAACAAAAGAGGAGTCTTGTGGCACTTTAAAGACTAACACATTTATTTTTTGCATGAGCTTTCGTGGGAAAAGTCCCACTTTGTCAGATGCCAGAGTGGAGAAAGCTTACATTGAAAAAAACAAACAAACTTACAGTATGGGTGTGAAAGATAAATCCTGTGATTATATTTCACTGCATCAGGTCAGATTACTTCCGCAGATCAAACAAGTTATATAGATTCAACATATCAGAAAGTGGTGAGGTTGAGAGAATGTAAAACAAAGGAGGTCTCCTATGGTCCATTTAAACAGTTCAGAAATAATTAAGTAAGGAAAACAAGATGGAAATAACAATCTTGTAGCTAATGCTTTTTTTGTGATGGTACGCAAGAGTATGGAATACCGGTACCTTTTTTGCCAGCCCCACTGCCCAGCTGGGGGGGTCAACAAGGGAAAGGAGCTCACCGCTGGAAGAAGAGGGGTGGGTCAGGAAGAAGAGGGGTGGGAGAGGCATTTCTATATTTTAAAATCAGGATGTATTTGAAGGTTTCAGTAAAACTCCTCCCATTCTGTAAGTTCCCCATCTTCAAAGCATCTGACGAAGCTCATGCAATAAATACATTTGTTAGTCTTTAAAAGTGCCCCAGGACTCCTGGTTTGTTTTTTAGTCAAACTAGTAGCTCTGAATGGTGCCATAACAGTGCGTTCCAGACTAGTGGGCTCATGATATGCTAGCATGTGTATTCTTCTGCTTGCCTGTGGAAGGAAAGAATGTGGAAAGAAATAAAACTTTCTGTGGAAATCTTTTTGAAGAAGAAATATTAAATATATGCATGCAAATGTAAGCCATCTGATCAGTATGAAACAAAACACAAATGGCACAGGAGTTTACACATTTACCAGGAAGATTCAATTCCTTTTAAAATGTTAATGGGTGTATCCTGCCATCTCACCACCTCAATGGGGACTCTAAACAAAAAATAATGGCAGTGTATGTCCCTGAATACCTTGCCCCATATAATTACAGCAAGACATATTTCTATAAAAGTACAGCAAGATGACACTGGGAATAATGATGTATGCAGACAATAGTTTATAGCAGTCACAATATATGTAACTGACTGACTACACATGTAACAGCTGACTACACATGGGTTGGCATGAAATGATAGTAGCATTCCTGTTTGATCAGCTTATAAGATACAATTGCCATTGACATAATTCTTGTATGGAAGAACAGTCTGTCTTTTCCTGTAGAAGAGTGTCCATATGTGGTACTCCAGCATCAGTTCCGATGTTCAAAATAAACAGTCTTTTTTTTAATTCAAAGAAACTTGATAATGAGGAACCCTAAAGGAATGGTTTCTCTGAAGTGTTACTACTGTTGAGATTGGTCCCAAACCGTCACCAACTCAGGAACTGAGAACATCCCTTTCCTGTCTCGTACAGCATCTCACATGAAAATCATTCCTAGTGGTGAAGTATGTCCTGATATGACACACAACAATTTCCACTTAGATTGTTCCATCCCAGCCAGGTAGCCCCCCATAACAGGTTATCACATTCAGCTATAGCTGCTGCTTCTCTGGCATCAAACGAGGTGCAATTTTTCTCTATTTCTTTAAATACTATTAGCCATTTTGTCATTACTGTGTAGTGGCTGATTAGAACTATTCTACTGTCTTCTGAGGAGCATGGATGTGTTGGGTATTACTACAAAAATAGTGGATGAAAGCAAAAGTGCTGCCATTTTGCACTTTGTCATTTAAGGTTCCCTTTTTGGGACAAATTTAGTTTTGAGAAGTGGCCACATGCTCTGAATGTCCTTGAGTTCCAGAGATAACCATTGACAAGTGTCCAAGAAGAGGCAAAATCCTCTCTTCCTTCAGAGCAGTTTAGTTTGTCTGCCCTAGGTGCTTCCATTTGTATTTTATTAATTGGCCACATAAGTCTGAAATATATTTTTTTGTTATATTTGTTTGTAGCTGAGTTTTAAAAAGAGAGACATAACAATAGGCACTAACATTGTGGGAGGGGATAGTGAGCCTGCTATATGATTGCCAACTCTGTTAATCTTACTGCAAACCCTGTTCTTTTTGATCTGTTCCTGAAGGCCCCAGTTCCGTAGTCAAAAGATCCCATAGGAATCACTTTTTAAAAAAAAATCAGTTTCCGTGGAGAAAAGTGAAGTGGATGTGACCTAAGGGCTCAGAAATTGGAAGGCAAATGAAAAAGAATTTATTATTTTAAGAAAACCTCATAATTTTTAAGCCAGTTTCCTGAGTTTTTGGTGGGGGGCCTGGATCATGGTTTTTGAATGTCTGAGTCTGGCAATACAGGGACCCACTGGGACTTTTTGTAACACTGGACCTGTGTAGCTACTGGGGACTACTAAAAACAATTTGCCTTGTTAATGTCCAGCGGCCAGGAGGAAGTGCCGCCCAGAAACAGGATGTTTCTGTTAGATGTTAGATGCAGGATGTTAGAGCAGATTTGGAACTAACCAACCAAACCTACTAAAAGACTAGTTTCTGGTTTCCTTTGGTGGGAGGCTGAAGTTCTGAATTTCTAGCACTAGATGGTGCTGCATAAGGCTATAAATAACAGCACAAGCCCTCCTCAGGCCACACAAAATGGTGATTGCTAGCAATGCTCTGCGGGATCTAGAGGAAACTCAGAACCAGGGCAAACAAAAATTCTCCTCTGAAGTGAGAGTGTGGCATGGGTTCCCATGCTGGAAGGGCAATAAGAAAGGAGGAGCCAGCCCTGGGGGTAGTTTTCCCTTGATTATTCACCAGTTGTCTCAATACAGCCATATTAACCCTTGGTGGGATGTCTGGCAGGGATGTTTCTGGGAAGGACGGCCAAAGGATAGTGCTGAGAAGCACCGTCAATGCTCTGCTCTCTCTCTCTCTCCTGCACATCTCCAGTCTGTGCCCTGCAATACGCTGCACAGGGTCTACTGCATAGTGTAAGGGCGGGCGGGGTGCTGCTGAGGACCCATTCTATGCTTTGATGCCCAGCAGACAGTCCAGCCCCAATTTAGCAGAACCACAAAAGGCCCCTTTTATCCCTCTGCGTCACCATAGAGCAAACCGCATTCCCCCTCCATATGACACTGCATGGTTTCCATGGTGCAGCCTGGCCACATAGTGAAGCGGTTGATGTGTGTGACCAGAATGCCAGTGTGGGCTAGTCTTCTGAAACTTCTCAACCAGTTCCTTTCTCCTGCATCTCCTCCAGCAGAGCAGCTATTGACAGTGTTAATGGACACACACTAAGCCTGCTCAGCTTGTTTCCAGACTCTGGAGTATGTATGGAGAGTCTGAAACTGGCTCGTTGGCTAATGTCCTGGTTTATATCCCTGCTGGCTGCAGGAACGTCTCTGGAGGCTGCTTTAGTTTGTAAGGCTTCACTAAAGGAGAGTTTTGGGGGGTTTTTTGTATCCTGGAAACTGCTTTTTTCCCCAGTTCACTGGGTACTGCACAGATTTTGTCCCCTTCATTAGAAGGTGGATAGGAGAGAAAGCTAGTGCTTTTCACTGGTCATATAACTGGTTTATCTGTAAACCTGTAGGGACTCTTTTCCAGATAGTTTCCCACGTGATGCTTTCCGTGGAAATACCACTGCAGTGTGTGCCATAGGATGAAACTTGACAGCATCTCCGTGGTGTGAGCAGCAGCGTGTTTTCTCCACATCACTTTTGTGTATGGCCTTCTCCTGAGAACACAGCCCCCAATTACATAGTCCTATAATGCGTCACGGATGAGAGCATAAATAAAATGTAGGCAGACAGTGTCCTAGATGTTTGATGTTCTGGGCTTGGGATAAGAAAGAGGCATCGTATTTTCTGGGCCAGCAGCAGCCAGGTATCTGACGGGGACGTGCTTGAGTGGGCCTTGTGATATGTGGAAGCAGGGAAAGGCTTTCCCCAGTGCATCAGAATCTCCTGCTGGCTAATGTAGAGCTGTAACCACCTTGCGGCTTTGCAGCCTGGTACAGCAGTGGCTGGCTAACCTGCAATAGGTGACTCAGGCAGGGCTCCAGTGAAACTGGAGCACCTTCCTGGCACTTCTTGGGAAGCCAGAACAGCATTCCAGTACTTCATTATGACTGAAGTGCATTCTGGGTGCAATGAAGCAGGGGAGGGGGGCCAGCAGCCACCAATTCCCTTCCCAGCCATGCCTGAGACAGCAGTGTGAGGTGTCTGTGACCAGGAGCCTGTCACCCAGACAATAGTTAACAGACTGGGGTGCCCACATCTATCCCCCAATGCTTCTCTTGGAAGTATGGTGCAGTGGGCTGGGTGGGAGGCCCTGGCCCTTCCTCAAGCTTCTTGCTCTAGGGGCGGAGTACCACACAGGGGACCCGCAATCCTGATGCCAGAGCTATTCACGGGATCAGGGAAGTGATGGTCTGTAGGGTTTCAGCATACCTCTTCCTGTGCAGGCTAGACTGCATCCTGCCCTAGCACTTGGGGGGCTGGGGCTAGGTACGTGCAAGTGCTTCCTTTCCTGGTTGTGGTCCTACAAAGCTGTCTGTGGCCGACTTTGCCCACTGTGAGCTGTGTGCCAAGCCGAGGCGTGCCCATGGGTCGCCCTGTGCCCTGCCAACTTCTCTGACCCAAGATGCACACCCTCCTGGAGGGGGCCATCTCTTTGGCCCCCCCTCCTTAGGAAAGTTCTGGCTGTGCCTCTGCTGGAACTTCTTTTTTTTAGGACTCGGGCACTGGATGTGGGACTAGAAAACAAGGGCTGTGCTTCAAAGCACAGGTATCTACTGCTTGGTCTAAAGGAGATCATTTACTGTCAATAATTTTTAGAGCTACTCTCTCTTGTAGAACAGCCACTAGAGGGCAAGTTTCAAACGCCAGAGCAAGTCTGATTTCATCCAACAGAGGGCAATGGTTCACATACATGCCAGGCATCCTGCATACTTTAACAAGTAGTGCCAGATGAGCCCTGAGGACCTGCTGTTTTTCTCTTGTCTCCTCTCAAGAGAAAGTGCATGTCAATATGATCTAGAGGCAAACCGATTTAGGAGAAAATATGGTTCCCAGGATGAGAAAGATGATGTTCTTAAGCTCTTGCTTGGACTGGCCTTCAGATGGAGCCAGGAGACATGACCTCTCACTGAGTAACACATGTTGAGATCTGATAAAACAGGATTCACATGGAGTTTCATGGCAGCAGGTTTCTCAGCTCATTTGATCAAAATTCCAGGCATTTGTGTTGCTAATGATGCCCTCAGTTGTTTGGCAGAATAAACTAATCAGCCATTTCGTAGCAGCACAGCTTCTGCATGCCTGGTCTCTGATCCAAAGAATTCTGTTAGACTCAGGCTATGGACACACGAGAACACTTGTCCCGCAATAAGTTATTCCGGGACAAGGAAAGCGCTATAAATATAGCGCTTTCTTGTGTACACACGTGCTGTTTCTTTCGCAGAGGAGCATTCACCGTGTGAATGCTCCTTTGCGAAAGAAGAGCAGTGCATG
>ML685758.1:10163913-10237521 GCA_007922175.1 Pelusios castaneus
AGGGGAGCTGCCAAACCGGGCAGCTCCCAAAAATACTCAATTTCACTGCTCTGCTAGGGCAGTGAAATTGACATATATGTCAATATCACTGCTCAGCTAGAGCAGTGAAATTGACATATTTGACAGCTCCAATGTCCCAGAGTGGCCTCGATTGGCACTCTGGGACATTTCCGGAGGCTGTCTATTGCGCAAAATGGGTACACATGAGCATTATCGCGGAACAGCTGTTCCGCGATAATGCTACTACTCTCGTTTTGAGTGGTTTAACTGTTGCACGGCAAGAGGGTGTTGCCGCGCAACAGAGAAATTGATCGTGTGTACGCTATTGGCTTTATTGCGTGGTAAGGAGCCTTACCGCGCAATAAAGTGATCGTGTGTACATACCCTCAGAGATGGAGCTTTTATATTTAAAGGACTTCAGTGTATTTTGCAGTGTTGGTGTTGCTGTGTCGGTCCCGGGATATTAGAGAGACAAGAGGGGGTGAGGTAATATCTTTTATTGGACCAACTTATTGGACTAACGTGGTGAGAAAGATAGGGTTTCTAGTGACACTGAGCTCTTTTTCAGGTCTGTGTGGCTAGAAAGTTTGTCTCTCACTAACAAAAGTTGGTCCACTGAGTATCGCACAGAAGAGACAAGGTGGGTGAGGTATTTTGTGAGCTTCAGATCAAAGTACAGTAACCTTTCACCAGTTATATCCTTCCAAGAGGTAGCACTGTAAGAAGGCGGCACTGTGATTAGTATACTCCAGAGTGGAAAAAGGAGTCCCTGGCATAGATTCATCTCTGATGTAAATGTGGATTAACTCCATTGAGCTATGAGGGTAATAATGTGTCAGGTAAATACATATTCTGTTATCTGTGTGACTTTTGAAAATGGGTTAACAAAAATATAATGTGCAAATCTTTCTGACAGAAACTCATCGATTATTGACCCAGTAATTTTTTTTTGCAGTTGGTAGGGGCCTATCATGTTAATCCAAGGGCACTTCAGGCTAAAAATCCATGTACAAGTTTTTGCTTGACAAATTGATGGTCTGATCACAGTAACTTGTTTCAGTCCTTCATATTTTAGCCGTTTCAAAACAAATGGAAAATGGACTTTATTGAGGTCAATGGAGCTGTGTTGATATACTCAAGTCTAGCTAAGTCTCTGGTCTGTTTCAGTCACAAAAAATGAAGTTGAACATAGGTTAAACTGAATAAGAGAAATTTGGTTATAAAATGGGATTGTGGCTGAGTTGCCTTCACTCTAAAATCCCCAGGTTCCCTGGTCCACTGGTGTTTCTTCAATGATTATCCCTCAACAGAACACTGGCCCTCTGACTCCAGTTCCACTGACTGTGATCTATCTTCCCACTCTTACAACCATTTAAATAGAAACTTTAAAACCAAATAATCCATGTCCAGTCTCTCATCCCATGTCTCTTTGCTAGCACATAGATGAGTTAGAGTCTTGTCTTTGCTTCAGGCTCGGTTACTTTAGACAAGGCTGTCCTTTGGGGTGAGCAAGCGGGGTGATCACCCTGAACCCCAGGTTTTGTGGGCTCCGCACTGCCCTGCTATCACCGGGGTGGTGCAGGGCCCACACTGCTAACTCCCCAGTGCTATGCTCCCTGCTGCAAGCAGGGGCAGGGCGGGAGGGCAGAGCCTGGCCCGGCCCCAGCCTCTGGGCCGGCCCGCCCCACCCCCAGGGCGGAGCAACCAGCCCAGGGGGGGAGCGGGAGCTGAGGCCGCAGGTTCCCAGCCGGGGCCGGGGTCTGGGCTGGCTCTTGTCAGGTGGTGGCCTCGGGTCCCCAGCTACGGCAGCTCTGGGTCGCCGGGGGGGCAGCTGGGGTCCCTGGGGGCAGACCAGGCCAGTCCGCCCCACCCCGCCACCCTCCAGCACGGGAGTTTGCAAATAAGGCTCTGCTCTTAGTGATATTTGGCTTTTGCCTTCCGGCCACTCTGCTGGTGTTGCTCTCTTGACTGCCTGTAGTTGGATGATCTTTTTATTGTTGAAACTGGGAGACAGTACAGCATATGAGTGGATTCAGTGTCCTGGTCCTCTTTGCCCAGTTTGCTGATGCTGGGTAATATTTCCTGCTCAGGGTGTCGGCTAACACCAGTAATCATTCTAGACAACATCTGATCTCTGCCAAGTGCCCGTGGAGGTGCATCGACATGTGCTGCATTCTCTTTGAACTACTAGGAAGGGGCTTTGCCATGATTGTCTTTGGGGGTCTGTAGTCTGATTGCTCTATTTCTGGGTGACCAGAGATGTACTGACGGAATCATTCCATTCCAAATACCACAGCTAGAAGCTCTGGCTTTGTTTTGGTGTACCCTGTTCAGTCTCTGACGTTAGCAGCTGGCTGCTCTTGCAAAGTACAGTAGCTACACCCAGTTCATTCACAGTGGTTCTGTTGGCTGGTAAGACTTCAGGAGAGGGGCTTCCATCATTATCAGTTTCAGCACGTCAGATGAATGCTGTTGGGGACATGCTTAGCTCACTCAACATCCTGCACTGTGTTCTACTACTGCAGCCATGGGTGGACAGAACATGGCCAGAAAAAGTATTATTCCTGTAAAGGAGGAATTCCTATGAATTCCATATCATTCCTATGAAGTACCCCCTTCACATCCACTGGAGCTGGCCTTTCTCTGACTGTTTTGATCTTGTTGAGATCTTTCATTCCACCTGCTGTCAGGGCTGTCCTGAGGGAGGGGTGGGGCCCAGGGCCAATAGGCCATAGGCCAATAGGACCCCCGCACCTCCCCTCCCATGGTGAGGGCAGGGCAGGGCCAGACCAGAGTCTGGGCTCTGCACTCCTGCTCCGCCCCTAGGGGCGGGGCGGGCTGGCCCAGGGGTGGGGTGGGCTGGGGTGGGCCGGCCCAGGACTGGGATTTGCTCTTCTGCCCTACCCTGCCCTGGGGTCAGCTGCTCCACCCCGGGAAGGGGGCGGGCTATCTCAGACAGGGCTGTCCCTAGGGGGAGCGGGGCCCGGGGCCAGCTGCTCCCCCTCGGGAAGGGGGCGGGCCATCTCAGACAGGGCCATCCCTAGTTGGAGCGGGGCCCGGGGCCAATTGGCCTGGGTGGGGGTATTTTCTGTTATTTTTCAGGTTGGTTACTATGAGGTCACATTTTCCTATGGGCTGCATTATGCTCTCATTGTATATTAGATTGCAGCTGCTTTTTGAGTGCGTGTCTTTGACTTCAGTTCACTCTGAGAATCACATGGTAGGGGCCTCATCATGTAGCTGATGTCCTGCAGAGTGTTTCCCGATTACTTTTGGTGCATGCACAGAGATTGGCATTGGTCCCTTGTTGCTTTCCTGCCTGGACAGCCTGAACCTGATATGCTCTTGGACTCAAGGAGAAAGTCATGATGACCTCATGCCATCTGATATGCCTTCCCCCCTCTTGTGGAAGTCTGAATCTGTCTGGGGCCTTCCTCTGCTCTTGCACAGGCTGCTAAATCGGTTCAACTCGCTACATTCCTTGCAATGCTGTCCTAATGTGGAGCATTTTGTCTTTACCCCCTCAGGCTGTCTCCCACAGTAAATGCATCTCTCTGTGGTTATGCAACTCAGGCCACCCACACTCCTTCACATGTACTTCTGGGGTGCTGTGCCTCCTAGGACTCTCATTCTTTCCCTTGAAGCTTCCTCTTCATCCTGTTGGTCTAAGCACCTATCTAAGGAAGGGTCTGCAACCTGCAGACTTTTTGGATGCCCTCTGTGGCTCCAGGCTGCCCCCTGCCATCGGGGGAACCCTGAGGTGGGCCCACTCCTGGCTCTGGGCTCCTCCCTGCCACCAGGGGACCCTGCAGCAGATGCTCTGGCCTAATTCCCAGCTCCCCCCCCCCCCAGAAGGCCATACCCATTGCGGCTCTCAAAATACTTGGTTATTGAAGGAATTTTTTTAAATGGCTTTCATCTTTTGGGCTGCCAACCCCTGGTCTAAAGTGAGATCCCCTCCCTGGAGCAGCCACTCCCACAGCTAATGATTCCAAATGCTGCAGTCTATCCTGTCCTAAATTTGGGAGTCTGAGTCCCTGAAATTGCATGTAGCAGCCAGTGTGTGAAAGGCAGTAACGCAAGTCTATTTCCTCCCCTTCAGATTGGTGACTAGCAAAAAACCTGTGTTGCTCCATGATTTCTTTCTGCTTTTGGGCTGCTGTGAGGCTGTAGGCGGTGGGGAACTTCAGAAAAACCTGTCTGCCTTGTTTTTCAATAAGATAAAAAGAACAGTTTGTGTTCTCTCGCAATCCCCCTGCATGGCCTGGTCTATGTTCTGCTGGGTCCATCATGGGCTAGGTTTGTCTATGCAAAATCCAGGGCTCCGCAGCATTTCAGACCAAGTTCCCTGTCTCATGCTACCAGCTGCTGCGCTGCAGAGAGCTCATGGTCAGACACTGTTACCATGTTTTGTTCAGAAACAGTGAAGCCAAATGCAGATTAATTTGAACAAGTGGAATTTTATTGACCCCTGTGGATTGCTCTGCCCATGCGGCTGATTTGCCTAACTTCCTAGCGTTCCCTATTCACAGGTGTCTTGTTAATAAGTCCCCGCAGGGCACACAGGCCCTTAGACTCCAGTTCCGCTCATCATGATGCATGGCCCAATGCTTCTGTAAGCTACAGCTCTTTTTCAACTTGGTGAGAAAGAGACTTAGCTCGGTAAACTCTTATTCCCTCTAAAACTGGAAACCCACCCATTGGTACAAAGGGCTCAACTGGCCCAGCTGAAGCTGGTGCAGGCTCCCTGTAAACGGCATGAAAGGGGAAGTGCCATCCTCTCTCTTATCCCCAAGGGCACCAACATCAGGGGCTGCCATGATCTGGCCCTGACTTAATTGTCTGTAAAGTTCATTGAAATCTTTAGATGGAAATCACTGCAGTGCATGGCTGGACTGTGGCTTTGTTCCATTGCCAACATTGGAGAGGTTGTGGCAGAGCTCCCAAGGAGTACGGACCCCAAAAGGAGTTCTGATTGACAGAGAGAATTCCTCTTAGGGCTCTCAGGGAACATGTACTGGATGGCAGCTGTGACACTCTGAAAAGACTGCCGTTTGTTTACTGCCTACGAAACTGGGCCAGGAAGGAATTGGATAAATTAGCTTGATAACTAATAAGTGCAGGAAGCTGATCTATTCTTTTACGGAGCGATTATTTTTAGTCTCCAGCTTGCATTCAGTTCCAGCATAGCGTATTAAATAACAAGAAAAATGTGTTTTCAATAGAATTAAAAGCAGGTTGATTCTTCATCCACTGATTTTCCTGTAAACATAGGCTGGGCGCTGATGACTTGTTTATGATTTCACAGGCCACCACTGAACTTAGCAAGGGAGAGCTGCCTGTAGGACCTCGGTACAGTTTGCATACTAATCATTTTTGTAATAGATCTTTTTGGCATTCTTCATGTGCTGTGGAAGGCTCTCAACTGCTTCTTTGAAGTTTAAATAATGATCATGCAAGCAAGGCTTCTGCGATAGAAGCCAGGGTTATATTTACATTGTAGAATTGCGAGTTCCACATGCTAGACTTCTCAGGTTACCTTGTACTGAATTATTCAGGTCAGTGTACAAGCAAAATGGCTTTCACTGTAATGCACCTCCAATAGGGCAGGTCAATAAGGTTTATTGTTAGCACCGGGGAGAAAGGCAGAGGTTTCTTTATTTTATTCTTGTCAGTAACAAGCGGGCATAATCATAATGTGATGCCGCCCCCCTCTCTCTCCACTGGGAACCTTTTAAAGTCATTCCAATGTGTGGCAGACTAACTTCTCTGTAAGAGAAGCGAAGCCTTTATGTCTAACAACACTGAAAGCTGCAGGAGAAGAATGTAGGTTCTGATCCACAGTGCCTTGAGGCCAACAGGAGTCTTTCCATTGCATTTAATGGGACTCTTTGGCTATGTCTACACTTACAAAAGCTAGTTCGAATTCGTTAATTCGAACTAACTAATTCGAACTAATTTTAGTTAGTTTGAATTAACTTAATTTGAACTAGCATGGCCCCACTAGAATACTAGTTCGAACTAGCCATGGCCATGCAGGGAATTTGTGTAGTTCGAATTAGTCGGTTGCATGAAGGTCAATCTGCCGATTAGTTTGAAGTAAGTAGTTACTTCAAACTAATATGGCCACATTGACTTAATTCGAACTAACTATTTTGAATTAAGGGTTAGTTCGAGCTAAGCAATCGAATTTATTACTTCGAATTAAGGAAGCCCTTAATTGGAACTAATGAAAGCCTAGTGTGGCCAAGGCTTAAGTTAGTTCGAATTAAGCTTCCTTTGAACTAACTTGCAAGTGTAGACATAGCCTTTGAACCTAAGTTCCCATTAAAGTCAATAGCAAAAATACTCTGACTTCAATACTCCAGAAGAAGGTCCTTAGTTTGTGTTTCTCCCTCCACAAATATATGTCTCTAAGACAAACCCAATGTACCAGTTTTTAAACAGGCCACAAAATTTTTCTTTTTTTTTTCTGTCCATCCATGAACCATGTCCTTGATCTAGTCACCATATATGGGGAGTCGGATGCAAAACGACTCTTGAATGTTTTTCATTCTCTTCCTTTCCTGCCTTTAAATGCTACATCATAGCTGTTTCTCTCTTGTCACAGTGATCAAATAGAGTAACCTTCTCTGAAAAGAAAATGAAAGAAACAATTCAGGAACAGGGCTAAATGCAAGCAGGTCCTGCCATATGGTCTTCTGAAGAATTCTCTTCTTTCCCTAAGGGATGGTGGGAAGGGAAGACTTTCTGTGTGGGTAAAATACAGGCACTTTGAAACTATTCTTGACATACCGGGTGACATGGCTTCAATAGGAATTTTTCAGTGAAAGCCAGGATGCTCCCACTGATAAGGTGGTACATAGATGTGCTACTTTATTTCTGTATGGCTTAGAAACAGCAATGTTAGTTGTTCAAGTCTAGTTGGCAGCCCAATAATTGCCTCAGTTAATGCAGAATGGATGGCAGAGGCGTCAGTAGGGTATGATCATTTTGGCCGTTTTTTGACGACACGTTCCATACTGAAATCCATTTCTGCAGTCGCCATTAGAAATGTGTCCCGATCCCTGTTTATGGAAGAGATTGGCACATCTGCCACATGATGTGCAGATGCAATTCAAAGTGAACCACAATTTTCTTGGGAGTGAAATACATCTTTCAATTGGGCCCTTGACAAGATGTTTGTTTGGGACATTGGTGTCCTTCCCCTTTGCTTGCTTTTGATCTCCATGGGAGAGTCTTTATTTATATGTGTATACATAGGCTGTGGGAAACCACTCAGCTCATGACCTGATCACTTTTTGGCCTGTCACAGCTCAGCTTGGGGCAAGCGACCTGGCAGTGCCAGGGCCAGGAAAGGGAGGGGGGTAGGATGTCATTGTGGGTGGAGGGCCCTCCCTGCAAGCTGTGTCAAGAGGCATTGGGCCAGAGCAGTGAGTCAGGCCAGCCCTTGCAGGATGAGTGTGGGGCAAGCTCAATCTCTGTCTCCAATGCCTTCCCATTAGGGCCCTCTGGTGGGAAGGGGTATGCGGTATTCTTCCCTATTCTGCTGTAGCTGCTTCCATCTCTGCCTAATAATTAATATGCCAGCATAGATTAGAGGTGTATGGCCTGCTGGATGTGTGGAGGTCTGTGGCTAATATTGAATGCAACAGATTTCCTTTTTAAGGCCTTGTATACTCTAGGGTTTTTTTTTGTTTTGTTTGTGTTTTAAACCATGGGGTAACGTATGGAAAACAACACATAGTAAAATCCTATTCGGGACAAGGTATTTATAGTTTTGACATGCATTAGCATGTCAAGGTGAACACTTGGCGACAAACACTTATGGTTTACGTCAACCTGCTAACGTACGGTAAAGCTACAATTGCCTTGTGCACACTAAGCTTATGTGTCCCCATGTGTCAGTTATGTATTAGCTAATGTGGCTTAAAAGCTCCTTTTCCCCCCTAGTGTGGACATACTTTAGATCTAGGTATGTATTTGGAAATTACAGCCTCTCAGAGCAGGAGTTCACCCTTCATGCTTCGTGGTTATCACTGGAGCCATCTAATACGGGAAATAAAGTATACGTTTTTGACAATGAGGGTAATTAACTATTGGAATAATTTACCAAGGGTCGTGGTGGAGTCTCCATCACAATTTTAAAAACAAAGTTGGTTGTTTTTTTATAAAAGATCTGCTCCAGGAGCCATTTGGGGGAAATTTTATGGTCTGTGATACAGAAGGTGGGACTAGATGATCACAGTGGTACATTCTGGCCTTGAGTCTAGGAAGGATTCAGGTGTTGGGAAATCTAGGGGGAAAAAAAGGGAAAAACTCAGGAAAAATCTGTGAATCCTGTCCCTTCCGTCCCACCTATCTCTGATAGTTCTAACAGAGATTTATTTGGTCAGGCCAAAACCCTTTCCTGAGCAGTGCGGTGGTGTTTGGCAGATGGTCAGAACGAGACTGGTGGAGCAGGGAAAGAGCTGGAAAAAGGAAACAGTTTGACAAATGAAGCCAAAAGGTTGTTAGAATCCTCTCCCCTGAGGTTTCCCATTATTGCTGCCATGGGTCATCTCTCCTGGTGCTAACATGGTGAGGCTGTAAATGTGGACATGGCCGCACCAGGTACTTTCTAGTGTTGTAACCACTATGTTGTCTCACTCTGGTCAGAGCTGCTCTTAGAGATGCAGCCAGACTTTCAGACGTGCTCAGCTTCAAGCAGCTCCTGTTGTGATTTTCCAAAGAGCTCAGTGCCTAAGTACCGGCTGAGAGCTTTGAAAAATTTGCTCCCCAACTGTGCATGTGAATTCTTTTCTCTGGCCTATGGTGGCTAAAATGCCATTCTGCCTGCATCTGCCAGCATAGATGAGCGTTCTCCCCATTGATGTGGTGGTAGCAATAACAAATGTTAGCAATGGACTCCTCATATGGACAAGGCCTGGGGTAGGTAAAGGATTATGTTTGTTAGCACAGTCAACCTTAGACGCTTAAAAAATCTCTGTGTTGCCAGAAAAAGGAGTCAAGGTCCAGGATGATCATGCATTTTAAAACATGGCAAAAAGCAAATGTTTGTTCTTCGCAGCCTTTTCCTGGTGATGGGGGGGGGGGGGGCACGGCGGGGGGATTTTCTAAGGTGACAGTTGAACCATTCACTAGCCTGTTGAGATTTGGTTTTTGTTACTGTCACAGAAAGTACTTTATTTTTGCTCCTTTTTACAAATTTGAAGGAGATAAATGCATGCCATCAGCAGCCACTTTGTTGGGAGCCTTGTTTTACAATGCTCTAGAAAAGCTACAGATTCGAACTCCTTGTCTACACTAGGACCATACCGGTATGGTTAAAGCAGCCCAACGCTTGTATCAGTATAAAGGTACTTTATTCTAGTGTAACTATTCCCATAAAAGATGGGGAATAAACTATACTGGTAGAAACTACCTTTAAACTGGAATAACTGGGTCCACACCAGGGGTCACACCAGTATAATTAATGTCATTAAAAATGACACCCGTTACTGAAATAGTTATATTGGTACAACAACTGGGTAGGCCAGACTTTCCTCTGAAAGTTAGCTTATTAGGGGTGGAGGGAATAAAGCCTTTTGGGACTGGGAGGAAAAGGATGGAAATTGGTCACTGTAAAATGTAATTTTTTTTGTAGCCTTTCTCCATCCCTTCCCCCCCATTCCATATCAGTTTTCCCTCTTTCTTTCCCCTCCCTTCCATACCATGGCCATTCCTACCAGAACTGGCTCCTCTGCTGGGAAATGCAGCATGAACTGGCTTCTCGCCAGTGGGGATTCTGTGCTCTCCTGGCACAGTTTGCTGAGCTATGAAGCTGCAGGCAGGGAGCCCCCTTGTTCCCTTGTCAGTCTGTAGCAGAGAGCATTATATCAGGCCAGTCCCTTTTTGTGGCATTAACCAGCCAACTGAATGTCATCTTATTTAACATTTTGTTAAACAGCTTCCAAGGGCTTAACCGTCTGACAGATGGGGCCATTGAATGGGTGCTTAATGGCCAAGTATTACTTTGATTTGATAGTTTTTGATTAATTATTTTCAGTGGTGGGCACAGGAATTTGATTATTGAGGGGGGGCTGTATCCCTGCTGCCCCCCGTGCATGCCCTGGGTTATTGTTTAAATAAATAAATACATCTCCTCCCTTCTCTTTACAGTGCAGACATAAAGGCTGTACATTTGAGACAACTTTATTTCTGCGGGGATGTAGGAGAAAGAGAGAGATTGGGATTGGAGAAGATATGTGGTGGACTCAATCTCATTCCCTCTGAGGTCAATGAGAGTTTGGCTATAGACTTACATGGAGCAGGTCCATTGTCATCCCCTGGTTCACTTTTTATATATATTGCACTAAATTGCTATTATTAAAAGTTTAAATTAATATTATGGGAATCGGGAAAATACATTGTTGTGCCCATACATGGTCCTGGTTGGCTCATGGCTCTCTCTTCCCACAAAAGCACATCTGTTTCCCTCACTGAGATCCACTTACTCGTGCCCCACCAATATATTTATGGGGCTACCAGTCTTTCCACTGCTCCATTTCAAATTTGGAAGCACTCAGGACTGTCTCCATATACCATGCTAGTTCACAGAACTTCCCTTTCCCCAAGAATCATGTCCTACCTCCCTAGAATTCTCTCTGAAGTTTCAACAAATTGGACATCAGAAATGGCCACATCTGCCATATTCCAACAGGAAAACTTCAAAAACAGACTTCAGCGTGACACTGCAGAGCTGGAGCTGATTTGCAAACTTGACACAATCAGATTGGGTCTGAATAGGGACTTGGAGTGGTTAGCACATTACAAGAAGTGATTGTTCCTGTTCACACATTCTCACCTTCTAATCAACTGGTGTGAATGGGCCTCATCTACCCTTACTGACTTTGCTAGCACTTGCCCTCATTCATCCTGGCACATGTTTCCACTTCAAGCAGCTGACGGAGTGGGTTGGAGCTCACGAAAGCGTATGCCGAAGAAATTTGTTAGTCTTTGAAGTGCCACAGGATTCTCGTTTTAATATTAAGAGGAACTCCTGTGCAGTGAACCCAGCCCTTCTTGCTTCTAACACCATCTGGCAGAAGGCTGCACTAGCGCACAGGTGGGCGGATGCATTGAACCCTGCGTTTGGCTGTTGCCACGGCGGACAGCCATGCCATTTTTGTAGATATATTTTTGAAGAATGTAAGTGCTTTAGGCTGGGGCAACGACTGTCATCTTTTATGACTGCACAGCTCCTGGCCCGGCACAATCAGACAGTGACGCTAATAGTAATATATCATTCTACCCTCTGAATCCTAGACTTTGCTAAGAAAAAATTCTCTTTTTTATGTTCATATTTGCTAGCTTTGTGACTTAGGCCCTGATCCATGTTTAGCTTTACTCAAGAGTCATTCCGGAGAAGCCAGTGGACCCACTCCTATTAATGAAATTAAGCAGACGCATACGTATTTATAGGGCAGGTACTGTAGTGATGGGTACATTGTCACTAGAGGTTTATATTAATTATTTTCAGGGTCGGTGCATATAATCCTGATTTTTATTTTTATTTTAGTATCCCACCTGACTACATACGACTGTAGGAGGAAGGATGGTCTTGTGGCTACGGCACTGGTTTGGAACTCAGGCGATCTGGCTGCAGTTCCTGGGATTGGCACAGATACCCTCTGTGATGGAGGGCAAATCACATCATCTCTTTAAACCTCAGTTCCTCAACTATAAAATGGGGCTCATAGTACTTCCTTTGTCTCTGAGGCAGGGACTGTTCCCTACTACATGACTATATGGTGTCCAGCATAATGGGGAACTGATATCAGTGTGGGCCTCTCAGCTCTGCAGTAATACAAATAGAGTAATAGTAACAAATGGCTCTGATTAAGCTGCAGATGGGATTTTCTTCAAAATAACTCCATCCCCAAAACTTTTTTGAAGAGCAATTTACAATAATAAAGTATTACAGTTGAGGTCTTCTGATTATTGCCCTTTAAAAGCTTTTTTTCACATGGCCAGGCTTCACAAAAAGCTATTTGACTCAAAGAAATTAGGTTTCTGGTTAGCAGGAGCCCTAAATAGACATGAATTACAAGAACGTCCTTTGAAACCCCATGCAGCACTTGTTTCATTAAATCCCATGAAGCGACCTTAATTTAGTGGGACACTGGATAGGTTGCTCTTTTAACCTGTTAGCACTTTGGCCAGTCCCATAAACCATATTCATGGATGATTCCATCAAGAAGGACAACAGTAGGATTAATATTATTTCAGGATACAGTAAATGCCACAATGATGAAGCTGTTTAAGATCTGGTGCTCACTGCGTTACACTGAATGCATTGACATTTACTCTGCTATCATTTCATTTCCAATATTCCTTCCAAATCAGCCGATGCTAATGTTTCAGTGTGTGTGCAGAATACAGTTCCATCAGGGTGAGGGACGAGGAGCACGTGCTTAATACAAGTGTCTTTTCCTTCCTTCAGTATGGAAGATTGTATAGTGGTTGCGTTTCGCACATGCAGAAGGAAAGAGCAAGCTTATCTGTGGAGTTGTGACAAGATCTTTGCGTTCTGACCAGAGTCAGAGCAAACCAGTCATCCCATTTGGGTTCTGACCTAGTATGGAGTGTTGGTTCAAATGCCAGGAGTTTCTTGCCCCAACTTAATAAGATCAGAGCCCACTAGTTTTTGACATTACATTGAAAATAAGCACAGAGACTGGATCTCAAGCAGTCAGCTGTTTGCTCAGCACTTGTGGAGTATGATAAAGCCATTTGGAAACCAAGGAATTTCTTAAATTTATTTGTTCCAAAGGGGGAGCCGTGTCAGTCTAGTTCAGCAAAACAAGCAAAGGAGTCTTGTGGCACTTTTAAAGAGTAATACATTTATTTAGCGCCTGAGCTTTCATGGGCTCTCCCGTGAAAGCTCATGTGATAAATAAATTTGTTAGTCTTTAAAAGTGCCACAAGACTCCTTGTTTGTTTTGAGTTTATCTGACATTAACCCATAAAGCCGTCCTTTCTTAAAGGGCTACTGTACATTGTCTGTGAAGAGAAGCCCTATAGATGGGGGACAGAGCATTGGAATTTCCTCTACAGCAGTTTACTTCCTGCCAATTGTGGATGTTTACAGTGGCCTTTGATTCTGCATAATAAAGACTTGTGTGGGTGAGAAGTGACAAGAGAAAGGCTAGAAATAATGTGGGGATGGAATCTACGGTCGCCATGCTCCATGGCCCCATGGGGTCCCCAAAAGGTCAGCTCTTACATTGCTAATGGAAAACCAGATGTGAATTGTGAATGGTAAAATACATCAGGGATAACAAACAAGGGGACAGTGGTTCCGTTCAAACCCTTGCAATTATAAATGGATGGAATTGATATGTTTCCTAGAACGAAAAGCTGGGCATCTTCTCTTTCTAGTGATATAAAACTCCCATTTCTGAGCCTATAAGATCACAAGGTACTGGACCTTTCAACCTGTCATTGACCCGAGACTGCACACGGCTGTGCTGTAACACAGACTACGGCGTAATTTGAAGGGCGGGGCTGAGGGAAGAATAATAAAGAAGTTTGCCATTTTTTTTAGTGGTTTTAAAAACAAATATGGCAGAAGTAGTGAGATGTAGGCACCATGTGGCCCCATCTGTACTAGAAAAAGGTGTGTATTTTTTTTTTTTTAAAATGTTAACTAACATGTGCTATTTAAAAACATAGTAGTTCCTAAGATAGGCAGGATTTAATACTTTAAAAAGCCCCCTAGCTGGTCTTCCGGATGTTAAAGACGTTGACACATTATCAAATACCATTTAATTAAAACACTGTAGCTGACATGTTTTAAGAGAATACTGTTGTTTTCCTAGTCTAGATCGATGATGTGGCCTGGCTGAGAGGAGTTAGTCAGCAGCCTGCGGAGGTGCACAATAGATGCTTTTCAGCATATGGATCCACAGTTTAGCACAAACACAACCATCTCCACATGTTCCACCCATATCTCCATGCATCTCTGGATTCTGCAGTTCAGGAGAAAAAATTCCCATTTGCAACACATTGGCTTCTTGGCCAGAGTGGACATGGCTTTTGCATTGCCAAGAGTGGTATGTCTGAGTATCTGCCTTGAATGTAAGCCGTTAACTCCATCTGCTGTACAGATCTAATCACCAGCCATTTTGCAAGAGGATGCACTTACTGTGAATGAATGATCATTATTTTAGTAGACTCATTATTTAGTACTGCACCTGCAAATGTTCTAGGGGCTTTATAGGAGAATTAGAAAGCAAAGAGTTTACCGTACAAGGTCTTGGCATTGATTGTTGACCTTTGTGGTCACCCAGAGAGCTACGGAAGTCATCTGAGGCTCTACAGGATCAGGCCTCATTTTAAATGCAGTGAATGAAGGTAATCAGCAGTAGCAAGGGTACAGCACTAAGATTATGCAATTAGATCCTGATTCAGGAAAACATTTAAGCACATGCTTAGATTTAAGAAAATATTTCAGTCCATATTTATTCAGCACGGCAGTCGCTCTTATTTTAGAATCTCACTGAAATGAAACTCCCTCCTAAGTCCTTTGCTGAATCGAGCTTGTGCCTTCTGAAGGTAGGTTCTGGGTGGTTCCAGTAAACTCCTGTTGGTAGTGAGAGTTGTTCGTTATCTCAGAAGTAGTAAGTCTGAAGGAGGAATTTGAATGACAAGAACTGTGAGTTAGCACACAAGAGCTGGGAGGGCGTTCCAGGCTTAGCGAGGGCACGTAGACAAAAGCAAGGAGGTGATAGCCGTAGATGTCTGCACCGTTTGCAGGATGCCAGCCATTGTCAGCCCCCACTGTTGAGCTGGGACTGGAAAAATGTCTCACTGGTGCCCAAATGGCGATTCTCTCCAACTGTGCCCAGAAGGTTTCTTGGGATGATGAGAGAAGGCACACAAATATAATTTAAATGAGCTTACTTCAGTGTTGAGAAATTTATATTGGGCTAGATGAAAAACATTTCTCTGTGACTGATTCATAGCCTTAGAATGTTTTCCCAATGAAAACATACGAGTGCCTCAAAACACCCATGTTAAAAAGTCCTGCGCATTGTCCATATTTCTTGCTATGGAATCTTTGGAATATCCCAGTTGACGTGCTGACAGATTTAATGGCTCTCATTTTATAGCAGCAGAAAAGGATTTAAAAACTCTAGCATTTAATGGAGGAGGGGGTCTGGCCTCCTAGTAGGTGCCAGGTGTTGCATGTCTTAAAAGAAACCTGGCCCTGACACTCTCTCTTTCTGGGTTTGGGCCCATTTATTTAACCCCACTGCTTCAGTTTTCTCACCTGCTAAAGCAGGGATCATCAGATTCACAATGGTCGTCGTCAGCAAAGTCAACAGTTACTGTCTCAGTTATTTTCTATTTCCATTATGGGGAAACACTTTGGTTTCTCAGACCCACTGTGTGGTTACCGTTGGCAAATGTTGCTGGGATCTGGTGAGTAGCAGTTGAGATTTGTAGAGCGTTCTGAACATGTAACACCCTATACACATGTTCACTATTAGTTTCTCCTTTGTATCTGGCACCCAGTTGCATTCTGGTCTATTATAAACTTGCCCTTTCCTATAGGGTACAATCTCCTTCCTTCTACCATAGCCAGTAAACTACCCTCTCTAAAAAGTGGTATGAACAAGAAAGAAAGCTAATACTTGGGGATCCTGAAGGCATAATTTGGCTCAGAATATAAGTGACTTCCACCGACTTCAAGGTGAGTTTCTGGTATCTTGTGGTGGGAGAATCAGGCCTTTGATATGTAGCGGGGTGGGTGGCCAAATTCCCGTCCACCTGCATCTAGACATGTACCCTCATGTAGGGAAGCACTCCTCTCATCTCAAGCACATCCACCTCTCCTTAAAACGGAATATGCTGTAATACTTTCTTGCCCATATCTTTAGTATGAGGGCCTCAACCTGAGGCACTCGCATTGGTTAAGGCTGCAGTTTTCAAAGGGCTAGAAGGGAGCTGGATCATCTCACTGGAGACCCTATCAAGTGAAGTTCTGTCTCCTTGCCAGATGTTCCAAAAGTGACATTTGCAGATGAGGTCAGTTTGAGTGTGCTGCTCACATATGGGGTCAGGGCCAGGAAGTGCACACACACTACAGATCCACATGGGCAGAACCCAGTGTGGGAGGTTTGCTGAGCTGACTCTGTTAATTTCCTTAACAACTGACAATAGAGGCCTTGAATGGGTTACGTTAGTTCCTTGCTGCTACTAATGCAAAAGGGCTTTCCTCATCCCTGCTGTGCTCTCATAGTGTGGCATGCAAGTAAAACCTTTCAATTTGCTATCTCAGCAGCAGATACATCTCTGCATCTCTCTCTCCTAAGACTTTCCGTGTTAAAAAACCTGACTGTTGGGTTGATTAGGTGACCTGCTTGGCAGTAGAATATAGCAACAATTTATTCTGAAGCCTAAGTGAAATGAATGAGAGCATGGTCAAGTGCAATGCCACGTAACCACATCTGCATATATGGAGACACCGTAGGTCATTGGCAGGGATCAAAACATTGCCACTAGAGTGAAGGCAGGAAGTCAGGCTGCTCTGACCAGCCACCAGAGAACAACGATGATTGTACTAACCCAATATATTACAACAGTAAAATTCAGTACTCTATTTACCCCTTACTCCTAAAATATACAAAAGGTTTTATTTTAAAAGGATAGAACTTGGAGAACAATTACCATTTTCTAAGGAAAAGATATTGTGGTGCTTTAACTGAACCCTGAAAGTGTTAACCATCTTACTACATGTGCAGGTGCTAGATGTCTTAGCATGGTTGAGTTCCGTATTTTTAAAGTGCTATTTGCATTTCATTGCCCTAGAACTGGATTGCTCAGCACTATATTAACTCAAAATTGAAGCCAAGACAGCTTTTTGTAAAGCAAACATTTCTAAATGCTTCCAACTTACTGCAAACTCCATGGGGCGAGCAGAATTCATTTTTGAAAGCTCAGAAATCCCTAAGTGGATGTCAGAATTTTGCATTTGTTCTGTACTTAAGTGCTTGAGACACAAAGCCCTGTCCAGATGTCTCCTGGGCCCTTTAAAAAAAAAAAAAAAAAAAAAAATCGGTATTCCAATACCATTGAGGCGATGAAAAACGGTTTGAAATCAAAACAAGAATTTTCTCAGGATATGTAAGACAGCCAGAGACTTTTCAGCAAGCCAGCATGTTACTGAATTCACAGCAGTAAAAATAAATTTGTTTATTAAAGCAGGGAGGTCTGCAGAAAAGACACTCTGAAGAATTCCTTTTGCCAGCAAGAACTTGGCCATTGGACATGGTTAATGAGCTTATTTCTCTGACAATGGACTTGCCAATGTTATTTTCCTAATAGGTGCAGGGTCTTTCCTCACCCATGCGCTAAATATTATTTTAAACAATTGACATTTTTTAATGCAAAGTACGTTGGGTAAGTCCTTGCTGGTGGCTCATTGTAGCTGTTTATAAACCACTGAATGTCTGTGGAATGCTGTATGTTCCAGTCCTCCTTTCTTACTCAAAGGCTTGTGAGAACAGAACCAACCCAGAAAGCAGGTCATAGGTAAGGGGCAAACATGGAGGGCCAGCTTGTGAAAAAGGAAACTGCTTCACCTCCTTTAGTTCTTTTCTGACATTACGCAGGGTGCATTACTCTGGGCCGATGAACAACTGTGTCTCCTCAGTTCTTCAATCTGGGAGGTGCCCTTTATTCTGCTTACCTGGGGGAGAGTTACCACTCTTGGTCTGTTCACACACGGTCTTCAGCATGTAAATTACTTCCAGTTCTGCTGTGTGAGTGCTGTGGCCAGCCACTTATCAGGGCCGGCCCAAGGGTTTTTGGCGCCCTAGAGCAAATTATGACTTTTGCACCCCGGTCAGAGGGCAATACTTTTGTATATAAGAGATAACATATTAATATTTTTTTAAAAGAGAGAAAAAAATTCACTTCCATCTAATTTGGTGCCCCTTAAAGCCTGGCGTGCTAAGCTGGTGGTTTTCAAACTTTTTTCTCAGGACCCAGAAAAAAATAATTTAGGCCCATGACCCAACATCTTTCAGCAATGCATTCCAGTCTTTTGATGGCGGCAGCAGGGGGCGCTGTGACCCGGTACCTGAGGGTCTACGACCCAGTATTGGGTCCCGACCCATGGTTTGAAAACCACTGCCCTGGGCAACTGCCTAGTTCAAATATAAGACGGCCCTGTCGCTCCTGAATTACACAGTTGAGCAATATCAGCAAATTTCCTGTCCCAGATTTTCCCCCTGAAATTTATATCTTGTACTGACCGGCCCCATCCTGAACAATACAAGCTCACATAAATAGAAATAAAACATGTTATGTACCAATCTGGTTATCTCAAATAAAGTTTCCCAAACACTTCAGTCCAAATACACTGGTTTAGATAAAACAGTAAAACAAATTTAACTACAGAAAGATGGATTTTAAGTGATTACAAGTAATAAGACATAAAAGTCAAAACTGGTTACAAGAAAATAAAGTCAGCTAATGCCTACTTTAACAAATGTAAGTGAATTCAAAGAAAAGATCTCTCTCAGCATCAGTCTTACTGGCTGAAATCCTTTCATTCAGGAAGACTTCCCCCGGTCCAATGCTACTTCCTTTGTTCTTCAAGTGATGTTGTTGCTGTGAATAGAGAGAAAGGGAAAGAGAACTTGGGACTTCTACTCTCCTTTCTTGTAGTCCCTTCCCTTCTTTGTCAGTCACCTCCAGCCAAGATTTAATAGACGGAGTTCCCAACTGTTCTTTCACCAAGAGGTTGACTTTTCATCCACACCCTCTTTCCTACCAAAGAATGACCACTTAAACTGATGGTGGTCCATTTGATCTTGTTGACGCCTGGCTAGGCCAGTTGGCTAGCCACTGAGGAACTGGTTTGTGGCTGTTCCCCAGAGTGGGAACAAGTCTTAACAATATGGTACAATAGGATCTTATAACTATACATAGGATGTTGCCATAGACATTTTACCAGGACAATAATGATCAGCAAATTATGAGTTTGCAGATGATACCTGACGGCATACTTTGCACAAGATTTATCATTGTCGGTATAAAAGAGGTGAACCTAGGGGGTACAGACTGCCATGCCTTTCCACCAGGGTGAATTATAATTGCAGTCTGTGTGTTTGTGGAGTGCAGGGGCGTTGCTGGATAGAAAAAAGATCCAGGGCTGTGGCCCCCCAGCCCACTCCCTGCTAGCTCCCGCCCCCCAGCTAGGTCACACCCCCAGCCCCCACCCCACCCAGTCCCCCCACCACTACCCAGCACCCACCAAGTCTCCTTGTCCCCATGCCCCCTTCGCCTCTCCCCGGGCCTCTAACTCCATCCATCCCTCCCCAGCCCCCCCATCCCGACCCCTTGCTTGACCAACTCGCGAGTCCGGACCCCTCCATTCCCACCCCCAGTCTCCGCGTTCCCCCCCTTACCTTAACCCCTGATACAAAGGCCCGGGACCGGCCTGCGGGGGCGGAGCAGGACAGCCGGATCAGGCCATGCTGCCAGCCGCCATGCTCTGCTCTCGCCACCGCCACACACTGGCCCCTCGGGCTTGATTCTGCTGCTGCACGCTGGCCCCTTGGGCCTGATCCTGCCCCTCTGCCGCCACCGCCGCATGTCGGTCCCTTGGGCCTGATCCTGCCCCTCTGCCGCCGCCGTCACGGGTAGGCAGCGTGGCCAGATCAGGCCTGGGGCCCCTTTCCCGGCTCCTCTGTCCTCCTGCCCCGTGCTCCTTTCCTGGCTCCTCTGCCCCTTTCCTAGCCCCACTGCCCACCACCTCCTCCCAGCCCCCCTCACCTGGCCGGAGGCTCGGAGCTGCAGGGACGACCGGCAGAGCCGCTTCTGGGCCAGGCCTCTCCCGCCCTGAGCACGCTCTGTCTGAGCATGCTCAGGGCGGGAGATTTAAATCTCCCCAGCCTGGCCACAGCAGGAGTCTGCGGCTTTGCTGGGGCCCCTGCGTGGAACGCAGCGTTCTGCCTGGGTTTTCTATTTTTAGGGGCCCCAGAACGCTGGCCCCTAAAAATTGGGAGCCCCGGAACTGTTCCCCCTTACTTTAACATCTGCCTGCTGGGGAAAATAGATCCGGGACTCAGGCTATTCTACCCGGGGCCGATGCCCTGCCAGCCCAACGGCAACGACGCCTCTGGCGGAGTGCCTGGATTGCGTCTTCCCTGTGAACTGGGAAGCTCAAGATATCTCAGAGGGGCAAAGATGGACACAGATCTTTCTGCACTGGCCGGGAATGCACTCATCCTAAAGGACAAGGCAGTGTATACACTTAGCATGAGTTTCTCAAGCTCTTGGACGTATTGTCACCCAAAGTTCAATCCTTCCTGGAGCAACCTTTAGGGCAGTGGAGCTCAGCATTGCCCTTACTCTGGGGCTGTGCTGTAAGGACCTGATCCAGTGCCCAGTGAAATCAGTGAATGATTCCTGTTAACTTCACTAGGCTCTAATGGAGCTTCTGAGTCCACAATGAGAGAGAAGTTGTTATAAATCCCTTTGCTGAACCCAGCTTGTGATTTTCAAATTGTTTTATTCATGGATAAACGCTGTGGTCCTTACTCCAGAAGAACTCCCGTTGATATTTGCAACTAACATGCTCTAAATTCTGCTGGCCTGAGGCACATGAATATTGCCACTGAAGGCAGTGGGACTTTTGCCTACATAATGACTGTGTGTAAACGTGACAGGATTTGGCCATATATTACAGTGACAAGCTTTAGAGACATATTTGCAGAAGGTTCCAAAGTAGTAGGTCACATCCATGCTAAGAGATAACACCGCTCCATGCTCACGGTGTCCGCCTTGTTTTAAAATATTACTTCCTTCATCTCTCAAAACAACTAGACAGATGCATTTGCACCATTACATATGAAAACGGTGTAGCTGGTGAGGTTCTCTGTCTCAAACGGGGAATGCTTTGTGTTACAATCTAGAATAATCTCCTATATGAGGATTAATGGGTCTATCAAGATCTATACTCCGTAGCTCACCACGGCCTGACATATAAAAGGACTTCACTGGTAAGTAAGCCATGTTTGGGCTTAAAATGATCTCTGTAATTCAATGCTAGAGAGGAAGATTTAACGTGAACACAAAATTCCTTTACTTCCTCATCATCCGTAATAGCTATCCATCTGTATGAAGGAGAGCTTGTTAAAGCTTGGGACCATAGTGTGCAGTAGTGGAGACCCCGTGGCAGGATGTGCATATGTCCTTCATGTGTCTACCTACGTAATTGCCAGTCTGGAAAATGTCAAGGTCTTCCTGCTACCTCACCAGGGACTTGGGATGCCATCTGAATTTAGTAACTTGTCTGATGAAGTCTTTGAAGGGTCTCTCCTTGCTTTCTGGATTGGTGGGACCAGATCCTGGTCCCAGTGAAATCAATAGAAAAGCTCTCATTGACTTCAATTCAGGACAGCATAGCCAGAGATTTTAAGGAAGGGAGGAGAGAAGTCAGCTATGAATACTTTTAAATCTCTGGTTTCCTTATTTTGCGAATGGAATCTCTTGGGATCTCTTACTCAGGCAAGTGTTCCTACTGACCTCCCCTGTGGCTGGAAAAAGACGGCTCCAGAAGGAATTAATTAATCCATTTGGGGCGTTTCCCTTACACTTTGCATGTTTTGGTTCTTTTGTTATTTCCTTTTTTTTTTTTACCAACAAGGAGCAAAACTGCAGCTTGCTTCTGAGGTACTCATTGCACTAAAGCAGGTGTGGGCAAACCATGGTCCACAGGCCACATATGGCCTCCATGAGTCTTTCATCAGACCCTCCAGCTGGAGCGCAGCAGCCACTCCCTTCTCCCTGACCCGCCCCTCTCCCCCCATGTGGATCCACTGATGTCCCATCCCAGCCCCACCTCTTCCCCATCATGTGGGGCCAGCAGAGGTGCCCTGGCCAGAGCATGGCGATTGCTCCCTTAGGACTCAGTGGTGGCTTGAGTGGAGTGTGGGGTGCCCCTCTCCCACCATGTACACTGAGTAGCACCCTGGCCACACCATGATGGTTGCTCCCCCACCTCCCACATGGGCCCAATGATTCCCTGGATGAACTTGGCGGCTGCTTTCCCCTCTCAGCCCTGCCCCTTCCACTTCCCCTCTCGCACCACATGGCCTGCCATACAGCAGATGTGGCCCTCAGGGCAAAGAATTTGCCCATTCCTGCATTAAAGTAAAAGAACAATTGATGTTCCTATCTCAGCTTTGGCTACTTCATGTAGTATGCACAGATAATATGAGCAAATGCTTCTGCTCTCAATAATTGTGTACTTCCAAAGATTGCAGAGAATGAAGGTGTCTCCTGTCACTGGATTTCATGAGACTCACAGTCATAACAATGTGAGCACCATTTCTTACAAAGCCCTTGTCTACATTTGTTGCCATTTTTGGTGGCAGTCGAAGGGAGATACTCAGTTAAAATAACTTGTGTATCTCCCTTCAACTTCCTAGCGCCTCCTTACCATGGCGTCCCCACTGTGCAGAGTCTATGGGAAATGCCCTCCTCTCAACTCAGTGCTACATTGCTTGCTGGGGCGGTCTTAATAGACCAACCCCTGGCTCCTTCGGTGTTTGATGAGGCGTGTCTTTACAGACACTCACTCGAACTTGCACAATCGTTCCTACGTTATCAGTGGTGCTGCTGGCCCCGTAGCCATGCCCAAACAATATGCTAAAACAAAAGTTTGTGGCTTTCATTTTTGTTCCTTAAATCTGGAGGAAAGCTGAATCAGTTCTTCTCTTGTGGGAGTGGTTTATATAAGGAAATGTCAAGCCTGCTATTCCCTTCCCTAAGGCAGTAAACATGCCGAAGACCAGCAGCACATTAAAATCACTGAGGGCTGATTCTTGTCCCAAAGGACATGGGTAACTTTCTTGGGCCCCAGAGACCCAATTTCTTATTCATGGAATTTGATTAACTCCTGTTGATTTCAGCAGGAATTATCCCTAGCCTACAGCTTGAGAATAGGACTGTAGAAAGTTAGTGCTATTGTTGTTAATGGTTCAACTTCTAGCAGTCTGGATGAAATCACAGCCTAGCTGTAAAAATTTCTGGTTCCCTGTAATGATATCAGAAAAGTTGGGGCTTTCGCTGTGCTTTCTTTTGGCTCTTGTTTCCTCCTGAATTTTATTTGCATTCCCCCATGGTGCTGATAGTATAATCATTTTGTAAGACTGTCACATCTGGTTAGAGAGAGGAGCAGACAGAGGAGGGACTAAGGAAGTGTCTCCTGAACTAACATCAACTCTACTCTTTAAACAAATAACACAGGAAACTCTTCGGTGAGTGGACTGCAGCCTCTCTGTGTCCCCTAGGGGCTGGATCCTACATTTTTACACCTCCAGAGCTTTCATTAACTTCCATGAACTTCAGAGAACTCCAACACATTAAGATCCTGAAAGTCACTGCTAATATAATCTTTCACCCATTGAATTGTTCTTATTTTCTGTACTCTGTGAGAATCTTGGCTGCACAGGGAATGCACGCTCAGAGCCTAGATAACGGAGTATTTCCGTCTTCTGAAATCTCCAGTCACTCATCCGTACCCCCAGCCAAGGTGCATTGCCAGAAGGTTATGATAAAGGCTGTTGCCTGGAAATGGAGTTACTAGCTCATAGTGAAAAATCAATGACGTAAAATAAATGTTTTTTTTTTTAAATTTAAGAAAACTTCAGATATTTGTGAGTAAGGGCAAATATTTCAGAAGTGCCTAAGTGACTTAGGAATCAAAGTTCAGTTTTTAGAAATGGCCCAGGCACTCAGGTGCCTAAATCCCTTTGGCTTTCACTGAGATTTCTCTCATGAGTGCAGAAGCCATTTTTGAAAGTGAGATTTAGGTTTTTAAGGGTAAGTCTACCCTGCAGCTGGGAGTGAGCCTCTCCCCGCTGAGTCCCCAGCCTTGCATTAGCTGGACTCACACTATCTCACTAAAAATAGCTGCGTAGATGTTGCTCTGACTCTGCAGCTGTTGAGAACTAGAGTTGCCAGGTGTCTGGTTTTCAGCCGGAAAGTCTAGTCTAAAAGGGAACCTAGAGCTTTCTGGTCAGCAGCTAAAAGTCTAGTTTGCATGCAAGGGGAGGTGCCAGATCATCAACTCGACCTGCCATGGGTCTTGTTTGGAGGGGCGTTGCCCTCCCATGGTCTCCCCTTCCCAATTTCTGTGAGAGCCGAGTAGGCTTTGCCCTGTGCAGCCTGGGGGGGGAGGGGGAGGGAGAGGCAGGCTCTGTCCTTCCCACACTGGCCCAAGTGGCTCATTTGGCCCCTCTCCCTGGCTGAGGCTGGCAGCTCCAGGATGCTGCCTCCTGGGTGCCGATTGTTGTCCGTCTTTGTGTGCTGGGTCCTGTTTCTGGACAATGGCGTGTGCCTGTGGGGAGGCAAAGCAAGAGTTTGGGGTCAGGGGAAGAGGCAGTGGAGGAGGAAGGGGGATGAGATAGAGAATGGAGAAATGGGATAGGAGGAGGGGGTTGGGGACAGGGGATAGTGAGGAGATGAAAGGGGATGGGGCATTGAGAAGAGAAAGGGATTGTAGAGTTGCCAGCCATCTGGACAGTCCAGTTTTCAGCTTCTGTGTCTGAGTGCCATTGAGGGTGGCCAGGTGTCTGATTCTGGCTACCCTAAATGGCACCTTCACCAAAAGTCTGGTTACCACAGGGAAGGATGAGGTGCCTGGTCATGAACCTGCACCAGGTCCCTTGGGACATCCAGTTAGCGATGGATGGGGGAAAGGGAGCAAGTGGTGGGGCTGGGGAGAAGAAGTGGGGCAGGACCTCAGTGGTCTGGTTACCAGCTTTTAGAAAAGTGGCCACCAGCCTGAGCCACAATGTCTACCCAGTAACTTTTAGCATGCTAGCTGGGTAGGTATTGTCCGGACCTGGACTGGGAGACTCGGTTCCAGGTGTGGTGTGGTCATATCCTGAGTCATTTAGGTGCTTTTGAAAAAAAAAAATCCTGTGTGTAGTGAGTCATTGCACACATTTTGTCTGTCCTTTGCAGGTTCATCACTGCAGAAGTACACCAGAAATAAATGAACAATATTTATATTTTCAGGCAGCATACAAGAGTTAAGTGAAAGGAGGGGTTCTGTTTTTGTTTCTTCCCCCGCCCCCCTTCTTTCTCAGGACTTAGAGCAAAGCAGAATTTAACTGGGTCTGTTGGTGAGACCCTCTCCCCATGGCAGGAGGGTAAAATACAGCTAAAGGGCCATGTGAATCTGGCCTGTTTTTGGCTCTGCTAATCTGAAGATGCAGTTTCATTACATGCAAGGGCCAACTCCTCTCTCCAGTTTGTGTGTCTGAGTATTGGCTTGAGTTCACTGTGGTTGAACTCTCTGTTGCCCGGCTTCAATTTAGTCAGGTAGAGTTCTAGGCCATGTGATAGCAGTGAGCAAGATTCTCTGGCTGAGAGCCCCTTTATCTTGCTGATGGATTTTTGTGTTCATATTCAGCATGAGTGCAGCAGATCTGGTCATCTTTTTTTTTCCCCCCCTGCTGCGGTTGGGAACCTCTTTATAGCAGCGTTCTTTGTCTTCACAGATGTAGCATAGCTATACAATAAGATGGAATGACTTTCCTGTCAGGCAGCCAGCCCAGCTGAGCGGGATCAGGTTACCACTGGCATGAAAATGCTGTTCTTGTATCATTGGCAGTCTGAAGAATTGCATTCAGGTGTTGCGCACCATTTTTAATAAGTATTATGGATGTTTGGAAGGCTAAGTTCAGTGGTCTGCTTTTCTGTCTCTCCCTTGTGTCTATTTTTTTAAACCAGAGTCTAGATTGTATCCTGTGATTCTGCACATGGAGTATGTCACGTTGGGGTTTGTACCACTGCCCCTTTGCTGAGACCTCAGTGGAGCTCTCTGTGTGGTCCAGGGTCCCTGTGTGGAGAGGAGATGGGATGGGGACACTGGGGGATGTACAATTTCTGTTCCAGGCCTGTGGCTAATCTGCTCAGGATTGCTCAGTTAATCACCTAAGGCTGTATTAACTCCTGATCAGTGGAAGCTTCCAGGGCTGTATTGGCAACGGAGGCTGGAGAGACCACGAGGAGCAGCATGAAGGCAAGGGACCTCTGCAGAGATGGCTTTGTCCTCCAGTGGCTAACCCAAGATTGGTGCAGACTTCAGGGGTGGTGAAGTGGAAGAATATGGAAGAGACTTCTTGAGGAGAATCTAGAGGTTTCTTCCTGGCTTCCTCAAATCTCACTCATTTAGAGTTTTCTGCAGAAGGGGTTGGATGAGCTGGACTGTGTTGTAAAATGTGTCCCTCACAGCCTCTTTCTGCTGGTACATGCATTACAAAATCACATAGATTAATACAGGAACTAAACTGGCATCATGTCAACCCAAGAGAGTGGCATATACACAGGGAACATCTTTAAACATGGGGTCCCAGGGTAAGCAGGCCCTGTAAGGTGGTTGGGGCTCAGCTGCTCCTTGTGTCAGGCTCAATCCACTTTCCCAGGTGAAGTAAATAAGTCTCGAGCTCACACAATAGAAGACTAACAAGAGCTATGTCTACACTTGCTAAAATTAGTTCGAATTAGTTAGTTTGAACTAACTAATTCTAGTTAGTTCGAATTAGCTTAATTTGAACTAGCATGGCCCCACTGGAACATTAGTTCGAACTAAGCAAGCACTTGCTTAGTTCGAATTAGCGATCCCCATTCATTTCAATGGCCGGTTAATTCGAACTAAGAAATTAGTTCGAATTAACATGGCCACATTGGTTAATTCGAACAAGGTAGTTCGAATTAACCCCTTAGTTTGAAAACCCTATTCAAACTTATTAGTTCGAATTAAGGAAGCCCTTAATTCGAACTAACTAAAGCCTAGTGTAGCCATGGCTTTAGTTAGTTCGAATTAAGCCTCCTTAATTCGAACTAACTTGCCAGTGTAGACATAGCCAAGGAGTCTAGTGGCACTTTTAAAGAGTAACAAATTAATTTATCTCATGAGCTTCCATGGGAGAGATTCCACTTTGTCAGATGTTTGAAAACGGGGGGGTGGGGGGGGGGAGAGAGAGAAAAGGTGTAGGGAGGAAAGATAAATGCAGTGAAGTAAGTGTAATCACAGGACGGGTCAGATTACTTCAGCAAATCAAACAGGTTGTATTGATTCAAATTGAGGGAACAACAGATCGGGAGGGTGAGACGGGTGACAATCAAGTTTATAATGAAATTCCAAAGGGGTAGCCGTGTTAGTCTATTGTAGAAAGACAACAGAGTCCTGTGGCACTTTTAAAGACTAACAGATTTATTTATCACATGAGCTTTCGTGGGAGAAAATCCCACTTCGTCAGACGCTTTGAAGATAGGAAAGTTACAGAGTGGGAGGAAATTAAATGCAGGGGAGTGTATGACATAGCATCAGGTCAGGCTGTAACAGCAAATCAAAATAGGTGTTAGCATTCAAAACAATGGGGAACAGCACATAGAGGAGGGGGAGGTCAAATCACTTGTTGTAATGCGAGTTTATAATGAGAAAGCAAAGAAATGTCCCTATTCAAGCCCGAGTTGATGGTATCAAATTTGCATATGAATTCTGACTCTGAAGTCTCTCTTTGAAGCTTTGATCTATAATAAACCTGTTTAAGGATAGCCCTAGATAAATCCATCACAGAGTGGCCAGGGAGATTGAAGTGGTTTTTGAATGTGGCCAGTTCTGGTCCCTCTGTTTGAATCAACACAATCTGCTTGATTTGCTGATGTAATCTGACCTGATCCTGTGACTACACTTACTTCCCTGCATTTATCCCTCCTCCCTATACTATTTCCCCCCCATTTTCATGCATCTGACGAAGTGGGATTTCTCCCACGAAAGCTCATGTGATAAATACATTTGTTAATCTTTAAAAGTACCACAGGGCTCCTTGTTTGTTTTGCTGAACAAGACTAACACAGCTACCGTTCTGGAGCTTGTCAACAGTAGAAGACTGTGACCCTGAGTCAGACTCGCTTCAGTATAAATGGAAGCCTGAGTTCAGGCATTGGTCTAGAGACAGGAAAGGAGCCGGTGGCTTGGGTGTATAGCCAGGGAAGGGATAGTTTATGAAAGCTGCAAGCCAGTCTGCTGGAGGAAAGCTCAAGCAGAAGAAAGTAGAGCAACTTGCGTGAATCCCCGAGGAGAAGCCATGGTGAGTGAGACCAGCAGGGCCTGAAGGAGGGCCTGGGACAGAGGAAAGGAAGAGATTACAGCAAGGTAAGGCTGTGGTATCTGGGGGAGAATACAGCTCAAGCTCTCAAGAAAGGAAACTAAGATCTTGTGGTTGCTGTGTGCTCTTTGACGTTCTAGCATTTGACTTAGCCTACTGGGGTACATGTCTTCTCTGGCCAAGGGAGTCCTCTCTTCCCTCTGTGGCTGAACTAACTAGATAATGTTAAGGATTTAGACTGAAAAAAAGAGTAGGAAATTCAAAATTCTATTTTTAGCATTCCTGCTGCACTTTAGAAAGAGCTTCTGATTTCTCTGGTGCTGAATCTTGGTTCCATCATTCCTAAGAGGCACAGAATATCCAACAGCTCTCATTATAATCAACAGACGGTCCACCCGGTTTGTTACTTCTCCTGTTTGGGCCTGGAGAGAGACTGCCCCATGTGTGATACTTTAAGCAGATCTGTCATGAAAGATGAATGTTGCATGGACAATGGAGGAACTGGTGCTATTTCTGTCAGGCTTCAGTGAGGCGTTACATAGTGTCAGGGGGTGCGTCTATACTTACAAATTAAGTCGACTTAAGGAGGCTTAAGTCGACTTAATTTACTCCTCGTCTACACTGGGCTTTCCTTAATTCGACTTAAGCTGCTCCTTAAGTCGAATTAAGGAAAAATTAGTTCGAATTAATAACACCTCGTTTTAATTCGAACTAGCGCTTAAGTTGAATTTATTAAATTGACTTAAGCCACTGGAGATGCGGAGTAGTGCCTAGGTGGACCTTTTTAAGTTGACTTAAAACGTTAAGTCGACTTAACAAGGTCAAAAAGGGGCCACGTCTACACATGAAAAGTTAAGTCCACTTCTGTTAAGTCGACTTAATAAGGTCCACTTTAAGTCGACTTAAAGTCAACCTTATGAAGTTGACTTTATAAAGTTGACTTAACTTTTCAAGTGTAGACATAGCCATGGTGGCTAAGATATAATGGGCACAGTGATTCCTGATGACGTCAGCAGAAGTATTGTATGCTGCTTTACACCAGTTGAGGACCTGGCCCAGTGTTTCAAGAGCAAAGCGCAGATACTTATAGCAAGAAGTACAGAAAGGGGCTGGGTGGGGTTTGACTGCAATCATTTTACACATTCGTGGGAAATTCTTCAATTTTAGGCCACCATTTCCCAAGGAACTTCCTATACATTTCATTTCATAAAACGTTTGGCTGTTCAGGGGTTGCTGGGCATCCTGCAGTTTGCTTAATGCTGATCCATAAACGATGCACAGAGCAAAGACATTCAAGATTGTATTTGCTAAACAAAGCTGACACATTCTGACTTTCACATGAGGAAGTCAGGGAGCTACCAATGCTCCTGAGAGTTAAAAATGATCCATTTTATTGAGCAATGTAATGACAGCACTAGTTGAGCAGAGCAGTAATTATTATCTCTAAGAGACCCAGGAGGACAATTTTTTAAAAGGAAAATTGTCCATTTAATTCTTTTTTAAAAAAAATTCTGATATCAGCAGATCAAGATTTGTTAGGCGTAGCTAAAAATAGGTGCAACAGCCAGACACATTCTCTGGGCCAAATTGTGATTCATTCACTCATGCTGAATATCCATGGGACTATTCACATATTAAGGTACAATCAAATGTGAGTAAGGGTGTTGGAATCTGGCCCTCTAATGGAATAAATGTAGAGCAGAACTGGCATGGTTAAGCAGCACACAAAGCATTGTAGTGTGTGAATATTAGGGGGCTCCCAAGAGGAAAGGTGTTTAGGGTTCTGGAGTCAGAAAGACTTCTACCCACACGCCACCAGCTTTTCTAAAGACAAATGGGCTGACTCGCCCCAGCGTTACTCTTGATCTGTGCTGGTGTCACACCATTGATTCTATGATGTAAAATTAAGGTAGGGCAATGGCTGGGTACATCTTTGTACATTAGTTTAGCCATGGGGTAAATGGAATATATAAAGCTTATCTTTCCTCAAGGGTGTTTTCAGGCGCCATTCCCCAATGCTTGTGAAGTGTTTTGGGATCCCTGGGGACAAATGCTGTAAGTGTACTCTGGTGACTAGTAACAAGAACCAAAAACGGCCAAGTGGCTGTTTTTTAGGTCAGTGGTTTTCAAACGTTTTTTCCTCAGGACCCAGTTAAAAAAAATGATTTTTGTCCACGACCCAACAATTACATCTCGGAGCAATGCATTTCAGTCTTTCGACGGCGGCAGCAGAAGGTACCTGAGGCTCTGCGACCCAGTTCTGGGTTCCAGCGTATGGTTTGAAAACCACTGTTCTAGGTTGTATTGCATTTGATTTGTACAAAAAAACCCTGGGCATGCAGGTGTAAGCAAAGTGATGTCTGGTAAGAGATACTAACAAAGTAGGCATAGCCTGACATAGGGCGTGGACACCCTTGGTGCTGTTGACTTAAGCTAGGGAAGAGAGTGTGCAGGAGTTCGGAGGACTGGAGCCCTCAGCGACAGTCAGATCACAGAACCAAACTTGGTTTTCTTCTCTTTTCAGGAGCATGGTTATTTTTGAGTTGGACTCTAAATTGCTGTAAAATCAGAGTGATATTACTGGCCCTGTGCTGATTTTACAGCAGCAGAGGATCAAGGCAGGTGTATTTAAATCTTGTATTTTCAAGCAAATACATAAAGTTCTATAGGGTGGGTGCAGGGCACAGCGCACACAGGCAAATTTAAATATATAAACCCTTGCACTATAGTGAAAAGGGGAAAAAAGAACTGAGCCAGATTCTCAGCCTTGCTTCTTTTTATATCCATAGAGCTATGCCAGTTTATGCGAGCTGCGGATCTGTTCCTGCATCTGTAAGTCCGAAAATATTAAGAGCGTCTCCTTTAAATTCAGCCAATCCGCTTTTACCCACTACTGCTATTTTTGTGTGTGTGATTTTTCCTGAAGTCCTGTTTGTGTGAGAGCCAAGTTCTAGCTGCATTTTCTTCCTGCCAGAGCAAAGGGCAGGTTTGGAGACAAATTTGGACAAACAGAGCCCGGGAGTGCTCCTTTACCAGCATGGAAAAATCTCTCACGTGATGACACGATTCCTTCATCCCCTAGATTTACACATCATTAGAAACTCAAACCTGCTCCCAGCTTTTCAGAAGTTCATTAGCTCTTGCAGAAGAGAAAACACAAAGCTGCTTGCCAGTGAATAGGCTTGGGAGGAATGTTCACAGTTTCTTTACTCTCT
Source organism: Pelusios castaneus (assembly GCA_007922175.1). NCBI lineage: Eukaryota > Metazoa > Chordata > Testudines > Pelomedusidae > Pelusios > Pelusios castaneus. Next base: position 10,195,316 of record ML685758.1, read on the forward strand.
CTTCCTAAGCTGAGGCTCAGATTGTCTCTGGGAGGGAAATGGGAAGATGATGAGTTTTGGTGCCGGCACTTAGTGCCAGCAAACAGAGGTGGTGTTAATTCCTGGCAAACAGAGATAAGTTAGTATGGAAACAATTAATGCTACAGAGCTCCTGAAATATCATGTAAGATGGCTTATATTTTGGGATAAAATTCTTCGTCAATCATAGGTTTATTTATTTTATTAGCATGCATAGCATCATGTGGTGTGATTGCTTCTGATACTTTGTGACAGGTATAATGAGAAAATACAGGGCCAAATCCAGATTTGGCGTTGGGCCCACGTACACAGCTCTGAATTTGGACAACAATGTAATACATGTGGATGTCTAAGCCTTCATTGAAGGAACACAGATTTCCACTCCAACCTCTGGACTTGAATCAAGGTTTATTCTCTATGTTTAGATTTGTTGGTAAAGCACTCCTAAAATTTTGTGCATCTTTTGCAAGGCTGGATTAACCAGCATGGGGGACCTGGGCTGCCCCCCACCTGGAGCCCCACTGTAGGGGTTGGACCCCTGCCTCCCCATCTCTGGAATTTTTGTAGGGGTTTCCGGGGCTGGAGCCTGGAGATCCCCTTTGGCCTGGGCCCAGGGCTTCAGCCCCTGCGATAATCCAGCCCTGATTTCTGTAAAAATTTACTCTGCAAGCAATGTTGTAGAAAAGTCTGAGGCTCCCATATTGTCTAACCTGTTCTTGTCGGAACGGCCCAGTTGTGTTGCCTAAAAGACAAAAATCCTTTTTAGCCAGATGGCATTGATTCTTTACAGCTGTGTTCATACATCAGATGTAAATATTGTATTCCACTTCCCATTACATCTGAAAATGACTGGGTCTAATTGACAATATGGCGACCACATTTAGATGTTGATTTGTGGAAACTGGCCACTGCTTATAATTATTTTGTATTAACAACTCCCGTACATTGCCCCTCCATTTGATCAATCTGTTTCTCTTTGTTCTCAGCTGTATGTATTTTCAAAACTGATACTTATACATCTTTGATTGTCGTACAAAAAATGACAGCTCTCTAGGGGATCTAACTGTATCCTGAAGCATACAAGCTAATGAGAAAAATAACTTCAAAGTGCCATGCTTTGGCGTTTTGATATTCTATCTTCTACTGTTCAAATTGCAGACAAAATGATCCACTCCATTGAAATATTAATTACATGAATAACAAGGCTAGAATTTATATTCCCAGGTGAGACTATAGTTTACAGGAACAATTCCATTGTTCCATGATTTTTCTTCAGTTTTCTGAGCAACAACTTTCTCTGGGTGGTAAAATATAATATCTGTTCCATTAGGAGGAGAGGGCCAAGGGGAAAGTGTGATTTAAGTGCATATTGACCATGCTTCTTTTGGATGGTATATTGAATGAGGGAGGAGATTATTTTGAGAGTAATACACAACTGTTTGAGTTATCTGATTAACAGCATATACATCCCAGGTTTTCTTGGACCTAAACATGGCTACAATACAGGATTTGACACCATCAGATTAAGTCTGAATTGGAGCTTGGGGTGGCTAACTCATAATCAAAGGTAATTTCCAGCTTTTTTAACGTTCTCACTTTCTCATCTCTTGTTCCAGACTGTTTGAATAAAAACAACTTGTTTGGTTTGCTGAAAAAGACTACAGTTTCATGTATCTGATGAAGTGGGATTATACCCACTGAAGCTCATGAAATAAATAAATAAATGTGTTAGTCTTTAAAGGTGCCATAGGACTCCTTGTTTGCTTTGTCTCCTCAAAGGGTTTTCTGACACTGCTTTAAAACAACATTGCTTATCTGTACTCAGCAGGAAAATGGTATTTTACATTTGTTGGTAGAAACAATTTTTAAGCTCAGTTTTAAAAATAGTTTCCTGATGTGGGTGGACAACTGTAGATGAAATTTAGGAACCACTGGGATTCACTAGGGACAGATGACTCTGAAAGCGTCAAGGAGTAAATTTGAATAACTATCTTAGGGCACATCTATACTTACAAGTTAGGTTGACTTAAGGAGGCTTGAGTCGACCTAAACAAAGCCATGGCTTTTCTTAAATCGACTTAATAACACCTCCTTTTAGGTCAACTCAATGCTTAAGTCGACTTTATTAAGTCGACTTAAGCCAGTGTGGATGGGGATTGGCACCTAAATCGACTTTATTAAGTCGATTTAAAGAGTTAAGTCGACTTAAAAAGGTCAACTTTAAGTCGGCTCAACAAAGTCGACTTAACTTTCTAGTGTAAACATAGCCTTAGATACTTACATGCTTCCATTACCGTAATACCTGAGCACCTCACAATCTTTAAAGTACACCCCTGTCAGGTGTGGAATTACTATTATCCCCAGTTTACAGACCGGGAATTGTGGCTTGCTCACAGTCATGTAGGAGGTCTGTGACGGAGCTGGGAATTGAACCCATGGTTTTAGAATCCCAGGCTAGAGCCCTAACCAAATATAGCCATGTTTCTAAATGGATATAATGGGTTAAATAACAAAATGGAAAAAAAATTCGCTATACTCAGCAACACTGGTGCTAACATATACAGGTTCTGTGCAGTCTGTTTGTAACAAAATGTTCAGTGCAGGTCATTCAGGAGGGAAAGCATTATTTCCAACATTAGGAAGCTTAGGGACACTCCAGCCAGCTTTTCTTAACTACTAGCCATAATCAAATTCTTTTCTTTACTGTTTCTTGTAACCCCGCTAATTGAGATCACCCAAAATGTTTACCATGAGCTAAAGTCAACATCAATTAAAACTCCCATTTATATTCCCTCTGAAAACACATGGGCTTCAGAAGCGTTTGATTTTCATCAGCCCTTCTCATCTGTTTGTCATTTAAAGTTCAGGCCATTTTCCATATTTCTATCAAATTCTACCTCATATGGAAGTCTGGCAAATGAGCCTGCAAAATAACTTTTTGAAGTTATAAATAATCTGATACTTGCCTGGAGTTGACCTCACCATACAATAATATACAAATTAATCACTGAAGCCGAGGGACATTCGGTGCCACATTACTGCCTTATTAATTAAGGGAAGGCTTGGTCTGTTGCAGCAATAGCATTTATGGTCATTCCTAATAACCCTAAGTCAACCCTCAGGTAAGAGAGGATTATAAGAGGAAACTGGGCAGAATCCATAATTTTTTGCAGCTCTGCTAAGCAAGGGATTTGGTTCGTGATGTCATTCCCAAGCGCTCTTTGCTTATTTATAAAAGTGGGTCAGCAGGTGAACTTGGTTCTATTTCTTTTTGCTGTGATTGCTTTTTTACTCCATTACATTGTTTCATTCAAAGTCCATTCATATTAAAATCCAAACTCTTGGTTTTTGCTTACTGTTACTGCAGGGAAATGTCTGAATCATGCAGAGCTTGATAATGGAACGTGGGCTCAGCTCAGCATTGGAGCAGCACAGCCCCAAAGGGATTCTGTTTTTTGGCAGCAGGTTTGTCTTCTGGAGCCCCTGGGCATGGATTGTTCACCTGCTTCTACGTTTCTGGGTGTGGTCGGAGTTCGGCTTCCTTTCCCTGATGCAGCCAGCTGCTTATGCTTCTATATCCCTGCCCAGTTTCTTTGAAGTGCTGCACAGCTCATGGGAAATATTGCCATTTGACCTATCCGTATCTGAGCCATGCACAGGGCTCCTTATATTCTCTCCACCCACCGCACACTTTTGTGAGGGCTGTTGGTGGCGTCAGGAGATCTATTTCTGATCTATTGTCAGTGTAAATCAGGAGTTAGCTGAGATCAGTGGAGTTGCACTGGTGTAAGTCAGAACTGTTCCGCTAATTTGGCAGTGTGAGTAAAGGCTTGCTATACTGAAATTGCTGCATCGGTCTCCATGGATCGACGCAGCGGGATCGATTGAGCGGCCAGGAGATCCCAGAAGTACTCTCCGTTCGACACAGTAACTCCATCCCTGAAAAGCGTAATGCTGCGTCAAACAGAGAGCATTTCCCATCAGCACAGTGCAGTGAAGAGACTGCAGGAAGGGAGGGTAAGTAAGTTGACAGGAGATGCTCATTCTACAGTGCAACCCAGCGCAGCAATGTAGACCAGGCCTAAGAGTGGCCGAATCTGGACCAGAGGTGCTTTTCAAGGCATGTTAAGCATGGTGTCATTTTAGCTTTTGTTTTACTTCTTTCCTGTCTTAAGCACATTTCTTATTGATAATAGTTACATTTTTTACTATTTTTGTTAAGGGACCTTTAGTTTTTGAGCATCGGTATCTAAAAATGTAGGGGTGTTGTTATCTTGTCAGAGAGAGAGAACTTTGCTGGCATGACATTCTTGAGAAACATTTTCATTTTTTAAATTAATTTTGTGCACCAGTAGTTCAAATAGGTTTTAAAAAAATGACTGAGTTTGACAATTAAAAGGAGCCCTGAATGGCCAAGTAAGTTCAGATTTTTTCCAGTTGGAAAGATGTATGTCTTGTTATGTTTGAAACTTCCATCATGGCAATCAGGTCCCTAGGACCCTGATTGCACAAATGTAGGTACATATTTGCCTTTGCTCTTGTGAGTCGTCCATTGAGCTCTGAGGGCCTGCTCACATGTGTAGGGTTATGCATATGGATAGGCATTTGGAGGAACAGATCCTAAAGGAGCAATTGCAGATCATGTATCAGATGCTATGTACATTTTTAGCATTGCCATCTCCTCAATCAGTATAATTGTAGATCCTGTAACCGCTGCACCATTGATAGGAAAGTCATTCTGGTATAGGGCAGGGAAGGTCATGAAGATGCCTATGGCCATTTAGAATTATGTCTTTTATGTCATCATGGCTCCATCACTGATATTCATATCTCTGGCCAGAATGCTGTGGATTCATGTTGCATTCAAGGAATCAGGCTTCTGTTTATAGCTGACAGCAGTGAGCATGAATGCTAGGAAATGATGTGTTGTTTGAAAGCGTCATTCTCAGGAGACACTTGCTCTCTCTGGCCAAAAATCTTTCATTTCAAACTAAACCACCATAGATTAGTTTGCACCTGTGCTGTTGCTCCAGGCCTTGAACATGATAGTGTTCAGTAATGGCATGGATCTGTGATTCCCTGGTCTCCTACATGTACATGACAAATATATAATAAAATTCAGATACATAATACAAAGAAAACAACGGCGAGCTAAAATGCACTGCAGGTTTGGGATTAGAACTGATGTGTGCCCTGTCGCTGGGAGTGAAATCTGTCCCATGAAGACTTCTGCCCCATGTGATGAGTGAAATTGGAGAAAGAAGGTCAGGTTTCAAGAGGTACCTGGCATAACAAGGGCTCAGGAGGAACTGAAGATGAGGCCAGGATGCTACTGGAGAAGTTCTAGAGAGCTTGGGCAAGTAACACTGGTCTCTTGGCATGCTCAGGAACAATCTCTTTCCTGCGGCTCTGTCTGCTGCATCACTCAGTGCTCATGTTACATCACCAGTCAGAACTGAGGGGGAGAAAAGGTCTCTCATGCACACATGACCTTTTCCACCCAACACAACTGACTTCAGGCAGGTCTTCACTGATGGCAGCAAATTCGTTGCCATTGGTTCAAACTTCCTGATCGACTGCTCGGGTCTGTGGAGATTCACTTAGCCGATCAGGAAGATTGGTCCCAAAACACCACCCTGGCAACGGTGTAGTGCTGAGTCGAATGGAGGCCCCCTCCCTTTGACTCAGCGCAGTGGACAAGCTGCAAGTTATGCATTCAAACTAAGGTGCTCACGTTATTTTAAGTAACTTGTGTATCTTAGTTCAGCTGCTGTTGAAAAGGGTAGGCATTGTAGACCTGTTCTCAGTGTGAACAAATCCCATAATCCGTGTGGAGCTCCTTAACTTCAGGAAGTTTTTGTGTGAGATACAGGTGTTAGCTTGCATGGAGTCAGCTGTAGGACTGGGGCCTTACTGGGGGAGGGAATAATCCAAAACCATTAATGTCAATGGGATTCTTTCTATGGAATCCAGCGGCCTCTGAATGAAGCCCCAAGTAGGTGACCTTATCATCACCCTTTGCATATCCCCTTTGTTTGGGTTTATGAGCCACAATCCTTGTGTCAGGCTGAATTTATATTGTGTGCTTTCTGGGTCAGGTGCCATGTCTTTATTTTGTGAGGGACCTAGCATTTTTTCAGATACATGGAAATAATAATAAAGCTATTTGCAAAATGTTGCACTGAAAAAAACAGTGAGAAACAAACTAGTATTTAAAAGAACAATGAAGAAAGCTTCTCAAATGCAATAACCTTTTTTTTTTTTTTTTTAAAGTTTCCCCTGTCGGCGCCATCCTGCACCCATTGAAATCAATGGGTAAGCTACCGATGGGATTAGGACTGGGTCTAATATTTACAGTATACTTTGGAATGAAGCAGAGCTTTCCATAACTGTGTCATTGTCCTGCCTCCTTCCCCTTTTAATAAATTCATAGTCATTTGAGGTACATAGATCTGTTTAACAATTACCTGCTTTTATATAGTAAACAAAACATAATTTTTCTGTGACTGTGATATCTGATGAAGGTGTTGGAAGATGGTGGTAGAAAGTGATGTCCTCCTGCTTATTTCTAGGACAGGTAGAACATAAAGGCTTGCTCCTAATGCCCTGCCAATGTGCCTCCAACTAGTCCTAGAAAGACTACCTCTGGCGGTGAGAAGGTATTTTGATTTTCATGTCCATCCAATTCTTGGCCTCTCTGTCAAGTCTGTAGAGCCAGTACTGGTGGTGCTTTGCGATGCAGAGAGTTATCCACTAGAAACTCAGATGAGATGACTATTTTGTTTATGACTGACCACTTTTGTTCCCTATCATTTGGGGCCAGTCACCAGTGACCTGCAAATGAAAATTCCAGTATCCTGTTCATCTATTGAGAGATCCAGTATGTCCCATTTATTTTAATCTGTACTGCTTCACATTTCAAAACAAATCAGTCTTATATATGGTGTGAGTCAACATATTCAAGCTCTTCTTTGCAACACAAGAACTAGAAACTTACGTGTTTTTTTAAATGAAAGCTAAAACTGATGTAATGATATGACTGAAGGAGTCAGGAGGGTTTAGAAACCCACCATACATCACAAGTCTCACAATAACATAGTGACAATTGGCAGTACTGAATTTCTTTAACCAATGTGAACAATTCAAAAACAATGGTTTATAGGGGAGTTAAATCAGAGATAGGTAGATGCACAAGCAGGAAACTCCACTAAGCACTTTGTCAGCTGATTCTGGGAATTCCAGCTGATAAACATGGCTGTATCAGTAGATGGGAAGTTATAATTAATTACTGTGACATTGACATTGATAAATTTCTTGTAGAATCTTCCATTAATCTAGTGGAGCATCTGCATCTAGGTCTTCTCTTCCCCTCCCAATGGCTGTGGACTCAGATCCATAATTAAACATTTCGTCTGCAAAGAGAATGGTTCCTAGGAAAATGTGAGCTCTATTCCTGTATCTGCATTAGCTTTTGTCAGACATTACATAAGAGATTTGTTCACGTTGGCTTGCTACTCCTGGCTTTTCAGCTAATCTTTTGTATTAAGTTTCCAGTGCATGTAGATAATTTAATTTAACATTTTTCTAAATGCCTACATGCAGGAAAGCTAAACCTATATGAGTGTTATTAGAGTTATTTATATACTGTAAACATTTAACTGAATCAGAATTACTGGAAAATTTGATTCTTTTTTATTAAAGAATACATTTTGCTGTAATTCAATTAACTTAAAGCCTTCATTATTTTTCAACTCTTGCCTTATACTATTCTTTTTCTTCCACTTGGTAGTGTCAGTGGCTTTAACTTATAAAGTTCATTTCAACTCAGATGGTTATCCTGTTTACAATAAATCTTTTTCAATTTGCATGTTGCTCCAGAGTTCAAAAGTTCTAATAAATTACATTAACTGGTCTAAACACCTTTGCTGAACAATGTCTGGAGATTACCGATACTAATTTGTGCTTCCATTTTGATAACCCATGAAGCAAACAGAAACGGAATCCCTGTCATTCTCGGTACCATTTATATCTTTAGCCACTGCAATCCAGCCTGCTAAGGAGATAAATATGTGCTTAAGCACATGTTGGTGGGGAAGAGAGCCAGCCTATTTTCTGAAAGTCAGGATGTTTTGCAGAGCAATAAGCTGACTCTGAGTTGAGGAGAGAACACACAGATTTTTAATGTATGCCTTTTGGTGGCTCATGAGTCATGGTGTTTTATTGTTCACAGACAGACATGATTTACATAGTCTTCATCTTTCATGTAGCAACTCGAAAAGCAATATTAAAAGTTGTCTAATTTTGTCATTCACTCTGTTGCTTTCAGTGACATGGAATGATTCCAGGCTGTCCCTCTGGAGAAAGATCTTGGATTCACTAGATTTCCATGGTTTAGATGTCTTCTCCATGTTCATATATTGGACTGTCTTTCATTTTCCATTTGTGTATTTGGGAATTGCTACGCCTATGTGAGATCCTATCACAATTTGCTGTGATCCATATCTTATATGGCATGGTGAAGATGAGGTAGTTGGTCTATAAGGCTATGTCTACACTGACAATTTAAGTCGACTTAAGGAGTCTTAAGTTGACTTAAATTAAGCCGTGTCCACACTAGGCTTTCATTAAGTCAACTTAAGAAATTCCTTAAGTCGACTTAATGAACACTTAAGTCGACTTAATAAGAACTGCCTGTTAGGTTGATTTAAGTCTGCTTAGATTGACCTAATCCTTCTTTAGGTCGACCTAAGCCCAGTGGGGACATTTAAGTCCACTTTGTTAAGTCGACTTAAGGGTGGTTGTTAAGTCGACCTAACTTTTCCTAGTGTAGACATAGACTAAGATTGGTTATCAAGTTTTGATTCTTGACCCTGCTGTTTACTTGTTCAGTGCTTTTCCTTGACCAAATGCTGATTTATGGCTTTGCTGTCTGGGAGGCATGGGGGGGGGGGGGGGGGAATTCAAACCATGATCTCAAGTTAAATGGCCTTTTTCAGAGCAAACATTGAACGGTAAGCTCATATCTATGTATAGGCCACCTTAGCATAGAAGGCCTCTCTCCTGCAAAATGCAATTACCTCACCATGCTATTATGTGAACAGTAATCCATGTCTTCAGGCTACAAGAGACTTGCTTATTGAAAAAGCATCGCAATGTTGTATTCTAGGATTCCACTTAAGGGTGACATTAACATGGAGTGGCAATATTTATGAGACAATCGCTCTGGAACATCTGCTCCGTAGAATCAAAGTCTTCAACATCATAAGCTGTCACAATGAGAGTCACTGAACTTACGATCGCCATTGTCTATAAGTCATCCGATGTCACCTGGCCCACATCAATTTTACTAAGTCACAGCCACAGCAGTTTTACCAAATATACATGATTTAAGTACTCTTTATGACTCTTGACCCCTCCAATAAAGGAAATGCCATCACAGCAACAACACATTTTGTGGTGTTTGATTTGATTCAGTTGGGTTTTTCTGTGTATTTGAATATTCCACTTTGTGCAGTATTGTTTAATCATTAAAATACAGCCCCCTTCTCCCCCCACCTTGAAGCTAAGAAAAAGTGATGTTGGGAAAACAAAATCATATGACCTATAGTGCACAGTATGTCTGCAGTTGGATCTCCTTTGCTGTTGCTGTTCTGGGAATCCCCTAATGTTCAATTGTTTCATTATCAATTCAGTGTATTATTGACCTAAATCATGTATTATTTTCTTCTACAGGAACACAGAGAACTTATGCTAAACAATTGTTTTATTTTTAGGATAAGTCAGTAAACAGAAATGGAATCCAGAAATAATGGTTGAAGTGCAGCCTTTAAAAGGGTGGCCATAGACTCTTAGACTCTAAGATCAGAAGAGACCAGTATGATCATCTAGTCTGACCTCCTGTACAATGCAGGCCACACAACCTCACACACCCACTCTTGCCGTAAGCCTCTAACCTATAACTGAGTTATTAAAGTCCTCAAATCATTATTTAAAGACTTTAAGATACAGAGACTCCACCAGCTATAGCTAACCATTAGTCAGTACAGACAAGACTGACCGTAACGTCCCAGTATAGGAGCTCCTTGCAAAACTTCAGTTTGTTGCTCTATATACAAATTTAGGTTATCTGTTTTACTTCACACCAGGGATGGGTGAATGTTTGGGATAAAATAAGACTTGTCTAATCATTTGCTCCAAATTTGAATCAAATGAAACCTCAACCTAAACCTTACCGGAGTTCTGAAAAATATGTTCTTCAGGCACTCATGTCACGGTGATGCATGCAATATAAGAACCTACAAGGGCAGAAGACAGATGAAAAAGTGTGTTTTGGCTTATTTTCATCTCTTTTTATTTTCATTCTTTTTAGTATGTGCTGCTGTTCTCAGTCTTCTGGGATTCATGGACACTACCATGGGCCACAGCTGATCTTCCATGTAAGTGGCTCTGTAAAATTCTACTCTCCCAGGGCAAGTCTTTTTCTTTTTGTATTTTTTATTTTAAGGCTTCATCAATGTGGTGAAGGACAGGCAGGTGGCAGGCTTGATAAATTTTCACGGTAGCTTTGCAAGGCTACAAGAAAGCCCGTACTTGCAATATTTGATTTTGTGAATGGGATGAATGAGGCCCCAGTGATTTTGGATTTATACGGGAACACAGGAGTGGTGCATTGTCGTCCAGGATTCTGTCTCTGATGGTGGCCAAATACTTTGAAGGAAAGTGTAAGAAACCTTGCAGTAGGCATATGCTGGATTCCAGTTGCCCCCAGCATTAGATCTCACCTTGACTTTTAATAGAGATTGGCTTAAATCCTGAAGCAGGAGATTTAATCTCTCTTCCAGAATGTACGTTAGCATTTAGCATTAACTATGATAATGCTGGATATCCTTGTTATCCATATAAATGTCAAATCTCTCTTTGAATATTGTTAAGATCTTGGCCTCAATGGCATCTTATGACAATGGAGTTGCATTAAATTCCAAAATGCATGAAAAATGTCTTTTTATTGGTTTTGAATCAGCCACCTTTTCATTTCATTGAACATCCTCTTGTTCTTGTGTTAGGAGACTTGGAAATCTACTTTATTTCCCCACAAAAGCTCATGCGATAAATTTGTTAGTCTTTAACAGTGCCACAGGATTCCTTGTGTGTTTTACTTTATCCAAACCATTCTTCATTTTATATATTTTTATCAGGCCCCCTCTTCCTCATCACCTTTCTGAAGTAACATTTTAAGATTAGCCCAATACTGTTTGGCATTTTCCCCTTGAGATGGGTGGATCTCTGCAGCTTGGTCCTGCGTGCTGTTGGAGACGGATCTTTCTGAGAGGTTCACAAGGGTTTGCACATATTTAAAATCTCAAAGCAAAACTTGGCTTTATGTCACAACAATGCCAGATCACTCTGTTTTGCATGGTCGTCCCCCACATTGCTATCCACACCTCACAGCTAAACTTAGGCCTAAGTCAGCTTCCTTGCATGCTTTTACTTAACTGTTGGTCCTACATTCGACAACATTTGCAGTTTCTGTTGGTTCATGAAGTGGTTGGTTGGACAAATATGAAAAGTAAGCATGCAACTTGTACTCAGAATAAATGTTTGGATGTCACAATATCCTGCGGCAGACAGTGATCCGCTGACTTACATAAAGAGGAGAAAGGGAACAACTGGGTCAATTTGGAAGCCTGGAATGCAGCATCAGTAACATGCTTGCCTTGTCTGAAACCAGATATTGCCCTGACACTGATTAATTATTCAGGAGTTGTTCGCACACCCGAATTCTTCTGGCAGTGGGCCCTGATCGGCCTTTCAGGGCTGCAAATGAAAACAGAGCATTTATAATCTTTGTGAATTATCTCTGTACTAGATATAGTGTCATATCAGATGATTATCATATGATGGGGCTCCTAACGCTTGCCAGCTGATGAAATATTAATATGTTTTTAGGATATAAGGTTATTATTCTTGTATACTGTACTTTAGACATATCTATCTATCTGTGTCTCTAGCCATCATCCTGAAATTCTCTATATAGGAAAACCTATTTTTTTGTCTTCCAAGCTAGAGTCATGATGAATGGCCTTAGTAGAATCAAATCAACTAACACAGCTTTAAATACACTAACACGGGCTAAAGTACAGGAGGTATAATGCAGTATGAAGTATGCTGTGTTTCCTTGGGGGATTGTTTCTTTCATTTCCTTCAAGTTAGTAAATAGAGACTGGGGACTTACTATAGGCCTGGGTTGCACAATAATTTCCCGCTGCTGCATGCTGTTTGCTGTGCTCTAGAAAGAAGGGGAATATTTTCAGACCGCAAGGCCTAAGTAGCTGTAGAATGTGGGTATGCTGACAAATGAAAGATAGAGAGAAACATGTGAAGTAAGTACAGAAGTAAGAGGGCAATGGATGAGACAGGGCATATTACTATTTCTAGCAATGTATGCTAGTATTGCCAACCCCATTCTAAAATCATGAGTGGGGACCTAAAAAATATGAGGTTGATTTAAAAACCATGGGAATTTTTTTTTTTTAAAGTTGGCTTCTTTTTTATTGCCTTCTAGTGTTTGAGCTATTAGAGGTCACATTTTCAAAAGCTCTTCGTAACCAGAAAGTCTAGAAACTTTCTTTAAGAGCTGATTTTTCTCACACAATCACCTGACTCCAGGAGGTGGGGTTTGAAAAACACTAAACACTGCAAGCCTTGTGTTAAAATTGTGTGAGTTGCCAGAGTTTCTATCAGTGAATGATTCCAATCTTTTGACCGTGCATTTTAGCACTCAGCTGCTAGTATGTATTTAAAAATGTTGGCCTGATGTCTGAAATTCCCTGAAGAGTACCAAAAGAGAGCTCTAAAAGTGGCACTATTTTGCTAATTACTAAGGCCAACTGTTGTCTGGCTTGTTTGCCTGTGTTAACACACTCCCCCTTTTCCCTCTCCAATTTTAATTCTAATGCTAACTGAACATACAGTGATTATGCTAATAATTCTGGCTTTGCTGCATTAGGACATATGTGAGATGCACTGATTTTCCTAATTGTGTCAGTCTGGTCTTATTGGTCCACATACAGTACTTGCAGGTTTATTTCCCTGTGTCGAAAGGTCAGGCTACATGGCGCAGTTACAATATGCATTACAGAAAACAGAAAGGGGTATGATCTAGTGGTCTGGCAATGGGACTAGTACTGAGGGAGTACTAAAATCTAACTCTAGCTTTGACACTAACACTCTGTGTGGTCTTGGAGAAGTTACTTAAACTCTCTGCCTCAGTTCTCCCTACTTGTGGATGATACTTGCTTACCTATATAACAGCTGTGAGGATTAAGTAGGAAATGTCTGCCGGGCACACTTCCTTCAGAGTTAGCTGTGCTCGCTGTTGACTTCAGTGACGTTAGCCTGAAAAGTGCTAAATTATGATCCATGCTCAATAACTCGCAGATTTAATTTATACTATTTATCTACAGAACTTATATGGCCCCCATTACTGTAGTATTTGAGCATCTCACAGTGTTAAATGAATTTTCCCCCTTTTAACAATAAGGAAATGCTATTAATCCCATTACATAGTTGGGGAACTGAAGCATAGCGAGGTGAAAGAAGTTGTCTAGATCAGTGGTTTTCAGATCACAGGTTGGGACCCAATACTGGGTCGTGGACCCTCAGGCAATGGGTCGTTGCGTCCTTTGCTGCCTCCACCGAAAGACTGGAATGAATTGCTCAAAGTTGGGTCGCGGGCATAAATGATTTTTTTTCAACTGGGTCCCAAGGAAAAAAGTTTGAAAATCACTGGTCTAGAGTCACCCAGCGAGTCTGTGGTAAGATAACAAACTGAACCTGGCTATCCTAGATCCTAGTTCGAGTCCCAAACCACCGGACCACCTTCCTCTCACTAGTTGTCCCATGAGACATTTGGCATGTCATCAAAAACATCATTTTTGAGGCTGGATGGCAATTTCTTCCTGACAAAATGAAAACTATTAAATACAGCTAACAAAAGAGAGGCGCAGCCTTTTCCCTGGGAATAGAAAAGCAATGAGACAAAGGGAGGCCTCTCTCGTATGGAAATTTGACTCCGTCATTGTTGCTTTGTGGCAAGATAAAACAAAATTTCTGTAGCACATTAAGTATGCGGTCAAAAATTGTTAGCAAATGTGTGCGTCCCTCACAAGGTGGGCAAGGCTAATTATAAGATTATTTTACTACAGTGTTAATTGTGGATCAAATTATAAAAAAAAAAAATTCTGTCCTGATTGGACACATCTGCCTATACTGAGCTGTTCTGTTACCAGATGATCATCAGGCTGCGTATATAGCATTGGTAAGGCACCAAACCAATGGAATGCAGGTAATTAAAATACACTCAAGTGGCTATCTCAATGCCAAAACACATGCCATACCATATTATATGACACACGCTGAAAATAATGCTGGAGGGAATAAGTCTTCACCAGTAGTAGAGTGGATGAGGGCAAAAATCCCATAGATTTCAGATGGAACAGGGTTGGGTCCCAGATGTGCCACTCGCATTTCTCCCTCTCATGATTTTAATACGAGTCACATGTTGAAAGAATGGCAACAGTTTGGCTCAACCATCCAGTGGCCCTGACGTGTGTGTGTTTTGGTGCTCTCTATCTATAAAATGCGGATAATAGTGCTTTACTGTCTTTGTGATCTAAGGGTGGAAAGCAAAATATAAATGCTTCAGATTAATACTGCTGAAGATTAGTAATTCACTCTGCTGTATAACTCGAATAGTACTGAAAAAGTGCTGTGCGTATACGTGGCATTATTCTTTTAGAGTCTTTTGTTGGACAGTGCCCCCCAAATTAGTGCTGGGTTGACCCTGAAAATATTATGAGCCATTGCGATATCTAGATACACCAGGGTGATTAAAAATTAGAGTTTTTGCCGTAATATTTAGTTACGATGTTTTCTTGGTTTAAACCAAGTTGTTAAGACACAGTAATTTTATTAGTTTTTGTGTGTAAGTTGCCTTTCTGTTTCATAATGTTAGTTAAGGAGACAAAAATTAGGAGCCAAAATATATGTATTTATTTGATTGACAGTAATGGCTTTGAGATAAATCATTTAAATATTATTTACATATTATTGAAGCCATAATAAGATAGCATGTCAATCTGGAGCCCGGCATTGTTGTTAAATGGATCTCTGAAATGATAACTCATAATGGTATTATGCAAATTAGGCATATTTAAAAAACTTTTGTAAGAAAGTTACTGTGCAAGCATGATAGCTGAGTTTAAAAATCAGTGGCTGTAAAAAGCACAGTCTATAGTTTGACTAATTGCTTTGCAAAACGCCTGGCTAAAGTCCATATTTAGCATAGCATTAACCCATGTACTTAAGTCTATCCTGATGCTTCATAGTATTAGGTGTACAGGGCTTAAAGTTAAATGTGTACTTAATTGTTCTTGCTGAACTGGGGACTAAACCCCCCAATTGTCTTTCAGTGATAGAAAGAGAAGAGCCAGACACTTTACAAGATCAGAAGAAATAAAAAATGAATTCCCCCCCCAATATATTTTTTCATTTTGTTAAGTTTATAAAAATGGATGCAAGTTTATCTCCTGATCCATATCCTTTTACGCCAGGTTTTCATGCAGAGAATATTCTGATTGCTGAATTATAAAACCTGAAGAATGCGGTGGGGACTTGAAATGGAAATGCCAACAGATCTTGCACTATGTGTAATAGCGATACCAGATGCTGTTTTTAGTAATGTTTTTTGAGTACATAATTTTGCTTCAGTAAATTTGCATGCAGCACTATGATCAGATAAATAGGATGTATTTACTGCCTCTTAGTAGTGGAGAACAAGATTTTGCTTCGAGTTTTGTGTTAGATTTCCTTGGCTTTATGTAAAGATTGTTGTCATTCTGGAAAGATTCAGATGAGGGATGGTGTCCCGTTGTGCTAGGTTTCATACGAGCGTATAAGACAATGCAGTGGCAGATGACATGAGATTTAAGACCCTGTTGTGTTAGATGCTGTACAAGCATATAAGCAGACATGGGATAGGATATTCAGCACATGTAAAATCAGCATAGCGCCAGAAGAAGTAGCTAGGGTCTCTTCATGTAAATTAACAGTTCAACAATCCAAGGTGTTTGGTACCCAATCCAGTATCCACCTAGGAAAGGATCTGGTCATGGAGGATTATTCCATGCATCATGGGAGTGACATCTCCTCCCAGGCATGGAGTCCAGTACTGTAGCTCTTGTTGCCCTGTAAACGAACATGTGTGAAGTGCACATTGCTTGATTAATTTATACTTTGTTCCTGAAAAAAACAGCATGGAAACGGAAGATTCAAGTGCAGTGTCTGGTGTGGGTAATTTGAAGGGTGTGCGTGAACTTTGGGAGGGGGAATCCATGGGGAGCCCTCTCCCTGGGAAATCTTTAGAAACTACCTCCTGGTGCAATTTGGAGAATTTCAGAAATAAAAAATATTCTGCTCCATAGAATTCTTTTGTGAGCCCCAGGCTAAGCCTTGAGTGATGATCTCAGAGGATGTGGAGGAGGGCTGAGCTCCCACCAGAGGCCAGGGAGCGCCTCCCTTTGCTGTGGATGGAATTTTATTTAGCAAAGGGCTTACGGGCGCCCCCGAAGCCTCCCCAGAACATTGCTGTTGGAACTGCAAATTATTATTGACACAGAATTAACACTCAAGATTTATTTCTGAGTCCTGGATTGAAGTAGCACAGATAGTCCTGTAAATAACAGATTTCTTCTGGCCTTTTCTCAGGGTTCTGCAAGTTAAAGCTAAAGAGGGTGAGACAAATTCTTCTTTCATTTTTTTACATTGAGGTCAGTCAATGATATTTTGCCAGTGAAGCTGAGAACTAAACCCCCCACTGTTCCCTCACGCCTCTTCCATTCCCCCACTCCCAGCCCTGTTTGAAAAAGGTAGGGAACAACTCTACTGTCCTGGCCAGCATTGTGTCAAACCAGTCTAAGCCAAGCTTTCTTAGATTTTTGGCTGTAAAAGTTCCTAAAACATAAAAAGAAAAGAAAATATCTTTCAGCCACATGAAGATGCATTGATGGGAAGGATCATACAGGCTGCAACAGAGACCTCTTTGCATGGTGCTAGGCAAGGGCTTGCTTCTAAGGCTAAATTACTGCACATATGGGGAGCCTGAGAGATATACACTTAGCTCCCATTCATGTTACTGAGAGCTATCTATGTGCTTTGAGAGGAGAATAGATTCCATGGATTTTGTGTGACTGTTCGAATTTCAAATACACCTGGTTCTGTTTTGGTCCCTGAGTGAAGCCTGACTGCTCATGAATAACCAGCAACCAAAGACAACAGAGTCCTGTGGCACTTTTAAAGACTAACAGATTTATTTATCGCATGAGCTTTCATGGGAGAAAACCCACTTGAAAAAACATTAAAAAACAAAAAAAGCTGCTTTTGAATTACTTCCTGCCCTGACAACCCCTCTTTCATTCCCAATTCCGGTCTGCCAGAAGGCTTGGATTCCAGTCAAGTCAGTTCTCTGAACATTCATAAACAGATAAATAAATGCAACAGGCAATCAAGCTGCAGTGCGCTAATGGTAGACACTTGAAAGTGCCATGCTTTAGATAATGGTGTCAGCGTCAAAGAGGCATGCAAACTGGTCTAATAAAATGTTACATTTTATTAAATTCCTGACCATTGGGAAGAGATTGCATGGGAGAATGTGAAAGATTGGGAGCTTCTAATTTTATTTCTGCATTGCTGATAAGCAGTAATTTTTGCAGAAGGGGAAGAAGTAATCCGCTGCAATAAAACCATTTTCATAATACTACAGGAATGAGTTATTGCTTGAGGTAAGGCACAGTTTCTAATGGCTGCCTAAGCTTTCATCTCCATCTTTCATGGGCTAGTCAGACATTTTTATAGTGCTGACACAAAAAGAGAGCATTTATGTTGCTTCTATTCTCCATCTGTCAACAGTTAGGTTAAAATGCTACTACAGGAATACTTTTGATCTGATTTTCATTCCAACTTGGTACATCAGTATACAGTATTTAAACCATACCAATTCTCAGGTCCTAATCACCAATTCTTTTTCATCATTAATGGTTAGGAAATAGTTTCCTTTGTTTCTTATTTTTTCAGTGTGAATTAGGGACAGGGTGTCATTTTCCTTTTATTCTGATTCTCCAGACTGTAGCCTTAGTGTGTTAGGATATCCTAAACTGTTATATTCACCTTTGAAGCATACAGTCTGAAGCAGTTTGTGGTATTCCTCATTCATTTTCTCAGTGTATCCCACATCCCACCCCAAAATATAATGCATGCCTTTTGTGCCTTAGGTAGAATAAAAAATCAGCCTTTAGTATTCTTCCTATCCTTGCTTTACCTAGGGTGAACAGATAGCAAGTGTGAAAAATCGGGATGGTAAATAAGTAGTGTTTATATAAGAAAAAACTCAGAATATTAGGACTATACCTATAAAATCGAGACAATCTTGTCACCCTACCTTTACCTCTGCTTCATTTCTGCACGTGAACCTTATTTTATCAGTGGAACAAACCACAAGCAGACATTCTATATATAGACATCAAGCCCAACTTTGCAAAGCTCCGTGGATAGAGCTCTCATTGTCTGTTGTGGGACTCACAAAAGTTGGACTCATTGCAGGGGCATAGCTACGGGTGGGTCTGGGTGGTCCAGAGCCCACCCACTTTGCAAGTAGGCCCACCTAAGCTCTGCTTAGCTACCTGCGGAGCTTTCTCCATTGGTGATTTGCTGCTTGGCTTCCTACCAAACTTCCTGCTTTTTGGTCACATGACCAGGAGCACAAAGTTCAGATTTTTCAGCCAGCCCACCCCTGTTAGCCAGAGGTCCTGCCAGAAGATCAGGTCTGGCTATGTCCCTGGCTCATTGAGACAGATACTTGCACTAAGCTGATACTGGAAGATCTGATCTCCTTTCTGTAAGGTGCACACAACTATCCTGACCCTATTGTGCAAACACTTGTTTGTGAAAAAATGTAAATGGTGAGGGCTCTATGATACGTGAGATATCATGTAACCTGAAAGTATTCTCTCATCTTGAAGAGTTTGGGCTGGGGAAGAAGATGAGGATGGCAGGGTTAAAAGAGAAAATATCCATATCGGTTTCAAGGAAGTTTCTGGGTCCATCTGTTTCTTATCAAGCAAGGGTCTGTAGAGGGCCCAGCATGATGGGATCCTGATCCTTGGCCAGGGCTCTAAGTTGCTCCATTTATACAAATAAGAAGTGCTATACTCCCTCAGCTCAGAACATCTGCTATTCTCGCTCTGGGTGTCTCAGTTTGGCGTCCAAAAATCATCAACCACATTTTACAAATATTGGGCTCCCTGTCAAGGTACAGCAACCTCTAAGAGTCAGGATCTTGGGCTTGATTCATCCCACACTGATGGATGAGGGCTCAAATTGCAACTTCCTCCCTCAAGCTACAGTGGTGGCTGCTGGAACCCACTGGGAAATTCTCCCCTGAGGAAAGAAATCCCAGTGTTTACAATGGTAACCCCCCTGTTGTTCTGTCTGGGTAGGAAAGCTGTACATTGAGAAGAAAGTTCTATAGGAGCCCATTAATGGAGGCTGCCCAGATGATATGCTGAATTTTCCAGGAGCTTTTGCCAAAGTGGATTACCGTTGTGGGTTGTGCAAAGTGACCACTCTCCAAGTGAGCTTTCCATTGCTGGAGGCTGTTGCTAGGGGCTGAAGGAGAAAGTGTGCATGTAGCTGAGTTGCATGGAGTCCTCAAAGAAGGCTGCAGTATTTTCTCTCCTTCCTTTCAGGTTTCTGGGGTGCTTTTTACTTTCATGCTATGGGAATAATGCGAAAGGACTAAGGGAATTAATGTTGATCCGGCCCCATTAAGTCACTTTCAAGTCTTTAGTTCGTATGAGATACTGGAACCTCAGAATCCTGGACACTTTTTGTGTTGGGTTCCCAGCGATCCAGGTGGACTTTCGACCATGGCAGTGGGTGATGTCCCACTTTCAGACTGCTTTTCTCTAAACATGAATATTGGGTGGGAATAGAGATGGGCTGAACTTACACACTACAGATCCAAAACTGAATTTTCCTGGAGTGCGTGGGGATCAGATCAAGGGTTTTGGTTGGGTTCAGCCCATGATAGGGCGCTGCGAAAAATCAGAACTTCTTCAGAGGTATGGTATTTTGGAGTCTATGGTTCTTGAGTTGTGCACACATTCTCACGATATCAATGGCCAGATTCCACAGCTTTCTTAGTGTTCTTTTTCACAGTGCCTGCCCGGGACCCATTTGTCAATCTTTTGCTGTTTGTACTAACTTGAAGGTTGCTATTAAATGGAGAAGGGGATGTTATTGGAAGGGGGAAGACAAAAGAATGTGCATATTACAACTGTTTTATTCATTTTTACTGTTCTCAGTCCCTGCAGTTGTGTTTCTTCACTGTTCCTTTCATATAGTTGTCTACCCTCTGTTACCTCCCAAAATGACTATTAATGGAATTCTCTACATTTTTTCTGAACTCTTGGTTTTTCCTCTTAGTTCCTGATTATTTTAATTCTCCCAGACCCTTTTTCACATCCTTTGCTTGTCTGCCTTTAATTTACAGTATATCATTTTTCTACTCAGACACTTCATTTCCATTCATGTAATGTTCCATCTTCTTTCTTGGCGCCCAGGCTGAGCACACAGACCGGTTAAAATGAAAATATACTTTTCAGATTTTAGTAGCCTAATTATTTTACTTTAAACGAAGCTGAGACATCAATCAGGCCATTCTCTAAATCCCAGTCACATCAGCAGCTAAATGAAAATATCAGTTATTCTCTCCCGTTCCCAACCCACCTGCTTTTAAATGGTATTAGGAGTTTAGACATGTCCAGAGTCTTGTTTGAAATGCTCTTGCAAACCAGGCAAGAGAGATGCATCTGAAATCCTAATATTGCTTGCAATATTAACAATGGTGCAGGCAGATGTGAGCGTTTAGGTTGGAGACTGTCAGAAGTCCATGAAAAGAAAGTGAGGGGCGTTTGAAAAACAAAGAGCAACTCATAGAAACAGTAAGTTGGGAATAGGGAGAGAGGGGCAGGACATAAGGACTACTCGGTTCGGTTCTCAGCGCTTCCACTGATTTGCTGTATGGTCTTGGGTAACTGACAAATTCTCTGGCCAAATATTTAGGAAGTGGCCGTTGATTTTTAATGTGTCAGATTTTTGGTCTGACACCTTGGGTTGTATTTTCAAATTCCAATTGACTTTAGTTACAACTGTGAACACTCAGCTCTTCTGAAATAGGATCCAAGGTGCCTTAGATGGGCCAAAGTTAGTGGCTGTTGAAAAAAAATTGGCCTTTGAGTCTGATTGGCTCCTCACCTCCTACTGGTGTTAATCAGGAGAGATTCCATTGAAGCTATAGCTATACTGGAAATGAGAGAATGTGCAACCTTATGCTTGTCAGCTAATGATACTCACCTTACAGTTATTACTATTCGTGAATGAATGTTTGTAAAGCATTTTTAGAGCATTAGATGAAAACAACTTAATAGACAACGTCAGTTACAAAAATTATAATGTAAGTGCCTAGAGACTTCAGCTGACAGTGGGCTCTGTTGTGCTAGGTGCTGTACAAACACATTGGGAGAGAGAGGAGAGAATTTACAATCTAATTAGACAGACAAGACAAAGAATGGGAGAGGAAACATGCTGAAGGTCTCACAGCTGATCAGTGGCAGAGCTGAGAATAGACACTATGGCTTTGAAGCCCAGTCAAGCGCTCTTTATTGGATCATGATGCTTCTCCATATATATACCGAGAGATGGCTGATTTGCTATTTTTACTTGATGAAAGTACATACTAGTAAGCAGCCATGCACTAAAGATCCATTTCCATTTAGAAGCAGATTGTTTTTATAAACTTGCCACAAAATGAAATGCTGAATAAAAAGTCTGAAATTCTTCTTTTCTTTTCTTTTCTTTTCTTTTCTTTTCTTTTCTTTTCTTTTCTTTTCTTCAAAAGAATGAAGACACACGGACGAGCTTTGTCAAGGTTCTGTCTAATAATAATGAGATATGCAATGGGCTTCTAAAGGACACAGATCAGGACCACTTACCATAATGGGCACTACAAAGTAATAAAGATTCAAGTAGTTTTTGTTAGATATGAAGCTATCAGAGAATCAGAACTCATTTAACATTCTCCTGCTGGGGAAAAATAATCTGTAATTGAGAGGCTTTATTTCTATTATTATTATCATCATCATAATCATTCTTTAAAGCCAAGCAGAGCAGCTTCAAGTCTGCATTGTTTGGCTTTGTGGAGCTCCAGGTGTGAACGCTAAGGCGCTGCCGCCCATTAAATCTTTAAATAAAGGTTCTAATAAATTTCCATTGCATAAGCAGTAACCACATTTAATGACCAGTTTGTTTGAGTGTTAACAGCCTGTTAGCGAGCAAACTGGTCATTAACTGGTGCTAACTTCTGCTTTCTTGTTTAAGTAATCCCTTTGCATCATCCTGTTTGTATTAGGACGCTCAGGCAAAATCTCTGTTGAACTTTTCTTTTTTGTCCTTCGATGAAGTTCAGTTTTGTCCATCTTGTCTATTTCCTACTATTCCTCCAGTAGCTTTTATTGTTTGCATGTTAGGAGTATAGACTTTTTGTTTATTCTATTATTTTCCTAAATAAAAACTTACCTTAACATTTCTGTCCGCTCTATCAAATAGGGAACAAACCCTATCGTGATCAATTCAGCTGTGGTGGAACACAAAACTCACAGTGAGTGAAGCTGTGGATATGTCCTGATTATTTATGGCACTCAAATGAGCTTGGGGAGTCCATTCATTTTCTATGTTTTGAAGCAGTAACTGTGCCCAAAATCTGCAAGCACTTATGTATGTGAATATCTTTATGCAAGTCCCATGAAAGCATTCACATGTAAACTTATTCACATGTGCAGGATCTGGGCTGTAAATATTTATTGTATATTATGGATCTGATTTAGTTTTACACCAGCTTATCTTCACAGATTTTCTGGTTTTCACCAGTGTCAGGAAGTGGAAAAAGCCTAAACAGGTTTAATTAAAATAAAACCCTAATCTTTGGCCAAAACTCAAACCAAACCTGAAAATAATTTTTTCTAAGGTTGTGGGGGAGAGCGGTTCTCAGTATTTAAAAATGGTTTTTCATGTTTGCATTCTTCTTCATTAGAACCTAGTTCAACTTTTATTATAGTGTGGTGCCAGCCAGAAGTAGGGCTGACGGGACTGAAACAATACAAGGGGATGATTCTTGTGAAATTCCCATCTCAGTTTTTCAGATGCAAGAAATCTGGGTAGTTCAGATATGCAGCCATGTATTTCTGGGCCTGTCCATAGTATAGAGAGCTTGTGAGCGTTTTTGCATCACCAGTACCTGCTTATTTACAAACTGATTTTTATATCTATCATTAGCTGATGAAAAGACTGGAACTCTAAATAAAACTGCACACTCCATTAACAATAATAGAGGATATGTTGTTTTTTTCCTCTCCTGAAACTGAATTTGCAACATGAAAAACAAAGCCAAGGGTTATTTGGAATTATATTCCATTTTTTGAAAACACCCAAAGTTCAGAGGCGGTGTGTGCAGGACTTTGGATATGTTATATAGTTTAGTTTTAGCCTATTTTTAGTAAACGTATTGCTGAATGTATGTATACACAGATCTTTACAATGGGTAAAAACAGTGGAGTAGTGACAGGGAGGATAGTGGGTGGCCAAGGCCCTGGATGACGGGCTGCAGGGGATGCTGGACCAGGACTGCAAGGCGTGGCATGGCATGGGATGCCCAGGGGTACATCTATACTGGAGGCTCTGTTAAGTCAAGTTAACAAGGTCGACCTTACGTCGACTTAAAGTTGACCTTGTTAAGTCGACTTAGAGAGTCCACACTGAAAACTCCAGTTGACTGCTAGTGTCCACACTGGCAGGTGCTAGGTCGATGGAGGAGTGGTGCATTGTGGGTAGCTGTCCCACATTGCACCAGAGTCTGGAGGCCAATTAGGTCGACTTAAGAGCACTCCCCATCTACAATGGCTTAAGTCGACTTAATAAGGTCAATTTAAGTGTTAAGTCGATGTTCAGAAGTGGTGTTATTAAGTCAATCTAAGGAAGCGCTTAAGTCGACTTAATAAGCGCCCAATGTGGACACAGCGGTCTTTAGGTTGACTTAACCGTCCGTAGGTTGACCTAAGGCTCCAGTGTGGATGTAGCCTGGGGGAGCACAAATGTGGGCTTGTTCCCCAGGTGCTGGTGGGTGTTGGATACCTTCAATACACCACTGAGTAAAAATGCAACCAAAATCAGTCTAATGGCCCTGAATATTAGAGGAGGATACTGCAGTCCTTCCACCTTCAGAACTTCCACTGAAATCAATAGAGTGCTGACATGCACCAAGACTGCATGGGATTTACACTGAGCAACTAACTCTTTATTTTATTTCTAGCTGGTATTTGACCTTCTACCCATTCTAATTAATATATGTTGAAGCAAGATATCTGTACATATTTTGCAATAGCCAAATCCAGCCAGTGCAACAGATGCAATATGAATCTCCTGACATTAGTATGTCAGAGATTTTTCCACACACATCCTGTTACTGGCAAGGGATGTACGTCAGAAGGAGTTCAGCAATAAGATGATTTATTGCTGTAATTGAGTATTGTCTGCTTTAACTGTGGATTGTATAAAGCTTCTCTTGGGCAGCAGACTCCAGATGTAAGCAGGATCTGAATGTACTCGCCCCTGCTGAGCTGCATGAGCACACCCACCCTGCTTGGATGCTCAGAATGGTGGGACTGCTTTGCACAAATGATCCTTTTTGGCTGGCATTGGGTTATAAATCACTTTATTGTTAAATGCAGGGATAGCAGAATGTTGTTCCCCTCATTGTCTGAGCAAAGGGCAGCAGAACTGTGCTCAGCCTGTTCTGGCTGAAGGGTCACTGTCACCTGCACTAACCTGGCTCAGCAAGGGGCTTGGATGCCAGAGCCCTGTGAAGATTCACATGAGGTGGAGAGGGGTATTTCTGTGTGGAAGCATGACTTCTGTCTAAAAGCCCCATGCATGGTTTAACTGCCCCGTCTACTGCTCAGAGATCAAGCTAGCTAAGATTTCATTAGGAATCTTTTGTTAAGTGTTCACTGGAGCTGAAATCATTTACTGTGGGGAAATGGTGCTCTTGCGTGCTATCAGCTTGGAGATTCACCCACCAAGAGCTGAAATCACAGAGAACTGGGCAGACTCTGAAGAGACCAAGGTGCTTCTCCTCCCACCAACCCAAGTAGGAGGTCAGTTACACAGCTGCACCTCTAGACTCTGTGTCTGCTCTGACAGAGGACACCACCTGTGAGTGGGGTGTTGTGACGGGAGGGACACATTACACTGGCTTTAAGAACCTGAAGCAAAAGGAAATTGCCCAACGTACCCTGGGTTGGGTGTTTTGTTCATGGTTTTATGCATGTAGATCAAATCAATGCTGGGTTACTTTCCCCCTTTTATTAAAAGTCTCTTTTCTACACTCTGTCTCTATGCTTTCAAGAGGGGAGGTATTGTCTCTAGAGGTGCCCACGGGTAGTGTGTAATTGTCCCAGGTTGCTGGGTGGGGGCGTGAGCCGGTTTTGAGTTGTACTGTTGAACGGAAGCCCTAGGTATAGAACCCAACCCTTGCTGCTGCCAACTCCGACTGGCAGAAGGATTACATAAATAACCTGTCAAGCTTAACTGAGATGTCCTGTGAAAATGAACCATGCCAGCTGGAGGGTTGCATATGCTTTCCACAGAGATGTTTCAGATTATTTTATTCCTGACAGTCTCAAATTAGACCTACATCAGAGATGATCCACTGCAATCTGTGGATGCTTAGGAGCCCCTGGGTACTCTTAAAAGCTGTAGTGTGAGGTCATTCAAAAGGAAAATGACTCTTCAGAGTGATGTCATATGGCTCAAGCCAATAAGCTTTTGCAGTCAGTCCATAAAGTACGTATTGCAAAAATTGCTACTACTGGAAATGGTGTTAGAATATAGGGTTGTGGGATGGTAGGCAGGTGCCCCCCTCTTCATGTTATAAGAGATAATATATTAATATATATTTTTGAAATAGAGGAAAAAAATCACTTTGAATTTGTTGCCCCTTAAAGCTGGGCACCACTTAGTTCACTTATATGGTTGGGCCGGCCATGTGAGGCCCGGGCGGCTGGGAGCCGACGCTGCAGTCGCGGGGAGCCGGGGCCACGGCCGCAGGGGGCAGGGAGCCGGAGCCACGGCTGTAGGGAGCCAGAGCCGAGGTGGCGGCCGAGGCCCCGGGCGCTGGGGAGCTGAGGGCACGGCCCTGGGCCGGGAACCCGAGGCTGGCCCCTGGCGGCGGGGAGCCGAGGCTGTGGCCCCAGGCCAGGAAGCCGAGGCTGCCCCCGGCCCCGGTTTCCGCCGCCCCAGCCCCAGCTGGGACCCCAGGCTGCTGTGGGTGGTGCCCCAACAGGGGAACTAAGGCCCCCGCCGGGAGCCGGCCACGGCCAACGATCCTTCCCGGCCGCATGTGACCCTGGCCAGGGGTGTTGGGCAGGCTGCCCCTCCCCTGGGCCTGCATGCTCTGCCCTGGGGGTGGGGAAGAGGACTGGCCCAGGGGCCAGGGGAAGCGCTGCTGGCCTGCCCCGCTACCTTTGGCTTACAAGGCAGCGGGGAGCAGGAGGAAGCACAGCTGTTGGGGGCCCACGTAACCGCAGGGTCTGGGGCAATCGCCCCCTTGCCCCCCCCCCCCCCCCGCCCGAAGGACAGCCCTGTTCACACCCAAGTTTGCTGTGTGCTAACAGGCTGAGTAGACAAGCTGAAAAGTAGGCATGTGCTGTCCTACTTTGCCGAATTAGGATCCAAGGGCCAGATGGGCAGCTGGTGGGACTTTTGAAAAGTGCCTAAGCACTTTAGTTCCAGAGGGGTAGTCTGCGTACAGCAAAAACACCGAGAGTCCTGAGGCACCTTTAAAGACTAACGCATTTCTTTGGGCATAAGCTTTCATAGGCTCCAACCCACATCGTCAGAGGCTTCTGACGAAGTGTGTTGGATCCCACGAAAGTTTATGCCCGAAGAATTTTGTTAGTCTTTAAAGGTGCCAAAGGACTCTCGTTGTTTAAGCAATTTAGGTGCTTTTTGAAAAAACCACAAGCCATTGAAATTGATGGGGGTTAGGCACCTAACCTATTTAAGGAGTCTTGTAAACCAACCAGGCACTATGTGGCACCTAGATACCTTTAAAATTCTGGCCCAAGTGACTTGCTCAGAACCATACAGCAAGTCCGTGGCAGAGTTGGAACTGAGAAAGAGGACTGCCTGGCCGATGGCCTTTTGTGGCTTATTGTCATGATACGCTCTACATACACTGGCTAACTTGAAGCAATGAATTGTGCGCATTGCTTACATAGTCAGGAACAAGGTGATGGTGTCCCTTGCTAAGCGGAAGACACAGTGCATGTTGTTTATCACTACCGATGAATTTGTCCTCTATTTTTTTCTTTGCTGATTTAATCTCTTTATGAGTTATTTCTTTGCAGACGCCTTAATACGTTGATATCAGTGATTCTTCTGCTTTGCCAAGGGTGCAATACTGGGGAATGTTAATACATAACCCATGAATAACTTAGATGGGAAAGAAAAAGTTGTGTCTGCCGTACCTAATTGGCGATGGTGGGATACCCTTAAATTACGTGCCTGTCTGCAGAAGTTCCACATTAGCTGCTGCTTGGATTGCGCAGATGTTCTGGCTATTTTGGTCACTCCTCACCTCTGTCTGCTATGTGCATCAATCACTTTAATTATAATGGAACATGGAAGCCAGCAACTGAAGGAGAAAAATCAACCCAAACCTTAAGAACAATCTTTCTTGATGAATTCTCCCCCTAAATCGAAACAATTCGCTGGGTAACCCAGCTGGGGTTCATATGCTTTTGATTACTGTGGGCTATTTAGCTCTACAAAATGACATGCTGCTTAATGGACTTTTAATGGTTATAGGTTTCTCTCTCTTTTTTTTTAATGAGCTTCACCAGTTTGTTACTAATGCCCTGTAGATATCTGGCAAGGGGCCAGGTTTGATGTTACAAATTTTCTGGTTTCCATGTGGCATAAATGCAACCAGTGCAGCCGGTGGGGAAGCGTGTGTTGCCAATCATAGTGTAAAGCTATTAAAAAAAAAAAAAAAGAAGCAGATAATTGAGTACCCTACAATTCTAATAATTATATCCTCTTAGAGTAGGTAGTTAACATTTTACAGTTGAAATCTTGGTACAAGCCCAATTGCTTTTTCACACCTGGAGGAGTGTTGAGATAGGGGGGTTCCTCGGCGCTCTGTTTCGTTGTCTTTTGCTTGGGATGTCAAATGAAGGTTATACGACCGTGTGTCACAGCACAGAGGGGGTTGTATCCTGATCTACAAGGAAGTACGAACACCCCAAACATGCAGTGAAATATAATCTCCTGAATTTTCCGAGTTCCTGGGTGCCCCACCGTAAAGGGTCCTGATTTTCAAAGGTTGGGCACTCGGCTCTTTTTGAAAATCAGGTCCCTTGTTTCAAGGTAGGCACCCCAATATTGACACCCACCTCAAATCACTAGTTACTTTTGAAAGCATGAGCTAGTAAGAGTGGTGGAACTCGGTGGGAAACTTTGAACTGTTTTTATTGTACATATAATTCTATTCCTAAAAATAAAATTCAGATTAGATAATGTCATGTCTTGCTTGCTGTTTTTCATTTGATGGAAGACAGAGAAATCAATATTATGGGTATCCTTTCAGAGGCCAAGCAAAAGTAGCACGAAGAATCAGGCAGAAAGGATGAATATGTAATAAACTTCTTGTGCCACTATACTGTTCTCACTGTGTAGGATTCCCACAGGAATTCCTGGGCCATATTCTCATCTGGTGTAACTTGGCAGAGCTCCTTTGAAGACAGTGGGCTACATCAATTTATACCATCTGAGGCTTTGAGCTCATACCTTTTACTTGTAATGAATGGAACTGCTGAGCTCAGATTTGGTATTAAACAGGTATAAATCTGGAGCAACTCCATTGAATACAAAAGTGCTGCTTCAGATTTACACCAGTGTAACTGAGACCAGGCTGTGGCCCCTATATAATATAAACAATAATGTGTGTATTACTTTTCCTAGTGAAATGTGGCTAGATTGTTGAGACTAGTCAACTGTATGTCTGCTACCCGAGAAATAGATTAGAACTCAGCAAGCCGCAGTTCAAGTACAAATACAGTGAAATTATTAAGGATAAGAAACATTTCAACAATTCTTTAGAAAGTGTTGTGAAAATATGACAAAGGATGGGCTTCTGACCACATCCTATGTGGCCAGAAGACTCTTGAATCAAACCCACTGCTGGTAGGAGCAGATGTGATGCAGTTAAAATGTAATTGCACACGCTCATACCACTGCTGAATTTGGCCCGGTGTCTTACATAAGTCTAAAGTCACAAGTGAAAGGAATTCCAGTTTATTGTTTGGTGAAAATGGTTCATGCTGAATTATCAGCCTTCCACATTTCTTAGGCCCAAATAGTGGTTTGTTTAAAAGATTTAAGGAATGAAGGAGCTCTCTGATTTTTGTTACTTACCTTAGGGGAGTGTAGTTCTCTGTCTTAAAGAAAGACTCAAGTTTATTTAAGGAGTGTTGATACTTTCCTAAGTGTAGTGGCCCAAATTAACCGAGAGTAGGACTCAACTAACTTCAGTGGATGGATTTGGCTCATTTTGGGTATTTTATCTTCTGCAGAACTGAATGCTACAATTGTAGCCAAAGCAAGCAAGCCAAAGATTGTGCTCAATAAGAGTGGACTTGCACGCTTCAGAATGGCACCTTAAAGACCTGCGCACGTTCACCTTAATGGCCTTATAATGTTCCTAGTCCTGTCTTGTAACACTTGGTGTTTCCTGTTAGCGATGTACATCTTGGATTTCAGTCAGCATCCACTTTAAAACCCACCCCACCTCTGCAAAGGCCTATGACCCATATGGATCACCACCTTCTCCTTCACCTTTGCAGTGAACTTGCTGCTTGAACCTTGCCTTTCCAAAGTCCTAGCTCTCATTATGGTTCTAGCCACTTTCTTTGGTTTCCTCCAGAATATTTAGTGATGAAAAGAGAGGAAGGGGATGGCAACTCCTTTGGCATGCGTGGGTTAAAAAACATGGCTGGTGTGCTGAGGCAGGCAGCTGGAATTCACTCAGTGTGTTACTCTTCTTCCCATGGCACCCTGTTGACACAGCCATCACTGAAGGAAATAATATATTCTCTTTGAATACTCACTTGTTCCTGATTCATCAGAACAATTTGTGGGAAAGACTCCCCATGGGTGGCTGTGATCAACCTCCTTGTGTGGTGTCTTTGCTTTTTAGTGGAGTTGGAGATTCTGTGTCTTTTAAGAATAATGCAAATTGGCTCTTGAGTGCAGCCTGTTATCTGGTAATGGCAATTGCCTAGCCCTAGCAAGCTTTTTTAAATGACAACCAGTGGCAATGATGTCATTGTATTTCTTCAGGCTTTTTATACTCTGATTCAGGAGATACAGTTTAATATTCCATTGGGAATATAGCTTGTGACGTGAATTCTTTCTTTATCCACGGAACATGATATGAAATTCAATCAAGCTCCATTGTACTGAAAGAACCCCACGGATGCACTTATGGTTCTCCCTCATGTGGTGTTGTGTTAAAGGATAAGGTCTGTTTCCAACTGATGCAGTTCAAAAATTGTAGGGCAATAAAATCAAAACCAAATGTGTCTCTTGGAGCTTTTCAATGTGGGATCTATGTGTAGGTAGGTAGTCTCTTTTTTTGTGTTGAGGTCATAGGTCTTCCGTGTGATTAGTGAAGCAAGGGCATCAAAATCTGTAGTGAGAAATAGAACAAGGTGAATATTGCAGAAGAAAACGCCTGCAAATATTTATTTGAATTTTAAAATGACCTGGCTTTGTCATGCCTCTTTTGTATTCGCTTTAGCTGCTGTAAATTCATTTGATGAAATATTCACAGAATCTGCAAGTTTTAAGTCAATATCGAAGACTATTCAAGGACAGTGAATTTCAAATTCTTAATAATGTGAAATGGCATTAAAAATCTGAATCTAACATTTGTAACCAATAAGGGAACAGGAACAATACCATGTGACCTATATATTCAATGTAGAACTCACCCACAATGATCTGCTCTAACGAGTTACAATACAATGTTTATTCACAGAAATTATTCACGAAATAATTTTTCATGTGATTATGGAACATGCTTTGCCACGTTGTTTGTTTTCTGGAAGTTCAAAAATAGTAATAGATGCCTAATAATGAATAAATTGGTGGTGGACAATTGACAAATCAAAAAAGGAACGATTCAGGGAATAAAATTATGTTGAATAATTTCTCCAGTGCTGCTTAAGGATAGTTACTTACTCTGTGCATGAAATTCCTGCAACCAGATCTAACTAATATATGATAGGAACCACTCCTGCCTCGTACACAGCAGAAACGTAGACAATTCCATGCACTTACTGAAATGACGTTCATTACTGTGCTGTTCACCTCAGAGGCGATAAGTCCACTGAGCCAAAAAATCCTGAAATACAACCTAAAGACCCTGTGCAATTTGGGACAATGATCTATTTTCTTTTCCTCTTGTATATGAAGCTCTAACTCTGCACCCCTCCTAGCAGCCAGATGACCAGAGCATTTTAAATTGGCTTTTTTCCTCCCTCTTCTGGTTGTCCAAACTGCTCTTTGAAATAGGTCTTAAAAAGTGGTGTGAGACAAAATTTGAGAAGAGTTCTATTAGTAATATTTATTTCAAAAAGTCTAAAAGAGAGAGGAAGTTTATTTGTTCTTTTTCCATTTGTCATAAAAAACAGTGCACTGAATGTGTCTCAGCTGTATCTCCATTAAACTGTATAGGCGTATTCCAGGGCTCAGTCTGGCCCCTTCTGGGTGGGATTTTCAGAATTGTCTTCGAGGCTTGGTGTGAGTCCTTTTAAAAGTCAGAGGGCATGCGATTCTAAGTCCTGTAGGCATTCTGAAAATCACCACCCTGTGCGGCCTGTTTCCAGTAAATCACACACTGGAAGAGGTACTATAAAATCTGAAAGGGTTCTTGGGGCAGGGAGAATCATGTTGGACATGTGACTGAAGCACTTGACACGTTGGTAACAGTTAAGTGTGATCCTATAGTTAAAATAACTGTATCTGTTTGCCTGTTTTACAGCCTGATCCAAAGCCCATTGAAGTTAATGGCATTCTTTTTGTTAATTAATTAATTAATTAATGGCTCCAACAAGGAGATACATGAGCTTTTCCAAATTGGTCAACCCAATTTTATTTGAAATGCCTTTCTTGGTAGATTTTGGGTAATCCTTCATATATGTCAGAGAGCTTTGATGATCTCAACATGGCTTCTCCAGCTTGTATCCCCACCTCTGTCATGGCCCCAAGTTGTGTTAACTTTCCTTTTAGTGGAGACAAGTGGGAGGTGATTTTTGTCAGAGTTCATCGTTGTGACTTCTAGGCCAGCCAAAGGACTAACATACAAGACACTTCACTCCCTTCACTCCTGGGGTAGAAATCCAGCCCTTTTTTTGGGTTGGGGAAGGAGACACCAGAGCTGAGAATCAAACCTGGGTCCCTTGTGTTTCAGTTTGTAGCATTAGCCATTGGGTCATATAAGATAATTTCCACTTTTACTTAGAATCGGGCACTTTTTTGGACTTTTCCCCATGTGGGGTTTTTTGTTTTTTTTTTACTTTGAAATAATTTCAGTGTGCTTGAAAATTTTCCTGGAAATGGAATCTCCTTTAGCCCCAGAACAGATAATTACAAGGGCCATGAATGGAACAGCCGTGGTCTAGTATATCTCCATTAGTATATGTCAAGCCAGATTTGAAGAGGGACAGTTTGCTTTTCAAACTGATGACTTCTTTGGCCTCTGTTGATTAGTGCTGGCGGATGGTATAAGCAATTGTCCAGTAGGATCCAGAGTTGAGAGCACCAAGACATTTCAGACAGGCTGGCTTCACTCACTAGTGCTGCTTGGGCCAGCTGAGGTAGATGGTGACGCTGACAAGAAGCCTTGTTGTGGGAGTTTTTGTTTCATGTTAGTTGACTTATCTAAAGATTTGATGAAAAGTGGAACCCGTGGTTTCTAATAGATACTAAGGTTGAAAGAGACCAATGCGATCATCTAGTCTGACCTATCTAATACAAGCTCTAGATTGCCCATGAATTAATTCCTGCTTGAAGTTCAATAGCTGTGGTTGAACTCAGGGCTGTCCCTGGGGAGGGGTGAGGCCCAGTGCCGATTGGCCTGTGGGGAGGCCCCCGCACTCCTGCACTGGGGGAGAGGAGGAGGCAGGGTGAGTCGGCCCAGAAACAGGGTGGACTGGCCCAGAGGCCAGGCTCTGTGCTCCTGCACTGCCTCTGCGGCTGGCTGACCCAGAAGCCAGGCTCTGCTATCCCACCCCACCCCTGGGGCTGGCTGCTCCGCCAAAGGCAGTGGTGGGGATTGGGGGCATTGCAGCCAGGGGGGCCCACAGAACCTGGGGCCTGGGACGGTCATCCCGCACGCCCTGCCCCACACCCCCTGGACAGCCCTGGTTGAACTAAAGCAAATCTTTTAGAAAAACATCCCATCTTAATTTAAGAATTGCCAGGGATGAAGAACCCACCACAGCCCTCGGTAAATTGTTCCAATACTGTACCCTCACTGGTAAAATCATGCACCTTATTTCCAGTCTGAATTTTAGCTTCAGCTTCCAGCCTTTGGATCTAAGTTATACATTTGTCTGCTAGATTGAAGAGCCCATTATCAAATTTCTGTTCCTTGTGGAGGTACTCATAGACGGTGATCAAGTCACCGCTTAACCTTCTCTTTGTTATGCTAAATAGATCATGAAATCAGTGAATGTGTGAAGTTCAGCACTTTCCTTGACTTGTTAAATCTTTTTCTTTTAAAGCTCTGCACAATATGACTTTGTCTGTCAGAAAAGAAATAATCTGTCACTAAATTGTTGCTGTGACTAATTTTCTGTGACTAAACGCTGAGTCCTTCATCTCAGGGAAAGTGCTCTTACAAACAGAATGAGAGCTTCTCTTCAATAGCCACAGAAGGGGAATGAGGATATTCTACTTGCCCCCCCCCTTTGTGAGAGCCCTACGCGTACCTTCTCTGCCTGTGAGTATTTCAGATACTTGGTGTTGCCAATTTGAGTGACATACCTACAGGAAGTCTGACGAAGTGGGATTTTCTCCCACGAAAGCTCATGCGATAAATAAATCTGTTAGTCTTTAAAAGTGCCACAGGACTCTGTTGTCTTTCTACAATAGACTAACACGGCTACCCCTTTGGAATGGGAATTTATGGTACATCACCAATGCAGGTGTTGCTGCTTGCTCAGTGCAGTGTTGGAAAGTTTTGTTCTTGTAGTTATTTCTTGAAGAGACTTCTTTTAAAATTGTCTCTTATACTGCTTTAAAGGCTCAAATTAGTTGCATTTTTAGGGGTTTATGTGAGCATTTTGTTTGGCGTCATCCATGAGTTAGGGTTGGAGATTCAGGTTCGAATGAATCCAAAATCTCAATGTAAAACTTGATCAAAATGCCTCAGTTTTATCTGATTTTGTGTGGAGGCTGGGCAGATTACCATGATTTTGTTGCAAAACTAAAAATTGGCTTCTCTACATTCAAAATGGGGGACAAGTTTTCCAGAGAGGTTCTTAAACCTAATTTCAAGACACATGATCTAAATCTCAGGCTTTTTAGAAAATCTGAAAGTAGGTGAGTTTTAAGTGGCTTTGAGTTTTGCTCTGAATATTTCAGTGTTCTTCTTTGAGAGCTTGCTCATGTCCATTCTTAATGTAGATGTATGCATGCCTCCGTGCACAGTTACTGGAACTTTTTTCACCTGGCTCCGGCACCCCCTGGAGTCCTGTGCCTATGCTGAAGTGTATCAGGTGCCGCTGGAGCCAAGCCCGCTCAGTTCCTTCTTTCCGCCTCTGATGGTTACTGGAACCTCGCTGTCCTTCTATTGTGAGCTTTGGCTGTCCTTCTATTGTGAGAACATTCTTTGTTAGTTAATAGCAGTAGTTTAGGGCCTTTAGTAGTTGATAAGGGTTCTAGTTTTTATTAGTCAGTTAGAGTTAAGTAGTGCCTTAGGAAATAATGCCAAGATCTCTGGGGTTTAAGCTCTGCTCCTCATGTGGGAAGGCTTTTCCGCTTAGTGACCCCCCACAATAGCAGTCTAAAATGCTTGGGGGAATCTCATCGAAAAGATAAATGTAAAATCTGCAAAGGTTTTAAATCCCGCACGCAGAAAAAGAGGGAAATCTGTCTAAAAACCCTCCTGTATGCACGCCTCCATGCATGGTTACCAGAACTTTTCCCCCCAAGCAGTAGCCATAAAGTTGGCTCCAACGCCCCTTGGAGTGCCACACCTATGACACAGTATATCAGGCACCACCAGAGCTGAGCCCACTCAGTCCCTTCTTTTTTAATGTTTTTAATGTTCTGCAGTAATTTAGATGCAAACGATGGACCCTTGAACTTAGAAATTGAATCTTGCTCTAATGAGCACTTACTGTTAATACCTCCCCCAACTGCCATCTCAAGAAATTAGTAGATCCAACAGCGAGAGTGGAGTAGGTTAGTAGGTTAGTAGACCCATCTTCTGTGTGGCCATTTGGAATTCCAGTTTCTGGGAGTTCGCCTTGGTGGGTTCCCACAGAGTTTTTACCTTTCAGGCTTTTGTGAGCAATAAATGCAACATCTGAATAAGCTCTTAGAAGGAAGACAATATGGATAGTGAGTGTTCAGCTATTGTGACCTGCACAGGATGTGCCAGATTTGTCTTTCCCCCAGAAAATGAAGACTTTCTGGATAGATGTCAGGATTTTTGCCTTCCTCTGTAGAATTGGGAATGTCTCACTTGCTGGTGGATTCTCTGTAACTTAGTCTTTAAATCATGATGTGAGGACTTTAATAACTCAGTTATTGGTTAGAGGCTTATTGAAGGAGTGGGTGGGTGAGGTTTTATGGCCTGCATTGTGCAGGAGATCAGATTAGATGATCATATTGGTCCCTTCTGACCTTAAAGTCTATAATAGAGGTACAGCATGCTGAAGAATGAGAGAGGACTGTGCAGGGGTGACTGAAGAATGGGGAAGAAAATTGGCAGTGTGTGACCTTCAGAAGAAGAAAGAGGAGAACCCATATACCCCCAATGCAGATAGAGGTAAGCAAACATTTTCAGGCTCACTGCACAGGTACTACTGCGGAGAATGGTTTGGAAGAGTGATCTGAGGGAAGGGAGCAGAACGAGACACCACTGATCAGAAGGAAAGGGATGCATACAGATGGGGATTTTATGACCAACACTCCCAAGAGGAGGGATTGGGTGGTTGTGGTTGGGACTTCCCCCTAAGGGGGACACAGTCATCTATTTGCCTTCCAGACCAGGAAATTTGAGAAGTGGGCTGCCAGCCTGGGTTTCGAATTCAGGAAGTGACAGAAGATCTGCTGAGACTCATCAAGCATCCTCAGACCCCTTTCTTCTTCTCCATTTGGCACTAATGATATTGTCAAGAATAACCTTGAGCAGATCACTGCAGACTGGGTGATTCTGGGAAGAAAGGGTAAGAAGTTTGAAGTGCAATTGGTGTTCTTGTTCATCATGCCTTTGGAAGGAAAAGACCCAGGTAAGGACCATCGAATTATGGAACTAAATGTGTAGTTACACAGGTGGTGTTGGAGAGAGGGTTTTGGATTCTTTGACCATGAAATGTTGTTCCAAGAAGAAAGATTGCTGGGAAGAGACGGGATCCACCTAACGAAGAAGCATCTCCACACACAGGCTTGCTAACCTAGTTAAGAGGGTTTTAAATAGTTGTGCTGGGGAAGGAGACCTAAGCCCTTAGGTAAGTGGGGAAGTAGAATGCCAGGAGGAAGCACAAGGAGGAGGGTGCAACAGGGGAGGTCTCCTGATTTGTACTGAGAAAGTAGGGCAATCAGCTAGTTATCTTAGGGGACTGTACACAAACACAAGAAGCCGGGGAAAAAAGCAGGAGGAATTGGAAGTTCTGGTAAAGTCAAGGACCTATGATGTAATGGAACTAACAGAGACTTGGTGAGGTAATTCACATGACTGGAGCACTGTTATGGATGTGTATAAACCAGAGGTCGGCAACCTTTGCCGGCCCCTGTGCCAGCCCCGCCCACCACACCCTGAGCAGGTGCTGGGGGCGGGGCCAAAGGTGCCTGGATGGGGCCAGGGACTCATCCCTGCTGGTCCCACCCCCTTGTGCAGGGCTCCTGTCCCCTGCTGGCCATGCTCCCCAGCGGGTGGGGGGGGGCAGCAAGGGATAGGAGCCCTGTGCACAACAGTGCCATTTCCATGCTGGCCACGCTACCCAGCGGGGTGGTGGGGCCAGCAGGGGCCAGGAGCCCCATGCACTGTGGCTTCTTTTTCTCTGCTGGCCACGTTCCCCAGATGGGAAGCACGGCCAGCAGGGGCCTGGAGTTGCAGCACATGGCTCTGGTGGCTCTAGCCCCTGTTGGGGGGCAGGGCCAGTGGGGGGAGCCTGAGCGGCGCTGTGTGCCACTCAGGATTGGCCACGTGCCAAGTTTGGCATGTGGGCCGGGGGTTGCCGATCCCTGGTATGAACTGTTCAGGAAGGACAGGCGAGGGTGAAAAAAATGGGAGTTTCCCTTTATGTGAGAGAGCATTGTGATTGCTCAGGAGTCCAGTATGAAACTGGAAAAAAACCTGTGGAGCATCTCTGGTTTAAGTTTAGGAGTGAAGGCAACAAGATGTCGCGGTCTGCCAGACCAGGAGGATGAGGTAGACGAGACTTTCTTCAGACAACTCATGGAGGTTTCCAGATCACCGGCCCTAATTCTCATGGGGGAACGTCAATCACCCTGATATCTGCAGGGAAAGCAATACAGCAGTGCTTAGACAATCCAGGAAGTTTCTGGTGAGAGCTGGTGCAACTCTGGTGCAAGTGCTGGAGGAACCAGCTAGTGTCCAGACTGCTTTTGACCTGCTGCTCACAAAGAGGGAATAATTGGTAGGGGAAGTAGATGTGGATGACAACTTGGGCAGCAGAGACCATGAGTTAGTTGAATTCAGGATCCTGACAAAAGAAAGAAGAGCAGCAAAATATGAACCCTGAACTTCAGAAAAGCAGACTTTGACTCCCTTGGGGAACCAGTAGTCAGGATACTCTGAGGAGCTAATATGAGGAGGGGAAGAACTCCAGGATAGCTGGTTGTATTTTAAAGAAATCTTATTGAGGTTACAGGAATAAATCACCCCAAAGTGCAGAAAGAATAGCAGCTGTGGCAGGTGACCAGCTTGGTTTAACAGAGAAATCTTTGGTGAGCTTAAATACAAAAAGGAAACTTACAAGAAGTGGAAGCTTGGACAGATGACTAGGGAGGAGTATAAATATATTGCTTGGGCATGGAAGGGTGAAATCATGAAGATCAAAATTGGAGGTGTGGTTAGAAAGGGACCTGAAGGGTAACATAAAGGGTTTCTGTAGGTGTATTAACAACATGGTGATCAGGGAAAATGTGCGTCCCTTATTCAGTGAGGGAGTGACAGATGATGTGGAAAAAGCTGAAGTATTCAATACTTTCTTTGCCTTAGTCTTCACAGACAAGGTCAGTTCCCAGACTACTGCACTGGGCAGCACAGAATGGGTAGGATGTGAGCAGCCCTTAGTGGAGAAAGAACAGATTCAGGACTATTTAGAAAAAGTGGACATGCACAAGTCCATAGGGCCAGAAGTAATGCATCCAAGGGTGTTGAGGGAGTTGGCTGGTGTGACTGCAAAACCATTGGCCATTATCTTTGAAAACTTGTGACGACTGGAGGAGGTCCCAGATGATTGGAAAAAGGCAAATATAGTGCCCATCTTCACAAAAGAAAAGGAGGAGGATCTGGGGAACTATAGACCAGTCAGCCTCACCTCCGTCCTTGGAAAAATCATGGAGCAGGTCCTCAAAAATTCCATTCTGAATCACTGGGAAGAGAGGAATGTGATCAGGAGTAGTCAGCATTGATTCACCAAGGGGAAGTTATGCCTGACTAACCTGATTGCCTTCTATCATGAGATGACTAGCTGTGTGGATGTGCAGAAAGTAATGAACATGATATACCTTGACTTTAGCAAAGCTTTTGATATGGGCTTCAACAGTATTCCTATCAATAAGTTAAAGAAGTATGAGTTGGATGAATGGACTATAAGATGGCTAGAAAGCTGGTTAGATCATCGGGCTCAACAGGTAATGATCAACAGCTCAGTGTCTTGTTGGCAGCAGAGTTCCCCATGGGTTGGTCCTGGGGCTGGTTTTGTTCAACATCTTCATTAGTGATCTGGAGGATGGGCTGAATTGTACCTTTAGTAAGTTCGTGGATGATACTAAGCTGGGGGGAGTGGTTATGCTGGAGGGAAGGGATAAGATTCAGAGAGATCTAGGCAAAATTGGAGGATTGGGCCAAAAGAAATCTGATGAGGTTCAACAAGGACAAGTGCAGAGTCCTGCCCCTAGGACAGAAAAACCCCTTCCATAGAAAGTAGCAGTTCTGTAGAAAAGGACCTGGAGGTTACAGTGG
Source organism: Pelusios castaneus (assembly GCA_007922175.1). NCBI lineage: Eukaryota > Metazoa > Chordata > Testudines > Pelomedusidae > Pelusios > Pelusios castaneus. The sequence goes on from ML685758.1 coordinate 10,235,010, forward strand.
ACAAGAAGCTGGCTATGAGTCAACAGTATACCCTTATTGTTAAGAAGACTAGTGGCATATTGGGCTGCATTAGTAGGAGCATTTCCTACAGACCGAGAGAAATGATTATTCCCCTCAATTCAGCACTGGTGATGGTGCCTCTGGAATATTGTGTCCTGTTTTGCACCCCCCCATCCCCAACTATAGAAAGGATGTGGACCAATTGGAAAGAGTTCAGTGGAGGGCAATAAAAATTATTAGTGGAGTAGGGCACATGACTTATGAGGAGAGGCTGAGTGAAGTGGGCTTATTTAGTCTGCAGAAGAGCAGAGTGAGTGAGGATTTGATAGCAGCCTTCAACACCCTGAAGGAGGGTTCCAAAGAGGATGGAGCTAGGCTGTTCTCAGTGATGGCAGATAAAAGAACAAGGAGCAGTGGTCTCAAGTTGCAATGGAGGAGGTCTAGGTTGATTATTAGGAAAACCTTTTTCACTAGGAGGGTGGTGAAGCACTGGAATGGGTTGCATAGGGCGGTGGTGGAATGTCCATCATCAGAGGTTTTTAAGGTGCAGCTTGACAAAGTCCTCGATGGGATGATTTAGTTGTGGTTCGTCCTGCCTTGAGCAGGAAATTGGACTAGATGATCTTCTGAGATTCCTTCCAACCCTCCTCATCTATGATTCTATGATCTCACAGAAAAACATGAGAGGGGAGGCAATAGAATCTTGAAGACCAGTTCCTGCTTCCCGTGTGAGAGTGTTAAGTGTTTGAGAAGGATTCCTGGGAAGGCTCAGTCTGCAGATTTCCTTCAGGTCACCCAGTGATTGAAAATCTGGGTAACTACACTCATGCATGATCATAAATGCTCCATGCAAGTATTTCGGGTACTCTGGCCATAGTGCACCAATGATGGCCAGAGTAGCTGGGTGGGCACATAGACTTATAAACTCTGACTTATAAACTCTAAGGTCAGTACGATCATCTAGTCTGACCTCCTGCACAATGCAGGCCTCAAAACCTCACCCACCCACTCCAGCAATAAACCTCCAACCTATGACTGAGTTATTTACCTCCTCAAATCATGATTTAAGGACTTTAAGGTACAGATAATTCACCGGGCAGTGAGCCAAGCCCCATGCTACATAGGAAGGCGAAAAACCCCCAGATCCCTAGCCACACAGAGGGAATGAACAGCCTCAGGAAAAGAGGGAAGTAATTAAAGCAAGAGAGGAATCACAGTTCATTCCCTGCTCTGTTCCTGGAGCAGTGCAGCTACATGCCACACCTTCTTCAAGGCAGCTTGAAGAGTTACAACCTATCTCTATGGGATTGCAGACAAAATCTTTCTGCACTGAATCCAACACCAGGAAAAAAAACCCCAGATTGTTTGGTTGTAAATCTCCAAATAAATAAATAAATAAATAGCTTTTTCCAGTTTAATGGGTATTATCATCTTGGCAGACTAGAAATAAACATTCAGATCTTTGTGCTGATCTGAACTTGAACGTCGGCATCTTCTGAGCTGTTCCCATCTTCTGAGCTGTTGTCCCTTGATTGGTTTGAAAAGCCAGTTTTGTTTCTATGACTCGCAGCCAGCATTATTTTCTAAATCTCCACACTTACACTGCTATAAATATAGGACACCAGCCGTGTTGCTGCTAGCTTATTGCAACTCCCATGCAGTCCAGCAAAGTGATAAACAAAAGTCTTTTGTATCATATTAATAAGCTTTCAACGCTCCTGGGTGCAGTGTGTTGTCACTGGAGTAAATCATGTGTATCAAAACCCCCTTATATGTGAAAGTTTGTTTTGCTATCTGGCCCACTTTTGTTTGAATCCCTTTTGCAATGTTGTAATGAAATATTTGCTTATTCTTGACCAGTACTGTGGTCATGATACAAGATTCACTTCACTGAATAGAACAGCGCTTTTATAAAAAGCTTTTTTTGAAATCATTTTTGTTGGCCTCTTCCAACTGTCAACACACTTTGAACCCTGGGTACATTAAAACAATCGTGGTGACTTCACAAATAAATAAATTAGAGGCAATGCCTTGAAGCCATCATTGAAATTAAAAGTAAAGGATTTTTTCCTGATAAGGAATCATAACTCTTTTGTTTCATTAGTTACCTCCCTGCCTCTGTTTTGGAACAGAATTTAAAGTTAAAGCCATGCCTTTGTGTTAAAAGCACCTATCAAACTCTAATTCACCTTTATACTGGAAACGTTGACTGAAAGTATTGACATTCTTCTGTGTCAATATATACTATAGCCGGATGCTTGTCAGATGTTAAATAAATGCTTTTCTGTGTATGGCTGCTGGAATAATGTTTTGTCATTGTGTACAAGTAAGTAAAGCCCTAAGACTGAGACACCTTTTGGGTGCACTTGAGCTTTTGCTACTGTTTTCATTTGTTCCCCACCCACTTCCACAGTCAGTTGTAAAACTCAAGTTACGAGATTGTGAGATCCTGTTTAAATAAAAAAAACAACAGAGTCCCGTGGCACTTTTAAAGACTAACAGATTTATTGAT
>ML685758.1:10237921-10302223 GCA_007922175.1 Pelusios castaneus
ATCAATAAATCTGTTAGTCTTTAAAAGTGCCACGGGACTCTGTTGTTTTTCTGCAATAGACTAACACGGCTACCCCTTTGGAACTTGTTTAAATCAAGTAGGTGTTGATGAATGCTTAAGTCTAAGGGGATCTACAATTTCTAAGACCAGATTTCACACTGAATAGAACGTTCCTCCTGGAGTAATGCCACTGAATAAAGCTTCCACTCAACCTGTGGAGTAAGGGTACCTCAATTTAATCCTTTTTGGTTTGACAAAGCAGTTTGCATTAAAAATTCTGAAAGTGCCTAATGACTTAGGCTTGTAAGTCCCATTTTCAAAATGACTTGGGCAGTCAGGATCCTAAGTCCTGTTGACTTTCAGTGAGATTTAGGCTCTTAAGGTCCAGATTTTTAAAGATATTTAGGCACCTAAAATGCAGATAGGAGCCTGCAGGGATTTTCAAAGATGCCTAACGTCATTGACTTCCTTGGGACCTCAGTTAGGCCAAAGCAGAGCACTTTTGGAAGTCCCACCCATGAAAGCTTCACGGTATTCCCTTGGGAGTTGGGACTATAGTGTGCTTGAATCTTTCTTACATGTGCAATGGAAGAGGCCTGGGAAGTGCACAAGGAAATTAGCTCCTAACCCAGCCCAGCCCCATAATTGCCTGTCCTGTGTAAGGGCAGATTCAGTTGCAGTCCCTGGGCTCTTCATAAGGTGATTTGTTGCCACACTACCTCTAACAAAGGCTTTTGTTCATCGGCACAACTGAGCCCTCCGTGTTTAGCTGATGTAATGAAAGTTAGTTACGTTGGAGGAACAGGAGTTTCATGCTAGGGTTTCCTACTGCTGAACAAAACAAGCGAAGCACAATATCTGGACAAAATTGTAAAGCTTGCTAGTCTCAATGCCACTTGGTTATACCAAATGTGCCTCGTATCATTTAGATTGTTCAGTTCAGGCCCCAAAACTTCAATGCCGACAGATCCGGCTGGAGCTATTGAGGCCGTGATGGGGAGGAGGGCCTACCCATGCAGGTCTGCTGGTAGGATCAGGATCTTGTGCTGTCCATATCATTTGCCTAGGGAAGCATCATGCCCACCTACAGTGCAGTGTGCATAATAAATATCCTGCTGTGGGGCAAAATGCTTTAGTTTCTAGAAACCAGTTTCCTTCTAGTGAGTCCTTTTGTAATTTGTGGGACTTTTCTGTGATCCAAGAAACCACACCCTTCGGTATAGCAAAGCTTAACATCAAGACCAGCCCATAACACTGAACACTGCTCAGAATCTGATATTTTTACCTGGGGCTATTTCTATTTTCCTCTAGAAAATTGAACGGATGGGCTCTGTCTCAGGCTTGACATTCTTCCCAGTGTTTCTGCTGGGAGAATGGTTCCACAATTGGTTCAGATGCTGCATGCTCCCCTCTTTAGAGAAAGGCTTGGAAATGTTTCCACAGCTCTAATCTGATCTCTGGGAACCAAAAGGTTAATTGTACAATGTGCTGGGGTAAAATAGATTTCCAAGAACATCTGGCACTGCATTATCAGATCTGAAATGAGATTAATGACAATCTCCTGGGACAGGGCCCTGGGGAACACAACACAAACATTCGCCAGTCACCACAGGGAAAGTGTGCAAGTTTCTATTTTGGAGTTAATGCAGATTTTATAGCCGGGGTGGGGGAAATGTTTTCTTTGAGGCATGCAGTATGTGGGGCTGAGGTAGATGCTTTTCCTCCCATGAGCACACTTTAGATAGGATTGGCCATAGGACATTGGGCATTTCCTGTCTTCTATTCCAGCCTTCTTCCCCACCCAACAACAAATCTGGTATGCTGGGAAGAAATGTGGGCAAGGGAACATTAGATAGAATAGATACACTGTCTTCTAAGCCATGCTTGTACCTTTGGAAATCACAAGCATTTAAGCAAAAAAAAAATTTTTTTTAAATGTTAAACACGATTCATGTCTAAACAGAGACATTAACCAAAGATTTGAAAAGATCTGGATGGGCTGACTTGCCAAGGCTTGGTGGAGATGGTTTTGGTTCAGATGACCTTTCTAAAGTTGCCAAGCTGGGATGGGAATCTGTGATTCCCAGTCCTCTTGCTTCTGATCTCAACCAGAAATACTCCAATAAAAGTCTTTCTCCCAGTGATTTGGTGTTTTGGGTTCTGATTCAGGACAGAAAACAGATGCAAAAAACACACTTGCCTGGAAAAGCTGCATTGTGATAGGTTCTGTAAAGGGGGAAGGGTGCAGCCCAGGAGGTGTGTGTGTCGGGGCAGAAGGTTACTCATTTTATCTGAACCAATTTTATCTAATCTCTGTCATACACGTCCCATCTGAATGAGTTCTTCTTCAGTGTTTGCAGAGGAAATGGCAATGAATAGTGACCAGAAGCTCATCACCTGTACTAGAAAGTTCAAGTGAAGGGACCTTCCCCTAGCCATCCATTTATTCTAACTTTCCTAACTGATGGCTCACTATTACTGGCTTATCTGCCTGATATGTGACACTTTGGTATCTTCCGTATGTCACAAGTTCTGACATACTTGGCAGGTGTTTAGATTGAATGTCAGTTTTAAAGTTGGCACACGTGTCAAGAGACTGTAGAGGGCAGTGTGAGACCACCGGTGATACAAGCTACTCAGTGAGGTGTGCTGTTCTTAATGTTTGCCACCTGTAAGGAGTTCCAAGGGTGTTTCTAAAAATTATATGGGAAAACTGGCCTATTGGATTTATGGTAAATGTCTATTTGGCAGCACCTAAAAGAAATTCTTTATAGAAGTGGTCTCTCTCTCTCTCTCCCCCAGTATGAAAACAACTAGTTTTACTACTGGCTGAGCAGCATGTTTTCGCACTGCAATCACTCTTCAGGGGTGAGGTGCACATTGTGTAAATCCTTCTGCTGACAGTCAAGATGATGTTTAGCCCATTCACCATGGATTTGAACTAACTGCATTGTGAATTAATGTGACAGCAGCAAGGGGGTGGTCAGAAAATGCGTCGAGTTCTCCAGCCCAGCAAGGTCGATGGGGATCTGAGAACCATGGTCACTGGTGCTGCCAGAGAAAGCAGCACAATTAGCAAATATCTCCAGTGGCTGGAATGGAGACCAGAGGAGGGCGGGTTCTGAGTTACCACAGAAAATTCTTTCCCAGGTGTCTGGCCTGGTGTGTCTTGCCCACAGGCTCAGGGTCTAACGTTGCCATATGTGGGGTTGGGAAAGAGTCTTCTTCGAGGGCAGATTGGCAAACATCCTTTGGGTTTTTCACCTTCCTCTGCAGCATGGGGCATGGGTCACTTGCAAGTTTAAACTAGTGTAGATGGTGGAATCTCTGTAACTGGAAGTCTTTAAATGAAGGCTTGAGGACTTCAGTAACCCAGACAGAGGTTGAGCTTATTACAGGAGTGGGTGGGTGAGGCTCTGTGGCCTGCAGTGTGCAGGAGGTCAGACTAGATGATCGTATTGGTCCCTCCTGGGATTCCATGAGCATCAAATGGATGTTCTTCCATAAATGGAGGTGAAGCAGAGCAAAGGAGAGTGTTCTATTGCTCCCTGCAGTACAGGGTGTGAATATATTTACTACCTGGTGAAGCCATTTACTTTTTCACACCCTACCCCAGTTGCAAAGCATAAGGTTTTAGTGGTGTTACCCAAATAGTGTCCTGCTCTGACAGCTTCACCAGGGTTATCGGAGATGGAAAATATGAGCATGGTGTTCAGTTGCAGAGACTGGGCATCTGGCAGTTTTCTCTCTGAATTGACAGTGCTGCAGAGATCTGCATGGTATGAGCAAAAGAGGAGTTAGAGTGTTTGGACTCCACAGAGCACACTGTTCAAGTATCCATTTGGGCTGGGGGAATTTGTAATCTCTGAGGTTTCTGACTGTCTGGGGAAAGAGAGTACACGCTGGCATATTTCCAGTGCTTTCAGAACAATCTTATTTTCCTGAATGAAATCCTTTTTAAAAGGACACCATCAAAGTTGAGAGGCTAAAAAAAAAATTGATTTATCTTGTCAAACTCTCTGAGGCTGAAATTCAGGTCAGTAGGGATTTTCAGCCATGGGATGCTTTCTGCAATAACACTCGTCATAAAAAGCAGATAGTAAGCACACTGCTGAATTTCTTCTTGGATCTTGCAAGCATTTACTCTCATGCTTATTCTTTAGTATAATGAGGATTGAGCTGTGAGGGCTCAATCCTGTAAATAGTTGAGCTTGTGAATACTTTTACTTATCTTGATATTCCTGCTGGTTAGTGGTCTGACTTGTGTGGGCAAAGTGACTTGCATGTTTAAGAGTTTGCATGATGAGGTCCAGAGTTACTACATTTTATTTTTAAATTTGTGGTGCGTCAACAACATATACTTGTGTAAAAACCATGGGAGTGTCTACAAGGCAGGCCATTGATATAGCTGTATCAGGTTTAATAGTGTCCCCTCAATTGCTTGAATCATAAAATATCATTAATAATTGAGTCAAATTCCAAAGGGGTAGCCGTGTTAGTCTATTGTAGAAAGACAACAGAGTGTGTCTTCTGATGGTTGCCATGGTCTTTGAGCATTGTCTGGAAAGCAGATAAGTAGTAATAGGCCTGTGGGTAAACTGAGGCACAGCAATTTTCCTGGGTCTCCTAGCAAGTTAGTGGCAGAGTTGGGTCTTGTACTCATCCTCAGCCCTGTCGATGGACAGGAGGAGCAGCAGAGGGGACAATTACCCAGGAGCCTGATGATTTTTAAAGGGGGCTGGCAATTTTAAAAAGGGCCTGAATCAGGGCTAGTGGGGTGAAAGCTTCCCCTGAGAGGATGCTAGTTCTCTGTTCTGCATCTTCTGTCTGTGCCCCCCCTCCACAGTCCATCCCTGCCCCGCCCCCCCCGGCCAGGCCTCACTCCATCCCACTCTCTGCTGTGTCCCACTCCACATTCCACCCCACCAGCCCACATTCCCACTTGGCCCCTCTCCTTTCTTCCACCCCATGTTTTCTCTCTGGACCTCCCTGCAACTGCATCCCCGCTGTTGCTTCCTGTGTGCGTCCTTCCTGTCCTCCCCTGCTCATCGCCCCCCCCCCCCCGCTGCTCACTGTGTCCCTCCTCCTACCCCCCTCCATTCAGCTCTTCCAGCTGTTGTTCGCCACCTGTTGGAAGAGGGGTGTGGAAGAGAGGAGAGGGATTGAGCAATGGGGGAGGGAGGGATGCAGTGGTGAGTGGGCCAAGTGGGGACCGGGCAGGAGTGGAGTAGGGGTGGGGCCTGGGGTGGACTGTGGGCAGAGCCATACATGGAAGAGGCAGGGCCATGAACAGAAGGGTCAGGTCAGGGCTGTTCTGCTCTGGGGCCTGGAATTCCTCTTGGCTGGCCTGCTGGCCCTGATCCACAGTCCTCTTCTATAATCACAGACACCTTGGATCTAATTAAATCCAGGCCAAGATGGGTGCAACTTCTGTTGCAGTTGGTGGGAGTCAGAACCATTGCACTATACCTGAGCTTCACCCATTCCCTGGGTACTCGTAGCATAGGAGTCATATAGAACAAGTTGCCAGGTTAGGTCCTCAAGTTATGCTGTTCAGAGAACCCCAAAGGGGCCAAAATTATGAAACCAAATGCCTTATGCTCAGAACTAAGAATTCACTATGTGAAAAGATAATAAAATACCTGAATTGCTTCCAAGGACATGTTAACACTTTCCTTTCAGGTGCTCAAAATGCTGGTAAAAGGCCCTATCACAATCTGGCTGTTAGACAAACTAAGCAAGAATCCATAGTACCACTTTATGAGGAGGAAAGTTCCTTCTCTAGCCTGGAGAGCATACATATCATGCAGACCTCTTTTGCTAAAGGATAGGGATCCAAGAATCCACTTACAGCAAAAAAAATGCTGTCATGTTCAAGCTCTGGCCCGAAGCCCCAGCAAGTTGCCAGCATCAACAATGCCTTTCCCGTGGAAAAAGGAATTTTCTGCTTTTGGCAACGTACAAATTTTGTATCTGAGCAAAAAAGCTCCCGTTGAGTTTGCAGAAGCAAATGCCTGCGCTGCTTTAAACTTCAGGTAAACTGCGCTGATACAAGAAGAGTTTGTGCAACGCCAACTTATAGTGTTTTAACAGCATGAGCGAGATCTTGCACCCATTCCATTTAGCTCTGAATTCGGAAATCACGCTTCTGTTTTCTTGGTTGGGAGTGAATTAGTCAAGCTATACAGCTGTATAGCTGTACAGTTACGGCTCACCTAGCTCTACATGGTCTGACCTTATTAAAAACTGGCTTCTGCTCAAAGTAAGGACTTTAGGGCTATTGATTTCAAGTTTGAAAAACTTTGCAGCAATGCACAGTTGTACCTTTAAGTATCCCATGTTTTTGCTGAAGAGTGAAGGAGAAAGAGTGAAAGTGACTTGTCTGATTACAATAGATATCACTTGATTATTTTTTTCCAGGCAGGAGAAACAAATGAAAGGAAATTGACTTATGTGAGTTTGGATCTTATAGAACCACAAGAAGGATCTGAAAAGGAAAACTTAATTTACTTAGTGCGTGTTCCTAAGTAGCTGGCCAAACACTGCACGAACAGTGACTGTGGATATGAATTTGAATTCTGAAGAGCTGTTTGGTTCAACCCCACTTGTGGCCCCTTTTCCCTCACTATTTGCAAACATTTGAGTTATAATTTTTTTCTCACAGCAATGGCTAGAGAATGGCCATTTGTCATATAAGTACATGTGGCTGCAAGAATGTTTGTCACTTGTTTGCTAGTCATTAGTCTTCTTGTCCTAAATGTTTGCCATCCAGTCAGGGAGCAGAAACAGCACCATGTGACTTGAGTAACGAATGATATACCATGAATAATGAACTGCTAATACTCAAAGCGTATAGCTCACATGACCCCATAAGCTTAAATCTATTCACATCAACTCTTTGGGGAATGACAAATGCATTTGTTGAAATCAAAATTAGTTTCCGAACAGGAAAAAGCCATTACATTTATCAAACAATTTATTCATGACAAATAATAGTTTGTTCCTAATAAATTTCTCCTGGATACTCCTCTCTTTCTTGTTGTGCACAAGGATGTCCTAGATGATAAGAGCTGGGTAACAGTAATAATCTTATGTACAAAATCCTATAGACCTCCAAAGCCACACTGGAAAACACTGTTCCTATGTTCTCCATTAATGAATGTGGGGACTGAAAGGTGATCTTACTTTGCATATATGTTACATCTTTTATCCAAGGCTCTCAAAAGCACTTTCCATACATTATTGAGCTAAGCCTCAGGACACCCTGAGGATTAGGTAAATATATTTTACCCATTTTACCTTGGTTACCTTGAAGCACAGGTAGGTTTGCTGACTTTCCCAAAGTCACCCTAAGAATACATGGCAAAGCAGAAATCCTGCCTTGTACTCCTGTTTTCTAACTGTTAAAGCTTAAAAATCCCTGTGTAGAGCTGACCAATTTTAAATTAATCCAAGAACTGGCAAAGTTCATCTCCATGACAGTGGCAATCACAGCTGGTTGAATGATTCTGACGAAGTGGGATTTTCTCCCACGAAAGCTCATGTGATTAATAAATCTGTTAGTCTTTAAAAGTGCCACAAGACTCTGTTGTCTTTCTACAATAGACTAACACGGCTACCCCTTTGGGATCAATGAATGTAGTTCTTTTTCCTGTTTGTGAACCAGTCCTGATGCTTGTGAGCAGATTCATCATTTACAAGTATTTGCTGAGTTGTTTATGTGAACAAATTTCAGCCTTCAGGAGGTACGCAAACTGTTTGCTTTGGCTAGTTGCTATGTGTGAGTCATGAGGTGAGATCTTGTTGTCTTGTTCACATGATGGGCTAACTGAAATATTTAAAAGACAAACAAATGACAAATAGCAAGTAACAATAAATGAGCAAGGAGTACTGTTGTTTGCTTTTACATTTGGGTAGTCATATGAAGAACAGCCATTCCTTGTTCTTGTGGTAGTCTGCTCAACCATACTGTAATGCTAGGCTGCTTGCTTCACTCAACTTTAACCCCTTGTCTGCACTAGGACAAAAATATGTTCTTAATTCAAGTTAAATAGCTAAAACCCTGTGCGGATACAAAAATGTGAATCTGGAACCGGACTGCACCCGCCCAATGTTAATCTTTATCTGATCAGTGATCCTCATGCCATGTTTTATGTGGATCCGGAACCGCATCCGCAACCGAGCTTGGGCTCACAGTCAGCATTTTAGCATTTGATTAGCTCATTTACCACATGGAACCCACCCATTTTTTTCCTTTTCTTCTTTGCGGTTTGCATGCTGTGCTGTCCATCAGATTTCCTTGGCCACCAATGAAATTTCTGATTGACAGCATGGCATACAAACCGCAAACAAGAAAATGAAGAAGTGGGTGGGGAAGGCATGGGGAATGAGCCAATCAAAGGCCAACATGACTGTGAGTGGTCTCTCTCCAAGCCCCAGCCTGTTATGACTGAGACTCTGATTGGCTGGCAGACCACCAATCAGAGCTCAACTGGGATTGGCTGGAGCACTTCCTTGTTCCCCTGTGTGCTGCTGACAAGGCAGATCATAGCAGCAGCTGCAGGGATTGATCATAAAAATAGAATCTGCAGCTGCCAATTCCCAACAATAGGGCTGCTGATATCCGCACCCGCAGATGCGGTTACCCACGGATCTGAAGCGGATACCTGTGGATCTGCAGGGCTCTCTAAATAGCATGTGATAATTAACATGAAGTAAAATCTAGGGAAGACAAGGCAGTTTCCAGTTTTTATGAGTTAATAAGTTGAGATAAACTTTAGGTTCCCCCACACTCTTAAACTTGACCTGTGTGAAAACTACAAACTGCTTTGTCTTCATTAGGATTTTACCTTGCATTAGTTACAACATGTTAGCTAACTGGAGTTGGAGCATGCCTTTCCCCCTAGATGGTTGTATGTAGAGAAGGGGAAGGAATTCTTAGTTCTGCGCCAGCATTCCTCTCGGATCTCATTTTGGGACAGTCCCTTGACTATAACTGGAATGAATACTAAAACTCATAGCTGCCACTGACTAGGATTCTTCCTTCCAATTATTACTGCACCTTGGAGTGAGGATGTTTTCAGTTGCACATTACTACAGACATTCTGGAATTCAGTAATGTGTTTGGTAAAGGCCTCAAGATGGGAAACCATGGCCATATCCTCAGATGGTAGACATTAGTATTGATTTCAACCGAGCCGCCCAGTGAGTTACTGTGTATCAGTTCTGAGTAAACATTTGTACCTAAATATGTTAAAGGTGAGCCACTCCTTTGTTGTTGCAGAAATCTCACTCTCTTGATAGCTGGTTTCTTTTGACGGACTTCGTACTGGAAGAAGGAATGGCCTGACACTAATTCCCATTGCGTAAACAGTGTCTCCATCACATGTATCTCAATGAGAGCATACATCAGTCAAAAACTTTACAGTTAGAACGTCACAGACCTGCATCTCGTTTACACTAAGGAATGCTTCAATGACTAATCTAAATATAAAGGCCCCTTTCCATGTCTGGAGCAGGGTAACTGGGGAGCAGGCCTTTCAATCTTATAATGAACAACCAGCTAGTTTAATCCACACCAGTGAACCCATACTTTTAAATAACAGGAGATAGAACTACTTCATGTTACTGCAATAGGAAAAATAAGATTTCACTTTTTTGGAGTCCAGCATATAAAGAATATACTCTGCACCAATCCTGTGCATACTTACCCAGGTGCTAGGCTCACGCAGGTTGTAAGTCAATGCACAATTTGTACACAGTGTGTACACATCCTTAGCTGGTGATGGATAGTGAGCCTGAAATGGCTTTAAATGAACAAAAGTGCATACAGTTGTTTTTGGCCTCCTTTTGAAGTGCTTTTAGAGAAACACAGATCTAAAAAGTGCTCTTTGCAGCTGCAGTGAGAATGTGAAATCTCAGAAAGCAGCTGCAAGGGGTTTGTTTTTACTTTTCATTCCCCGTGTTCCTCTAAAAGCACTCTGAAGGGACACGGGGTGAGCCTGCAGTCCACGCAGGCACATCAGAGAAATGTAAATATAGGGCCCAGTCTGGCAGACCTTGCTCAGGTAGAATTCCCACTGAACTATTGTAGTGTTAACCTGCCAAGACACAGGTCTCATTGTGCCCCTCTTGTGAGGGAAGACAGGGGCTACCTGCCATGGATTCTCCTCCCAGAGCCTTCTCCTTGATTGTTTCCTCCGGGGAATGCACCCAAAGCTGTGGATCCTCTGGAATCAGTGGGCCACAAGTGATTTTCAATGCAGATGCTTTTGTGCCTCTATAATAGCTCTGACTGCATACATTTCTGGCCCAACTCCTGGGCAGCAGGGCTCCGATGGAGCTGCCCTTCCCCCTCAGACCCCGGCTGTCCTCAGATCCCATCTTAAAGGAGAATTCCCACTGTATCTGAACTCTGCAGAACAAATGGAAGGGGACCAATCTGCCTTCCCATGGCCCTGCCCCTACCCTGTCCACTCCTCCTCCAACTTGTCCATTCCCCCCACCTTTCCCTCTGTAGGTCCCTGGGTGACTCTCTTGTATAGAAGAGGGAGAAGGAGAATGTTAAGGCAGAGATCCACAGATGGTTCGGCGGGGCAGTGTTGTCTCTGGCATGCCTTCTGCTGATGCAAATTCATTGTCTTCACTGAAAGTAGGAGAGCGACTCAGTTATTTCTTAAGCAGCCCCGATGTGATCAGCCCCATAGGAGAGAGACACAGAGAACAATCCCTGCCCCACAGCATGTACATGCTCAGTGTGCTGACGATACCACACCTGACGGGGTGAGGAACAGATGTTGCTTCCCCTGAGATAAACCGTTCCTTGAAGGCCAAATATAATATCATGCCCCACAGCTCACTGTATAGATTAATGGGAAATCAAACAACACCGCCAATCAGCACCATCATTTGAATTTGCCAGTGAAGCTGCAGCCTTTGGGTTTCAAGGGAAATGGTTGTTCAGTTTGGGGAGGAAATGTCCAGGGGTATTTGCTAGCTGCAAGGTGGGTAGCATGCTCATTCAGGGAGTTGGTGGGAGAGTAAGATCTTGACTCACTGCCTTGTGTGGAAGTGCAGTTTATACCAATTGAATGGGGTTACCTCTCAAATAGTTTGTGAGCCCTCTCGTGGTGCTCATGGTGTTCTTTCATTTTGAGACCAACCAGAGCAACAGCATATGGTTGTAAGGTGGCTTTGCCTGTTGTGTATATTTAGTAAACGTGGTCATTTGGAGCCCACTAGGGATAGGTGGTTTCTTTATATTGTTACTATTGTATAAAAGGACAAAATGCACAACAGGTTGGCATATGTACCTTGGGTCCACACGTGCTGGGGGAAGGGTGCTTGCACACCTTTTGGCTTCCTCTCTGAGTAGGTGAGCAAGGAGTGGTAGGAAGGGGCAGGGAAAGGGCAGAACACACTGGGAGTAGTGAAACACTGCTGGCATAGGCAGCAATGTCATGCTACGCTTCACTAAGGGCTGGGTCGTGGAGACATAGTGTGGCCTTAAGAATCTTTTGTTTGGAAGGGATAATGTTGTTTCTCCTAGTGTACCTGTTACCATCTTTTTGGTGATAAGGAGGGATTTGAATACATCATCTACGCTACGATTTACAGCTGCTTGGGATATTCTAATCTGTTTCTTCTCTAGGCTTATTTGCATGAGGAGCTTTACGCTCAGTGGCCCTCTTGCTATGCTAGGTGGGTGTAGTGGGGCTGGTCCCTGGTCCATGCTCCTTTCTTAGACCAGTGTGATTAGTCCCCAGGACCCCATTGTCCCGGCCAGAAGGGAGCCCATGCTCCTTTCTCCCCGGGACCTGAGCTGTCCCGGGGAGAAGGGAGCCAGGAGAGCCAGCTGCCGCTTGCCAGTCTCTGGGAGAACCAGCCCCATGGAGGGCTGGCTCTCCCTGGGATGAGCCGCTAGCGGCTTGACTGTCTCAGAGAGAGCCAGACCCCCCTACTCTTCCCCCCCCCCCGTGGGGCTGACTCTCTCTGCTGTCCAGCTGGGGGCTGGGGTCAGCAGGGGAAAGGAAACCTGCTCCTTTCCCTGCCCTGCTGACCCCAGCTGGCAGCGGGGCTGGCCAGGGAAAAATAGGTGCCAGTACACAGTATGGATGCATACTTGCAGGAAAAAATTGCCCCTCTCTAATCAGTCCCCCCCTCCACCTTGACAGGTAGGGGTCAGTCATGTAACACCTTCACTATGTACGCAGAGCACCAGTGTTCTGCGAAATCCTGGTCGAGAAACTCAGTTAGCTTGAATTCAAGCAGTGGCAATGAAGATAGTGCAACATTTATTTCAGCGTGGGTAGTACAAGTATGTACTGACTTGCTAGCCAGCTGTGAAGTCTGCACTGTGCTACCTTCGCTGCTGCTACTCCCTGAGCTAGCTGGATTCAAAGTAGCTCAGGTAGGCTAGGCTCTGCACAGCTTTTGCCATGCAGACGTACCCTCAGACAAAAGAGAATCAGGTCCAACACTTCAGTAGCTTCATTTGACTTTGAGACTAGGTCTCTACACGTGTATAAAAAACAGTATGGAAGAGGACGTGGAAAGGAAAAGGAAAAGAAATAAAGATGTTTCTAGTCGCTGCCTCTCAGAATAGAGGTTCCTAAAAGACACAAACATTCGATTACAACACCCTTGTATTTAAATACTGTAGACATTTAATTCATCATGATATGGGGAAAAGAAAATGCAGTCTGTCTGCTTTTCAGGGAAAAACAACGCAATACAGTAATTAGAACGTAACTAAAGTTCTAAGAACGATGTGAAGCCACATAATGACCTGCATCATATTAAGGCAATTGGAATGCTAACAGGAAGCAGGTTCTGAAGGTTTTCTTTTGCCCCCTCTTTTTTTTTCTCGTCCGGTTAATTGTGAGCCATCATCCTGAACAAATGAATTATTATTTAATTTAAATCAGCCAGTGTCGTTCAGCAATCATTTATCTTCCCATAACCCTTGTTCATGGACAAATCATGCAGACTTACTAACTTTATTTTCTTCTTTTTTTCAATTTCTATCCCATCTCATACTAATTCAGGATATGAGGTTTTTATTGCCCTTCTTTATTGTTTTATTTTTGCTTTGGTTTGCTGCATTTAGCTTTTCTCTGTTTGTCTTATATCACAAGCCATGTGTCATCTGTCTTGCTTTTGTTCCCCCATGTTGGTACTGTTAATTTTAAAAAAAACAACCCAAACCACCTTTTTGGCAGATTGCTTGAAAGATTGTCTTTTCTTGTATGTAAGTAGGAGATGCCTCAGGGCTGCAAGGAGAGGGCATCTGATTCCAAAGCATAACTTTCTAGCATAGCAGATGCTCTAGGGGGAAAAAGTGGGACAATACAAAAGAGGCTAACGATTGAAATTGGATTCATACTGTTAGGATTAATGATAGAAGGGAGAGGAAAACTAGAGCAGCATTCCTCAGCCAACACATTCAAATGATAAATTGCATTAAGGCACCAAAAAGAACAACAGCTGCAGTTCATGAAAAGCCAAATTTATCTAAATTTCTCCAGTTGATCAGTCAAAATCATCAATGAGACTTCTACTCTGTAATCATTTTTTCTCAAGAAAAAACCCAGCAGAGACAGAGAGCAAGAGACACCTTCAGAAAATAGAGGAAGCTACATTTATTTTTCCTACCTTTTTACAGCCAATAAAACCTAGTGGTACAGGTTTCCTGTGGCGATCGAGGAACTCTCCAGGGAGATTACTGCCAGTGAGACATGGATGTCAGTTGAGTATGTTCAGAAATAAACAGCCTTCTCACAAGGCAGTGCAGCCAGAGCCCTTACTACATAACAAAGAGATATTGCTCGCTGGAGGTGCTGCACCCAGGCTGGCATTTTAGACATGGCCTGGGAAGGAGAAGAGCTCTTCAAGCCTGGCAGAATGGAAGAGCCAGAGTCTTGAGACTTTTTCTCAGGAAAACTGATTCTTTTTTTGAATGAAAAACACCCAGGGTGGGTCTCTGATCTGTATTTATATTATGGGAGCGCAACACAGCCACAGCAGGCTTGGGTCAGCTGACTTGGGTTTGAGGGCTAAAAAGTTCTGTGTAGATGTTCAGGTTTGGGCTGGAGTCTGAGCTCAGGGACCTCTCCCTTTCGCCCTCCCCCTCGCCCCCCACGCCCCAGTGGGCTCTAGCCTGAGCCTGAATTTCTACACAGTTTTACAGCACTGCAGCCCAAGCCAGCTGACCTGGGCCAGTCATGGGTGTTTAATTACTGCATAGGAAGATGTTTTGAGGGCTTAGCTGAGATCAGGGCCCCAATAGGTTAGTCTCTGTACAGACTAGTAGAATCAAAGGCTGTGTCTACACTTGTTAATTTAAGTCGACTTAGCATGTCCACCCTCAAATTTTAAGTTGACTTTGAGGGGACCCTACAAAGTCAACCTAGAGGGCCACACTGGACGCCTAGGTCGACTTGTAGGGGCTAGGTGGACCTGGGACAGGTCCATGGTGGCAGGGGGGAGCACCCCTTGCCAAGTGCCAGGGGACTCAGCCTTTGCCCCATTGTACCTGGGTACAATGAGGCAAAGGGGGACAGGGACTTTGGCAGGGCATAGGGGCAGGGTGGGCAGGGCTCTGCCCTGCCCTATGGGGGGGCATGCCAGGCTCTCCCTGTGCCAGCCACCCTGGCAGGGAGGGCAGTGGGGAAGCCCTGGAGGCCTCTAAGTCGACTTAGGGATATTCCATGTCTACACTGGCTTAAGTTGACTTTAGAAAGTCGACTTAAAAGGAGGTTTAACAAAGTCGACTTAATTTTTCCTTAAGTCGACTTAAGCAGAGTCTTTAAGGGAGTCTATGACAGATGATGTGATTTATCTGGAGTGACTTGGGAAGCAATGGAATGCTGTGGCACTCTCATAGGAGAAATACAATACACTGTGTTTTCAGGTCACCTTTGTATTCTTTAATTTAAATTTAAATTTTGCAAGGCTAGATTGAATTGGCTGTACTCCGACCCATGATGGGTGTAGTTTGGAGCTGCACAGCCCATAGAAGATGCACCAAGAGGTTTAGGATCTCTGACCAGCTCCCAGTCATCCTCAAAATGATCTTTAATTTCTGTAATTTTTTGAAGGAATCCTAAAATGGAGATTCTGTCTGCTGTCTAGATGTATAGACCTAGGGAGCTATAGATGCATAAATGCTATACATTTGCCAATATATATTCTGTATTGTGTGTAACTTATTTATATGAGTATATATGAATTCTTGTGCAACTGACTAATAATAACTCTCCCTGAGGTTTTTCAGTCTTGTGTGTGTGTTTACATGCGGTCTAAAACATGGAATCTACGGTCACTTTCCTTCACCCAAATATTTTTCTACAAAATACAGCTGCAGATCACCGTAAGAAGCAATGTTCTTGTGGTATTTTCACTAGCAGTTCTTCAGGAAGTACTCATCTCTCTGTGTTTCCATCCATTACCAGCCACTTACCCCGCATCCTGAGGCGAGTCACTGGTACAAGGTTGTTCTTAATTTGCTGCTTCTGGTTTTCAACTCCCAAAAGAGAGGTTGGGGGGAAGCTATCCCAAAAGTTGACCTTCTTACTACATATCCAAGTCTGGAAACCCACTTCAAATTCCTATGTCAATAGTTTCATTTCCTGACCAGCTCACTAATGTCAAGAGCTGAGGAGAGAGTATTTTAGCTGCTTTTTGTTTCAGCCAAAGTTTGTGTTTATATTTTGGTTACATTGTGTAGTAGCAATAAGTGGTTTTGAAGTGACAACTCAACAGCTGTATTAAATGTGGAACGGCACCTTTGGAGTTAGAAATCCAGACAATGAGAATTTCAACTCAGATGGTCACTCCTGTACCATTTCAATGGAAAACTTTTCTGCTGAAGAACTAAATGTCAGAGCAGAGAGGGAAGAATGTTTTTTTTCTGTGAATTACTGAATTTGAAAATACATTTTGATTCAAGCATATCCACTTCTGATTCAACTTTTGGGTCAGATTCTCATCTTGTAAACTGGTGTAGAGCCATTCACTTGATTTACAGTAGCTGAGAATATGGCCCTTCACTTTCGACTAGAATTTGAGAGTTGAGCTTTACTTGTCTGAATACTATTTATGAACCATTTTTAAACTCAAGACAGTTCAATTGTCATTAAAAGTGAATTTCCAGCTTGTGTATTAAATTGTTCTAGTTGAAATTTGCAACATTTGATGAGATGTAGTATGGGGCATGGCTCACTTGCTGGCGGATTCTCTGTAACTGAATGTCGTGATTTGAGGACTTTAATAACTCAGGATTGGGTGGGTGCCGTTTTGTGGCCTGCATTGTGCAGGAGGTCACACTAGATCAGTGTTTCCCAACCTTTTTGGCTCCAGGGTCACTGCTCTAGATGGTCCATTCTGACCTTAGAGTCTATGAGTCTATAAGATGTTATGGCAGGCCGTCCCCATTTGGCACTGTGTGACACAGTGTCTAACAAGTATGTCTGGTCATGATTTTTTGTTTTAAACATTTTCAGTGAAAAATATTTTTGGTCAAAATGTACACTTCCATGGAAATTTCACTGGAAAAGAAAAACTCCTTGATAGTCAAAAGTTGTATGCTGTAACCAAAAACTATTTCTTGATCAGTTCCACTTAACGAGTTCTTAGTGCATGAGCCCTGTTCAGTCTTTGAAGAAATGTTTGTATTATTGTTAGATTTATGATGCACTTTGTATGTAGGGAACTGTACCATGTGACCCATGGCACTACCATTCTAGGTGCCTGGGTCTTGCTCATATCCTCAGGGTCAAACAGATCACCAGGTTTCAGGTTGGGAAGGAATTTTTCCCCTAAAACAGATTAGCATGGACCTTGGGGGCTTTTCACCTTCCTCTGCAGCAAGGGTATGGTCCAGCTCTTGGGATGATGCAGATGTATCTCATCTGATCATTTCCCTGCCCTTGCAGGGACCTCACACATCGGTGGCCTCTGTCTTTCTGCCTGTGGCCCAAAACAGTTCATGCTCCTGAGGCTGGAAATACTCTGACCTAACTAAAGTCTTATGCTCAATATAGGGGTATCTGGGTGAAATTTAGTAACCTATGATAAGGAGCAGGCAGGTCCACTGAAAGGGAGGGACAGGAGTGCAATTGTCCAGGAACCTGAATGATTTAGAAGTACCCCTGGCCGCCTCCTCTGGTACTGATCCATGTGTATTATTGACAGCAGCTGAGCACCCCAGGCCAGGCCCAGCCAATTTAAAATGGCCCGGGCCTCTTCTGCCCATGGCCTCACCCACACTCCACCTCCGCTTCATGCTGGATCTTGTTGCTCACTGCATCACTCCTTCCCCTCTCCACTCAGCCCCACCCCACAAGCGAGGGTGGGATGGATGCAGCAGTGATTGGGGCTGGGGTGGAGTGGGGGTGGACTGTGGGTGGGGCCACAGGTGGAAGTGTCGGGACAGAGTGTTCTGCCATAGAGCCCACAAATGCCATTCATTGGCCTACCAACAGATCAGACTACATGATCTAATGTTCCCTCCTTCCTTAACCACTACGTGATCTATGAAATGTGCATGTTCTCTGTACTGTTGTGCATCATTCCTCTGTTCCTGTCCGAAGGGTTTATGGCTATTTTGTCTTTTTCTAAGGACGTTCAGTAACTTTATTTTAAACGTATTACTACCAAAAGTAATACACCTTGGAATGACATTGCAAGTCAGCAGAATTACACCAGGAATGAATCTGACCCCAAGACTGAAAAGAAGACTCATTTTCCATATGACCTAATTTATCCATGAGGAGGAACACACTTGATCTGAGTTACTTTCAGTACAGGAACATATATACAGTGATTAATTGTCAGTCAAACTGAAGTTCTCCCTGGATTGAATCTCCAGACCTTAGTCTAAATAAGAAACATAAGAGTGTGAACAGACACTTTTCTCCTGAAATAGCTGCTGTTGCTCTTTTGGCACCCCCCCCCCCCCCCCAGTTACTCTAGTGGTATTCATTCTGTTTTCAATTTGGATTTGTCTCCATAAAAATGAAGCAATAACCTGATTTTCTAGTCATAGATACTATACAAAATTAAGTCTTGAAGATGTACTGTGGATACTGATTTCCTGGGTTACAATATCAAATAGATGGGAAGGGGAAATGAAAGGAGGAACCGTATTTATATGAAATGAGATCTGTTCATATGTGAAAAATATGAGGACTAACCAAGTTGCAGGCTAGAAGAGCTTTGTGGTAGTCCTACTGATTTGGCCTGGGGAAGCTTTTACTTTCTGACCTGATAAAGCTAGACATAAGGATTCTGGTTTAAATATTGTCTTTAGTAATATGCAGGATTTCCCATATAAGTATGTCCCCACCATTGGTCGATAGCTCTCCTCTAATTGGTTATATCTGCTCAACTGCCAGTCATAAAAGTCTGCTTTACTGCTCGTTTCTGCCTTATATATGCATAAAATCTGTGGGGTTCTGTTCACCTTGCAGTGCAAGGAACAATATGTTTGCGATGCAGATTTCTTTGATGATCTAAAGAATTTCACAGACACTGAGCCCATGCCTGCAGGGATTTCTACTTTTCAGCTCTCTCGACATTATGTACAGCTCCCTTCTGATCAGGATTGTTTTATTAATTAAGATTTTTAAGTACGGTATCCGAGTTTAGCTGCTATCTGTTTGTTTACAAGTTCTGGCTCTCATTGTCAAAGAAATGAATGAGGATGTTAGAAAACAAATGAACAAGGATGTTAGAAAACAACATACAAGACTAAGACTAGATGGATCAATAGGAAATTGTATGATAAATTATTTACTTTAAGATTTCTAGAGTGTGAATGAAAATTATTCCCTTTTGGGTCTTCTCTATAGCATATTTAAATTCTGTTAAACTAGGATATAATATGTTTCAACAGGTTGAATGTAATGTTTTGATAGTTGAAAAGGAAGTGTGAAATCTCTAAAATAGTTTTTCTTTGTGAGAGATCTCATACTGTATTTTAACTACATCAGGGCAAAAAATATTTAATTAACATGGATTATTTAGGGTAGAACCACTGTGGATTTCATTAAACAAAACAGTGAGAAGCTTTTGTCATTCCAAGCTGGAAATGATGCCTAGCTAAAGCCAGTAAAACAGACATCAAAGGTGTACATGTGGGTTACATTTTAATATTCTTCCAACCTTGTTATAAAGAACTGTTGCTAATTTTAAACTGTATTAGTAAAAAATTCCTTCCTTCCTTCCTTCCTTCCTTCCTTCCTTCCTTCCTTCCTTCCTTCCTATAAAGTTCCAAGGACCAGATTCTCAGCTGGTATAAATCACTGAAGTCAATGCTGCCATGCTAATTTACACAACTGGGCATCTGACCACGAGAAAGGTTTCCTCCCCTCCAAATCACCACCATACAGGGTGGGAAAACAGAGAAATGGTGCCATCTGGATATGTGAATGTTTTGGCTGTCATACAACCATGGAATATACCTATGATACGAAGATACAAATATGGGAGTTATAGTAGTATAATCCCATAAATAGCAGTGGAAAGTCTTGTTAGAAGTTCTGTATTGAAACAATTTTGGAATGACACAACTGCCCCCAAAATAACTTAATATCATAACTCTGTATAAGCAACCATTGGCCAGATCCTTAGCTGGTGTAAATCAATATAGCTCCATTAATTTCAGGAATCTGAACTTGGAGTCAAGGGAACTACAATACAGTGTGCCATAAAGCATTTGGTACAAAATTTCTCACTTACACCAGTGGATTAACTCTACTACAGCCTTCAGTGACATTATTTTGAATTAACAATAGTATAAATGAGAGTAGAATTTGGCCTTTTGTGTTTGGAGAGTGATGATAAATGATTCACACAATTGCTTTTAGACCAAGGGGTACTTAACTGATGAAATTGCCATAGTCTGATGTTGCAGATGTAATAGATTGAATTCCCTGCTGCACCCCGCTTTTCTGGAAAGGTGCAAACAATCACAATGATTCTGTCTTTTACAGTGTAAGTGGCAACCAGGTCTTTGTATAGTCTCCAATGTATCACTTAAAGTTGAATGGAGAACCATATTAAGCTCTGTGTACCTCACTCCTGAGTTACACTCGTAATGAGATCAGAATATCACCACTCGAAGTCAATGGAGTTATATCGGCCCAATGATGTAAAACTGTCATTAGTGGAATCAAAACTGGCTCCTGTTTGAGTTCACGTGTGTGTAGCATGAAGGCCAAATTCTCTTCTCAGTTACTCCAGTGAAACACTGTGAAGAAAATGTGAATGCATTAGTATAAAGTGAGAAGAGTGTTGAACCTTCTATAGATAGTCATTTCTGGGGAACAAGGAATTTAGTAGCAATGGCCTCCTACAATTAGCTCATTTATTAAAATTAATTTATAAATACATATAACAGACCCTGTGTCCCAATTCTTTGCTCGGCACAGTGTCATGTATATCTTAGTACTGTATGTCAGTAAATTATAGCCTGATCCAACATCCACTGAAGTTGAGGAAGGATTCTCATTGAGTTTAGTGGGTTTTGATTAGATCCTGAGACCCTAGCCTGTCAAAGTGGTGGTACAAGCTGGATTCTTTCTGGCCCATTTTCCATAATTCACAGAACAGGTGCAGGCTATGTAGTAGCGAAACAGCCTTTTCAATTAGGAAAACCCTGTGAGAAACTCAGTAGTGCACAGCAGCCTGTTTCTAGTTAGAAATTTCAAACGCGTACATCATTAACAACACTGGAATATTATCTTGTGCAAGAGCTCTAAAATGGGAAGTGATTTTTAGTTCGTGATTACTTGTATAGGTGTCTTCAGAGTTATACTGTGCTTCTGTAACCTTCGGGTGGGCTAAAATTAATTTAATTGCCCTTCTCCAGTGCCTCACAGAAATCAATCCCAATCCCTATGGAGAAAGCAGCTGGAGACCCAAGATCCAGTCTGTATAGGACTCAAAGCAAAGATTGCTCAGAGCTACACTCCCACATTAAAATACTACTACAATAAACATAACAATGAACTTTATTAACTACTAACTAAATGAACCTTATCCTAAGAAAACAAAATTCAATTAACCAAGAACAATCCCTACACAAACCCCTGCATGAAAGATACCCAAGAGTCCCAAAGTCCAGGTGGAGTTCACCCAACTCTCAGCTACAGTCTCTGTTCCAGTGTAGAGGCTTGAGTGGCAAGAAATAGCTGTCCTCTTCTTCCTTTGCTGGAATCCAATGTAGCATTCCATGCAGGCTTTTCCTTCTCCTTTGCAACCAGCCCTCAGTCCCATATGCATGTCTGCAAGGTCTGTTGCAAATGACTCCATTACAGAGAGAAAACATCTTGTTCACTCCTGGCTCAGCTTCTCTCCAGAAAACTGAGCACATGGTCTCCTTTCAAGGCAGCTCCTGCCTGCTGTCTGCTCAGGCTGCTGCTCCCCAGTCATCTGACTGACGACATCACATCACACCAGCAGGGTACACTGTGGCGCATGGTCAAAAATGCTACCACACCCTGCTTCCAGAAATTTTTGGTTGTGGGTAGCTAATCTGCCCAGCAACAGTAACCCTCCCTCAGTAGGTCTCTCAAAGAGAGGCATATGGGTTACACTTCTCTTTTACTGCCTCACTTTTAGCCCTATATTTATGATAAATATATTTTAAGAATTTAGGTAGAGTTCACATAAACAGTTTCACCACCATGCTCTAAAAAGCATTCTAAACCCAAGGGTACTTGACTGAATTACTGAGGCTATATGGAAATATTAGAAAAACTAGGAAGATAAATATTTTATACCATATTCAAAGCATTTCCTATGATTGTTCTGTTTCCTGCTCTGCTTCCTAGAGTACTTCTGTACCCTCAGACAATCCTTTACCTTCCATTTGCTGTATTAACCTTTCCCAGTGTCCCTGAGCATATGTCACTTCCAAGTGGCATATTGAATCTGGAGTCCCAAGATGCCTACTCTTTTTTCTTTCATTGACAGTGACTTGAGCAAAACTTTAGGTAGCTCAGCTTCTGTTTTGTGTAGTCCATGTAAAATTGTAATAGTAAGAATAATTAATAAAAAATACTGCTGCTATGGATAGCTAACTTGTCACTGAGCGTAGGGTAGCCCCTCTACCATTGCCAGAAAGTTTTTGTTCTGTGGCTGGTTTTCTTTGGACAAGATTTTGTTAGCACCTCTTGACTGCTGTCAACTTCGATGCATCTTCTTGATATGTACATTTGGCTTTTTTGTTTTGTTTTTTGTAGGGAGAAAGGTAGAAGTTTTTTGTTGCCACCAATATTTCCTTCAGGCCCCTCTAAAAGTTTCTTTAATTGTTTCCTCTTTCTGTCTCTCTGTTTGCACTGCTGTTAAAGAAACAGTAGGCCAGATCAATGAAGCGACGCTGATTTACATCCTGGGAAATCTAGCCCGGAGCCCATCACATCACTAGTATTAAAAATCTCCTCTCCCACAACAAATCAATAATGAAAAAATGAAAATCAGATGAGACTCAGGGTAGAAGGATGGACTTGTGTTTAAGACATTGGTCTGGGATTCAGGAAATATACTTTTATTTTGTGGCTTTGCTCCTGACTTCCTGTGTGATGTTGGGCAAGTTGCGTAGGGGAAGAATGCCTTTCAAAAGCACTAATGTCAGTTAGGTCCCTCACTCCTATTGAATGTCAGTGAGAGCCAGGCACCCAATTGACATTTATGCCTTTGAAAATTACCTCCTCCTCCTCTGTGCCAAAGGTCCTCGTTGGTAAAACGGATATAATAATAATTCCATCTCCTGCGGAAAAATGCATTACTCTTAGCTAGGGGCTCAGATCTTGCAGTGATGTTGGCTATATAAATATATAGGTAGCATATTCATATAGCCTATGTGAGTACTTCTTACAAGTAATGCATTTAGGTTGGTTGCTGTTTGGTTTGGCTTTTTTGTCACTGTTTTTATTGGAAACTATTTCTGTAGGCACTGTAAATGAAGCTTGGAAAGAGGATCAAGAAGCTTTTACACACAGAGGGCAAAGTACACGGTTTTATCTTTAAGTTTCCAAATTTCCCATTAGGGTCAGTTTCAGCCCCCATGCAAATGGAGTAGGAAGACAAAGCTGTTTTCAAACTGGCAGCACCCTGATAGCAGAATTTGGGCCAGGTTTCTATTCTGTCTGATTCTATTTGTGTAATAATCGCAATTAAATTTTTATAAGTGTTTTGATATGAAAATAAATCCGTGTTTCAATTACATTTAATTTCTCGGCATGTAGACAAATATTTGAACAACCAGCGGAAATAATAAATTACTAAGGTAAAGTGATTTCATTGCTTTCAAATGCAAAAGAGCTCTGTTGGGATTTTGACAGGAAATGACTGCATTTTCATATCACTTCCTACAACAGGCATATAGTTTTATATTTCAGTAGAATGAGGTGTAATTCATAAAAGAAACTAAATCAACAAATATACCTGGCTCTGATTTAAAGTATCACCGTTGTCTCACAACACAGTCTATTTTCTTTAAACAAAAACATGTTTGTAAGTACTGCTTTGAAAGTATGAGTTGTTCTTTCAGAAGAGTTTAATGAGTGCTCATTATTGGGACTATTTGCACTTTAGCATTTCTTATTTTCCATCCTACATAATTCAATTAAGGTTTGGAAAAGAGCTGACCTCAGGGAATTCAGATTGATTACAAGCTGATTCAGTCTTTGAGTGAAATAGTTTGGCAGAGGTAAACTAACAAAACATTTGAAAAAGAGATAGTGAGAGACATTATCTTTTATTGCAGGGACGTGAATGAAAATTCTGCTTGCAATTCCAATTCAATTCTCTCATTTCAGTGAAAAGGTTCTGATCAACTCTACTAACTATCCAGGGTCTTTCTGTGTTAGACAAACAAAAAAGTTCTATTCCTCTTTTGCGCAAGGACTGCCCATTTGTTAGATGTTTGAACAGCGCCTAGCATAATGGGGCCCCGGTCTGGAGGCACTTTTTCAATACAGGATGATAAGAATAGTATTTGTATGCAAGGGGAAGGGTAAAGTATTGATTATATTTTAAAGCTATACCATAGAACAGTTGATTAGCACAGTGGATTCATCACAGAGGTCTGTGTTGACAAGGGTCGCAGGTGAAATGGGATTAGTGCTTTATTTACATATGGCACACAAATATCAGGTCACCCACGGTTTAGAGTTCTACATGGAAAGTGTTTGCCATGGGAACATCACACAAAGTTATAAAAAGGAAGTGAAGAAAAATCCAAATCCAATGGAAACAACAGGGTGGGTAAAATGCAATCACAGCTGGGATGTGGTCAGGATTGGTCAATTTCCCCTGTGCTTATGAAAGTGCCATGGGGATCTTGAATGATTACTAATAATCAGTGTGAGGATACATGTATTGTGTCCTTAGATCAATACCAGGAAGCCATGCAGCAGGGTAGGACTAGGAGCCTAGAAAGATTTTAAGCAGATGCTCAACAGCATGGGTTCTAAACCCCTGGCCTGCAGGCCAAAAGTGGCCCATGGGGCTTTTTAAAATGGCCCAGCAGCTGCTGGCTGGTAGCTGGGCCACAGCTGCCTGGTCACAGCATACGTCTGGGAGCTCAGCTGTGGCTACTCACCTCCTCTCCCGTCCCGGCCAGGGCTTCAGGGTCTGGCGACGCGATTGAGGGGCGTGCTGGGGGGTGGCAGAGTCTACAGGTACGTTCAGAGAGAGAGAAAGAGGTTTTAGAGATAATACTGCATTAGTTCTAAGAAAGGGCCTTGTGTAGCTTCATAATAAAGACATGCAGTGATTATTTATCATTGTCATATGGCCAGTAGGTCCTTGACTTTAGGTTTCATCCATAAGATGGCTTTTTGGACACCTTGGCACAGGTTTCTTTCATGGACCAAATTATCTAGGAAAACAGAACCAATATTTTCTCCATTGCATCCACTGTATTAAGTCTGTCTGCCTTTTAAGTTCAGTGTCCATGAGTTCACAGGTTCTCTTCTGTTGGTCTTATTGCAGACTTCTGTAGGTGATTTGACTCGGAGAAGAAGACCCGTGTTATAATGTATACCTCTTTGGACAAATTCCCTGCTGGCATGAATGGGTGCAATGCCATTGAAATAGTTACATGAACTGCTCTGTTTTTGTATAAACCAGGTCATTGAAAATCTGCTCGGTTGTTTTTTTTTTTATCCTTAGTGTTAGCTGCATTGACAAATATAGCGACAGGGAAAACCGATCAGTTACAGACTAATGAGTTCCACATTGCTCCTAGAGTTCATTTGTTTGTTTGCTGATATAGAGATTGCCAGTCCCTGTGAAAGTGAGAGACTAATACTGCTGATTACAATCAAACAGTGCAAAAAGCAGACTTCAGTCTGTCTGACTTTAATCAGTTCTATTCACTTCCATTCAGAGCTCCGCTATTGCACCTCATGTTGATCCTGAAGCACTTCCGTTGTCAGGGCCAATCCATGAATAACTTGACATGATTCCACGGCAACACAACACAGCAATTTAGGACAGGAAGTGAAGAAAAATATTCCCCCAGAAACTGCAGGGGGAAATTTATAAAGGCAAAACGTAACTCTGCAAATTAGAAGGTGGTGTGTGCTGTGCTACACTTTGCACACAATATATGCGCATACTTTGCACACAGTTCTGGCCATACAATTTCTTGTGCAACTCCCATTGAACCCCATTGGAGTTGCACCCATGCATCTGCATCCAGCATATGGCACAAGATTCATAAAGAATATTGGGATCTTTTGGTTTAAAGGCACAACTTAAATGTCATAGATTCTTAAGGCCAGATTGGATCTTTATGATCATCTAGTTTGTCTTCTTGCATATCACAAGCCATAGACTTTCACCCACTGATTGTTGCATCCAGACCGATGACTTGTGGTTGAATGAAGGCAGAGGTTTTCAACATTTTTTCATTTATGGATCCCTAAAAGAATTAAAATGGCAGTGTGGACCTCTTTGGAAATCTCAGACATAGCCTGTGGACCCCCAGGGATCCATGGACCATAGGTTGAAAACAACAGAATTAGAGCATATCTTTAACAAATACCTAATTTCATCTTGAAGACTTCAGGTGACAGAGAATTTATCACAACCCATGGTCAGGTGTTCCACATCCCATGGTCAAGTGTTGTTAAAAAGGTACCTTCCTGCTGCTTTTTTATGGATCTTCAATTTTTGTGCTCAGAAAAGAAGTTGCTTTTGGCATAAAAGGGCCATTTTCAATTTGTTACCTGGGTCTTATAAATTTTGTCGAAAACACCACATTTGTTTAGCCAACTGATGATGACTGAATATAAAGCACAATGCATGATAGATACTCACACTATAAATAAGAATATTTTAAATAAATATATGTTTCACCATAGGAAGCCAGTAATAATTATCATTGGCCAACATTCTCAAATCGATGTGCCAGAATTTACGGTCTTAAATAAATATTTAGGTGTTGCTCCTGCTAGGAGCTCCACATGGGTTAAAATGGAAAATCTGTAAGGTAACCTATATGGAAGTAGGTCTGTCCAGAAACAGGGACTTTGGGACTAGACAGAAGTTGCATGATTTTGTAAGATTCTTAACATTCCTGGCTCAGGATTTCTGAACACCTCTGAAAATCAGGCCCCTTGAAATAGGAACCAAAATATGTTTTTGGAAGCCTAGCTTTAGGCACCTGTGTTGAAAAATGTGGTAATCATTGTTGAAATTGAATTCAAGGAGCCAGCTTATGATTATAAAAGTTATATAAAAAGTAAACAGGGAAACATTTAATATATATGTAAGGAAAAGGAATAATAGCTTTTAATATCCATTTGCCAGAAGGCGAGGCCATTTGTCCTTAAAATCTAACCTTATTTCATATGTTTCTTCTTAGCAGGGGAAAAATATATTTCCAAAGTATTGTACAAAAGAATATAATGCCCATCAACTGCTAAAGAGAAACACTTGTGATCCAGGCAAGATGTTCAATATTTAAAATCTCTGTCGCAGATAATCTTGCTTTATGTCATTCAAAGCTTTAAAATTTCTCCCTCCAAGCAAGGATCAAATTCGTAAATGATATTCATGTTATAGTCAGTTTTATAACTTTGATTGCCACGGTGCTTTACAAAAGAGGAAAGGAAAAGCGTTCACAGGAGCTAAATATTTTTTCTCTTTGTTATAATCAAAATACTCACTTTGGATACAAAAATCTAATAGTGACTAATGGACAATGCTCTTCTGAATTAGCCATGGTGCATTCAGTACCTCTTTGAACAGTGATTATAATCTGTTGGAAGGAAGAATATCAATTTAAAGGTCAAGTGCTTTCATAAAAAAGGTGATTATTCAGTATTTCATATGTTGAACAAAAGCTTAGCAGGATTCATTGTGTGTCAGTTCCTTTTGTGTAGTAGTATATATGCAGAGGAATGGATTGCTTAATTATATAATTATCTGTCTTTAGGGAAGATATCTGACCATGAACAGACGCTGTCAAATAGGTACTTTGCTTTGCTTGTGATTCTTAATCAATTACTATAATGACTACAGGTTACAAGTTGACTTTTAAAAAATAAATGAAATAGAAATTACCTTAACCACATCAAGCAAGACTTTTATAGTTATTGTACGTAAAGTGAAAAGTGGAACACACTGAAAAAAGGGTCCCAAATTCATGAATGTTGCCTTTTCTGCTCTCTCTCTCTTTTTTTTAAGTCATTCATTATGTTCCCTAAAAGTATTCTAGTGATTGGGTACAAGTGAAAAATGGCTATGGGTCAAATTGAGAATTGATGTAAGCAAATGCAGGCTGGAGTTGAACCACTTACTCCAGATCTGATAGATAAATAAAACGTCTAGAACTGATGAAAAAAAATGTTAAGCATGTATATTTTGAAAAGAAAAAAACCCTTTAAAAAAATCCCTTTTTAATTAATTGTCAGATTTATTTCCACTAACTCCCATTTCTTTCCCATTATTAAAATATTAAGTCCACAGTATAACTTTTCCAGAGCTGATGAAATTAGGTATTGTAAATATTAATTGCCAGATGAATTAGTGTCCTTGTTTTCCGTTTGCAAATAGCATTTGAGCTGATCATGAGTTCTACTAATGTGTTTGGTATTTCCCAAACACTTCAAGTATATTAATCTGTTGAGTGTTCACAGACTTTTCCCTTTCATGGTTTGCAGTTTATTATTTGTGGTGTGTGATTGTTTCTGCTGAGTCACATGGTATTGTTTCTATTCCCTGATAGGGATGTAAAAGTGTAAACATTTAAACGGTAATCAGCTGTTTCAACGTTTTAAACAGGTGATTGCCATTTAAACTGATGGGGAGGGGAGCGGCAGCTGGGCTTAGCTCCCCACCGGCGAGAGCAGCTGGGTAGCTCTTGCTGGCGGGGAGGCACGGACCCCAGTGCCAGGGCGGCTGGAACATGCACCAGTGGGCTGTGGAAAGTGTCCCAGTGGACTGCTGGGATATTTAAAGCAGATGTGGCGTATGGGCCTCTTCTCTCACCCTCCACCCCCCACGGGGGGCAGCTGTCCATGCTGCCTACCCACTAAGACCACCTATGTTAATTACCCCACACTGCAGCTATCATCCTCCCCCAGCATTTAACTGTTTAAATGTCCTATTTTTAGAACACTCAGATGAATTTTTAATTAAACTAATTTTTACATCCCAACTCCCTGATTAGGTGATAGAAACTTCTTAAGCAGGACAATAATAAATGATACAGAGCAAATAAACTGTGAATAGCTAATCACTGGCAGCAACTGGATTTGTTTGCGTATACAATCTTTTTGGACGAGATAGGGACATTTGTATGAAGCACGGCCATTGCTCAGACATTCATGCAAATGTAGACTAATAGTGAACAATAAAGATACAAACTTGGATGAACCCCAAAGCCATTAAGAAAGAGGTGAATTTTTCCAAATGCTAATTTTGAAAACTTCCCTTAGTTTCTAGTCTTTTTACAAAATAGTTCTAGCCGAATATAATTTCCAAATGATACCTATACTGTTACTGCTTTCAGAGGGAATCTAGTGATATTTTGACCATCCTGGGTACAGTTAGAGGGGTTATGCTCCTCTAGTTTTCCTGGCTTAACCTGCAATATTTTTTAGTAGTTTCACATCATCACAGATTATATAAATTCATCTGAAACAAGAAAAAAGATCTAGTTTTACTCAGTATCATTGTATCGTAGTTCCCCTCCACACCGTAAAGGTTTTGTTTTTTTATTGTATGAAAGCTTAGCACCAGCACAGTTAGGATAATTCATTTGATGCAAGCTGCCAAAAAACCTGTGTTTGGTTTTCAGTCCCTGAAGAATGTTATTACATGATGCGAGGTGAACATCCAGGTTTTAAACAATAAGCATTTGCTACTCTTGAGCTCTGTTGCTTTTTTCAAAGGGTTTTCCTTGCTCTGCTCAGAGTGGCTGCACACATGGTAAATCTTTAACTTCAAGTGTCCTTCTGTGGTGACCAACTAAAATATTAGCAAAATAAATGTTTTATGGGAAAATGTTGGCAGGAACCCTGACAGAAACAGGTGGTATTGGATTATTTCAATATAATGTAATGATGCAGCCAGGTTTCCATCTGGACAGCATGTGGTTGTGTCTACTTAGAGAGTATCAAAGAGTGTGAGTATGCACTAGGGATAATGGTGGTGCACAAATGTGTAGCTAGATGGCTACTTTACAAAATAATAGTCTGGGTTCTAGGTCCTCTGGGTTAAATACTTTTACTGTCAGAATCTGAATTTCTTCATAAAATATTAAAGATGAAGCAAACCTCTGACATGCAATACCGAGCTGTGTAATTATAAGGCAGTTCCTGGAAGCCAAGTATTGTGCACATTATAGCTAAGCTTTTATTATAAAAGAGTTCATTACCCTTGGAAGCTAAGACATATTTTAGAGAGTGTGCCTTGGAACAGAGGCAGTTTTAGCAAGCTTTACTGTAGTAGGAATAAAGCGCCTCGCTAGCTGATCAGAATACAGTTAGGAAATAGAAGAGGAGTTAGTGGAAACAATTCAGGTGCTAGCTAAAACTATACATTCTGCACCTAATGCAAACTGGCATAGCTTCATTGACTTCAGTGGAACTATGCTGATTTACACCAGATGAGGATCTGACCCACACACTCTTGTTTCCACACTGGGGAAGGTGTTTCCAGTTGCGAAATGTAGCCCTTCTCCCACCCAGATAATGGTGCACATTTTCAATGCTGTGTTACGAGCTCTCTCCAGGCTGGATTTCGTGCCTCTGCAGAGGGAGGCAGACTGTGATTTCTGTTGGGTTGCACTGGTGTAACTGAGGATAAGATTTGGCCCTGTGTCATTAGGCAAAGCTCTATGAACTCTATTTGCCCTGTACTGTGAGCACAAGTGTGAGATTTGCTCATGCCCTTGTGTGTGTGGAGATGCACTGCCTCGGGGGTGGGGGCACAGACTGTTGGGGCAATCTCTCGTGGGGTTGCTCAGTAGGAGGGGAATGTGGGAGAAGGAGATTCTTGCGCGTGGTAGAAGGTGCAAGACAGCATCCATAGGGCTAGATCCTAAACAGCTGTAAATTGACATAGCTTCATTGACTTCAATGGAGATACACTGATACATACTGGCTGAAGAGCATCCCATGCTCTGTGAAGCAGAGGGTATCTCCAGGGGTTAAAGTAAGGGGGAACGCACTGGAGCACAGTTCTGGGGCCCCCAAATTTGAGAGGCCAGAGTTCCGGGGCCCCTAAAAATAGAAAAATCCAGCGGAACACATGTTCCACCCTGCCCTGGCTGCTGGCAGATCCTACGCCCCACCGTTGTTAATCACAATACTTATTGTGTGATGCAGTGTTTGCTAGTTTGTGACAATAATTGCTATAGGCATAAACGCCATATAAAATTATCAATATTGTTATGGAGCGATAACCGATGCATGTGGTACCGAGAAGTGGTTGCAAATGTGTACCTGGGCTGGGGCCCACACATGCATGAAGGGGGCCCAGACAATACAGGAAGGGGGCCCGGAGATTAGGAGGGTTCCAGGGCCCATCAAATTATACTTTAACCACTGGGTATCTCGGTAGTCCTCTGTTAATGTGTGTGTGTGTAATATATAAAAAAGTCAGCAAAGAGAATACTTAGATACTGTATCTAATAGATATCTATTTTATATTCCCCCTTTCTTGCTGTTGACCTGATTACAGCTGGAGACAATTCTTCCTGACTGAGTTAAGAACCACCCAACAGCTTAGGGTGCTGGCCAGCAGTATTTGGCAGTTAAAGAGTGACATGTTGTTGCTATTAATCGGTAGTACCACCCAGAGATGCCAAGAGCCATGGAAAATGTGAGTTGCAACCCAGCAGCTGATGAGTGATGATTATAATATCAGTGAGCTATTTAACAATAATGAGGATTGGACAGTTTTGGAAAAAAAATCTTCCTTTCAGTTTTTAGATATCGATATCGATATCGATATATAAATAAATAAAGGCAGGTGACACCAAGAGATGATATTTATTTGTGCCAAATGTAGCTCCTCTTCCCAAATGTATGGCTATGTCTACACTTACTAAAGTTAGTTCAAATTAGTTAATTCGAAGTAAGTAATTTGAACCAATTTTAGTAATTCGAAGTAGCAAAATTTAGTTCGAACTAAGCAAGTGCCATTCATGGCACTTGCTTAGTTCGAATTAGCGAATTGCATTGAGTTCAATGGGCCGGTTAGTTCGAACTTAGCAATTAGTTCGAACTAACATGGCCACATTGGTTAATTCGAACTAACTCGTTTGAATGAACCCTTAGTTTGAATAGCATATTCAAATTTATTAGTTTGAATTAAGGAAGCCCTTAATTTGAACTAATTAAAGCCTAGTGTGGCTGTGGCTTAAATTAGTTCGAATTAAGCTTCCTTAATTTGAACTAACTTGCCGGTGTAGACATACCATTGCTATTTGTTATGCATATTTTGAGAGGAAATGTGATTGGAATGCAAGTTGAGAGCTTGGCTTCTTAGGCCCCAATCCAGCAAAGCACTTAAGCAGGTGTGTAACTGTAAGCACATGGGTAGTCTCCCTTAGGTCAGTGGGGTTACTCTTGTATTTAAAGACTCATTCTTTGCTGGATCAGAGTTTTAGATCAAGTTACTGACTCTGTAAGAGACATGGCGTGAGTTGCTGACACTCCCGGCTCCTCCATGCACCAAGGCAAGTCATTTAACTTCTGTGCCTCAGTTTACCCTTGGGTATAATTATACTTACAGTGCCTCTCATGAAGGTTGTGACTTTTCAAATGCAGAGGACTCAAGCTTTGCAAAGTGCTTTGACATCCATGAGAGAGAGCATTTTTATGATGTCATCTTTTACCAGAATGGAATTATGGGCTACTTTCTTTTCAAGTCCTTTCAAAAAATTGCAAGGATCATTGTTGTTTTTACATTTTCCTGAATCCAGGAATTACTGAACAGCTGGTTGATTACTCCTGAGACAGTCTCGTTCCAACTTCAGCCCTCTGTGTCCTCAGACCGTGTGTCCTCAATGGCAGAATCATTCCTTTCAGAAAACAAAACAAAAAGTTAGGCAATGAAGCTAGTTTGCTCTTTCCAACACAAAGCTGGAATTGTCCAGCCAACAAAGGAAGGTGCAGCCAGAGCCAAGGCTCTGCAGATGGAAAAAAGCAATAAAATAATGTTGCGAAGGTCTCTTTAATCCTCCAGAGCAGCCACAAGTCAATCACTTGTGAAAACAAACAGTCCTATAATATTTGGGCTAGATGTCCCTGTGCACGGACTAGATTCTGACATGTATTGATTGGGGATGCTGATAGAGTACAGTAATGCTAATGCATGCTGGCAGTGTTAGGGATGCCTGTAAGATGTAATGAAAGATGAAATTTATACTGTGAACATACCTTGACAGAGAATCTTCCAATCCTGGGATAATAACTGTGAGTGATACTGATCGTTTGAAGAATGGAAACAAGCAAGAAAACTAAACTGGAAGTGCTTTCTTTGGAAGACCTAAAAGAACTGAGAGTGAAAAAAAAGCATGATATGGCAGGGGGGAGGCGCAATTTGACATTTCTCTAGGGAATCCTAGATATTTTTCAGGATTCCCTGTAATAAATCATCAAATGGAAGTCTACCGGTGCATTTAAATTTGGCCTCCCCTAAACTTCCTAATGTTTGGCCTACTATTTCGTCTACCACACATGCTTTAACTAGGAGAGAGAAAAACTCTTTGAATCATGGATTCTGATCAGACTGAGGCCAAAGTCATTATTCTCCGTGTGGTGTTTGGTGGCCTATGTGGAAAGAACAAATGGTCTTAGAACGATTCCAAGCGTACAGGGTACAACATCACAAAAAGCATTAACATAGTAGGAGAGAGTAAGGACTAGATAGTGAGTGATTCTTGAGTAGTGTGATAGAGGTGAGTGGGTTAGCAAGAAGCCTCCCTTTTATCGCTCACCACAGATGCCTCTGTGCTCTGGGGAAAGAAGCTAAAAAGGTGCCTATGAGGAGGGAGTGGGGGCTGGTCCCTAGAGTAGAGCTGGTGCGCCGAGGGGAGCCATCTTGGAGGATGGCATAGATTGCTCACACTTTGTAGGCAGCCCCATAATGGCCTTCGCCTAGGGCCCCAGATAGGCTAAGGCCACCTCTGGTGCTCTTGTGATTGTGCTTGGGACTGGAGGCAGTTTCTCTGTAGCAGGATTGAGGCACACTTCTGCGGTGCTGTGAAGCTTTCATTCTCACCTTCAACACAAGGCAGACAAGCCCAAATCTGCATGAAATCATGAGTCTAGAAAAGTTTTGATCTCCACACGCCCAACGTGGCCCTTATAAATTTGGGATTTAACCTGCATAAGTATTCTTATTAGAGTGTTGTTGTGGCCATGTCAGCCCCTGGATATTAGAGAGGCAGAGGAGTGAAGTAATATCATTTATTGGACCCACACCTCTTGGTGAGCGAGATGAGCTCATACCTGAAGAAGACTTCTGTGGTAGCTCGAAAGCTTGTCTCCCTCACCAGTAGAAGTGAGGCCAATAAAAGATATTACCTCATCTACCTTGTCTCTCTAAATTCTTGTTAAAGTGTGACGTACCCCACCATGACTCTCAGAAGCCCTAATCGGATTGAGGGCCCATCATGCTAGTCTTTACCGCCACACCATCCTTGCCCAGCAGAACACAAGTCTAGGGGGTTGTCAAGCTGACATCTTTTGCGAAGCTTTAGAAATTTCCAGTTGAAGAGCTGGATTGTGAAATGAGCTGGAGATGCACAGGAAAATAAGAGGGAAAAAGAACTCCTTTTATGCTCCAAAGAATTATGTCCTAGAGTTTTGTCACTGGGACGCAATGGGCTAGATTTTCAGTAGTGTTCAGGTACATAAAGCCGAAAGTAGGTGCCTAGTGGGATTTTCAAAGGCACCTACGCTGACTAACTCCCTTGATTTAAATGGGAGTGAGCCACAGACCTGCTTAGGTACTTGTGAAAATCCCATAAAGTGCCTATCTGCATCGTTGTCTAAGCACTTTGAAAATCTGTCCCAGTGTCTCCTGAGGGCAAGTCTACACCATGGTTGGATTTCGGTGGCAGTTGAAAGGAGATCCGCAAAGCACTTAAAATACCTCACGTATCTCCCTTCAACTGCCTACTGCCTACTTACTAGTGCGCTGAGTCGAAGGGAAATGCCCTCCCTTTGACTCAGCACTACTCTAGTCGCTGTGATGGTCTTCAGAGATCCACTTCCTAATCGGCTGAGCAGGTCTTCACAGACTCGATCAATCGATTGGGAAGATCGATCTGATGGCACCGAATTTGCTGCCGTCAGTGAAGACTATCCTTGAGTCTGCTCTGAAATTGATGCAGTTTACACACCACTCCTTACTCAGCACGTACCAAAGTCACAATATAGTCACACAAGTGCAGTTGGATCTTGGGGGCCCTGTACTTCTTCCCAAGCAGCAATGACTCATTCCCTTACAGTCTCTGAATTCAAAAAGCTTCCCCACTCTTGTTTTGAAAAATGTAAAGCACCTGTCACTAGCTAGACTGAGTTTGCATCGCTACGTGCAGCTCCACTCAACGGCCTGTGTTTCAAAGAACTTTTGGTTCATTTTGGTTCTATGTGGAGTGGAGAAAGTATGGGCGGTTGGATTTGTTCCAAAGCAGTTCATCAGCCCTTAATGTTTTCAAGAAAGTTTTATTTTGCCACAGCGTCTACTAAAGAGTTTAAGGCTGCCCTGGCAAATGATCAAAACCTGTGTTGTTTGGGACTGTAGTGACTTCATAGGAGTTTGCAGCATGGTCTCAATTAAGTCTGAAATATCAGGAAGGTGTCTTTCTGTTCTTTACATTAAATATATACAGCATCTCAAGTATTCTGGAGTTGAACATATGCCACTTATTGAAGCTAGTATATTTGAAGCTCCTCTAAAATATATGCAAAGCTACATAAATAGATCTCCTGGAAACAATGTATGGTATAATTTTATCTCACAAGATAGTAAAAAGTGCCTCCTTTACCAGTACGTAAAGATGAATACTTAAACAAAGGCAGAGGATTATAGAGGATTTTTTTTTGACCATTGAGTAACTTTGTAAAGCTCTCTGTTCTTTTGTTGGAAGCCTTTCTGAGCACTGAAAAGCATAATAAAAACAATCAGTATATTCTCATTTTTCTGTGTGAAAAGATGAAGTCATGGCATATGGTCAGCTCACTAGTGCTGCTAATAATAAACCACAGATAATTAAGCACTGATTTATTTCTGTATGTAAGTGAAACAAATTGCTTTAACGGCTTTTGCTGAGGACCATCTAGTCAGATGGATTATATATAGGAAGTTCAAACTAAAAATTACTACATCTCATATTTCAGTGTGGTGGAGGTTTATGGTAGAAACAATAAGAACCCTATCAGAATGTGTCCCAACTACTCTTTGATGGAAAATCAGATATTAATCTCAGGAGAAGTCTAATTCTCAACACAGCTGCTCCCTTTGCTCTAGTGCTTTAGGTTTAGGCTGGAAAAAAATGGAAACATGGTTAAAAAATTGATCATAGCTTATAATAGCAATAATCACCTTGAAATTGGTTGTTACTACAGTTAATGAATGGAGTATTAGAGCGTAAAACGCTCTCAGATTCCCACAGGCCATTAACTAACAAGCTGGTTGTTAACTGCTGGTTGTACAGTATCTCTGTTTGGTGACTGGCTTGCAAAGGCATGAGGCCAAATTGTGACTTTAAATCACTGTTGGGATTTGCCATGTGGTATATGGGAGGGACCGAATGCACCAGTAGCCAAGCCCATTGGCATAGCACCCAAAGGCAGACCCAGCACCTGGGGAATACTGGGGGGTGGGGGAGGGGTGCATACCATGCCAGTAACTATGACACCCTTTGTCATTACAAACATGTGCACAGCCCCTCCATATGCTGGCCTGGTTCAGTCGACTCTTGCGGAGAGGAGAATGTACTCATGGAGCTCCTCCATTACAGAACGTTTTTTCAGATACGGAGCATTGCTAGTCTTTCCTGTTGTTGTGTGCTGGGAACAGATGGGCTGGCATACTGCTTAAAACCTGCATCCCAAAGGCAGAAAAGGCTGCCTGCACTTTCCCCCACCTTGTGCACCCATGCATGGTTAGGTGCCGTCAAACCCACGGGGTGATGTTGCCACAGGTTCTATAAACCCACCAATTTCTCTTTTTTCCCCCCCTTTGCCTCCTTCTTTTCCTTGCTTCTGCATCTCAGTGACATTCCCCTCCCAGAGAAAGGGGGGACCATATAGCCTCGCCCAATGGACTCCATCAGTGTCGTGTGAGCATCAGCCAAAGGGTGAGCCTTATGTGTGAATTAGAGCAATCCCCAACCATTTTCTCCCCTGAAGCGCTGTCTGTAGATCTTCCAGCATGCCCAGTGCCTTCCAGTAGCTCAGAAATGCGTTTAGGCCAGACTATACCTGTTCTGTTAAAATTGGTTTGCACACACAACGAGATGGGCACACTCCTGGGTTATGTAGGAAGTCAGACTAGATGGTCATGATGATCCATTCTGGCCTTGAATGAATCTCCGTCCTATATTTGGTTTAGTTAAATATATTCAGTGAAATATGTTCTCTATTTTTTTCATTCAGTTAAATATCTGTATTGCATCACATTCAACAGCAGTCTTGACTTCAGTTGCCTGCACCAAACATCCTCTCATTGCCATTAGGAACCTTTGGGATGTAGATACCTTGACGCTAGTGGTGCTCCTCTTAAACTTAGCCCATTACATAGTCAAGCCATATTTCTCTGCAAGTCCTTTCTACACAGTGGGATGTATGTACGGAGGAGAAAAAAATATTTTTTATGTTTGAAAATCTGTATGTAGACACCAGATGGTGATGTGAAAAGGGTGAACAGTTTTGTTTATCCACTCCTGGGCTTCCTGGAACGTCTGACATTTGAAAGCATTATCTCAGTTGGTGAAAATAATCAATGGCTGGCATCTCAGAGCAGCTAAGTAAGCCCCAGAGACCTTCTGCCTGATGATTCATATGTACCGTGGCAGACCTGCCCCTTTTCCTACACTGCACATACAGGCCTTCACAAGATCCTTACAAATATGGGTGTACTCCTTTAGGTCTGATGTTCCTGGCCATATCCTGATCTAGGGTAAATGGGCACAATGAAATTGACCTCAGTGGAGTTGCACTTGCTTATGTCAGATCTGAATTTTGGCCCACCGGATTTCCGAGTGTTCCCAGCCTGTATGATTTACTAAAATAGAGCTTTGCTGGCCCTTGAGAACTTCATGCCAAGGAGAGAAAACATCAGATGAGAATGCTATTCTCCCAGCACTTTTCACTACATTTATTCCTTAGGTTTAAGAGTTTGGGAGTAACGGGGTTAGGGCACACAGTGTGCAAGGGTTTGTTTCAAGCATTGTGGCAATACTATCTGTCCCTATCCAACCACACTCAGAGTAGCTCTTGGCCTGTTGCAGCCTTTTTATCTTAGCTAATTATCTAATCAGTGGGCACTAACTCTTAAAAGAAGGGCTCGCCTGAATATAATTGCTACTGTATAATAATTTTCTCCTGTTTTTATTGACAATACTGTACTGTAGAACAATAATTTGATTTCCCATAGTGTCAACCATTCTTTTGTCCCGCTGCACTCACAATCTATGGCTGAGACTTGTTTTCACCCAGAGTAAATTTGGCCCACAGCACCTTGCCACTACTGTGGAAAATGTCAGTATTTGCAGCGTGCCGGCCTTCGTATAGTGGTGGAACGGTGCAAAATGGCAGATGTTCGTGAGAACGAAGGTCAAATCAGGTCAAATCTGTAAACAGTGCAGATCCATTCATTAATTAAATGCTTGCTCTGTTCACCCAAGTGTTTTGTTCAGATATATTAGCTTGAGAGCTCTTCAAAGAAAGACTCTTAAAAAATTGTTTATAAAGGATCCTCACTGCTTCATAAAGGCCTAAAGCAAAAGTTTATAGAAATCTATAGATTTCAACTGGGCTTTGGATTGGGCCCTCTAACGTTTTTTTCTGCAGGTATAACTACTTGCCCTTCAAAATCAGTTAATTGAAGTGGTTTAAATGCAAATATCAAACTCATCTGCCATGAAAAGTATAACTAAGTGGTTTATAGAACAAATGGTCTAGTTTTTCATTACAAAACACCCAAAACTTTTTGGCTAATCAGATTGCTCAGAATAGATTATCTGGGCATTCTGCCATATTGTTTTTGAGGAGATGTTTGCTGTCAGAAAATCCAATGGTCTTTAACTATTATTGCTGCATTGTGGGTAGGGAAAGTTATGGTTTTGAAACTATTTGTGTATGTCTACAGAAACCATCGTGGAACATCTGAGTGTTCTACAGACATAATTAAAAGACAAAAATGTAGAGCTGGTGGTCAAAGAGGGAATTTTCACCAAAGAACAGTGGGTAATGCACCCAAACAAGAGAAGCTGGGGAAAAAAAAAATCAAAACAGCGAAAGGTTAAATTGTTAATAATGCTTTCTTTAGTGTTCTAATGTCTTCTCTTCTTCTAGAAAATTCTGTATTTGTTCTTGCTTGGGATCCAGTGTTGGGAAGTTT
Organism: Pelusios castaneus; assembly: GCA_007922175.1. Taxonomy (NCBI): domain Eukaryota; kingdom Metazoa; phylum Chordata; order Testudines; family Pelomedusidae; genus Pelusios; species Pelusios castaneus. Next base: position 10,277,027 of record ML685758.1, read on the forward strand.
GCTTAGTGGTGTGGGTTTGTACTGTTCTTATTGCCAAGACCTCAAAGTCACCATGGCCCTGATTCAGTTAAATAATTGAGTACATATTTAAAGCCATTTTTACTCAGGAGAGCACATAAGCATCTGCTTAATTTTAAGCAGATGCTTAAATCTTAAAGTTAAGCATTGCGCTTAAATCATTTGAATAGGGATGCTTTTCTAAATCAGGATCTTAAACATGTGCTAAACTTTAGCATTGTGAAGAATCCAATTTCTATTCAGCAAAGTACCTAATCACTTCCTTACATTTCAGTGTGGTTAATGGAATTTGGGCATATCCTTCACTTTAAGCACATGGATAAGTGTTTTGCTGGGCTAGGAATTCTGTAAATAAAAATAACGTGTTTGTAATGACTGATTTGAATAGAATTTTTTAAGTATTGGTTTAAATATTTTTTAAAATTAAAAATTTGCTTGTGATTTATAAACTATTTGTTAAGGTCTCCTCTACCTGACTTCCTGATCATATAAAACATTTACACTTGTGCTAGGTGATGCCAAAAATTGCTCACCTTGTATTGATGGTACTTAGTATTGGCCATATTTACCAGAAACACAGGCAGGGAATTTCTTTCATCAATTTAGTCTGGCTAATCAATTTAGTTATCCAGCCTTTGCTCCAGAGCACAAGGTAAAGACATCAAGGTATGCATATGCATGATTAATTTCAGACCTGAAACTAAAACTCTGCAAACAGCCCTAGTTAGTTCAATAGGACTTCTACAGAGTAAGGTACTGTTCAAGTTGATTTAGACTCTAGGTATTAATTAGTGCCTAAATTACCTTAATTCTGGATTAGAATCCACACCCTTAACCTAACTGTTATGGACACAATTTCTCATTGCAAACTCGAGAAAAAGGTTTATGCTTCTCAAGACTTTCTTCATAGCAGTGCGGAGAAAAATCTGTCCAGTTTAAGATGTTAGATCCATTAATCCCTTCAAGTGTAATGAGCTGGCATTTTACTACTTAGATTTGTTGCCTCTACTAACTGTCTACAGCAAGAGATTTTCCTAAAAGGTGAACGAAATCTGAAAAACATAACTGTTTTTAAAGATAAGTTTCCATGTCTGGAAAGTGTTTTTCTCCATCACATTATTCTAGGACCGCGGTGTAGGCCTTGCTGGAGCCCGAAGGATAAGTAACGGTATGAACTAAAAGCTGTACCATAGAGTACGCGTGGCCTTTGGCAGAATAGTAACACACCAGGTGTTAGCTAATCAAGTACGCACATTCCTGACCAGAGAGGATGGTACAAGAATCATAGAAACTGGAAAGGACCATGAGAGGTCATCGAGTCCAGTCCCCTGCACTATGAAAGGACCAAGTATCCTTTTAAATCATCCCTGACAGGTGCTTGTCTAACCTGCTCTTAAAAACTTCCAATGATGGAGATTCCGCAACCTGCCAGGCAACTTATTCCAGTGGTTTATTGCAGTCACAATTAGGAAGATTTTCCTAATGTCCAACCTAAACCTCCCTTGCCTAATTTAAGCCCATTGCTTCTTGTCCTATCTTGTCCTCAGTGGTTAAAGAGTGTCAACCCACTGTCATTTTTTTATACAACCCTCATGGCAACAGTTCTGCACAATGGCTGACATAAAGGGCTGTGTTCTGCATCCAAAAGCCTGTTTTGTGGAGAAAAGAAATTTAATGGAAACCCATGATCGAATTCTCTGCAACTGTATAGATTTAAAAAGTCTGATGTTAGCAACATCCACTGAGAACCTTGAAAACTGACATTTTTCTGCAACAGCTTTGTCCTTTTTGATTTGCCAAACTTGGATATTTCCGCTGTGTTTGCAACTGAGGCTGATGGCATTTTTCCTGGCATTTTTGTTTGAGCAAAATCACCAGCATCATCAAAATATCGCTGTGTGTGGTACTGTTTAATTAACTTTTCCTCCTTGGTCTGCTAATCATACAGCATCAGAACCACAAAGTATTGTGGGTCTGCTCTTTTTTAAAGGGGCCAATTTGTGTATGCAAATTTTTGCATGCAACTGCATTTATATATGCAATGACTGCAACCCAGAGATTGGGTGTCTGTTAATGCTACTAGCCACAGAGAGACCTTTTGCATGTTCCAGTGTCTGAGTTGCATGCACAGTAGTGCAAAATTGTGCACAGAAGTGTAGGCTTGCAGTTTCATTGGCATTTCTGTGCATGGATGTGAGCTTTTTATTTAAAACTATAATTGGGCCTATAAGTGCTATACAGAGTGTTAATGTTGTTTTAAAAACAAGTTGGTGGAACAGAAGGATTGTTTTTATATGGAAACTTAGGGTCATACTTTATTGTAAGGTTCCATTTATAAATCATTTATAAAGGATTAATAAATTATTAAGGGTATGTTAGAGATGCAAGTAGCATTTTATAATTGCACCAGTAGAAGGTGTTATGGCGGTTGTAAATCCTGATTATAGCAATCTGTTGGACTCGATAACAATTAGTTAGCCATTTTTTAAACATTTACTAATCACTTATTAACCTTTAATGAGGTTGTTGTGGCCAAGCTGGATATCTCATAGTTCAGCCCAGCTTTTCGTTTCCTGCCAACTCACCTACCTGCCTTTGCCTTGTCTCTCTCCTGAGAGAAATGCAAAGTAGCTCCGTTGCTACAAGGGAAAAATATTCGCAGAAATATCCTCTTCGATTTCATGAGTTAGGCATGGTGGCAACTGAGAATAGCTTCACTTTGAGCATCATTGGGTCTAAGAATTTGGTCGCCCTTCGAACGTAACATTTCTGAAAGTTAAAAACACGCCTTAATAATACGTATCTCAGATTGATTGTAGTGCCTGGACATTGTGATGGCGCGCTGGGCAAAAGAAAGCTGAACCAGCCCTCTGTCACGTGAGCCATAAATAAGGGAAAATTGGAGCCAGCTGAGTAAGTGAGCCAATAGGGAGCAAGTGCTGGACTTGTTAGCCAGCAGCTATAAAAGACTCACAGGAAGGGGGGCAGAGGTGGCTTTTGGGGGAGGAGAAGCAGGCGCCCGCTTAGGGCCCTGAGAAGTAAAGGGGCCCTTTGCTTACCCCAAAAGCTGTGTCTGCCTCCCGCTCTGCGGAACACAGGGCAGGGAGCTGGGGCCAGGGCCAGAGCGGGGGGAGCATTCCTTTGAGGGGGTGGGGGCCCCAGTGCTGGGGGGACGGGCTGGATGGGCTGGCCCAGAGGCCAAGCTTCCGGTTTCTGCTCCACCCCTGGGGGTGGGATGGGCCAGCCCAGAGGCCCAGCTCTGTGTTCCTGCCCCACCCCTTGCCTTTATCAGTGGGAGGGGGCTGGGGGCCCCAGTGGGGCACCAGGTCCAGTTTTGGGGCCCCTGACAGGGTGCCACAGCTGCGGAGTAGGCCGGCCATGAAGAACCAGGGCTGTGTGGGTTTTTGGGGCCCCCAGCAGGGTGCCGGGACTGTGGAGGGGCTAGTCGCAGGGATCTGGGGCTGCATGGGGCCCCGGGGCTGCATGGGGCCCTGGGCAGGGAGCCAGGGCTGCAGGGATCTGGGGCTGTGTGGGCCCTGGATGGAGAACTGGGGCCACAGGTGGGGGCCCAGGGTGCCTTGGCCGCTGGGTTGGGTTGGTCAGGGCACCACTGGGGTGGATTGCAGGGGGGCCATCTGCATGGATCTGGGGCCATGTGGGACCCGGGAGGGGCACTGGAGGGGCGGGGCCACGGGGGGATGGTTTTGGGGTCCCCGGTCGGACATCGAGGCCACAGGTCAGGGCAGGGCTGGTGCCAGGGACCCTATAGGGGCCCCCCCAAGGGGTCTTTGCCTAGGGCCCCAGATAAGCTAAGGCCGCCTCTGAAGGGGGCAGGGAGGAGCCATAAAGGGAAAGCCTTGGAGGAGTGGGGAGAGTAAGCTCCTCTAAGTTGGTGTTAATTTCCAGAGGGGTAGCCGTGTTAGTCTGTGTGCAGCAAAAAACAACGAGAGTCCTGTGGCACCTTATAGACTAACAGATGCATCTGACAAAGTGGGTTATAGCCCATGAAAGCTTATGCTGAAGACAATCTGTTAGTCTATAAGGTGCCACAGGACTCTCGTTGTTTTAAGTTGGTGTTGGAGACTGAGAGGCCTCTGAGGCTGGTAACCTGGACCGTTTGTGCATGGAAGATGGTAGGTAAGCAACTTGTAAATAAATCACGCTGTTGGGAGTATGAAGCCAAGGTCTCAGAGTGTTTTGTGGGCATGGAGGACTTGAGCAGCTGAAGGGCCTTCTGTGAACCCGCCACAGACATCGTTGTGGATACAGACTTTGGGGGAACATTAGAAGAAGATAAAAAAGAACTCATCACATCAGCTCACTGATGTATGGTGTTTCAGTGCAAGTTTTCATGGCTTTGTGTATGTGAGTGAAGAGGACGAATGGAAGGAGACGCAAACAACTGCTTCTGGATAGTCACCTTCACGAGAACTGGTACAGAGCTCAGAAATCCAACATTGTCTGAACTTATTTCAGGAGTACATAATATACTCAGTCTAATGATCTGTGTTTGGTCACAAAATGAGGAACTTTTGCTCTTTTCCTCATTGGTGGTAATTATTGCCAGTATCCATGTTTTAAAGGCTTAACTAATGATCCCTAAGAAGAATTTCTCCCCAATCTCATTAACTAATTAAACAATTAAAAATAGAGAGTTATTCATGCTGCAAAATATTGCTGAGAGGGTCTTTAGTCTGAGCATTAGCGTTTCTACCGAATTCATAACCATTAGAAACAGAATCACAATGACTTAGACAGTTCTAAGTGTACATATCTGATACACTCTGCTATTACATGTGAACAGTTTTTGTTTGAATACCTCTGCTCCGCATCACATTCGGCAGTAATGGAGCAAAAGAAAAACTATGATTGTATCTTATTGGTCAGATTTACCATCTGACACACTTGGAGGCAAATGTTACTTGAGCTTTTGAACTGGCATTTTTATATAGTCTCCATTAAATCAAGGGATCCTCCCAAAAGTATATAGCATAGAAGGCCAGAGCATCGGCTGGTGTACTTCAATTGAGTTCAATAGAATTATGCCAGTTTACAGCAGTGAGGGCTCAAAATATTTACCATCTAAAATATCAATCAGATGAGTTACTAAGAATATTGGCTTTTTCATTAAATTTTTCATCTCAAAAGCTGTGCAGATATGCTCATCCCTTATTTGAATAATGCTTACTTTGGACATCAGTCCAAGCATTGCTGTTAAGCTAAGAAGAGGGGGATGTAAAATGGAATTCAGTGACTCAGGGCTTGATCCAAAGGCATTAAAGTCAAAAGAAGTCTTTCCATAAAATTCAGTGGGCTTTGGATCAAGCCCTTGGAGGACAAAGGTGTAGAATAGTGGCGTCTGACAGTGTATTATTATAATGAGGCATCAAAATTTATATCTGAGCTATTCAGCACATCTATAGTTCTTTTTATATCTTTACATTTTCGTCTCTGTCATATCTCTCTGTCTTGCCTTTCCATATCCCAGTGCAGCAGAGGTGTGTTGGTTGTATTATGAGCCAAGAAAACAGTACCTTTCTTGATGTGATGTGGATTCTAATTAGACACTACTCGGTCTAATAAAAATACATTGGCACTATGCAAATGAATCACCCCTTGTTCTTCAGGAGACGCTGGTAGTGATTTCAGCTTTATCTTTGAAATCGTAATAAATTGAAACTAGAATGCCTCTTCTTTCTGTCTCTGTGTATGCCACAGAAATAGTTCTGCAAAACAGCTTTTATCCAAGACTAGTGCAAAATTGAAAGGATTAAAGCTGTGAAAAGTGTTGCCATTGTTAGAGTGGAAGGCTACGTCTACACTGATGGCGGCAATTTCACCACCGTCAGATCGATTTATCTGGATTGACTGAGCGGCAGTGAAGCCCCTCTCAATCGATCCAGAAATTGACGCTACTAATCCACCTCCACCAGGTGGAGTAACACTGCGTTGATGGAAAGGCGTTTCCCATCGGTGCAGTGAACTGAAGACATCATGGTAAATAGAAGTTAGGAAGTGAACAGGAGATAAAAAAGCTTTTTTTCTGGGGGAGGTGGTGTATCTTGACATCCCTTGCTTAAATGACCCAAAATTTAGTTCACTAATACAATCAAGCACTCCCAGGAAGTACAGCAAATTTCAAAACAGTCTGAGGAAGCATACAGATTTTAGAGTACTTAAAAGATGCAATCTTTAACAGAAATTCTACCTGGCACAGATCAGTTCCCCACTAATACACTTCCTCCTTTTTTCATTGCAAACCTCTGTGGAACTCCTGCCAGAAGTTAGCTCTTTGTTGTGACTAGCCTAACATAAAATCATAGACACGTCGGGCTGAAAGGAAAACCGAGGAGTCATCAAGTCCAGGCACTAGCGCTGAGGCAAGATGAAGTAAATGTAGACCATCCCTGGCAAGTAGTTGTCCAACTTGTTCTTAAAAGCTTCCATTACCTCCCTTGGAAGTCTATTCCAGAGCTGAGCTACCCTTCAATCCACTAAGCCTGTAAGAAAATTAGATTGTTTGCATGATTTGTTCTTGACAAATTCAAGCTGACTATTCCTTACTACCCTGTTGTTCCCAAGGTGCTTACAAATTGATAGTTCAATAATTTGTTCCAGTATCTATCCAGGTATTAAAGCTAGGCTGACTGGTCTATAATTGCCCTCTTTGTTCCCCTTTTTAAAGATAGGTACTATCTCCGGTCCTCTGGGAACTCACCTATCCTCTGTGAGTTCTCGAAGATAATTACTAAGGCGATTGCTTCAGCTAGTTCTTTAAGTACCCTAGTATGAATTTTAGAAGACCCTGCTGATTTGAATACACCTGACTTTTCTAACTATTCTTCAGCATTATGTTAATCATTTTAAAGATCCCAACTAGGCTTTTAATTGCACAATACACCAAGACAAAAGGTGAACAGTAGACTTCACAGCTTTACAGTTACTGTTTTCGGTTAGCTGTGTTCTGTGAAGATGGGTTAACTGAGCAGTAATGCATCATGGACACTGTCTTTGCAATGGAAATAGCTAAAAGGTTAGAAGCAGATCTTCAGCTGATGTAAATCACGGTAGTTCAATTAGCTTCAATGGAGCCATGCTGAACTACATCATCTCAGGATCTGGCCTCTAATTTTTATACCATGAAAGTTTATCGAAGTTTTCTGCTCCCTATTTCCCTCATAACTACATACATTCTTGGGATGAAACTTCTCCTCCAGCCTGCTGTTCGACTGGATTTTAAATTCTGCATTCTTCTGTATGCTTGCTTAAATTTTGCTTATGAAAGTTTTGCTGTACAGTGTGTTTAATAATAAACAGCAATTGAATTACTCAAAAGTCATATAACCATTTAATGATCTGTTATTCTTTCGCATTATTCTTTACTCAGTTCCATTTCCTAACTTCTTTATGGCACATTAATACAAAATGTTGCACTGATGATCATTTAGAAAAGCTCACTGCATATATTGTCCCACATCTGTGCAGCAGTGGTGGAGGGGGGATGATGATTCATCTTTCAGTGATCTCTGGAGAGTGTTGTGTCATCGACACTGATTCTCAGATTCATGGGACTACTCCCAGCCACCAGTTGCTAAGCAAAACTCCTCAGTGACATCAGTGCATAGATCAGTTTAAAAACCAATGACATAATATAGAAATTAGGGGTGGATGCGGAAAAGTCTCCTTTAAAACCATCTTTTCAATCCCTCTGCAAATGCAGGACTGTTCCTTACAGTAATTTTTGTTTGTTTTTGTTTGTGTGTCTTGGTAGTTTTAAAAACAATTCAATCAGTAGAGCTTCATTTGCTTCCTTTGGGAGATTATTTCACAGCCTAATAGACAAACTTTTACTAAATGTTTCCAGATATCCATCCTAAGTTTTTTTTTTCTGTGCTCAGTTTCATCCCATCATTTCTAGTTACTTATCCATACTTAAGCCATCATATGTAATGTCTCTTCTTCCACATTAACAGTAAAGGTAGAAGAAAACTTTCTCTCTTGGAGGGATCCAACAGGATTTAAACCTAAAATTGATGGTATCCTGAATGAAAATCAAGCTCTTCCCATATTATTGTCTTAACAACTGACCACAACTGAGGAAACTTCTCTATCATCTTTCCTTCTGGAAATGAGATGAGAAATTTTGATGGCTGGAGCTATGTAAAAGGTATGATACTAACACACTGAAAATCAGATAATCTAATCTAATCTAATCTAATCTAATCTAATCTAATCTAAAAAGTGTGTACTGTGTAGCACCATTGGGCTATGGGGTGTATAAACACGGAACAAAAGACAGTTCCTTTTCCAAATTGCTTATATAAATCTAATCTAACTAAACCTTGGTTCAAAGAGATGTTCAAGAACCAACTGAAGTTTTAGAATTTGGTTTTGTCTGTGAATTGTCTGTATTTCTGAACTTTTGTTCTGTTCTCTACGTGACCACAAAACTTTATAAAACAGCTGTTCATCCTGTATTTTGCATCTGAGGTCTGTTGGGGTATTTTCTAATATGATCACAAGTCTTTATTTCTAATTCTGGCAAATCTCCATGGAAGTCTACACACCTGTTGATCCAAAACTTTCTTGGGAATGCATAAGTTTTTTTGATTATGTGAAAAACAGAGGTGTCAGAACCTTTTTGAACTTCAGGATCCAGAAATACATATGAACAATTTCTGACATAAAAGATATGCCAATCCATTTCAACCCATCTAGTGGTTAAATATTCCTTAGTTGTGCCATGAGTGAGTCTGGTGAGGCATAAAACTGGGCAGAAATCTCACTGACTAGAAGTATATGTTATGTTTGGATGAAAGTAAGTGAGCAAACAGGTTGAGAGGGCTCATAGGTAGTTTGGCTTTCTCCTCTTACCTCATTTTGGCTCCTTCTCCAGTTCCCTGTGGTGTTGTAGAGTATATACTAATTCTTATTGGGTCTCTGCTAATAACATTTCCAGATGACAGAAAAGTGGAATGTATTGCCAATATGAAGAGGGACCAGAATTTCATAAAAGAAGATTTGGAAGGCCTTGAAAACTGGAGTAATAGAAAAGGGATGAAATGTAATAGTGCAAAGTGCAAAATCATGCATTTATGGACTGACGAGAAGGATTTTTGTTTTATGGATCAGTTTGAAATGACAGAGGGAGGGAGGAGACTTGGGTGTATTAGTCAAGGACAGAATGACCATGAGACACCACTGTGATGTGGCCGTGGAAAAGGTTAACAACAGTCCGAGGTACATTAGATGCCATATTTCCAGTAGAACCAGGGACGTATTATTGCTCTTCTGCTCATGAGTCCTCATCTGGAGTCCTGTGTGAAGTCTGGTCTCCATGATGAGTTCAAACTGCAGCAGTTGGAGAGAAGGGCTATGAGAATGATTGGTGGAATGGAGAACCTATTTTATGAGAGGAGATGTAAGGCATTCGGTTTGCTTAGCCTAACAAAATGAAGGCTCAGGAGAGAAATTATTGCTTTCTATAAATACACCAGAGGTAGAAACGCAGGGAAGGAGAGAAGTTATTTCATTTGAAGGCCCATGCTTTCCTAGAGAAATAGTAGTGACAAAAACCCTAACTTGTTTTAAGACTGAGCTTGATAAGTTTATGGTTAGGATGGTATGAGGAGATTTCCTCCAATAGTGTATGACTTTTCTGTACTTGAAAATATCGCCAATGACCAGAAATGGGATGTTGAATAGGGAGAGCCCTGAGTTACTACAGAGAATTATTTCTTAGTTGTCTGGCTGGTGGGTCCTGCCCACGTGCTCAGGGTCTAAGTTATTGACATATGTGGGGTCAGGAAGGAATTTTCCCCCAGATCAAATTGGCAGAGATCCTGGGCATTTTTTGCTCTTCTCTGCAGCATGGGGCACTGGTCACTTGCTGCTTTGAACTAGAGTTAACGATGGAGTCTCTGTAATGTGAAGTCTTTAAATCAAGATCTGAGAACTTCAGTAATTCAGCCACAGGTTATAGGTTTCCTACAGGAATGGGTGGCTGAGATTCTGTGACCAGTGATCAGGGCCAGCACAAGGATTTTTGGTGCTCTAGGCAAACTATGATTTTGGTGCCCTCTTCCCCATGTTATAAGGGAGAACATATTAATAGATTTTTTTAATAGAGAAAAAAATCACTTCCATCTAATTTGGTGCCCCTTAGAGCCTGGCGCCTTAGGTGACTGCCTAGTTCACCTCTTTGGTTGGGCAAGCCCTGCCAGATATGCAGGAGGTCAGACTAGATGATTATGATGAACCCTTCTGGTTTAAAGTCTGAACCTATTCGAGCAGTGCCAGATCCAAGAATGAAGTCTTCAAATTGCCTTTCTTCAAGTTAGCAAGAGTACTCTTTGCTCAAGTGCCCTGTCTTTGCACTAGAGTCAGCAAAAATCATCTCTCTTGGAAAGACAATGTTCCTACAAGAGAATTTTTATGTATTTAAGTCCCATTGTGAAGTTTTATTTTTTTTAGATGTCCACAATGACAGCCTTCGGCAAGTAATTATATGAAACACCACATGTGAGTGGAGTGTGAAATATCTCCAGTACCAACCTAGGCTCTAGATATTTTTATTAAATATTAATGCCACACATTTCTGAAAGGGTTTGCCACGCAGATGTTAAGCTGGTCTTTGTGGTAATTTAATTGAGCAGGAACATTTCCTGTCATTTTTATCAATGTCTGGCTCTACATGACATTTTAAATGAAAAATATAAAACAGAAAAAAAAGAGAGAGAGAGAGAAATAATTAATAATCAGTTTCCATTCATGATTATCTGCTAATATTTCCCCACAGAGGATTTAAAGTTTCTCCTGAGTATTTTTCTTGGAGGCAAATGTGGATCTGAGCTAACCTAGACTCCCTGCAAATTGTTCCAGAGGGCCTCTCTGGAATCTAGCCCACCTCTGCTAATGCAATTCTTTCTTTCCTATTTGTAGAAAAAAAAATACAGCAAACCCTAAATAATCTTTATTTTAGAGACTGAAACTCTGAGGGATTCTGAAAATATTTTTGTATGGACACCCTTTCCCCTCACCAAAAAAAGAAAAAAAATCTCAGAAGGGCTTTCCTGTAGAATCAACATGCATTGAATAAACTTGTTGCTGCCTCGGTCACTGCAGAATGAAATATCTTAATGTGATTTAGTGCTATAAAACACGGAGTTACGTACAAATCGCAGGGCAAGGGGAAACAAAAAGCCACTGAAACGATTGTAGGTCAGGTGCAACATAATGGGCCTATTCATGAAAATATCATTGAGGGCCCCTTCCTCACAAATATGACATTATTTACATGGAAAAAGTGTGGTCACACGTTGATCATGTAAATGTGTGTTGCTTTTAAATTTATGAAACTGCTCTTTCCCACACTTAAGTGGACTTGTCTCAGTTACATTACCCAGGGAGCACATCTCCCAGCAGGAGTAGTCGGTGCCATAAAGGGGATATTTCTAGTGTCAATTTAAAAAAGTAGTAATTTATCAATATGAAGTAAAACTGAAATGAAATGGGGGAAAAAATCACTAGATTCGTTGGTTTTATCTGTCTGCCTATAAAAATGCTGGTTGCCCCCTCCACCTATGGGCTATATCTACACTTGTAATTTTAAGTCGACTTTAACTAAGTCGATTTAGTGTGTCTACACTTAAAATTAAAGTCAACTTAAAGGGGAACTTAGAAAGTCGACCTAGAGCATCCACACTGGATGCCTAGGTTGACTTCTAGGGGCTTAGGGGGACCTAGGGCAGGTCCACGGTGGCAGAGGGGGCACCCCTTGACCAATGCTAGGGGGCTCAGCCTTTGCCTCATTGTACCTAGGTACAATGGGGCAAAGGGGGACAGGGACCCTGGCAGGGCATAGGGGCAGGGTGGGCAGGGCTCTGCCCTGCCCTGTGGGGGGGCATGCTAGGCTCCCCCTGTGCCCCCCCTGGCAGGGAGGGCATTGGTGTAGCCCTGGGGTAGCCCTAAGTCGACTTAGGGCTACCCCATGTCTACACTGGCTTAAGTCGACTCTAGGGAGTCGACTTAAGCCTTAGGTCTAATAGGAAGGTAGTGTTATAAAGTCAACTTAATTTTAATTAAGTCAACTTTATTTTCCTTAAGTTGACTTAAGGAAAGTGTAGTGTAGATGCAGAGTAAATTAAGTTGACTTAAGTAAGCTTAAGTCGACTTAATTTACCAGTGTAGACGCAGCCATGGAGTCTTCTGCAGGCACCTTCTGAAACACAGTGCGTCCTCTTAAGGATTCCTGCATATGTCCCAGTGCTGTTTGCTGCCCTCCCCACAATTCTGCTGTGCTCTTGGATGAGGAATGCATGATTAAATTCCAATAAGCTGTGTGTACGTCTCTGTATTTCACTCAGTAATTTATTTATCAGATTCTGTCACATGGTCGCTGCACATTTGGATGATCTCCAGTGCATTTTTTTCATTAGATGAAAATCCAAACCCCAGAAACACAAAGAAGAGGGCCAGATCGACTAAAGTCAATGGAAGCTAGATAGGCATGTCACAGTAAATACTCCCTCACTTAGGTCTTGATCCAACAAAGCACTTAGGCTCACGTTTAAGATCAGCTGAAGTCACTAAAGCACATGCTTTCTAAGTGCTTTGTTGCATTGGAGCCACTGAGCTTGATTCAGCTCTCACTGAAGCTGCTAGAAAGACTCCCATGGATTGCAGTGGGAGGCTGGTATGCCCATGGAGAGGAGCAAGGGAAACTGTTGTGAGGCTTGGAGGAAATTGAACAGTCAGAGTCAGATAATAGATAATTTAGAGGGGAAAATTTCTCTGGTTTTCCTCATACAAATCATCAATCTGATTAAGCTGAAGGGGAAAGTCATGTGTTACAAATAAACATTTCTTCCCCTTTCCCCAGTTTTTTACATTGGTTTCCATTGATCCTTTGTGTGTGTGCGGGTGTGCACACGCTTGACTTCTTTTTCTCTGTTAAATATTAATACACTTTTAGAAATAGGGAAAAACGGGGGAAATTCAATTTGCCAGATTTCTTCTGTGCCACTATTTACTGCCGTTGTGGGAATGCAGCAAATGGGTCCTGCCAATATATTATTAAATAAGGTCTGCACCAAATCCAGATGTTGTACAGAAGACCCGGTATGCTGGAAGCACAGGCACAAAAATACGGTTCTTTCTATATTTCCTGTGGAATAAATTCATGGCCACACTTTACTGGGGTGTGTGTATTCAGAAAAAAATGGTCTGGTTTCCTCTCAGAATGCTACACCCAAGGCTCAGCTTATTTCAGATGATCAAACTGTGAAAGTTGCAAGTTTCCAATGAATCTTTTTACTTGATTAGTTCAAGATCAATATGTCTGGTTGCCAGGAAGCAACTGGGAGGGCTATTTATCAATGTCAGTGGCAGGCCTGAGGCTCAGTCACACTATTTTGGGGGTTGGGGGGTGGAGCGATAGTTATTTGTGAAGTTGTTATTGTCCACTTACTTACTTTTCACTTGTTTGATGAGGCAACAAAATGCTGAATGGCATGATTGACAAACTTGGAAATAATAATATGCTGTGGAAATGCCCAGCACTCTGTTAAGCAGCAATTGACAGAGTTATTCTAAACTCTGCAAGACAACTCTGATCCTGGCATTTGGCCAGCGTCTCACATCCTTATTTAATGCCAGTTGGCTGTACTGATGGCTGCAGCTATGGAAAGCGCTCTAAAACAAATGGGCTGCTACACAACAGGAATGTTCTGTATGAAGCAGTAATCTGCATACAGCTAAGTTTGTGGAGAATCACAGAACCTCTGCATAGTTCACATGATGTAGAACCGTACAATAATGAGAATCCGTGCAGAAGTGTGTAGGGCTCCTGTTAGCTAAAAATATTCACAGACTGTTTCAGAACTTGAAGGTTCAGCTAGCAGTTGGATCACTGATTCTGGGATTAATCAACATTTTACCAGATGACATTCTCCCTGGAATCTTGGTTTTATATTTGCTGAGTCAGCAACTCTGGTTCTGTGATGTTGTGTTTGAGAATTGGCTCTGTTTAAAACAATAATAACAACCAAATGTTAAGAAACAATTTTCTCTAGTTTTAGTGCACAGGCGCAATAAGGGCTAATAATTCTGAAAACTGAAATCCTCTCCTCCTGTGCAGAACAGCGACCGCCTGGGAAGCTGCCGTTAGAGTCTGATATTTCTAATGAAAAATATTTCCCTCTCAAAACGGACATTTCCCCAGGAATTGTCCATTTTCTCATTTTTGGAGTTTGGATAAAAAAATTTCACTTTGGAGGGTTTGGGATAATAATCTGTTTTTACGGTCTTTTTTTTTTTTTTTTTTTTTTGACAAAAATGAAAACTTTTTTGTTTTTATCATTTTTTTGTGGGTGCAAAACAAATTCCCGATTAGTTCTAGTAGCAGGGTAAACTTCCCGCACCCAACTTCACCTGACCATCTACTAACTGGGAATGCAGTTTGCACTCCTTGCCCATTCAATTCTTCTGCTTTCTTCTCTGGCTTCCAGGAAAGGTCCCAATTAATGCCAGTTGAGATAGTATTTTTGTGATGTGGATATCTGGGAAACATATGGTGCATTTCACTGTCAGGGGTTTATATTCCCCTCACTATAGGCACACAGCTCCCATTATCTTTAATGAGAGTTACATACACTGGGGGAGCATATAGTTCATGACAGTAAAAATCTGGAGCTTCACAGTTTTTTTGTTACAAGCTGTGACAGATTAGTATGTCTATATAGGTTTATAGCAATCTGCAAATTCTGTTCCGTTTTGTGCATGCTATTTGAATGATATAGTGTATTGTATTGTAGCCTCTGTCCTGAGCTGCGATTTTTCAGGGGCTAGGAAAATCCTTATACCTAGCAGAGGGGCGTAACACTGAAAAAACCATCAAGGGAGTGCATCCCCCACACCCGGTGGACAGACAGCAAGCAGCTCTGCTGGAGCTGGCAGACTAAAAATAGCCGTGTGGATATGGTGATATGGGTGGTGTCATAGGCAAGCCATCCAAGCTCTAGCCCAAGGGGTCAGGTGGGTTTGGACACAGCTAGCTGGTCCATGCCATTGCCCGGTGCTACAACATCTAATCATCAGGAGAGTGAAGTTCTGGAAGAGCCTTCCAAGGGGAGTAGTGGAGGCAAAACTCCTAGCTGTCTTCAGAACTTGATAACTTTATGGAGGGGATGGTATGAAGGGGTAATTGACTGATCTTTGAGTATTGGTGATAGATATGCCAATGGCCTGTGAAGGGGCGTTTGATGGGGTGGGTTCTGAGTTATTGCAGAGAATTCTTCCTTAGGTGTCTAGCTGGTGAGTCTTGCCCACATGCTCAAGGTTTAACTGGTCACCATATTTGGGGTCAAGGAGGAATTTCCCCCAGGGCAGATTTACAAAGGCTTTGGGTTTCTTTTGACTTCCTCTGTAGCATGGGGCACAGCTCACTTGCTGGTGGACTATTTGTATCTTAAAGTCTTTAAATCATGATCTGAGGACTTTAATAACTCAGTCATAGGTTAGAAGTTTATTACAGGAGTGGGTGGGTGAGGTTCTGTTGCCTGCATTGTGCAGGTGGTCAGATTAGATGATCACACTGGTCCCTTCTGACCCTTGAGGCAATGAGTCTATTAGTATCCACTCTGCTGTTTTTAGCACACTGATTCAAGTTGGGAGGTACAATCCCAATTGTAGAGTAGACATACCCCCAAGAGTCCTTGACCTTTTATATATTCTAAGGCTGGAAGGGATCATCTAGTCAGACCTCCTGTGAACACAGGTCATACGACCCTCCTGAATTAATTCCTATTTGAACTAGAAGGTGTTATCAAGATTGGATATTTTTCTAGAAATTTAAATGTGTATCCCATCATGTCCATTCTGGCCACTAACCCAAAGATTCCATGACAGCTCTGGTAAATTGTTCCAATTGTTAATTGCCTTCACTGTAAAAATGCATGCCTAATCTCCAGCCTGAATTTGTCTAGCTTCAGCCTTGGTGGTCTTCCATTCAAATGGGTTTTCCCTCAAGCTGTAGGTTGGCTGCCATCCAAGAGAGCTGCTTTTCCCAGTGTAGATCTGGGGAGAGGATTTAGTTAAGCAACTGATCACCTGATGGTGTTTTTGAAGCTGCAGTGGGGAGGCTGGTGGTGGTGAGGGATTGTCACCTGCCAGAGGAGACAGAACTCTATTTAAGGGCCGTCTGTGCTGTAGGCTCTCTCACTGGTCATCCAACAGCTGACAAAAGAAAACTGAGCTGGTGGAGCAGGATGCAGGAGGGCCTGGGACCCTGAAAGGACATGAACCAAAACGCGCTCAGAGTTGAGGGGATACAGAAGGGATGCAAGCATGTGTATGTTACTTTTGCTTAGGTCTGTGACTCCTGTCTTTTGTCTATGTGTGAGTTTGACACATTCTAAAGGGGTAGCCATGTTAGTCTTCAAAGCATCTGACGAAGTGTGATTTTTTTACCCACAAAACCAAATGCAATAAATAATTTTGTAAGTCTTTAAAAGTGCCACAGGACTCCTTGTGTGATTTCAAAGTTCCTTTGCAAAGTCTTTGTTCCCGTTTTTAACTGTTACAAGGGGCTAACCAGTAAACCAAGATACCCATGAGGGCGGTGCTCTGGGGAGGGTGTGCTTAAGCTACTGGGAAGAGTTGGGAAGTCGGTACTGAACTTGAGACCTAAGGCCACAAGGCACCACATCCCAGGGGTCTCTGTCCTGAGAATGTGCCAGAAATACTAGAGATGATGCTACTCAGAATTAGTAGGCTTGGAAGCATGTGGAATCCAAAATTGGGTCCCATAAACAGTCTGGTGTCTGACTACAAGGGGGGCAGGGGGCAGTCAAAACTGTAGTACAAGTCTTTGCCAAAAGAGAACGCATTTGATACTTTACAATATGATAGAGACAGCGATGCATGTGTAATGATGTATTCTAGTGTCACCTAGAGCTCCAGCTGAGATTGGGGTTCTGTCATGCATATTAAGAGGTGGTTCTTCTCTTGGACAGCTTACAGGCTAAGAGGACAAGCCAGAAAAAGGAAGTTTATCCTCATCTTAGAGACAGGGAACCGAGGCACAGAGATTTGTCTGATTTGTCTAAGATTGCACAGGAAGACTGGCATCGACAAGAACTCAAGCCAGAGTACTTGCGTTCCAGTCCAGTGCCATTAGCAATAAGACCATTCTCCTTCTATAACTTGTCATGAATTAAATGGACCAGATTATTTTAAACTGATTTTATTTGATCCACATTTGGGACTCAACCATGCCCTTGCCCCAAGCTTCCATTGCTTCTGGTTGGTTCAAAACAGCTCAAAGCAGAGGCAAGGAATGTTAGCAGTCATCTTGGAGGAGATGGGAGAGTGCAAACAATGAAGTCAAAGGTGCAATGTGAATGTTCTTTATTGCATGGGTGACCAGGTCTAAATCAATGGCAGTAATTTTAAGGGAAAGTGCTGGCTGCATCTTGCTTCAGCTCTGTATCACTTATGAATGGCCAGATAGTTGCTGTTGGCCGTGGACTACCATGCAAGATATGTAGCATATTGCCAGTTCTTAGCATTGAAAAGTCTGTAAGTCAAGTCTCAAAAATAATGAGATTGGAGTAAAATCCAGATGTTAAACCTAATAATGTTTGGTTTCTTTTTATGTGTCTTTTCAAGTTTGAGTCAGTAGGATTCACATTTTCAAGATTCTCTCCACAACCAGACTAGAAACTTACTGAAAAAAGAAGACTGAGATTCTTAAGTAATCACCTGCCTTCCAGGAGCTGGGGCTTTAAGTAAAATGACAAATATTGCAAGATTCACAATAGAATCTTGAGAGTTCGCTGCAGTAAGGCCGGGCTGCACCCAAAGTTGTTAGGAAGAATTCTGTCCTGGACTATGCATAGAAATGAATTTCTGCATGTAGATCTTTTCCTTCTCATGCGATGGAGCAACGGGTCAGCTGCCTCTGCAGCCTCCTGACTCTGGATCCCATGAAGGCCTATTCACGTGTTCTCCTTCAGCTATACTGGCACTGGTAGTCATCATGTAAGTGCAGGCTTGTCTGGAACTTGAAATGCTGTGAACCTCATATACAGGATAAGCAGAAATGTGTAACCTACTGGTGAGTGCATGTTACAGGCATCCCTTTGTGCCTGATCCATAGAGGAGAGGAGTCTAGCATGTCCCTAGCAAGGGAGCTTTGGCTTATATGTTTAGATCTAAAGGTCCCCAGTGCAATTCCTGTTGTAAGGAGGAAAAGGGGAAGTCTTATATCAATTTCCCAGCAACCAGTGGGATATTTATCCAGCACTGCAAACAAATATTCTTGCTGTGCATTGAATGGACTGGATATCCTTATCCTGAGCCAAATGCTGCATGACTTACTCAGTGAAAGCTTCCATTGACTTCACTGGGAACTTAGGATGCTCAGGACTCATGAAGATTTTGCTATTTAGGTTATGATTCAGCAAACTGTTTAAATGTGTGTGACTTCAAAAGGCCTACAGCATATGTTTTGCACATTTGACTCAATTGTGTGCATTCTACCCACTAACCCATCTCTTCCAGAACGTTGTTAACACCAATCTCAGTGAGTTTTGGGGTCCATAGTGACTTCAGTGGGAATGCTCACATACCTAAAGTTACACGTGCTTAAGTTCCATCCTGAATCAGGGTGTTAATAGGTCACTAATTATAGATTTAGGTGCCTACCTTTAGGCCCTCATAACCAAAAATTTTGTCCTATATTTTCCCAAGGTCGGGTAGGAAATCTGTGTTACAAATGGGGATAAACCTCATACCTCCTAGGCCTGTACCTTAAGCACAAAGCTATCTTTCTGCCACCAGAACATTTATTTATTTCAGATTAATTCATTTGCATTTTGCCATTTTAATGACATGACACAGTTATAAATCACAAAGTAGCTTAGCTTCCGACACACCATAGTGTATGGATTTTTTTTTTTAAAAAATCCATTATAATTAATGCCTGAATGAAATAGGTCACTATTTTAGTTCTTTAATTTCCTTACTCACAGGTGGATCAAATAAAGAATTTCCCCAGAAGAATATTAGAGATGAGAATGCAGGACTTGGTCCTGTGAAAATAGAAAACGGCTGATCAAAGAAGAATCACACAGGGATGGAATGGTAGTCCAAACCTTAGTACATGCGCACTGTTTTCAGATGGGGCTGCATTCAGAACCACTCCGTTGTGCTTGCAGTACCACCGCTGGTGACATTGAAAGTACACTGCCATTTATACTCAAGGAGCTATGATGAGAGCTACCATGAATATGTGTACAGAAGCAGAGGAATCACACTCCTAGCTTGTCGTGTAGACATAGACTAAGTGAACACTGGCACGCACAGCTTGTTTTCTCTGAAGAAGATCTCTTAAGGTCTGGTTATCTTGTCTGCTGGTGACTATGGGTGCATCTACACTTGTAAATTAAGTCAATTTAAGCTTGCTTAAGTCGACTTAATTTACTCTGCGTCTACACTACACTTTCCTTAAGTTGACTTAAGCAGCTTGCTTAAGTGGACTTAAGGAAAATTAAGTCGACTTTTTTAAACCTAGTTTAAAGTTGACTTTAGGCTTAAGTCAGCTTTCTAAAGTCAACTTAAGTCAGTGTAGATGTGGAGTAGTCCTAAGTCGACTCTAAGTCGACTTAGGGCTCTCCAGGACTCCCCCACTGCCCTCCCTGCCAGGGGGGCGGCACAAGGAGAGCCTGGCATGCCCCCCCAAAGGGCAGGGCAGAGCCCTGCCCACCCTGCCCCTCTGCCCTGCCAGGGTACCTGTCCCCCTTTGCCACATTGTACCCAGGGACAAAGGCTGACCCCCTGGCAGTTGGCAAGGGGTGTCCCCCCTGCCACCGTGGACCTGTCCAAGGTCCCCTTAGCCCCTACAAGTCGACCTAGGCATCCAGCGTGGATGCTCTAGGTCAACTTTGTAGGGTGCCCTCTAAGTTGACTTTAAATTTAGGTGTGGACATGCTAAGTCGACCTAAATTTACAAGTGTAGCTTATGCGTGCAGTTTGATAGGTATGCTCTAGTAAGCATATAATTTCCCTTCCAAACTGCAATGAAGATTTATCTTGAGTTTTTGAATCCCTTTTGGTCAAAGGAGCTGATTTTCATTGATGAATGGAAATGTAAAATCTTTTGTTACATTATTTACGTATTGGGCTACTGACGTTTACACAGGGCACTAACACCAGCAATTAGAAGATGAGCCACGTGTTCTCATTCCTAATGGTAATGAGAGATTGTCCAAATGTATGCAAAGATGGTGGTCTCCTCCACAGCAGCAAGACGGAGTCTGAGAAATAGTGTGAGGGAAGAAGGGGGTAGAAAGAGTGAGGAAGAGAAATACATACTCAGAGAGGATATGGAATGTATACTGATTATCTATTCCAACAATATGATGTGTAGTACATCTTGGGCTTGATTCGCCTCTCACTTGTCTGTGTGTAAATAGGAGACAGTTCTTTTGAAGACAGTGGAATGATATTGATATATTTGGCTTCTTAGCAACATTTTCTTTGACGACTGCAAAGATGGTCACTCATCTTCTGAAAAATCTTGACCTAGGCTGTAACAACTCAGTCTTATTTCTCAAAATGTATGTATGATTCTTCTTACACACTAGTGTGAATCAGTAATGACTTTATGAAGGTCATTCCTTTATGAAGGAATCACACCTGTCAAAAAGCCATAGAAATAAGAAGATAATTGAGCTGTTTGCTTATTTATTTTTTCTGCTGCATACTGCCACACTGCAAAAAGAATCTCCATATATAGTTTGTTACCCACCAGGCAATTGCACCAAAAGAAGAAAAGAAAAATCCACATTTTCCTCCACCCTGAACTAGTACCTGTAAATACCCTCAACTAAATACCACAGATGGTCAGAAACTTGAGTACCAATGAAATACTTAAATCTCTCTTATTTGAGAATGTGCATTTAATTTGACTGTACAGTCATGTCATTAACATTAGTGAGAGAAATGTCTTTTCTGAGGCAGATATGTCTGATGCAAGGGCCAGGTTTTCAGAGTGTGTTCTTCTCTCAAGTCTGATTTTTTTTAAAGCACTGTTTGGCTCCCAATTAGTCACCTCATCCAAGGCAAGATTTTTCAAAGTGCTCAGACCCATTCTCACTCATTGTTCACTTTCTGCCAGAGTTTCGAAGACACAGCATTCAGTTCACCAGGCTCTTCTGAAAATCTGGCAGTGAAAGGAGAAAATTACCCTTAAAACTGAAACCAAGGAAAAGAAAGGGGTAATCTGCATGACAATCTGATTGATGTTTAGATAAGCAAAAACAGCAAGAGAGATTATAGCTGGTTTGTAATATTTTGTTGAAAAATAGGGTTTGCATTGGAATCAAAACAGTTTGATTTTGACTCCATTTTTAATTTTTTGATTAAAGCTTTTGATACAGTTTCCCACAGCATTCTTGTTGGCAAGGTAAGGTAGTATGGGTTGGATAAATGGATCATAAGGTGGATAGAAAACTGGCTAGATCTTCAGGCTCAGCAGGTAGGAATCAATGGCTCAATGTCTACTTGGCAACCAATAACGAGTGGAGTACCACTCCAGAGGTCAGTCTTGGGGCCAGTTTTGTTCATGATCTTCATTAATGAGCTGGAGGATGGGATAGATTGCATGCTCAGTAAATTCGTGGATGACACCAAGCTGGGGGGAATGATAGACATGCTGAAGGGCAGGGACAGGATTCAGGAGACCGAGACAAATTGGAGCATTGGGCCAAAAGAAATCTGATGCGGGTCAAAAAGGCAAGTGCAAAGTCCTGCACTTAGGACAGAAAAATCCCATGTATTGCTACAGGCTGGGGACAGATCGGCTAGATAGCAGCACTGTAGAAAAGGACCTGGGGGTTATGGTGGACGGGAAGCTGGATATGAGTCAACAGTGTGCTCTTGTTGCCAAAAAGGCCAGTGGCATATTGGGCTGCATCAGTAGGAGTGCTGCCAGCAGATCGAGGGATGTGATTATTTCCCTCTATTCGGCACTGGTGAGGCCACATCTGGAATACTGTGTCCAGTTTTGGGCTCCCCATTACAGGAAGGATGTTGACAAATTAGAAAGAGTCCAGCAGAGGGCAATGAAAATGGTTAGTGGACTGGGCACATGACTTATGAGGAGAGACTGAAGGAACTAGGCTTATTTAGTCTGCAGAAGAGAAGACTGAGGGGGAATTTAATAGCAATTTCCAAGTACTTGAAGGGGTGCTCCAAAGAGGAGGGAGCTAGGCTGTTCTCAGTAGTAAGAGAGGACAGAACAAGGAGCAATGGTTTCAAGTTGCAGCTGGAAAGGTCGAGGTTGGATATTAGGAAAAACTTTCTCACTAGAAAGATGGTGACGCATTGGAATGGGTTACCTGGGGATGTGGTGGAATCTCCGTCTTTGGAAACATTTAAGGCCCAGTTAGACAAAACCCTGGCTGGGATGATTCAGTGGGAGTGGTCCTGCTTTTAGCAGGTGGTTGGACTAGATGACCGCATGAGGTCCCTTCCAACCCTAAGATTCTATGGGTGCTTGCTTAAGTCGACTTAATTTACCCTGCGTCTACATTACAGTTTCCTTAAGTCGACTTAAGCAACTTGCTTAAGTCGACTTAAGGAAAATAAAGTCAACTTAATGAAAATTAAGTCGACTTTATTAAACCTAGATTTAATTCGACTTAAGGCTTAAGTTGACTCCCTAGAGTTGACTTAAGCCAGTGTAGATGTGGGGTAGCCCTAAGTCGACTTAGGGTTACCCCAGGACTGCACCACTGCCCTTCCTGCTGGGGTGGGGGGTGGGCACAGAGAGAGCCTGGCATGCCCCCCCACAGGGCACGGCAGAGCCCTGCCCATCCTGCCCCTATGCCCTGTCAGGGTCCCTGTCCCTCTTTGCCCCATTGTACCTATGTACAATGGGGCAAAGGCTGAGCCCCCAGGCACTGGGTAAGGGGTGCCCCCCTGGCCCTATGGACCTGCCCTAGGTCCCCCTAGCCCCTAGAAGTCGACCTAGGCATCCAGTGTGGACACTCTAGGTCGACTTTGTAAGTTCCCTCCAAAGTCGACTTAAAATTTATGTGTAGACTCACTAAGTCGACTTAACTAAGTTGACTTAAAGTCGACTTAGTTAAGTTGACTTAGCTAAAGTTGACTTAAATTTCCAAGTGTAGACATAGCCTATGATTTTTACTTGGTTGCATTTCAAATTTTATTGTTGAAAAAATGGAAGTTTCCACAAAAAAGAGAATGAAAAGAACCCAAATCAAATGGTTACATTAAAAAATGTTCACATAGTATTTGATTTTTCAATAAGTTCTACTAGGAATCTTTTTGAAACATATCACAGCCTCAGTGGTCTTAAAAACAGTATGATAGACTTAGCACTCACACAGTATTGTCAACCCCAAACCTTAAAAACCCCTGAGTCAACCTCTCTCTCCCCCCCGCCAAATAATGAGCCAAGTGTCATTGCTTTAGTATAACCATTATTCTAGGCTGAATTTCTTGCCCCTGTGGTCATTAAAGGATGGTGTAAGTTACAACTAAGCTGATTTCTCAGGACCAGAACCTCAGGTAGTGTAAATAAGAAATGCTCCAATTTACACCAGCTCTGGATCTGGTCCTCAGTGGGTTTTTTTGCAAGCATCCAGGTAGTGAGCAATATTTTGCCAGTTGAAAAATTTCAGGAAATTGTTCATTTTGCAGTTTTAAGTACTCAAACACAAGCAGAAAAACGGAAGACTTTCTGATGACTGGTTTGCCCAGAACTGATCACAAGCATTAGCTAGACACATCCTGGCAGCTTTTCAAAGTGATAGATATATGAACAGTTAACACTGGATTTAAAAAAAAATGCTTTTTTGCATAGCAAATGTTGATTCCATTGCTGATGGAATGATTTTGATGAAAGGTGGCTTTGTGGGCAGTTTGTGGCTGGCACAACTACAAAGCTGATCTCAGGAGCTTTGGAGGTTTATTTAGATTCCTTAAATGTTTTGGCTTGATGGTATCTTGGGTATTTTGAAGCTTCTGAAACCCTTTAAATTCCTAACTGCACTCAGCAAATATAGAAACACAAATGAAATGGTAATCTCTTGCCATTTTTTGCTTTGTTCTTCAGATTTACGAGTATCCCTGAATGAGTGAATTAGATCAGATCACAGCAAAAAATAAATAATGGGAGACCACAACTTCCTCTTCTGTGTAAGAAAAGGACTAAGTGGGGAAATAAACCCTAAAAAGGGCTAAGTGGTTCACTTATTGGAATTTGCTTGTTGGGAGAGATTACTGCAGCTGTAGAATTTGGAGGCCATGTGGAGATTGCAAATCTCAGTCCTGTGAACATCAGAGAAGAGCATGAAGGTGAGTTTTTGAGGAACCTCCCTGGAGCTCTTGGCCCTCCTCAGCCTCATAGCTCAATGCTGCCATCGGCTGTTTCCTCTGCCACTGCTCAGTAGAGCAAGGCACCACTGTATTACTTCCTGTGTGGATTTCCACACAGAAATTCTGCCGGCCATCTCTCCTGCTCTACCCTGCTCACTGCAGCCTCAGAAATCTGCTCAGCCCTAAATGGAGTGTCCATGAAAGGGAATCTCTCTTCACTCTCATAGAGACCATGCTAACGACTGTGGTACCTCGAGCCCCTTCCCTCTTTGCCATACCCACTTTTTCTTGAAGCCCAAGAGTCAAATGGATGTTTTGCATCAATGGGAGAACTGACTGAATTACAAGGGTAAGCATCCTGCATATTCACTTTCCCCCATGGCTTTTCCATTGATTTGCTTCCCCCCGGCCTCTGAGCATGCTGGCAAAAGAGTGTAGAAAGCTATGTTTGGTTATGACACTCTAAGAATTAATTAAACTGTCTTTGTAGCTGGAGGGCCTGTTTGACTTTCCTTGTGCACAGAAGCATGTGGGAGAAAAAGATGGGCACATACATGCATTCTCTTTTCCTAGGAGCCTGGTCATCACTACCAAATTTGCCCATGCTTTTTTAATTAGTCCTGTGGAATGAAACAGGGAGGAAACCTTCATACAATTCCTATAGAAATATAATAGTGTTCAATAGAAATAGATGGATGTATAGAATTTAACAAAGAATGATCTTTCTTTCTTTCTTTCTTTCTTTCTTTCTTTCTTTCTTTCTTTCTTTCTTTC
>ML685758.1:10302233-10335068 GCA_007922175.1 Pelusios castaneus
TTCTTTCTTTCTTTCTTTCTTTCTTTCTTTCTTTCTTTCTTTCTTTCAACCTACAGAATTCTATAGCAGGCTTATAATCATCTGGTTCAAAAAGCCCACAAAAAGGTTTTCATTTCCTAGTATGTGCTGTAGGACTTTTCCATGAAGAGGGTTGTCAAACAAGGGCAAAAAGCACAGGCACAACAATTGAATGCAGCTCTTGCTGGTCCCATAATCTGAAGCCATGGCATCAGCTACCAGCCATGGTATAATGGGCAATTGGAAAAGCCAGCAGGATGGAATGGTCTTTCCATCACTGTACTGGTACACAGTGCAGCTGTTTAGCACTGGTAGCCCAGGACAGCCTGTCAGACATGGACAGAAAGTCTGTGCCATCCAGATCACACACAACAGGACAGCAGGTCTTTCCCACCCCCCTCGACACCATGCACACCTTGGAAAACCAGCGCATTAGCCACTTTTCTAGCTGTGCCATAGTGTGGAAAGGATGAGCTGGAGTGGAGCTAACTTCTCGTGTTCTCCATTCTACTTTCAGCAAGCACTCATAATCAAGGATGGGGTTTCAAAAGCACTCCACATTGGCCTGACTCAGCCCCCATTCCAGAGCGCTCGACCTGCACTGTGAAGCTTGGATCCAAAGCCAAACTTTTCAAGAGAGATTGTTTCCTCTTGGGCATTTCTATTCTAGGAAGTTTTACATCTGGATGCTATTTCAACAGCCATCTGAGTGGCAGTTACAAACACACCCTGAGTTGGGACTTATCAAAGGGCTGCTTGTAGGTTTGTATTTCTAGAAAACAAACAGAAAAGATTTTGAGGTGTGCCATTCAAATAGTAGCTGATTTCTCCTGAAATGGGCTGACCTGAAGCAAAATACATTTTGCACCAAACTTCTTTTTTTGTGACAGTCCTAATAAGCTACAGAGATCAGCTGGCAATGGACAGATGCTGGGAAGGGACACCCCTATTCATTCTGGCTGTCATCTTTTAAAAAACATCAGCTTGTCTTTTAGGATACGGATAAGAACACACTGTCAGTTTGCAACAGTGACCACTGGATGGAGGTGTTGCATCACAGAAATACAGCTAGGGATGCATCTTTCTGGCTGTTCACAGATCTCTATGGCTATGTCGACACTTTTTAATTTAAGTCGACTTAGCTAAGTAGACTTAACAAAGTCGACTTTAAGTCGACTTTCTTAAGTCGACTTAACATGTCTACACTCAAAAATTAAGTCGACTTAAAGGGGACCCTGCCAAATCGACTTAGAGCGTCCACAGTGGATGCCTAAGTCAACTTGTAGGGGCTAGATGGACCTGGGACTGGTCCACGGTGGCAGGGGAGGGAACCCCTTGCCAAGTGCCAGGGGGCTCAGCATTTGCCCCATTGTACCTTGGTACAATGGGGGCTGAGCAGGACAGGGACACTGGCAGGATGTAAGAGCAGGTTGGGCAGGTCTGTGTCCTGCCCTGTGGGGGGGCATGCCAGGCTCTGCCTGTGCCAGCCACCCTTGCAGGGAGGGCAGTGGGGGAGCCCTGTAGCCCTTTAAGTCGACTTAAAGTCGACTTAGGGCTAATCTGCGTCTACACTGGCTAAGTCTACTTAATAAAGTTGACTTAGCCAGTAAAGTCGACTTTAAATGAGGTTTTATAAAGTCGACTTTAATTTTCCTTAAGTCAACTTAAGCTGCTGCTTAAGTTGACTTAAGGAAACAGTAGAGTAGACGCAGAGTAAATTAAGTCGACTTAAGCAAGCTTAAATTGACTTAATTTGTAAGTGTAGACACACCCTATATTGGCAAAGGTCAGCTTTAGGTGCATTTCCGACTTCAATTCTTTCTCTCTTCCCATGCTCTTACTTCCCCTTTTCTGACTCTCTTTAAATCTGAGTAAGGGGTGACTTTTTAGTAATAATTATTTGGAAGCATTGTTTTGTAAGCAGTGAGAAGCAGGGTGGAATTGGGATTTGATACTGATTGCTGTGATAAGGGAGCTGATGGTTATACTTGGAACTGTACTCATCTCTTGAAGAAAAAATAACTTTTTCACCTGCAAAAACCATAAACACTATGGATCAATCAGCACTGTTTAAAATGCAGGCAGTGAACTGACTTTGAGATCCAGGAAAATATAGTCTGGTCCTGCCTTTTGTGTGGCAGAAGAAGCTCAAGCCAGGCCAGGTGTTAAAGGTTTGATTTAACTGCTCACATACTGAAGAATTTTCTATGTATTCTGAGCTTTCACATTCCCATCCTGTCTCAAAAGAAGGATGGCTAAGGAATGGGCAAAGTTCAGAAATAGCCGGTAGGGGTTAATGGCCCAACCTAAGTCGATAGTAAAATTCCCATTGGTGTAAATAGGAGCAGATTGTGGCTATAACCAATAACTTAGAGATCATAAATATATTTCTTAGATTATATAAAAAACATAGATGGTCGCAATTCAGAACAGAATGGATTGGGGGGCTGAATTTACAAGAAAAAATAAAACCGCAGAAAGCCATATTTGAATAAGAAAGCAAAACCTGATGATATATAACGAACATAAAGCATCTGTATTCAGAAAACTTTGGGTAATTCTGTTCCAGCCAAAATCACAAAGTGATCCCTCGGTGTTATATAATATAATGTGTATTGTTGTAGCTTCTGGGAAACCCAGTCATGGACCAGAGCTTTCTTGTTCCAGGTGCTGAACAAACACAAACTGTTGTGGTCTTTAAAACTTTTAATTTCTCTTTTTTTTAACAGGATACAAAAGCAGTTCTTATAAGAGATGAACTGGAAACCAAATGGCTACATCAAAGTAGAGAATGGCAAGGAATTTTATCATAGAATTCAGTGCCCTTCTTACGTGTCTTTGTCATAGCAATAAAATATTCAACTTGCAGTAATTTGTGGGTCCAACCAGAAACAGCTGATTTCTTTCCACTAGTTGACAGAAAGGCTACTGCACTCCTTGAAAGTCTCCAGTAGAATTATTTTTTAGCATTCCTTCATTATCCCTTTATTTTCTGTACATGTAGTAGGTTTTAGAAAATGTGCAGAGCATTCTTTGTAGGACATCAGTTGGTATATGGTCTGCTGTTCTTGAAAGATAGAACATACAAAGTAGCACCACTTTCCCTACCCTGCTACCCTGTGAAGGAGTTCCTAGCATACCCTCAAATGTAGTGTGTCTGAGGTGGCCTGCACATTAGCACCCAATTCCATTCCAATGTGCTTTTTGGTCAGGCCCTGCAAAAGAAATTTGCCGTAGCCATGATTTTAATCAGTTTCCAAATGTGAAGATATTTTACATTGCTGTATTAATAGAATTTTGTGCATCAACAGATTGCATAGCAATATTGGCACAGAAAGAGCAAGCCTGTGAAACGACCTGTTCTCATTCTGAATTCTTCCATCAATGCAGATTCACTTTCAGTGGCTAAGCCATAATTATGGTGCATCAGAGGACTTTAGGGAGACAGTTTATAACTATGGTGTCTTGCTGCCAGTGCATGTGGCATGCATTGAAGTGGAGGGAAAGGGGAACCTTTTAGTAGTTACTGATTTGATTTTAGATTAGCAAATTTGCTTGATGTTTTCATAATAACACCAAATACAAAATAAAGCCGTGATTCTTCAAGGGAGTCTGAATAAGCAGAGCTCTGTGTTGTCGACGGGTCTCTGAATGGCTGCATAGCTCAGTTCACAAAGTCAATTGCACTCAACTTTCTACCAATGCCCTCCTTATTGGCAATGTTATACTGTATTGTGAGAGTAGCTGTTTTCAGTGTGCTGGCCATGTTGGTCCGAGTGTCTCAGGACTGTGGCTTTATGGTTCATTACAATAATTTGTAACACTCCACACCGTCTGCTATTCTAAATTGACCACTTCAAGACCCTTTGTGCATAACGATCTAGCCTCAGTTGCCCACTTTAGTTCAAGTGACCAGCTCCAATGTGTATTACCCTTTCTGCTTAACATTCTGTCCCAATTGGTATTTAGCTCAGACATTCTGCTTCCTTCCCCCGATCTGAAGAAGAGCTCTGTGTCGCTGGAAAACCTGCACCTTCCACCAACATAAATCGATTCAATAAAAGGTCACCTACCATGTTGCTCTGTAAGAGTATTGTCATTGTATTCATTGTAGCCAGGAGAGGAATAGCAGATGATATCCTCCAGGTTGTTCTACGTGTTACGTGAAGTCAGTGGGACTAGTCATGGCATTAGCTACAACTCTGCATAAATAAGGGTGGATGAATTGGATCCCACAGTATTTATAGGTATAGTAGAACCTCGGGATTATAAACATCAGAGTTATGAACTGACCAGTCAATGGCATGTCTCATCTGGAACCGGAAATACGCAATCAGGCCGTAATGTGCACACGCACACAAAGGGAGGGGAATGGGCAAATACAGTACAGTACTGTGTTAAATGTAATCTACTAATAAATAGGGGCAGGTTTAAAAAGAGATTTCACAAGGCAAAGAAATGGTTTCTGAGCTTGTTTCATTTAAATTAAGGTGATTAAAAGCAGCATTTTTCTTCTGCATACTAAAGTTTCAAAGCCATATTCAGGCAATGTTCAGCTGTAAACTTTTGAAAGAAGAACTCTGTTATTTTCCGATTTACAAACAACCTCCATTCCCTAGATGTTCATAACTCTGGGGTTCTAACATCTCTCCAGTCAGTGCAGTCTTTGAGCCAGAGATAGCAGCTAAGCCTTCTCTTAGCACTGTAGGACTTTGGCTTCCAATAACAGTAGGAGCAAGCAAAGAAAAATCACCCAAGAAACAACACTCAAATGAAAAAACAAAAGCCTGATGGTTCTCTGAGCTGAGCTTTCTAATAGAATTTTATTTTCTACGACATGTAGCATGAGTACAAGATGGATCTTGCTCCCTTCCCCCCTTCACTGTGGTGCATTTTAAATCAAACTGTCCTCCATCGCTCTGTGGAAAACCTGCACATTTCTGGTTTTGCTCTTTCAGAGGATAATTTCTCCTGTTTAATGAGATCTGAGAATGAAGTCAGGCATGAGTTGGAAAAAGGTCACAGCATGTGCTCAAAGGTATATTAACTACTGTTGGAGCTGGCATTAGACGACTTCCATGAGGACAAAATTAAGCAGCAAACAGTAAATACTTTCAATGGCACTTCATTACAAGCTGGACCATTTGCAATGAAATAAGAATATGAGAGAGGTTTCAAGGATGAAATGGGAATGCTCACAAATAAAAAGAAAAAAAAATGTCACCACTTAGACTGAGAATGTGATTCCAGTCAAGGTTAATGGGGAAATAGTTAATGAAGGGTACAGAATTCGAAGACTGCATGATGCCACATTGTGTCTTACATTGGTAATTAATATTAAATCCTAATGACTCTACCTGAGCACATTTTTTTCTGACAGAAACTTTAAATCCCACACACCGTATATAGGAACTTTGTCCTGATGCTTTATGACTCCCACTAATGCTGAACAGGCTAAATCGGAACCAATTTCTTCCAACTCATTTCCAGAACAGTGATTTGTATCCATCAGCACCACAATACATTCATCATGCAAGGTCCCATGCTACACCGGGAACTTTGCCATTGACTTCAGTGTGTGAAAGATCAGCCCTTTTAATGCGCAAGAATAATGACCCCCCATTACTAAGAGAGTGTCTCTGTGGAAGGATACTGATGCAAAAAACCCATCTCTCTCTGTGGGTTCCCATCTTCCTTCTCGCTCCCAAAGGACCTTTCCTACCAGCAGTCAGGGAGGCTGGAGCTGTAGGATCCAATCAGATGTTACTCCTTAGTGAACAGAACACTTGGGGGTCAAAACCAACTGAAGGCAAAGAAGATACAACTTCCTCCCAGATCTAGAGTGGGGACTCAGTATCAGCATGGCCCACTAAAACAAGAGGCCAAACCGCTGCCTTCATTTGCTTCTCCTGCTAAACCCGAATTACACTCAGCACCAAAGGACTGACAAGACCTGATTGTTTTAAAGCAGGCATCAGCAACCTGAAAGATAAGAAGAGCCATTTTAAAAAATTCCTTCAATAAACAAGTGTTTTGAGAGCCGCAATGGATGTAGCCTCCTGGCTGGAGATGGGGGAGGGCTGGGAGCTGAGCCATGGGGCCTTCCACAGGGTCGGTCCCCCAGCGGCGAGGGGGAGTCTGGAGCCTGGTTGGCCAT
Source organism: Pelusios castaneus (assembly GCA_007922175.1). NCBI lineage: Eukaryota > Metazoa > Chordata > Testudines > Pelomedusidae > Pelusios > Pelusios castaneus. The sequence goes on from ML685758.1 coordinate 10,308,409, forward strand.
CTGCAAGGTCCTGCTGGTGACAGGGTGATGGGGTAGAGCCCAGAGCCACAAGAGGACAGCCCAAGAGCCACGTGGCTCTGGAGCTGCAGGTTGCAGACCCCTGTTTTAAGGAAAGGAGAGAGGCTATGTGAGAGTGACTGGTTTTGTTGTTAGAAATGTTTCTCTCCCCTCCTAGAGCAGAGGGTTTAAAGTAGGACATTTGTACACACCATTCTTTCCACCCAGTGCTCATTGTATTGACAGGAATCGCTTCAGCTGAACAGTTCCATCAATGCGCTCAGGCCTGTTTGGAGGGCAGATTCCACTCTTATCCAAGACTTAGGCCGTATTCCATTACTGTTTTAAAAACATTTCCCAGGTGCACTTCTCTTCACTTTTCTTTCTTTCCCCTCTTCCCCGCCCCCATTCCTCTCCTGCTTGTTTTGATTAAAACAGGCTGAAAAGCTGAGGGCAAATCCTCAGTTTCTTTTGGGCAAGAAATAACAGCTTTACAGGATTAGCCTCCAGGTTCCACCTGCCCTTGACGTAATATGGGTATGAAAATTTGCAGTAGGGACGGCAGCTCCAGTGCCAAGTTACAGCACAGTATTGACAGCTGCAGAATTGCACCTATTGATTGTAGTGTAAGGGAGAATGTTTCATCAACCTTTAATTGAGCTGATTCCTAAATGGAATAGGGTCAGGGTTGGTTGTACTGCTGAGTCTAAATAGTCATACAAAGGAGAGGTAAATGCCTCATAAACAAATCACCGTTTCCGTCCTGTTAGAATTTCACAAGTTCTAGCATTTACAACCTTTATGACCATTTAAGCGAGTGAGAGAGCCTTTTTCCATGATCCCTGAATGCCCCCTCCAAATATTATTGTATTTATTTTGATGCATAAAATACATTTTCAAATATACCAATCTGGATATGCTATATAAGGCACAAAACCTAGGCAAAGTAGCTGAGTCTACAACATTTCACAAAATTCAACCCTAAAAAACAAACACAAAAGTTCCCAAGCTCCTCAGTTTTCTTGGACCAGATTCTCAGCTGGTGTAAATCAGTATTATGATGTCAGTGGAGTCTGGCTGATTTACGTCAGCTGAGGCTCTGCCCCTCTGTTGGAACATGAACCCTTTTGAGCACTCTGTTCTTCTCCAGTTCCAAGGATTTTCTGAAGATTTGGTTATTTAGCTGTGCCTTCATTTCACTTGTGTTCAGCAGTGGCCAGAAACCGTGGCACAGGGAGTCGGTCCTAGCGGCTGGAGCAGAGGCCCTGTGGCCACCAACTGCAGCCAGAGGTCAGAGCAGGAGTGAAGAGTGGTGTTGTAAGAAAGCTGGGAGCTAGGCTAGAGAGGCTGTGTCTACACTAGAAAAGTTGTCGACTTTATTAAGTCGACTTAACAAAACTTTTCTAATGTAGACATAGCCCCTTTTCGACCTTATTAAGTCGGCTTAACGCATAAACCAGTGTGGACGGGGATTAGCACCTAAGTCGTTAAGTCGACCTAAAATGAGGTCTTATTAAGTCAACTTGATTTTTCCTTAAGTTGACTTAAAAAGCTAATGTCAGAGTGAGGCTGGAACAGGCTAAGGCAGATAAAGTCTATCACCACTATCGGGCCAGGGAGAGAGCTGAGTCTTGAAGTGCAATTGGGCAGATTGAGCTGCCGCGTCTCCTCGAGGCTTATACACCTGCCCTGAAATCCACCAAACCAGATCCTGGCTTGTGGATGGGCTGGAGCCTGGCGCAGGAATGATTCCTCACCACATGCGGCTTCATCAGCGGCCGTTCCAGGGCAACTCATCACCTCACAGCAATGGATTCATTGCCATAGAAGGGCAAAATATTTGGCTGAACACCATTAGCTGTGGTGGATGTTCCTGATTCCCCACCCAAGTTAAACTGAGATAAACATTCAGTGCAGTGTTTTTTATAATTAAAGCCATGCCAATTTTTAGGCAGCAAATTCAGGTTTGCAAGAAATTTGATCATTTTTTCACTAGTGAAAGGAAATTGTTTTAAATTTGGTAGAAATTTCATCTGAAATGGAATTCCACCCATTGGCTGTCCTTGCTCTGCTTGTGGCTTAGTAGTTTTTTGTACAGGGATTAGTTCTGCATGCTTCCCCCGAAAACCGAACCTTCCTTAGTGCCTTTCTTCATCAATCTCTCTTTTAATGCAAGATGTGTATGCAATAGTGGTGTACTGCTGAGATCAATGATACGAGTCAGTATAAATCAGCGAATGGGACGACGGTGATTTACACTAGCAGAAGATCTTGTCCTGTTTTATCCTAAATGCTGATAATGCCAATCTTACCCTTCTTAAACCAATATAGGGGTAAACTTAATGGCAATAAAGCCAGCAACTACTACTTTTCCTTTTCAGCTTGTACTCCCAACTTGTCTAAAAAGTGGTTGTGTCTCTTTGTAGCCTTGCTAACATGAAACCATTTCTAAACATAGTGATTTTACCTTGCTTACATTCCTTCCCCTCCTTCGAAGCTCTCCCTTATTGGTGGACAGTGAGGCAGTATAGCCACTATGCATCTTTAAATTGCATTCCCAGGAGTTAGCACTTGCCATGGAGACCTGCACTTTCTCTTCTAAGCAGATAAAAAGAGAGGTCAGTCAGATGTAATTCCCCCACTCCTCGTATAAACAATTTAACTGCAGGAGCGACGTACTTGCTTGGAATTACTCCCTCAGATTCAATTCCCTTTTCCTGCTCCACTTGTAAAAATGGTTAGTGTCCTCTATAAACTGCAGCTCACCAAGGTCCAAGGCTGGCTGTGCAGTTGTAGAATAAATGTTAATCTAATACAGGTTACTGGGTCAAATGCAATCACAGGCTTGTGGGAAAAGCTTAATACTGTTCTGCTTCTTCTAACACAATAAACCTGGATATTATATGATAGGTTAAACACCAGTGAACCGTGGCAAGAATTTTCTTGAAAGCAGGATTTAGTACAAAGGAAACTACATTGGAATAGTGACCTAGGATTGACTTTGCTCTCAAAGAGAGCAGTCTAAGAAGTTGAAGTATGCTGTGAAAATTATCTCCTTTAAAAATATTAGGTACAGAAATTCCTAGGTCAGTGGATGGTTGCCGGTAGAAGCAAGGATGACTCATCTAATAAAAGGCTGGGTATATTTTCAGTTAGCCTTCTTCCCTCTGTAGGAAAGAATATTCAGCTTTTTTCCCTTTGGAATGTATGTGACTGCAGCATGACACGGTCGGTTTCAGCTTTTGATTCCTCCTGTGAGATCAAGTAAATTTGAACTTAAAAGTGTATAGCTATGTGCTTGCCGACAGCTAATGCTTATATTCCATGGAATGCCATGCTGTTTGGTAAAAGATTAAAAAAACCCCCTCTTTGTTATAGCACTGATCTCCTTAATATCTGATTGCCCCCTAAACTGTTGTGCATGTATTCTCACAACTTTATTATCACCATGCCCATTTTACAGACAGGTAGTTCAGGTATGAAGAGACCAAGGTCTGACAGGGTTTCTGTGACAGATGCAGGAATAGACCCAGAACCTTTTTAGTTTCAAGCCAGTGCCTTTATCCCAAGAACATCCTTTCAAACAAAGCTTTTAATTGAGAAATCTACAAAAGGCACTACACACCTGTCTGGTTATTAAATATGTCTACTGTCAGTAAGATGCATGGAGTTCAAATGATGTTCTCCATCCAAGGAGTGAAATGAGCCTCTAGAAATGCCATAGAAGTATCTCTTCTGAAACAGAAAGGTTAAAATCAAATGTTTTCATTTACTGGCTATCACCACAAGGGCATGCCACTACTCACAGCCAATCAGAAGTTTCCAACCATGCCCAGAACTCTAAAGCCAGTGTGGCTTTGACTTCCGGCATGTTGTGATTCAGCGTTCACTTCCATCATTCTAGCGATGGCTGAAAGATGATCTCCACATATTAATGTCTCCTTCCAGAGAGGAGAAAGCCTTTCAAGCCCAGGAACTGTAGATAAACAGCTACCATGGGACAGGAGAATCCAGAGGAGTTCGGAGGATGGGGAGAAGTTGTGAAACCTTTGGAACTTTTTCAAAAAAAGAGGTCTTGATCTTCCACTAAACAGTCTTAGAAATTTTAAACAATTGATTCATTATATTTTCCTGACTAGAGAGAATGATTCTCATCTTGCAGCTTACGTGAGGAAACAGATACATCAGAATTATAGCTCCCCTTGCTGAGCAAATGAAGGTCCTTTCTGTATACTGTTTGCCTTTGTTTTAGTCGGAGTCCCCTTGTATTCCAAGGCTCCCTCCCAACTACGTTTCTGTGACTTCTTTTTGCTTGTACTTTCTCACCTCATACCAGCTCCCTTTCACCTGCCTGATCCCCCTGGGTTTCTCTTTGCTCCCCTTCACACCTCTCCCTCTGCCCCCACTTTCCATTCTTCAGCCCACTAAGCTTCTGTCTTTTGTGTGCACCTGTCTTTTACACAGTTGGAAATACCTCTCATTGTTCCAGGTCTCCCTTCTCCTAGGTATCAGCTACATCCGGCTGTTCATTGACTTGTTTCCTGGCATCCCTGGTCTCAGTAAAGCTGTAAAGTTGGTTGGTTGAAATGAACCATCATTCACAAGCCTCCTCTTCAGCTACTATCGTATACTCTTTCATTCATTACACAGTCAGCAAATCCCTAGTGTACAAATTAATTCAAACACCAAGGATTAAATCTGATTCTGTTCAAGCTAATAGCAAAACTCCCACTGACTTCAGTGGGGCCAGTACTTCACCCCCAACTCCTTCATTTATGTCATACCAGCTAATGCTGCTGTGCGCTTCCTTTTTTATGAGACTCCTCAACCTTTCAGAGGTTTTTTCTTACAAAGAGAAGAGGGATCAATATCTCAGTAGTTCCCAGATGTTCCCCGGTTTAAAAGAAAAACATAAAAACAATTCATGGCATTGCCTTGGGATCAGTGTGTAAAATAGACGCCCCAATGCTTGCTATTGGCAAAGTTAAGAAGAAGAAGGGCCAAATAGTGTTACCCGTACACTGAGCAGCCTCTCCTTCCAGAAGGTAGCAACAACTGGTGGGGTTCGGTTCTCCTCACTGTGAGTAAGCATATCAAGGTGTGGCCCTAAGGTAGATGAGAAAATGAGCGTAGGGAAGGAGATTGCTGTATGCAGCTAGACATGTTTGAAGCTTGTTTGTTTTTTAAGGAAAGAGTTCAGAGAAAATTATATTTCAGAAGGTCACTTGCTAAGCTCTGCATGTTCTGTGTATTTTAGTGTGTGAACAAATTAGATTATGAAAGGTAATGTATTAGTGATTTGACACTAATGTGGAATCTTGGAGGCATTAATCGCTAATGCGTGTTTCATAATTTCAGCTAAATGATCTCAATTTAAATGCAAGGGAGGCAATTGAAAAATTTCTCTAGGTTGCCGTTAAACCATGTACTGTAATGAAGATTACTTTGATTTACTGCAAAATACTGCAAGACAGTAGGAAATGTTGGCAGTGGCTGAGCTGAATAGTTACAGTAGAGCAGCATGATGAAATGACAAATTCCTATGTATGGTAATGTATCCAAAATGGGGCTAAACCTAATTGATCTTCTATGCACGTTACATATTTGAAAAAGCTCAAAGCTTAACATGCTATTTTTTATTATTTATCATTTATATTACAAAAGTGACTGGCGGTCCCAGCGAGATCAGGGCTCTAGCTGTTGTACAAGTGCATGGCCTTACTCTGAAGAGCTTGCAATCTAAGTAGACAAGACAGACAAAGGATGAGAAAAAGGAAGGGTTGTTATCCCCACTTTACAGTTCAGGAAATGAGGCACCGAGAGATTTAGGGTCTGATCTAAAGCCCATTAAAGTCATGGAAAGACTTCTGTTAGTTTCAATGGGCTTTGGATCAGGGTCGAAATAACTGCCTGAGCTCTCTCAAGAAGTCTGCGGTAGAGTTTGGAATGAAACCCCGCTTCTCTGAGTCCTAGGGGATGTCTGCATTTCCAGCCGGAGGTGGAATTTCCTGTGTGAGTTGACCCACCCAGGCGTGGTTTACCTGAGGTAGTACACTAAATAGAGAAGTGTAGCTATGGTGTGGGTGGCTGGGGGCCAGCTGCCCTGAATGCAATCCAGCCTGGCACCTATGGTACATATTCAGGTGACTAGCCTATCTGTTTCCCCGCCCGCTACACTGTTATGTTTAGGGCACTAGCTCGATCAGATGACCCCAGAGTTAATGGTCTAATTGCCATTTGTGCTTTTGAAAATCCACCTCCCTTCCCCATTGTCTTCTCCATCCTGGGCTTTATTCTTGCAAATACTCCTAGTGAAGCCAGTGAGATGTTATTGCTGACTTAGCTCTCGCTAGAATTTCTAAATGTTGAGTAAGGCCCCGGTCTCATTGGCAGCTGTACCAGCTGTGAGGTATTAAGGTAATAACCAATCCTACCCTCATCAGAATCCATAGAATACAACTGTATTTACTGCATATTAAGTAAAGGGAGAGGGTGGAAAAAGACATTTCCCCCCTGAAATGACTTTGCTCAGGGTGTGAAAAATGGGGCTGGCCCTCATAAAGTCACAATGTTCTCTTCACATCAATAAATTATTGCAAATCAAGTTAAAGCCTCCATACTTCCATGTGACCTTTCTGCCTCATTTTAAGTACTCTAGAGGTTCCATATTTCCCAAGACAATTACAATAGACCCATAAATAAAGTCTGGTTAGCTAATGTATATAAAGAAATTCTGGAAAAGCAATATGGCCTCTGGTTTTATCCCAGTATTAGGAAACTGATCAGTTTCTTTGTACAAAAGCTTTTAAAAGTGCTTGATGGGCTCTTTAAGTCTCCCAAAAAGAGCTTTTCATCTCACCTCAAGAAATTAGCACCTGAAAGTGATTTCCATATGTGATTTTCTAAATCACTGTCCCTGTTTTTTGGTGCTGCTAAGCCCTCTAGAAATTCTGAACAGCCTCACTCTGGTTTTTTGGGTTTTTTTGGTTAAAAGAATAAAGATGTCTGTGTATTTATGTTGATAATATGGATCCCTGTCTCCCTCTCCTTGTGACTTTAAGGATACAAAAAGAGAACATAGTTTTGTGTCTTTTAAGGGCTAAAGTTTTTAACATCTTTAATATGAATTCATTCATTTTTATTCTCAATGTGTTTCACAGAGCCCAAAAGTGTGTGCCATGTTTACGAAACGTATGAAAGACATGTTCTCCATCTTGACAATATTACAGCCTGCAGCCCTGACTCTGGAAATACTTACGCATGTGCTTAACATTACTTGGGTGAGTAATCCCATTGACTTAAATGACATTATATGTGTAAATAAATGGTAGCAGGATCAGAGCCCAAAGCCACCATTCTGCAATGGGAACTCTTAGTACAGATGCCTGAACTGATTCAGAGTCCCATTAGGCCTTAGCTTTTTTATATATTTATTTTAAATATTTCCATTCACCTTTAAAACCTTTTTTCTCACCTGTATTTTTCGTTCTTCAGAATCAAATTTTATCTGAAACAGAAAAAGAATAGTGGAAAATACGTTTTGTGGGAAGGGAACTCAAACAATATTTTACTTCTTTCCCCCTTGAAATGCTTGTGAAGCATAGAGAGGAAACAGAATAGGAAGATAGATATAGAAAAGTAGATAGGTAGATGCATGAAGCCACCACTCACACCCTGAAAATGATCCAGCTTGTACATAATGCAGCTTCATGTCTTCTTAGTAATGTAGGTCACCATCAGCTCATCACCTCTGTGCTTTGCTCTCTGCACAGACTCCCCAGTGAAAACAGAGTCAGGTTCAAGGTCTCACTCTTGGTATGCAAAGCCCTTGATTACATTGGCCCTGGCTACTGGGTAGGCCAAAAAAACAATAAAAGTTTTTGAGCAGCAGGGGGAGACTTGCGAGTATGGACAACAGAACACAGCGACAGCTGCATTTTCAAGACATTTTATATGCTTAATTCCTGATTTTGAAATAGAATTAAAAGAACCATCAGGTCAAATTTGTCTCCAAATTTAGTGGTTGTGAAAATAAGCTTTTGAAAAAATGTATGGTTGATACAAATTTTCCATGGGGAAAAAATTAGTTAAAAACGTCAAGTGTAAAAAACGAAAGCACAGAAAACAAATCCCATCTCTGCTATGTTGGAAGGCAAACAATGCAACATTGTGCCAGTGACTGGGGAGGACGCAATGAAACCGATCAGATACCGAGTATAAACAGAGTGACAATGACTAGTCTATTTTCATTATCCAGGCAGAAATAAATTGCAAGAAGGAAATGGCATAAATAATTGAATGTGAATTAGTTTTTTGAAAATGCATTAAGGATTAATAAATTAAAGTGTTAGAGAAAGATTTCGTTTTTAAAAAAATATTTTTTTTTAATCTTAAAATGTCTCTTTAAACAGACGGTCTATCATATCTGAGCCTACTGTGACTCACTTTTGTGAGAGGATGGAGAGGGAAGAGATTTTAGTAAGAGATAAGAGGACGGTACGTGTTGGACTCTTCTGAGTGAAACTGTCCTCTTTGACTAAACACAAAATAAACCAACAAAAGGTATTTTCTTTAAACTCAGAGAAGACTTAGCTAAGCCCCCATTTATACCAAGAAGGGACTGCCTGAGTACCCATTGCAATCCACAGTATAAGGACCAACCTCTTAGCCTCTGGTGTTCTTCACTTGTTTAAAGAGATTCTGCTGCTTGCTTACCTAGCCAGTGAGACCCCCATCTGTGCTTGCTAAGATCACAGCCATTTTTGAAAGGTGTGTTAAAACATAGTTCAAACAAGGTGCCAGCGGAACAGTTTTCTAAGACAGTTTAGCTGGCTCATTCCAGAACAGCTAAGGATAGATCTGAACACCCGTCTAATACTGCTTGGCCTCATCTACGCCAGCTGGCCACACTGTGTTAGTGAACAGTTCAGCTGGTGCTGTTTGAAGTGCTTTTAAAAACATGTTTTCAATCACAGCTCTGCTCTTAGTGTAGAAGGGGCCTTAATGGTATAGTCCCACCATGAAAGGTTTTTGGTTTTTTTTAACAAGTAACCCAATATGAACTGCAGAGATGCCATCTGTCTGCATCCATAAGTGGGGGAAAATATTGGCTTTTCTTTGTGGGAGGAAACCCAATACACTAGCCACTCCCCAATGACTAGGTACAGCAGCAAACATCTGGATGTTTACATCTGTATTGTAGCTGGTGGATCAATCTCAAAAGACAAATTATTCTGTGTTTCCCTTAGCTTACGTTTTGAGAAGGCTGGCATTTGATACTCCATTCCAGGTTGCAACAGGCATGCTTTGAAAATGTGTGAAGTGGTTTGAGCAATACATAGTAATGGATCCTCAGCTGGTGTAAAAGCAGCGTAGCTCCATTGACTTCATTGGAGCTATGCTGATTTACAATCAGTTGAGAATTTGACTCAATTTTTCACTGACATATCTCATTGTGAGATGTCAGGTAACGCAAATGTGCCAGATTTTGAAATGGGGGCTGAGACATTTTAAAAATACAGAAGAAATTTTGTTAGACGTATTATTGGAGGGTAAGATGGAGGTGGGAGAAGAAGATACACAGACTTCAGTCAGATCTATACTGGTGGTGAACTTTGGCAGCAGTCGATGGCAGTTACGCAAGCTACACAGAGTAGCTTACGTGACTCCCATCAACTTTCTAACTCTCCATCAGCACTGTGTCTAAGCTGCACTGCACCAATGGGAAATGTGTTCCCATCGATGCAGCTCAGCACCTCTTTAGTTAGTCCATTTCCAGATCAACTTAGCAGGTCTTAACTGACCGCTAAGTCGATCTGGAAAGATTGATATGATGGCAGGGAATTTGCTGCCATCAGCATAGACATGGCCTAAGAACCATATAGTAGAATTATGTCCTGGATCTTCCAAAAGTGGGTTTTCCTTTCACCTGGTCCTTTCCCTGATACTACTTCATACCCCTTCATCATTAAGCAGAAATGCTGAACTTATCTTCGCTTGGGAAGCAGCAGATCCTTCTGCTTCCTCTAATGTGGCTGCCATTGCTTTGTAATATGAAGAGTAGGATACAAGAACTAAACTAGTTTATCCAAGAGACGGTTAAGACATGACTTGATCAGCTAGAAAATACCTACATGGGGAAGAAATTTCTGTCAGTAGATGGCTCTTTAATCTAGTAGAAAAAGACACACCAAGATCCAGTGTTTTGAGACTGAAACGTCACAAATTCAGACTAGCAATGAGATGCAAATGAGAGGGTAGTTAATCATGGGAACATGTTACTTGGGCAAGTGGTGAACTTTTCAAAACTTAAATTCTTAAAGCAACACTGGATCTCTGTCCAGAATTGAACCTGGATTTCAAAAGGAAGTTATGGACTTGATGCAGAAATTATTAGTTAAGTTTCTGTCACCTGTTTTATGCAGAAGATCAGGCAGATGATCATAATGGTTTCTTGTGGCCTTAAAAATCTATGTATATATGAAAAAAAAGAATACGTATTGTTCCATTATCCCTGCTACTCCCTCGGGGAGAGAGAAAAGCACTTCCATGATACATTTACTTCTGCTCATGTGAGTGAAAGAGAACTGCTTGGCCACTCAGAGGACAGGATGATTTGTCATATGCCCTGAAACTGACCAGGTATGCAAGCTTTTCTAGACTTTCTATAAGCTAAACGTTTTGGATCAATTGTGGTGCTCAGCACCATTTCTGAAAATCAGGCTTCTTTAACACGTCTCAAGTCAGCCACCCCCAATTTGAGGCCTGCAGAATCAATAGTCACTTTTAAAAACATAGCGTTAAAAGGTAGTTGGGCCAAAGTATTCAGCATCAGGAAATGGTTATTATATGTCATTGTTATAGGAATAACAAGCTGCTCCTTGGTTTATTTGATGTAGGCAGAATACATGCCCGCTGTTGCAGCTTTGTATGGTAGTGGTGTCTAGAACATATTTTCAAAGAAAACTTGTTCCTCCGATTCTAACTAGTTGTTTTCTATCCCCAGACTTGTATTCAGTCAGTCAGGTCTGAGATCCATATATGGACAGATCCAAAGTTTGATGAATGCCTTACGCAGCCGCTGGGTTTTAAACAAATTGAAAAATACTATATTAGCTCATCCAAGCAAAAAGATCTGTCAAAATTGAAGATATGTTTAAAGAACCTTTCAAGGCAACTCCTTTGCTTTGAAGCACTTATTTTGAGGTCAGCTTTTGATGAAAGTATATGTTAGGCACAGGGCATATAGGCCAACATTTTCAAAAGTGGCGACTGATTTTGATTGCCAGACTTGACACTTAGGCCTCAATTCAGCAAGCTCTGACGTCTTTAATTTTAGGTATGCAGTTAAATCTCATTGGCTATGTCTACACTTGCTAAAATTAGTTCAAATTAGTTAACTAATTCGAACTAACTAATTCGAACTAATTTTGGTTAGTTTGAATTAACTTAATTTGAACTAGCAAAATTTAGTTCGAACTAAGCAAGTGCCATTCAAGGCACTTGCTTAGTTCGAATTAGCGAATTGCATTGAGTTCAATGGGCTGGATAGTTCGAACTAAGCAATTAGTTCAAACTTGCTGTTCTTTTGTGATGCAAGAGTGGTGTGCGGGCACCCAAGGCGAACGCCTGAGACCACTGATTTTGGTGTACACTGTTTTATGTAACTTTTATTAGCTAAATATTTAAAACAAATCACTATCTCTTAATTGCCTAACACAACGCAGCAGGCATACAAACAGCATTCCAAATCCTACAAGCTAAAGCAAGGTTATAACTGTTCCTCCTCCTATTCCCACAAATAGCCTCATTAATAACTCTTGGCTACCGTTAGTATCATTTGCAGACATATTTACCCAACAATAAGCAGAAGCAGCTGCAATAGCATTCTGGTTACAGATTTCTTATTCGTTTTGATACTTCATTCGCGGGTTATCATAATCAACAGTGCAGACTGGTTCTGGTTTCTGTGCACGGGTACCAACCCAAACGATTCTAGGGTGGCCTTCTTTCAGTCCAAAGATTCTAGGACCGGGGAGCTCCCTCCGGATGCTCAGTCCGACGGCTTGTCAGGGCGCTACTCCTGTCGACTCCGCCCGTGCTGTTCTTGGGGCGCGGCTTTTATAGGCACATCCCTATGCTTGCAAAATCATTTCTTAGTTCTGTTTTTACTTTTGGGTGGTTTTTTGCCACTCTGAACCAGTTTCAGGGACTCTCTGCTAATGATGATTTTGCAAGATTACCCGGATCTATGTCTTTGCATAGCCAATTACTAAGTCTGTGTACACTGCTGGGCAAAACAGTCTCAGGGCCAGATCTAGTCAAGGACATGTACGTCTCTTTTTCCACAGAACTAACATGGCCACATTGGTTCGAATTAACCCTTAGTTCGAATAGCATATTCGAATTTATTAGGTCGAATTAAGGAAGCCCTTAATTCGAACTAATGAAAGCCTAGTGTAGCCATGGCTTAAGTTAGTTTGAATTAAGATTCCTTAATTCGAACTAACTTGCCAGTGTAGACATAGCCGTTGACTTCAATGGGACTTAAGTATGTGCTTAACTTTGAACATGTGCATTGCTGAACTGGGGACCTCAGTGGTTACTTTTGAAAATCTGGCCATAGGACCAAATTCTGCCCCATTTAAATATCATGCAGTGTCATGTAGGCCAGCCATACTGAAATCACTATGGTATCAGGGTAGAAATTAACTGGTTTCATTTTTCCGGATATGTTCTTTCACGATTTATGATATGATGTAATGCTTTTTAATCACAAGTTCTTGATGGAAGGAGAAAAATATTTTTGCCTTTTTTATCCTCTTCCTCTACCCACAGCTGAGACTGAATATGTCATGTCTCCCAATTTGATTTTTGAACAGGATTCTTTGCATACATTAAAGAATCCTCACCTGAGAGCTAGCTTTTTGAGGACCTGACTCAATGCTCACTGCAGCCTACAGGAATCTTTCCATTTATTTCCATGAATCTGGGTCAGACCTTAAATCCATCGGTCCAGATTCTTTGGTGGAAGACAGTGGGAGACTAATTGGCCCATAAGCATTTTTTAAAGTATTGAAGTAAGACAGTACTTTTTGTTCACATTTATCAATTTTAGCTATCCATCTCTCTAAAGAGTTGCTGGGATTTTATCTTATGCCAAGAATAAAGTTTAGAATTGAATAGCTTTCTTTTCTTCTCTATCTTACATGAAGTTAAGTTTCATCAGAGCAAGAAACAAAACCATCTGAAGCCTCCATTCATCTCTCTAGAAATAGTTTATAGGGACACTGAAAGACACTGATGTTATCTTTTTAATATTGTCAGGAATAATCCTATTAAAGAAGAAACAAGGAAAACTGTTATGCCCACAAGGCAGAATTATCCAAAGCTGATTGGGGGAGCTCAGATTACTCTACAAAGCCCAAGTTGTGTGTTGGCCTATCGCTCCATCAGGGCTTGGTGAATGAGCAATCATCTGTGGATTCTGCTCATCTCTCTTTGATAACTTTGTCCTGTGGAATTAGATACAACTTTGACAAATTAGAGCTGCCCCTTTGCCTCACTGTCCAAACCACAGCACAGTCTTCCAATTGTGCCCTTTCTTTCTGAAGTCCTGCCGTGTCACAGCCATCAATGGCAGGCCTTCCACAGGGCTACACTTTTTAATAAGCTCATCTGTCAGCACTGGATTCCACAGGATCTTGCAGCCTCTCCTTAATCCTCAGCAGTAACTGCCCTTCCCTTCAGATTCCCTCCCTTGCAAAGTACCTGCATTCTGAAATAAATATCCCCTTTGTTTACAATGTGCTTGCAACAAAATTAACCTTCAGGTTTAATTGCAAAATAGATCGGATTGTGGTTTGTCTTTCTTTATAACACAGATATGGGATTAAAAAAAAAACCCCTGCATCAACGTCTTCTGCTTTTGTCACTGCTAAGCTTTTCCATGCGCCTTATAGCATTTCATGAAAGTTGGGGCTAGCCTGGAGTTCTGTTCCTTCCCCAAAGTCTTCCTGGAAAACCAAAATAATAAAATAATGAGCAATAAACCTACAGATGAAAGATTATTTTTGGAATGAGAGGCATGCTCTTCCCTGGCTTAACAAGAATTTTACAAGCACAATTGAACAGAAGGCCTCAGATAGCAGAGTTCCAGGGCCCTGCTTAAAATAAAAAAAAAAGGGGGGGGGAGGTGAGAGAGAAAAAGAAAAGAAAAAGGTACCCTAGTGATTTCTGTTAGCCAGCTTTAGTGGGGGGCTCAGAGAGTGGCCCATAACTTTCTGTTTGAAATCATGTCTTGTCTTGTTTCTTCACCTCTCCCCATCAACTTCCATAAAGAGAATTCATCAAAGGGGCCAGACCGATGATACTGGAAACGGAAAGCTTTTACTTACAGAATTGTCAGTGAATGGGAATTCTCCCTGCTGCCTTGCCATTTATTGTGCATCACTTCTGATTTGGAGGAACTTCTGTGCCATGAAGAGGAAGAGATCAGGTTCGTAAGACTCCATGTAGACTCATGCCTGGTCCGCTGCTGAGGCTGGCAAGTACTGCAGTTGCAGCCGTGAAATTTTAGTCTGTTCACTTGCTCACTCAAAACTATTGAGGTGATGCCTTTATAGGCAGCTGAACAACCCCACCGTAACAGGTTTTCACTCATTCTCTTTATCTGAAGTATTACTGTATCTCCATGGATAGTGATTTGCAGCAATGGCATCTCATCATCACTCAGTAGACCCTGCTGTGACTTCCTTGCTTTCACTGGTCAGTGTTACTCACTTGAATAGTCTCATTTACTTCAGTGGGGCATTGTGGACTGAGCAACTGCTCTCTGTAGTGAGTAATGGTTCCTCATCAAGCCTACTGCCTTTTGCATTTATGATAGGTCTGGAAATAAAGATGGCTGTTCACTGGTGCGGACCTCAACACAGTGCTCCATGCCTTTGTAATCTCCAAGCTAAATTATGGGAGTATGTTGCATTTGGGGTGCTCCTGTAGAGAACTCAGAACCTGCAGTTTCGGAAGAACATAGCAACTTTTTTCTTGACGGTGACCCACTGTGAGCCCAACGTCTTGTACTTTGCACTGCCCACAAGTGTATTTCTGGATATAGTTCAGGGTGTTGGTTATTAAGCCCTCAATGGCCTGAGACAAAGTTATCTGAGAAATTGCTTCTCCCTTTGTTGCATCATGGGAGTTATGAGCGGTTGGGTTCCTGGTGTTATTCTCTGTGCACCTAGAAGCATGGTCTTCTCAGTGAAGGAGACTGTGCATCTCTGGAACATGCTGTCTTCAGCAGTCTGGAAAAGCTCATGTATAATGAACGCAGTGTCAAATTACTCGTTTGGTCCAGATTTGGACTTGATTCGTAATAGTCTGGGGCATCTGTTCTTGAGCAGGGAATTCATTGACAGACCTTTTTGTATTTATACTTTCCTGCTTTCACTTTAGTGATATAGGGTAGTGGAGTGTTTCAGTATAAATGTCTAGAGGGGTAGCCGTGTTAGTCTGTGTACAGCAAAAAACAACGAGAGTCCTGTGGCACCTTATAGACTAACAGATTTTCGTTGGCATAACCTTTCGTGGGCTATACCTCACTTCGTCAGATGCATGAAGTGGAAATCACAGAGGAGAGGTATATATACACATGCCAGGATGGAGGAGGGCAAGTGTTAGCAAAGTCAGTTCAGAGAGCAGATGGGGCCATTCACACCTGTTGATAAATGTGTGAACAGAACAATCACTTTTTGTAGTGTGATAACCATTCCAAGTCCCTATTCAGACCCAGTCTGATTGTGTCAAGCTTGCAAATCAGCTCCAGCTCTGCAGTTTCACGCTGAAGTCTGTTTTTGTAGTTTCTTTGTTGAAGTATGGCAACTTTCAGGTCAGCTACTGAGTGTCCATGGAGGTTGACGTGTTCTCCTACATGTTTATGGATGTTGCCATTTTTTATCTTGGATTTGTGTCCATTTATCCTTTTGCATAAGGACTGTCCAGTTTGGCCGATGTGCATGGCAGAGGGACATTGCTGGCACGTGATAGCATAAACCACATTAGTGGATGTGCAGGTGAATAAGCCCCTGATGGTGTGGCTGATGTGGTTGGGACCTGTGATGCTATCACTGGAGTCGTTGTGCGGGCAGAGTTGGCAACGGGGTTTGTTGCAAGGATAAGTTCCTGGATTAGTGTTCTTGTTGGGTGGTTGGCTGTTGGTGAGTATTTGCTTCAGGTTGGGGGGCTGTCGGTGAGCAAGGAAGCAATAAGTATAAATGTCTACACCAGTGTTTCCCAAAGTAATTTGGCCATAGAACCCTTTTGGGCTTGGAATATATTGACGGAAGACATACATGCTGGTCCGAGGTGGGGGTGTGTTTTGTACCAAAAAATTGCTGCATGTGTTGCTCAAAAGTTGATTTTAAAGAGTTAGTGTTTTTTTGTGATGTCTTTTATTTTACAAAGAAGGACAAATATCACTAGCATCAAAAAATTTTCATGGAACACCTATTCACACAGTTTGGGAAACGCTGTTCTACACAAATAACTAGTAACAGCATAGTTAATATTTTTCCATGTTGCTGTGATATGACTAGTTCTATCAAGCACTGTCACGGCCTGTACTAACGTGGGTGAAACTAGAGCAGTGAATCCTGAGAGTTGAACTCCAGAGACAGCTGGGGCAGCATTAGAAAGATCAGACAGGAGGGAGCCAGGGGACTGAAGAACTCCTCAAAAAGGTTGGAGAGGCCCAGAACAGCACGAGGGTAAATCTTAATGGTAAAGCAGTCAGAGGAAGTAGGAAGACAACTTTCTCGGGGATATTTCTACGACTAGCATGGCAGAGCACTTGAGCTCCTTGTTAAGACAAAGTTCACTTCAACTCTAGCAAAAAAGAGGAAGAACATATTTTCTTTTAAATAAAATCGTGTGAAGCATTTATTCTGCGTTAGATCTTCAGGTCCATTGTGTCCACTTTAGTACAATTCAAAGAAAATTCTTCAAATGCCACTATTTAAAAACCCAAGAGCTATGTGACATATTAGCTTTGATCTTCTTTCACACTTTTCTCCCCAACTTGCCACATAACCATTTTCCTTTCTCCATGTATTCCTCAGTAGATTCTTCTGAAGTGAATACTGCTTATATGGTTGTGCACATTTTTCATGCAACATATGTTCTAGGCATATGACACCCTTTTGATCTGTTTTCATTGGGCTACTAGTGTAGGAAAACAAATAACAGTATTATAATTTTTTAAAGGCTATGTAATCACAACCTCCACAGTACATACACATTATGATACTAAGGGCCTGAGATAAGTCTATACTGTACCTATGTTTTTTAACACTGGGCAGTTTTAAGTTACTCACCGTTAAGTGCTGTAATATTGAGCACGAGTCGAGTGAGTCAGTAATAGATTTTCAGCCTTAACTTGGAATTAGAGGGGGGTGGGGAATGACAGTTCCATTTTGTGACAATTTTTGAGATTTCAAAATTTGTTTTTGTTCTGCGCTGGAATGAAACCAAAATCTTTTGAGCGTATTTTGTGAAAAGAATTGAATTTGAGGTCGGGTTTTCAGTTTGGGTCTTCTTCTTTCTGGAAGTGATCACAGAGCCCACTCTGGGTCTCGAAAATCTTCCCAATGAAAATATTGTTGAAGTCGAGACACCGCGGCAAAAAGTTTCAACCTTGACAAAATAATATATTTCAGTGAAAAAACATTGAGGTGAATCTTGTTTTACCCACCTCTACTCTGAATTATTTTGATCACTGTTGGGAGTTATCAGAATTTAGCATTTATTAAAATGTTTTCTTTGTTTGTGAATTTAACCAGATTTGGTTCCTTTTGAAGTCAATAGCAAAACTTCTCTGGACCTCAGTGAGAGCAGGATTAGGTCCTGTGCCCTTCCTATATCTTTTAGAGAAAAAAAATAGCTTTTCTGTTACTGACCAAATTATAATAAAGTCAGGGCAATACGTCAGTGGAAATAATTTGTAATTACAAATGCCAGACTTACAGTAGATAATTAAACCACTAGACACTGAAATAATATCAAGAGGCTGACTTCAAAGTACCAAAAGCACTGAAGGCTGAATCCCTGTCCTTAATTCACTCCATTGGAGAGGGTGTTTCAGTAGTTTTGACCACGTGTGATATTTACAACCCACATTCAGGGGAAATGTTGGCTAGATCTTCACGTGGTGTTGGCAATGGAATCTGTGTTCAAGCAAAAAATTGCAAAATTAGGCAGACTTTTCTAAATGGAGGGAGCTTTGATTCAGTTTTAGATGGACACAAGATTGCTTTCAAACAGAGAAGCCCTTGTTTAAATCACCCTTGTTAAAAATCACACCAAATTAGCAATTTCTCATGGCTTTTTCATGAGAAATTGGTGTGAAATGTGACTCTTTTGACTGAAACTCATTTTGAGCTTTGGGGCTCAGACATGCCAAGTGACACTCAGGGGATGCAAACCCACATGGACATAAAAAAAAACGTTCACTCTGAACATTTCACACAGCCCAGTGAAGTTTCACACAGCTGTAGCATTGACCTAGAATTGCAGTCCTAAGCAAGCTTCCTTGCTTTTGTATTTTTTAAGTCAGAACCATAGTTTTCCTTAACGAGAAATTGATTGCTCAGTTCAGGAATATGAACTTCCATGTGACAGAAAATAATACTCACCTGGTAAAATTCTCCCTTGTGCAAACAGGTCAGCATGAGGTCTGTACACCACTTAAGCCTGTTTTGATGACTAAAGTAGAACCTAAGCCATTATTAACTCTTGTGTTTGGCCTCTGTACAGAACTGAGCTTCACCCAGCATGAATCAGTTATGAAATACATTTGAAATACAAATCCCAGTCTTTCTCCCCATTGATGTGCTGGAAATTTTGCCAATGACTTTAATGGAATCAGGGTCGGTCTCTAATTTGATCGAGCCACGTTTATCTTTATTCTGTATTGACTTGAATTTTGTTCAACGATTGAGGGCAGACTGTAGCCCTAGAGTATTGTAATGATGGCAATTGGCATTTCTAAGTATCTTACTCATTGGGGTTGACATTCTGAAAACTATGAAAATGCTTGCTGGTTTTGGGTGAATGCTGTGGATAAAAGAGAAACCAAATGGGAAGTGAGCCCGTGTTTTGTTTTGTTATGTTATAGATTTGTTACTGTTTTGTAAAAAAGAAATAAGCAAAGAAAAAAGAATATATCAGGGGTTTGCAATCCCAGCATGCATTTCAAACTTAGCACCCGGAACTGCTGCTGCTCCACCTGCTGGCCTCGCCCCCCATGGGGCCCTGAGCTACAAGAACCATGCACTCCATGACTCCTGTCCCCTGCTGGCCCCGCCCTCTGGGGAGTGTGGCCAGCAGGGGACAGGAGCTGCTGCATGGGACCAGGGTCAGCAGAGAGGAGTCTCTGTCCGCGCCCCTGGCACCTGCTGAGGGTGCGTTGGGCGGGGCCGGCATGGGGGCTGGCAAAGGTTGCTGACCCCACCCCTGGAATATATAGTAGAACTTCACAATTACGAACACTTTGGGAATGGAGGTTGTTCGTAACTCTGAAGAAAATGTCATGGTTGTTCTTTCAAAAATGTGCAGGTAAACATTGACTTAACACAACGTTGCAACTTTACTACCAATAAGCAGAATGCTTCTTTTAACCATCTTAAATTAAATGAAACAAGCACGGAAACAGTTTCCTTACCTTCTCCCATTTTTTTTAAACTTTCCATTTATTTTGTAGGGATTTATGTTTAACACATTACTGTATTGTATTTACTTTTTCTTTTCTTTTGTCTTTTTGTTTCTTTTTGTTTCTGCTGTTGCTTGGTTGCATACTTGTGGTTCCAAATGAAGTGTGTGGTTGTCCTATTTGTTCCTAACTCTGAGGTTCTACTGGAAAATCAAGAAGAGCTGATGAGCAAGAGACTCTCAGGAAGTGATACGTGCACACAGTGTATAAATTGGCATATTCGAAGTTCTGTTATATATTGCACACACAAAACTATGTTATAAAACATTACTGAGGTTGCAAAGTCAAGCATACTGCAGTTACGAAATGCCTGAAAGAAGGTTGTCTATGTATCTTTAATTTGCCTCCCTTGTGTGTAAGCATCATGAACAGAGCTAGCCAAAATTTGGAATTTCTATTTTGTGGGAAATTTTGCTAATGTCCGGCAAATCAGAAATTCAAATAAACAAACAAAAAGTTTTGGAAACACCAACACAGCTTTTTGATATTTTTTTCCCCACAGGATCTCTGCCTTGTTCAGTTCACAGACTGGACGGTGCTCACTTAATAAGCAGCTATTCAGTATTTTGCTTTATCCTCGTTGCTCAGCATGTGGCCCCATGCCTTATTTACTGCATGCTATTCGAACTCTGCTAGAAACATAGAATTAATAAATTCTCACGGGCTCTTTCCATGGTGCTCATTACTCTAGCATTTGAGTGCCAGATGCTCTCATAAAAGTATCTGATTGAGGCAGAGAAAAGTTTGGAAAAAGTTTTCCCCCATTGATTTTCATTTTCATGTATTTGGCACTGGAAGCTGCAAAATACTAGGAGAAAAGTGATGTATGTGACACAATGTGGGCTCACATGGAAGGCAGAAAAAACATCCTGAGAATTGTGGAACAGCCCATATGGATGATCCAGTCTGATCCTGTAAAGTGCTGAACACTTCTTGGCAAAAGCCGTGCACTCTCCAGCTTCGATTAATTTCACTGAGGGCATGACTTTACAGGTCACTCAGCATCCAGTAGTCATGAGGTTCAGGGAACCCAAATCTATGAGGTGTTAAACATTCTCATCTCTCATGAAAAGAATAGGAGTAGATGTTTTCTCTGGGCCAGTCAATATCAGGCCTTTAAATATTGTCTATGATTTGTCTTCATATACTCTGCTGCAGCTGTGCCACTTCTTGTCATTCCAGACTTACATAGCGCTGAGATCTCAGCACTCAGCACTTGTTTCACATGCCCAAGAGCGGCGGTAAACTGTGTGCAGATGCTCCGTGAATGCAAACAGTAATCCAGCGTTTGTTTGCATGGCACACAGCAGGTCAGGAGCCTCAGATTCCAATTCCGATTGGGAGCTCACGATATATTGCATGACCAGCCGTGATGTGTTCAGAACATTGACAACAACAGTTGAAAGCAGCACAGGATCCACCCTTTCAGATAAAGATGGCGAGAGCACAGGAAACGCAGGCCATTGAAAAATGCAGTGAAATGCAACCTGAAATCCAAGGAACGATGGGACAGAAATTACTGCATCATGGGACGTTGAGCCTGCAGGGCGATCATCTCCCCCTTCCCACAATCCCTAGCAGCACAAGGTGTTAAGTTTTGCACAGTGGGATAACTGCCCACAGTGCATTGTTCTCACTGATAATGCTAGAGCACCAATGTGGATGTCCTTCGGCAACAGAGTGAGTGATATGTGGACAGGCACAAGTGTAATTTCAGTGCTTTCTGGTCTGTAATTTGCATCCACAAAACTTTTGACTGTAGACAAGGTCCTAGAGGTCTTTGTGTGATTGCCATCCCCAGGAAGCAGACAAATAAAACATTAGGTCCACTCAGGACTTACATTTATCTTTTCTCACCTCTTCTTTCAGGTTTAATTTCTACTGTCTCCATTTTATGCTTCCTGTCACTTTTCTTTCCTGAAGTGAAATAATTAGCTAACTTTTTAAATTTATTCATAAATTTTAAGGTCATTAGGGACCAGTAGAGTCATCTGGTCGGACCTCCTGGACAATGCAGGCCACAGAAGCTTCCACCCACTCCTGCAATAGGCACCCAACCTATAATTGCATCATTGAAGTCCCCAAATCATGGTTTAAAGACTTCAAGGTATAGAAAAACCACCAGCAAGTGACTCATGCCTCATGCTATGGGGGAAGGCAAAAAAACCCCCAGGGTCCCTGCAAATCTGCCTGGGGGAAATTCCCCTCCTGACCCCAAATACAGAAAGCAGCTAATTCCTGAACATGTAGGCACCAGCACAAAAATTCTCTGTACCAACTCAGAACCCACCCCTTCTAACATCCCATCCCTGGCTATTGGCATATTTACCAATAGTAGTCAAAGTTCAGGCGATTGCCAAATTGGGCTGTAGCAGAGGTTCTGGATCTCCGTTTCTGTTTGTGTGTTAGGGAAATATGCAGGAGTTCTGCTGGCCATCACTCCTTTTGATTTTGAGCAATGATTATAAATTAAAATGCCCCCTTTTCAGAGATATGTTTGCCGCAGAATCCCCAGGAATCCATCTGCTGCAAAAAACTGTTTTTTGTTTTTTTTTGGGGGGGGGGGAAGAACTCAGAGACAATCTAGAGTTTCTTTAAAAACAACAATCCTATCCTGAAGATTTGAGCTTACATCCTCAACAGCTACTAAGTAAGAATAGGAGAGGAGAAATGGGGCTAGATCCTATACTCATGCCTTAATCCATTCACACCAGTGAAGGATCTTCTCCCATGATAGTTGTAAGCACAGGCTTACAGTCATGGCTGTTAATTTGTAGCATGTTGAAGAAATAATGATTACTAACTGATTGCTTGATGTACAAAGAGTCACATATTACTGATGGCTTTACTTTGTTCATGTAAATTGCAGAAGATGACTGACCATATGGGCATCATGAGTGTCGTAATAGCATCAGGAACAAGAATTCATTGACAGAACTGCCAAATAATAGTAAGTAATCTGTTACTTTAATGATCAAATTCCAAAGGGGTAGCCGTGTTAGTCTATTGTAGATAGACAACAGAGGCCTTGTACACACTACAAAGTTATTGCGCGATAAAGCCCTTTAATGCGCAATAACAAACAGAGCGTACACACACAACTTACAGTTATTCCGCGTTAAGTCCCTTCTTTTTGCGCAAAATGTAAACCACCTAAACGAGCGTGGTTGCTGCTAACGCGGAATAGTTGTTGCGCGATTGCCAGTGTGTGTACGCTTATCGCGCAATGTGAATATAACGGAAATGGCCCACAATTCAAATTCCATCCCTTCTGCACTTCCGCCTGTACTCTATCGTCGTGACGTCATTTTTCCCGACCTCCTCTTCTGTCCCGCGAATTTTTGAATTCACCACTCTCCCTTCTGCCTCGCTGTTCGGTGCTGCTGCCTCTGTGTGCTTCGCTCGCAATGTCGTCGCGCCGCAGCAAACGAGCTCCAGCCTGGACAGCAGCAGAGGTGATGGACTTGATCGGCATCTGGGGAGAGTCCGCCGTGCAGTCACAGTTACGTGGCAGCCGGAGGAATTTTGACATTTTCGGTCAAATATCCAAAGCCATGACCGAAAAGGGGTACGAGCGAGACACCCTGCAGTGCCGGGCAAAGGTGAAGGAGCTGCGGATAACATTTCACAGAGCCAGAGAGGCTAACCGGCGCTCTGGCTCCGCGCCAGCAACGTGCAAGTACTATAAGGAGCTGGAGGCGATCCTGGGCGGCGATCCCACAACCACCCCGAACTGCACGGTAGACACCTCGGAGACTGCACCCCAAACAGAGAAGGAAGCAGAAGGCGACGAGGCAATTGTGGACGAGGAATCAGAAGAAGAAGACTACGAGGACGGAGAGAACGGAGCCACTGACCCGGGGAGCCAGGAGTTATTTTCCACCCAGCCAGAAACAAGCTCCACTGATTCCTTCTCCACGCCTACCCAGGAATCATCAGAAGGCAGCTCTGGTAAGTCCCGTTCGCAATGTCCTCTATTCTAGGTGCTACAGCTCAGCGTAGACATGGTTTTTTTGCAAGGGGTTTTTGTTTTCGGTGTCCTCAGTTCTGTTCCTTACAGAACTGTAAAGGTGTTACTAGCATTACTTAAAAAGGTCATCGATGTATGCCTCGATTTCCAAGTAGTCGTTCCCTTTCAACTCACTGAACGCGTCATCCAAATATTTCCAGAGTCTTCTCTTGAGATTACATGGTAGAGCATTCCTTTGCACTCCACCATTCAGGGACACTCTTCCTTTCAGACTCGCAAGCACTCCTGCGGGCAACATTGCTGCGCACAGTCCTGCAGCGTAAGGTCCCGGCTTGAAGTCGGCAACATGAAGGAGATGCATTCTCGCTTGCAGAGGCACTCTAAGCAGTGTGAGATCTGCCTCTATTTCAGCCATCTCGGGCACGGGATCAGAACTTGGTGTGGCAATAGTCAACTCTCCGTTGTACTAGCTCTGCAACCCGTACCAAGCTTTGGGAAATCTGTTACCGCCCCCCCATAGGTCCCCTCTTGTGTATTGAAGGAATGTGTGGGGAGAACAACATCATTTGCTCCTGACCGTGGCGAGAACAATAGCGGCATTCTACATTTTTCATATCTGAACAGGAATGACCTTCGGTGGACAGTCTACAGCTGCAGCTGAGCGTCTGAGGAGGATAAGGCGGAGGCCTCGCAGGAGCAAGGAAGACGTCTTCCAGGAGCTCATGCAGTTCCATGAGGCTTCTGCGAGGGAGACAAGGCAATGGAGGAGGCAGTGCAGGCAGGACAGGAGACAGAGCAGTGCGAGGAGAGAGCAGCAGAAGGATGCCCTGATAGGCATCATGCAGGAGCAGACCAACCTCCTCAAGACCATGGTCGGTCTGCTACAGGCTCGCACCCCCCATCATCAGCCTCATATGCCTTTCAGTGCATCCACGCCACATTCCCCCCCCAGACAGTTTTTAGACCACCATGGACATCCATGGTGTAACCCTAACAGAACCCCTCCCCCAACATATGTAGTTGAGTCCCGCACCTACACCCACCTTTAGTCCCTACTCCCCTCAAACCCGAGTTTTGATCAATGTTAATTAAATAAAGTTGAATCCTTGTTAAACTTAATCAGACTTTCTTTATTTGTTTCATTAATTTAACATTAACGGTTTTTGATTCAATGAATGTTTACAGGGGAAAAACACAAAATTTCTAAAGCTTAATTTTTAACAGTTGAAACATATAGGAAATGGTTAGTAACTATATTCAAAGGTACAATTTTAACCAACAGTACTAAAATGGGTTTTTAACGCATCCCTTATGCGAACTGCCCTTAGCTGCGCCCCCCGGATACCCCTCGTGTCTGGTTGCTGGTAGGCATTTTCCAGACGTTGTGCCTCAGTGGTCCAAGAGTTCCTGAATCTCTCCCCCCGGCTTTCACATATATTGTGAAGAACACAGCAAGCCGAAATAACTAATGGGATCCTGTCCTCGTGGAGATCTAGCCTGCCATACAGCGCTCTCCAGCGCGCTTTTAAACGGCCAAAGGCACACTCCACAACCATTCTGCATCTACTTAACCGGTAATTGAAACGCTCCTTGTCAGGATCCAACTTCCCGGTGTACGGCTTCATGAGCCATGGCATCAGTGGGTAGGCGGGGTCCCCAAGTATCACCACTGGCATCTCTACACCGCCCACAATTATTTTCTCGTCTGGAAAAAATGTGCCAGCATGTAGCCTTCTGAATAGTCCAGAGTTTCTAAAGATGCGTGCATCGTGCACCTTTCCAGACCAGCCAGCATTAATGTCCATAAAGCGACCACGGTGGTCCACCAGTGCCTGTAGAACCATCGAAAAGTATCCTTTCCTGTTGATGTATTCAGAGGCAAGGTGGTCGGGAGCGAGAATAGGGATGTGAGTCCCATCTATTGCACCCCCACAGTTCGGGAAGCCCAACTCATTAAATCCTGCGATGATCTCCCTCACGTTTCCCGGGGTCACCATCCTCCTGAGCAGAATACGGTTGATGGCTCTGCATACTTGTGACAGTGCCACTCCAACGGTCGAGCGTCCAACCCCAAACTGGTTTGCGACCGAGCGGTAGCAGTCTGGAGTCGCCAGTTTCCAAAGTGCGATAGCCACACGCTTCTCCACGGTCATGGCGGGTCTCATCCTCGTGTCCTTGCATCGAAGGGCAGGGGCAAGCTCCTGGCATAGCTCCATAAATGTGGCTTTCCGCATTCTAAAGTTCTGTTGCCACTGATCATCATCCCACAGCTGAAGGACGATTCGTTCCCACCAGTCTGTGCTCGTCTGCCGGGACCAAACACGGCGGTTCAGGCTGTGTTGCTGGTCCGCGAAACTGATCAGAATGTCCGTTTGGTTTTCAATGCTGTCATCATCCGAGACCGAGTCATCCGTGTCATGCTCCGAATCATAGCCAAAGGCAAACCGCAACAGAATCTGGGCTGTGTTCACAATGCTGAAGGCAGCATTCAAGATCACAGCTGAATCCATGTCGATTCTGAAAAGGCAGTGCCGAGAAGAAGGTTGCTTCAATTTGAAATTCGCGCTCGTTGCTATTGGCAACCGCTGGGTAGCGTCAGTAGCGGAATGCACCACGGGAGATGATACTGGGGACTCTGGGATACGTACCCACAATCCCCTTCGCTTTCCTGGAGGACTGCGCTCAGAAGGGGGGGGGCTTTGTTCCGTTAGAGCAAGCATAGTGTGTACGCGATCTCGCGCAACAACAGCCACGGGAGAATTAATGCGGAAGAGGATTATTGCGCGTTAAAAATGGTAGTGTGTACATAGCCAGAGTCTTGTGGCACTTTTAAAGACTAACAGATTTATTAATCGCATGAGCTTTCGTGGGAGAAAATCCCACTTCGTCAGACGCTTTGAAGAAGCGTCTTCAAAGCGTCTGACGAAGTGG
>ML685758.1:10340068-10506698 GCA_007922175.1 Pelusios castaneus
CCAGTGTTTGAATCCTAACACCTATTTTGATTTGCTGTTACAGCCTGACCTGATCCTATGTCATACACTCCCCTGCATTTAATTTCCTCCCATTCTGTAACTTTCCCATCTTCAAAGCGTCTGACGAAGTGGGATTTTCTCCCATGAAAGCTCATGCGATAGATAAATCTGTTAGTCTTTAAAAGTGCCACAGGACTCTGTTGTTTTTCTGGCTAAGTTGACTTTAGAAAGTCAACTTAGCCAGTGTGGACATGGAGTAGCCCTAAGTCAACTTTAAGTTGACTTAGGGGGCTTTAGGGCTTCCCCACTGCCCTCCCTGCCAGGGTGGCTGGCACAGCCACAGCCTGGTGTGTCCCCCCCCACCCTGCTCCTATGCCCTTCCAGGGTCCCTGTCCCAGTTTGCCCCATTGTACCAAGTACAATGGGGCAAAGGCTGAGCCCTCTGGCGCCCCCTCCTGCCACCGTGGACATGTCCCAGGTCCACCTAGCCCCAACAAGTCGACCTAGGCATCCAGTGTGGATGCTCTAGGTCAATTTGGCAGGGTCCCCTGTAAGTCGACTTCATTTTTTAATGTGGACATGCTAAGTCGACTTAGCTAAGTCAACTTAAATTAACAAGTGTAGACATAGCCAAGCAGTTTTCCTGTGACATCTCTAACACACTGATGCAAAGGGTTACTCAGGACTTAAAGGACTGGGCCCTTATTCAGCAAATCCTTCCTGTCTCAAGCTATGTCTACACCTGAAAAGTTAGGTCGACTTTATGAAGTCGACTTAATAAGGTCGACTTTAAGTCGACTTAAAATGGACCTTATTAAGTTGACTTAACAAAAGTCAACTTAACTTTTCAAGTGTAGATGTGGCCCCTTTTTTGCCTTATTAAGTTGACTTAACATTTTAAATTGACTTAAAAAGGTCCAACTAGGCACTACTCCGCAGCTCCACTGGTTTAAGTCGACTTAATAAAGTCGACTTAAGCACTAGTTCGAATTAAAATGAGGTGTTATTAATTCGAACTAACTTTTCCTTAATTCAACTTAAGGAGCAGCTTAAGTCAAATTAAGGAAAGCCCAGTGTAGACACGGAGTAAATTAAATCAACTTAAGCCTCCTTAAGTCGACTTAATTTCTAAGTATAGATACACCCTCTGAGAGTTCCACTGAAGTCAAAGGCTATGTCTACACTGGCAAGTTAGTTCGAATTAAGGAAGCTTAATTCGAACTAACTTAAGCCTTGGCTACACCTGGCTTTCATTAGTTCAAATTAAGTGCTTCCTTAATTCGAACTAAAAAATTCGCTTATACTTTTCGAAGTTAGTGTTAATTTGAACTAGTTAGTTCTAATTAACCCAATGTGGTCATGTTAGTTCGAACTAAGTGCTTAGTTCGAACTAACCGGCACATTGAGCTCAATGCAATTGACTAATTCGAACTAAGCAAGTGCCATGCATGGCACTTGCTTAGTCCGAACTAAAATTTGCTAGTTCGAATTAAGTTAATTCGAACTAACTAAAATTAGTTCGAATTAGTTAGTTCAAATTAACTAATTCGAACTAACTTTGGTAAGTGTAGACATAGCCAACGGGTCTACACACAAGAGTAAGGGTTCACAGGAATGGGCCTTGTATCAGCAGTTTTTGGAGGGGTGGCACGGCTTCACAATCATCTTTACACCCCTTGTGACATCATCAAATGTCTGTGATATTTCCACCTTACCCCTGAGAGTTGGAAGTACATGTTGTCCCACCATCCTTTCTGTACTGCTTGAACACTGGTAGCTTACTCAGGGCTCAGTTGTACCTGCAAGGCACTGGTCTGTGAGATGGGTGGTGTGGAAACACTGCCACAGGTGAAGCATTGGGAAGCTTTCTGCAGAATGCCATATGGTTTATGTGAATCTCTTTGGTTCTAACCAGGCTGGAAATCTTGCAAGAGTATTTCTCAGGAGATTTTTGTTGCTCTGTGATTCAGCCTAGGTCAGAAATACAGGTTCATGGTATTATCATTAGATCTGTATCCAGGCCCAGGAAGAACAGAGTTACAGGATAATTAGAGTTGATAGAATAATGAAAATCAGATTCGCAACTAGGCAACTTAAATTCAATTTGCTGCTATTGGTTGGATAGTACAAGATGTTATTCATATAATCCCTGGCATTCATGAAAGTATTGCTGCACCCCAAAAGTTTCACACATTCCTTTCTTGTTCACTATTCATCCTTTTAAAAAGCTTTAGTCATCCAGTACAGAAACAGAAAATACGCCGTGTGATCAGTCACATGCCAGGAACAGTAAATAGCAGATAGTCAAGATGAGCAACTTGTGAACAGCATATATCAACCCATAGGCAGGAAAATACAAGTCATTGGAGGAATATTTACAGATAATGACTATATATAATTCTGAATCAGGAAAAGGCCTAAATGTAGTCATGCTTTTAATTAAGTGAATGCAATATAAACAGGCTGTCATGACAATGAAAACAGACAGAAGATCCAAAAAAGACAATGTTTTTTTTTTTCTTCAAAACTCACCTTCAAAACAAACTACAAATTCAGCTGGAATTTCAGGCAAAGAGCCAAGATGTTTTTATTTTACCCACATCGGTTCTCCCCTCTGTAATGACGGCTGCTGTTTTTGAATTGCTGATAATTTTGTAAGGAAAAATGCGATGAGCAATATTTGCATAACTGCAACTTGAGGCAATGCTGAATAGAGAGATTTACAACAAACTTGGACCTGATAACTCGGTGTCATTCACTAGCAAAGGTGAATGAGCGGGAAAGGGCCATATGTTAAGACAAATGACCTTTTACAAGGCTAGAATTTTAGACTTCTGGGGCCTAGTCCTCAGTGGGTGTAAACTGATGTAGCTCCATTGATCACAATAGAATTATGATGGTTTATATCTGCTGAGGATCTGGGCCCTGGATTCTATATCCTTCATTTGGGCAGGAAGTCAAAAATTTTGTATTAACCTTTCCTCTTTGCTCAGTTCAGATGTCCACATAAAGTCCTTTAATAAATCAGTATTGTCATTTGTAATTTTCATTGTCTGCCTGTCAATGCACTTTCTAAATGGAATTCAATTATTGTTATGACATATTACTTTGAATCATTTTATTGCACAATCAATACACATCTTCATAATAAATATTGATATTACTTTAATGTTCTACAATATCCACGATGTCGAGACCATTTCAGCAGGAGGCTGCCTTTTAGTACTGTTTGCTTATATTTTCAACACTTCCAACGTGAAAGTATATATTGCTCTGGCTCTAATGCTATTCCAATCTCTAAAGGTTAATACAGGTATGACGGTGCAAACGGTAGGTAACAGAAATCGAGGGGACTTGGATGCTAGTTTCACTTCTGTATTAACCCTATGCTCCACCTTCCCTGTGTCTTTATTTCCCCTCCAGCATGTTTCCTATTTTGTATATTTAGACTGCAAGCTTTTTGTGATGGGGACAATCTCATTTCAGCAGGAGGTAACTATTTAATACTGTTTTCTTATATTTTGTATGCTTCCTGTACGAAGGAATATGTTTTTCAAGGATCACATGCCCTTACAAGCTCTTAGGGTTAAGGTAGATATGCGAAGTGAACATAAGAATGGCCATACAGAGTCCGACCAATGGTCCATCTAGCCTAATATGCTGTCTTCCAACAGTGGCCAGTGAGAGGTGCTTCAGAAGGAATGAACAGAACAAGGTAATTTATTGAGTGATCTGCCCCTGTTGTCCAGGCCCATTTTCTGGCAGTCAGAGGTTTAAGGACATCCAGAGCATGGGTTGCGTCCCTGGC
Organism: Pelusios castaneus; assembly: GCA_007922175.1. Lineage (NCBI taxonomy): Eukaryota > Metazoa > Chordata > Testudines > Pelomedusidae > Pelusios > Pelusios castaneus. The sequence continues at coordinate 10,343,877 of ML685758.1, forward strand.
CCTCTTGACTATTAGCCATTGATGGACCTATCCTCCATGATCTTATCTAATTCTTTTTTTGATCCCAGTTGTACTTGTGGCCTTCACAACAGACTGTGGCAATGATGTCCACATGTTGATTGTGGATTGTGTGAAAAAATATTTCCTTATGTTTGTTTTAAATCTGTTGCTTTATTAATTTCATTGCATGACCTCTGATTCTTGTGTTATGTGAAGGGATAAATAACACTTCTTTATTCACTTTCTCCACACCATTCATGATTTTATAGACCTCTGTCATATCCTCCTTTAGTCATCTCTTTTCTAAGTGGCACAGTCCCAATCTTTTAAATTTCTCATCATATGGAAGCTGGTCCATACTTCTAATACATTTTGTCGCCTTTCTCTGTTCTTTTTCCAATTCCAAATTTTTGTTGTTGTTGAGATGGGGCAGCCCAAACTGCATGCACCATTCAAGGTGTGGGCATACCATGGATTTTATATTGTGGCATTATAATCTTATTATGTCTTATTATGGTTCCTCACATTGTTTGCTTTTTGACTGTTGCTGCACATTGAGCAGATGTTTTCAGAGAGCTACCCACAATGACTCCAAATCTCTTTCTTGAGTGATAATAGCTAATTTAGATTCATCATTTTGTATATATAGTTGGGATTATGTTTTCTAATGTGCATTACTTTGCATTTATCAACATTAAATATCATTTGTCACTTTGTTGCTTAGTCGCCCAGTTTTGTGAGATCGCTTTGTAACTCTTTGCAGTCTGCTTTTCGCTTAACTATTTTAAGTAATTTTATATCATCTGCAAATTTTGTAACCTCACTGTTTACCCCTTCTCCAGATCATTTATGAATATGTTGAACAGTATTAGTCTCACTACAGATCCTTAAGGGACACCACTATTTACCTCATTCCACTGTGAAAACTGATCATTTATTCCTGCCCTTTGTTTCCTATCTCTTAATCAGTCACTGACCCATGAGAGGACCCATGACTTACCACTTTGCTTAAGAGTCTTTGGTGAGGGACCTTGGCAAAGGCTTTCTGAAAGTCCAAGTACATTATATCCTTTGGATCACTTTTGTCCATATGTTTGTTGACACCTTCAAAGAATTCTAATAGATTGGTGAGGCATGATTTCCCTTTACAAAAGCCATGTTGACTCTTCCACAACAAATTGGGTTCATCTATATGTCTGATCATTTTGTTCTTTACCGTAGATTCAACCAATGTGCCTGGTACTAAAATTAGGTTTACCAGCCTCTAATTGGCAGGATTGCCTCTGGAACTTTGTTTTGTTTTGTTTTTGTGTTTTAGAAATTGGTATCACACTGCTTGCCCTTTAGTCATCTAATACAGAGGCTGACTACTGGGTGAATCCCATCTGTTCCTGGTAACTTTTTACTGTTTAATTTATCAATTTGTTCCAAAACTGCTTCTACTGACATATCAGTCTGGGGCAGCTCCTCTGATTTGTCACCCTCACATCCTTTGCAGAGAATACCACTACAAGTAGTTTAGTTAGCTTCTCTGCACTTGCCTCATCTTCCTTGAATGCTCCTTTAATATCTCGATCGTCCAGCATCCCTCCTGTTTGTTTGATGGTCTTCCTGCTTCTTACGTACTTTTAAAAAATTGTTGTTAGTGTATGTGTCTTTTGCTAGTTGCTCTTCAAATTCTTTTTTGGACTGCCTAATTATATATTTACACTTGACTTGCCAGAGTTCTTTTCTATTTTCCAAAGTGTAATTTGACTTCCAGTTTTTAAATGGTATCTTTTTTCTCTCTATTGTTTAACGAAAGTGACATTTTTATGATCCTCTTTCTCTTTTATTTCTTTTTAATTTGGGGTATACAAATAGCTTCTCTTATGAGCAGGGCCAGATTAAGCATCATCAGGGCCCCAGACTGCCTACCACCATGCCGCCCCCCAGCCTGGACTGCCCCCCCCCACCGTAGGCCCCCCCATGGCAGCCTGTGGGTGGGCCATTGCTGGGGACAGCCCTGAGGCCAGAGGGCACTCCTGCCCCATCCCGAGTCTAGCTAGTCTGCCCTGGCAGCAAGGTCAGGTGGTGTGTGGTGCGGCCCTCCAGGGCCACAGGCCCTGGAAGATCACACCAGAGGCCGCACCATGTGCCAGCTGGCCCCGCCCCTGGAGCGGAGCGAACATGTGCTGGCCTGCGCACCCCTGGGGGTGGGAGTGCCCAGAGCCTGTCTTCTGGCCCCAGGGTCCTGCCCTACCAAGCAATCCCAGACAGTGGTATGGTGGGCGGGTGACGGGATCTGGATTAATGCAGGGACCTTAGGGGCTGGGGCCAAGGCCCAACTTTATGCCAGGGCCCGGGGCTTCAGCTCCAATCTCCCCTGTGTTAATATGGCCCGGATAATTATGTTTTTACAAAGTTTCCATGCACCTTGCAAGCATTTCACTCTTCACTTATGTGGAGAGGCCGTGTGGTCTAGTGGCTAGGGCACAGGACTAGGACCCAGGGGGTCTGTGTTTTATTCCTCTGATATGTGACTTGACACAAGTTAATTGGCCTTTTCAGAGCCTCTATTTCTCCTCCCTCCTATTTTCAGTCTTGTGTATTTAGACTGCAACCTTTTGGGGGTAGAGTCTTTCTCTTACAATATATTTCCAGAGCGGCCAGCACAACAGGGCTTTGATTATGATTGTAATATAATAATGAGTAATTGATAAGCAGGATGTAGCATTAACAGAAGATAACTGCAGGCTGCATGTATCATATGGATCAGTCAAATAAATATGCACCTAACAGGAGAGAGGCGAAAAAGGTGCTGCAGTTTTATCATTTCATTTTCATTCATTTTATTTCTTATATTAATGTAAAGGATAAAAGGAAAATTAATTGAGGAGAGTACAGAGAGGGAGACATCACACATACACATTCACACCCTCTCCCCCACACCATGTCATAAATTAATTACAAGGAAAATACATCACATTGGTCAACAAAAGTTGGGTCAAATTCTATTCTAAGTTACACTGGAGCAAATCTAATAACTTCACTGAAGCCTGGGTCAGAATTCAGCTCCTCGTGTTCAATATAATATATAATGCTAATCAGACAACTCTAGAAAAATTGAACCATTTTCCAAACTTCTCATTTATCTGAAACATTGCTTTCTCTTGTGTGGCAAAAGTGGTCAATTCCTGCATTCCAGTTTAAAAATATTATGCCCTTTTGTAATATTCGTGTTTGGAGAATGAGTTTGCATATGGGATCTTGGGCTATGTCTACACTTACAAAAGCTAGTTCGAATTAGTTAATTCGAACTAACTAATTCGAACTAATTTTAGTTAGTTCGAATTAAGTTAATTCGAACTAGCATGGCCCCACTAGAATGCTAGTTCGAACTAGCCATGGCCATGCAGGGCACTTGCTTAGTTCAAATTAGTCAGTCGCAGGAAGGTCAATCTGCCGATTAGTTTGAACTAACTAGTTCGAACTAACATGGCCACATTAGATTAGTTCGAACTAACTAGTTCAAATTAACCATTAATTCGAACCAAGCAATCAAATTTATTAGTTCGAATTAAGGAAGCCCTTAATTTGAAATAATGAAAGCCTAGTGTGGCCAAGGCTTAAATTAGTTTGAATTAAGCTTCCTTAATTCGAACTAACTTGCAAGTGTAGACATAGCCCAGGTGTGTTGTAACCACGTTGACATATTAAGTTCTTGCAAGGAAGGAAGGAAGTGTACACATGCACACAAGTTGTAAAGGTACATTTATTTGACGATCACAGTTATCCTCTTAATTTTTTCCCTTAGAAAGTATTAGTCCTGACGTATCCAGCTCACTTCTCCTTTCAAACTGATATAAAGCAGGAGTAACTGTGACATTGGCTATACTGGGATTTTTCACACCAGTGTAAACTCCCAGTGTTGACATACTGTAGTACTGTAAAATAGGGATTGCACGGGTGCAATTTACCGCTGTAAGTCGGGGCTTGCCCTGTTGTGCTAGGCACTGTGCATAAACATAGTAAGAGATGGACTGTGCCCCAGAGAGTTTACAGTCAAACTAGGCAAGGAACACAAAAGGAGCCAATTATCACCCACTTTTTTTTCAAATAGAGAACTGTGGCACAGAGGGTGCATCTACACTAGTAAATTAAGTCGACTTAAGCTTAAGCTTGCTTAAGTCGACTTAATTTACTCTGCGTCTACACTACAGTTTCCTTAAGTCGACTTAAGCAGCTTGCTTAAGTCCACTTAAGGAAAATAAAGTCGACTTAATGAAAATTAAGTCGACTTTATTAAACCTACTTTTAATTCTACTTAAGCCTAAAGTCAACTTTTTAAAGTTGACTTAGGCCTGTGTAGACCTGGAGTAGCCCTAAGTCAACTTAGGGCTACTCCAGGACTCCCCCACCGCCCTCCCTGCCAGGGGAGTGGCACAGAGGGAGCCTGGCATGCCCCCCCACAGGGCAGGGCAGGGCAGAGCCCTGCCCACCCTGCCCCTATGCTCTGCCAGGGTCCATGTTCCTCTTTGCCCCCTTGTACCCAGGTACAAGGGGGCAAAGGCTGAGCCCCCTGGCACTGGGCAAGGGGTGCCCCCCCATCACCGTGGACCTGCCCACGGTCCCCCTAACCCCTAGAAGTCGACCTAGGGATCCAGTGTGGACGCTCTATGTCGACTTTGTAAGTTCCCCCCAAAATCGACTTAAAATTTAGGTGTAGACATGCTAAGTCGACTTAGCTAAAGTCGACCTAAATTTACAAGTGTAGACATAGCCAGAGAGATTAAGTGACTTGCCCAGAAAAGTCTATGCAGAAGCAAGAACTGAATGAATGAATCCAGAGTTCGCCCGCCAGGGCTTTAACCACAAGGTCATTATTTCTCTTTTCTTCCCCTTTTGTCACCCTTGTACTATAAGACTAGCACATTTAAAACTGCTCCAATGTGTTTGGTACCTTAGACACAGCATAGACAATAAGTAGCAGGGTTGCCTTTCTCCGGTTTTAAGCACATTTCTTTCTTGGGCTCCCCCCTTTTTCCAATTTTAAGCATGTTTCTTTCTTGGGCTTTCCCTGTTCCCGCAAACCCTCCCGAGAGCATGTGCTGAGGTTTAACACCACAGTCTAACCCTGTACATCCATTGGTCCACTTTAGTCAATATTTTTATTGTTATATATTTTTAATTGTATATGCATCTTCTAATTAGATTATTATCATTTTAAATTATTAGAATTTCCTTCCCCATATTCTTTGTCTTCTGATATAGAAAGACTGTAAACTATTAACTGTTAATTATTATTACTGTGGGAAAACTTTCCAAGAAGAGTCAGCAGTACAGAAAGAAGCAAGGGATTGGCAGTGGCTAAGCACTGAGGCACTTTGATGCAATGAATACAATGACAAAATCTACTAGTAATACAAAAGTATGCTCATTTTCTGACACACAACCCTTATTAGTAATTTCAGAGATGAGTCCTGTAATTTCATCATATAGAATCACGATAACATTCACTCGTATACCAGACTCAGCAGCTGCCCCAAGCAGTTCCAATTAGATCTGCTGAGTTCAAATGAATGTATCGCAGTATCCCTTTATAGAACCCTCCCTCTGTTCCCTTAACATGGTCTGGATGAAAGGCTACAAAGGTTGCTGGAGATTCCTGAGTGAAGCAGGAAATAGCTTTTTGCAGCACCTTGTTGCTTTGATCCCTTGATCTGACATTTCAGCTAACAGCAGCATCTGTCTCTGTGCCTCCACTCTGGTGGTGAGTTAACTTTGTTCAGCATATAGCCTGCCCCAAGTTTTTGTGATATCTAGTTCAAAGGGTTCGAAACATCACAACAGCATTTACTGCTACGCTGAAATTCACTTTTGCCTGTTTGACAATCTGCTACGGGCTGTATCAAACACAATGTCAGGAAAGGCATTCAATCAGCACGGAATGGAGAAGACATGAGTCCCAGCATATTTTACTGGTTTAAATTTCTAACTCCCCACTCTGTGAACTATCGGATTGTTCTCATCTCCTCTGAGAACTTCTGCTCTCATTCTCATCAAGCTGTTACGATGCCTGCTCTTCCAGGCACAGATGATCAAATGCAGGCTTCCTGCTTTGCAGAACTCCTCCGATGTGTTTCTCGTAATCATGGAAGATATTTCCTTTTTCTTTTTTTTTTCTTTTTCAAGCCAAGTGAAACTTCATGGACCATTTCTTCCTTCCTTCCTTCCTAGAAGCACACAAGTGGAGTTAAAAATTTAGAAAGTGACTTCTCAGCACCAGAAACAAAAAGTGCTGACCCAGCTAGGGACATTGGGATTCAAAGCTGGTTATTGAAGAGCATATGGTTTAGCAAGCTAGTCCATTAATCAGCACAAGTTCCCTGAGCACTATGTCGTACGTGATTTTTGGTGATCAAGTACCCCCAATGAAATATGTTACTTCCTTTTTTTCCTTTGCAAAAGCCGATCTTTTCACATTAAGCATGCAGAAGCCACTATATTTTTGTGATTTACACTTGCTGAGCTGAAATGCAACAGATGTTTCCAAGTGCTTAAAACTAAATTCTTCAGTAAATATGCTGAATGGATCCCACGCATATCTTTGGATGCTTTGAATACTTCTCAAGCTAGAGGGAGAATTAGTTTCAGGTAGGCAGAACAATCCAGTCCTGGGATTTACCCAGGGTTCCCAGAGGTGAAAAGAGATAGCTAAAAAAATCTTTAGCACAGTCAGACAGGTAGAAGAGCTCCAGAGCCTCTTAAGCCACTGAATACTTGTATAAATGGTTGAAAAGGTATTGAAAGAACAGAACGTTTCTATTGCTCCCTGTGAAGGGTCTTTAACTGAATGGGAATACATCATGCCAGGCTGCCTGTAGAAATAGTGTGTCATGCAATAATTCCTTTACATTCACAATCAATGTTTCCTGGACCCTATGGATAAATTGATATTGTGATCTGGCATTGTACACACTAACCCTCACATAATATTATCCCTGGCAATGTATGGATGTTTTTTGTTCAAGGGATGGTAGGAGGAGACTGTTGATTGTGGAGCTAAGTAGCCAGACGTGAATAGTGTTAAGTAGCAGTCTTTTAAAAAATAAAAGGAATTTTGAATTTGTGAAAGATGCTGTTTTGCAAGTCCTACAGTCAGTGATTCTTCAGTGTTGTCTCTCCAATATATTAGCCTACTGCTGGAGGGACCCCATCTATGGATAAGAACATTCTCAATGCTGCTCCATGATGGTGGATCTCTTAGTGATGCTCCATGTCCTTGCTCTCTCTGCTAAAACTGTGCAAAGGTACTAGAATTGGAGTGGGGGAGGAAGGCATATGTGAATTAAATGAGGGAATGTGGTGATGAGTGCCAGCTATTATAGAAGTTTCCTGTTCAGCACGAACTGGACCAGTACTAACTAATAGTCATCAAGTAACAAGCACTTATGATCAGTAAAGCTCTGTGCTCCATTATCAACCTCTGCGAAATGTTATTTATCTTTAGCAGCCATGTGTATTGTAGAGTATATTATGGAAGAGTCTGCAGGCCCCAACCAAAGTCAGGGCTCCATTGCACTGGTAATGTACACACTCACGCACACACCCTCACACCTCCACAGCGTAAGGAACATTCTCTGTCCCCGAAAGCTGATCTTCTACATAGGCCAAAAGTGGAAGAAAGGAATTGAGGCACAGGGAGTTTGTCACTCAGCGTTCCATTTTCAGAGAGGCAAGTGAGACTGTATTAAACCCTGTATGCTGCTCTGTACATGTGGCTGAGTTGCTTTTAGCCTACCTCCCCACATTCCCTGCTTTCCTGTCAATACGTCCTTTCAGAGAGCCACAGGCCATTTGGATCCAGGTTCACTGATCACGATCCACCCAGGAAGTCTGAGAGAGCTGGGAACTGAATCCAGATTTCCTTAGTCCCAGTTTAGGGCCACAACCAAAGAACACCCTTTCTTCCTATATTTAAGAAAGATAGACTGTAATGATTACTTATCTGAATGGCTCTCTACCCTATACCTGCTGTATTTACGTTTGAGCTTACCCGTGCCAGTTTAACAGTGTTGTTAATGCTACAATATTGTCAGTGTGTTGTAGACCGGCTGAAAAGTAATGACAGTGGTGGTGCTGAACTATATACCGTACTTCATACACTGCTTAAAACTGGTCATGGATGACTTTCTGCCAAAATAATCTGAATGTTCAGTATGTATTGGGAGTGTCACCACAGTTATGCCCAGTGCCAACATCTCTGGAAGGAAGATCTAAAGAACATGGGGCTGCAGGCCATGAGGTATTATATCCAGATCAGTATTCACCTTCTGCACAAGCAAGTGGAAAAATCCATTGACTTCAGTGACATTGCAGCCCCCACATGCCAAAGGTCTATTTGGTCCAGAAGGTAGTTTAATTTGTCTCTCCTTTACCTTGATTATTTTCTGTCTGGCTATGTCTACACTGGCAATTTAAGTCAACTTAAGGAGGCTTAAGTCGACTTAAATTAAGCTGCATCCACACTAGGCTTTCATTAAGTCGACTTAAGAAATTCCTTAAGTTGCTTTAATAACTACAACTCATTAGGTCGACTTAAGCCTCCTTAGGTCAACCTAACCCTTCCTTAGGTCAACCTAAGCTCAGTGTGGATGCAGAAGTCCACTTTGTTAAGTCAACCTAAGGGCAGTTAGGTCGACTTAACAAAGTGGACTAAGTCGACTTAAAGTGTTCCCACTTTGTTAAGTCGAATTAATAAGGTCGATTTTTAAGTCAACTTAAAGTCGACCTTATTAAGTCGACTTAACAAAAGTCGACTTAACTTTTCTAGTGTAGACATAGCCTCTCATACCTCCTCCTCCCCCACCCCACTTCCTGCCTTTATGATTAAAGAATAGAGTGATAGTGACAAGTCAACACTTGGTACAATGCTTAGACCTTCTGGGGATGCTGCAAAAGAGATTCATTTGTAGGGTTTCTGGAGAGCTTGTTTCCCATAATGAGGAAGAGGTGGAGAAGAATTCCTGTAGATGACTGGCTGAGTGCTTGTTGAAATGATTCCTTTAATGCTACTGGAATGTCACCGTGTCATTAATTATGATAGGATACTTAGAGCCTTGGTCTTTTAGATAGTTTAAATTTAAATCCACAAATAAGCTTTTGGCTTATTGAACATTAGTGGTAGGTGAAAGGTTAAAAGATTTGGAGGTTCAAACTGCAGACACATCCAGAAGGTCAAAGCCTTCTCAGAAGATTATTTTGCAGCATTTGAACTGAACTGTCTCTGCAACCTTCACAGGCCCTGGGCATGCTCTAGCCAAGAGTGGGGCTTGGGTGGTCCTTCTAATCCTAAAGTTTTCTGGGAAATTTATCTGGATCCACACAGTCTAAGTTTGTATAAAACAACAGTTGATCTAACTTGCTGAACATCTGTGGGACCCTATAGCAAGAGATCCCATATGGAAATCAATGGAACTGTTCTTTTTACATCAACTGAGGATCAGGCGCTGTATGTCAAAACAAGTATTATGAAAACTAATCACATAGGAAGTTTTTTTTATTATAGTCCTCAATCACACTTCCATGAAACTTAATGGTAAGTATTCCATTGACTTCAGTGGCAGCAGAATCATGCCCTAAGTCATACAGAAGCTGCAAAGAATATCTAAAATGTCATTTCTGCTTCACAATAGAAGGAACTTAATGGCACAATGAGGCTTTTTTCCCCTCTTTCTCAGTCCCCTGAAATCCAAGATTGTGAAGAAATTAGGCAGAAATCTCAATTTGTGTCAAATGACCTGTGTAATTTTAATATTTACAATAGATGGTAGAAAACCATATACTAATGACTTTATATTTCCTTGACTTAGAGACAGTCAAAGAGTATTTATATTTGAAATATGGCATGGAATATTCCTAATTGCTGGCCTAAATAAACATCAGTGTGTTTTCATTACCTTTTAACCTGTAGTGGATTAAAGTGCTCTGTCGCCATCGGCCATGTGCGAACCAGGATCAGTCTTTATATTTCTAAAAACCATCGTCTACATATGTACTGACTGTGTTTTTATACATTAATCACAGAAGATTACGAGGCACTTGCCATTTCGTGCATATTTCTTGCAAGCAGAAAAGAACGGTGTGCAGTTCTTATTGCAGTATTATGGAATGGACTGAATCATAAATATAATATAGACAGGTATAGCTGCTGTTACAGGACAGCTGTGCAGGGAAATTAGGCACAGTAAAGGAAGAACCTGAATGTCTTAATGAGAGATGTGAAAGGCTTTGGGGGCTCAGGGAGGTAGACAGCTAGAGAATGTGTGTGCAGGAGCTGGAGAAGAGGAGATTACACCAGGTGGCCTGCTCAGGAGAAGGAACAGATACTTTGGACTAAATTAAACCTCAGCTCTGAAGGCTTAGCTCTGGGCAAGGAGCAGCATGTAGCCGTGCGCCCCCAAGAGGAGTTCTGGGAAGGAATATGCCTCAAGGGGACATAATTCCTCTCCTGCTTCAATTTGCTGCAGGTTGCGGGAGAGACTATTTCCCACTGCTCTTTTCATACTGCCCCCAACACCCACCCATCTTGTCTGGCTGAATGCGGGGGGATGAAGCCACAGCTCCACCCACTCCCCACCCACTCCAAGGGGTGAACAGCAGGGATTCAACATGTGCTCTTCCCATCTCTCCCTGGGCATTTCCATACCTGAGTCAATCTGAGGAAGTCTAATATGGCTCTGCATAATGCTAAGGGGACCTTATTCCCTCATATGACTATGTTAGACCCAGACACAGTCTAGCACTCTAGTAGCATAAAGCAGTAGAACCACAATGAAGGTTCATGAGGGTTTGTGGCCTTCACTTCATTCCAGGTAACATTATCATCTCTTACTGCTTCCTGGAACAAGACAACTGGGAGTCCTGCTTTATATTAAGTTTCTATTTATAAATGGTTTACAAAGGGTTAATTAAGGGTTAGTTGATATTACGAGCATGTTACCAACAGGAGTGGTATGTGTCAGAGAGAGTTAAAAGCACAAGTGGAAGGTGTTGTGGATGATTGTAGGCAATGTATTGACCTCCTGGCCTCTATAACAATGAATTGACCATTTATTAAACCATCTATTAATACTTCATTAACCCTTTATTCATTTGTTAGAAATGGAACCTTGGTATACAAAATGACCAAAAATTGGCATCTTACATGATTGAAAAAACTATTCTTTTCAAAAAAATACTTGTGCTATTTTCATCAGTTCTTTGACTCCCATTTATAAAAGGGGTTTTGGTCTGTGTCAGAAGCCGTGCTGTTATTTTATTAGAAGGATGGTGTTTAAGATTGAGTGTAGCGTCAATGTAATATCTGCTATGTCCCAGCAGGGGAACTAGGGGCTGGGAAGGACCTGTTAATCTAAGGGACCATCTGATCTAATGGTAAATCTATGAATAATCTAATCTAATGCTATGACCTTGCGATCTTAATCCTCCAGTAACTAGTTTTTCTCTTGTAAAACCTTGCAGCCACTTGGATGTCCTTGTGAAAGCTCCACGTCAGATGAGAGTTTATTATATTACATCATTGGCCTGTCCCTGATGTTTCCGGCATCCAGCTCAGATTTGTACTGAGCCAAACATTCATCATGCTGCCGAGGGCTTCAGGCTTCAGTATGTCAGATAATGCCAGCTATAATTATAGTCAATAAGGTCTATACCAAAGGGGTTAAAGGAGATGTTGTAAACTTGGACAACCTTGCTGCTGTTTCTGAGGGTTAGATTTATTCTCTGGACTACTTTAGTCTTCCTCCAGAGAGTTCATTGTGGAAGTCAGTATGACAGATTTATCCTTGCTCACAAAGTCGGTGGCTGTTTGCTCACGAGGCAGGTGGAAGGAGAAAGCAGTGTGAGACAGCTGCCAGCTAAGAGGTCGCAATTGAACTCATGCCACAGAACAAACATAAATTATACATCTCCCAAAGAGGAGCAGCTTCTGCTCTTATTTCTGTCTTGTCCTAAATTTTTTAGCCGCAGCTCTATTTATTTTAGGCACATGACTATCGTTTGCAAGGGCAGCTGAGTGATTACTGGGCAGAGTTACGCCAGAGTTGCACAAAACACAAGCCCTGGCCTCTGATCACAAGTGTTCATGCAGATTATCTAAACTCTCCCAGCTCCTTCCCCACTAGCTGCAAAATAAAAATAATAAAGGAAAGCATAAATCCAAACACAGTTGGGATTAATCCTCGTTACTTATATGGGTCAGCTGAGCCATGCGCAGCAGAGTTAATAAAGCTAACTACCTGCTGTGCACAGGAACACACGAATAGATGTTTGGAGCAGAGTTACCCCCCATGGGCCAGTTCCAAAGTGCATTGATGTGGGTGAAAAGACTCCTTCCCATTGACTTCAGTAGGCTTTGGATCAGTCCCTCAGAGTAAATCCTGCAAGGGACTGAGCACTTCTAGGCGTACAGAGGGCTTTCAACTCTCATTAACTTCAGTGAGACTTGAGGATGCTCATCACTACTTGGAAGCACTTACAGCTGGTGTAAATCAGTGTACTAGCTCCTTTGAGGAGCTGTCACAGAGCACTCTGACTTGTCACGCTTTTCAATCTGCGCCCTTCTTTCCTGGTAGCACCTGTGTTTAACCTGCTGTGTTTAGCCCCTTCACATGCTTGTGACACTAAATTTAAACTTATTCATCCCAGCTACCCCCACTGTTACTCAGCGTGGCTTGTTCCACGCACTATCTCTTTTCAGTGTAAGGAAATTCTGCAGAAGCTCCTTAGGGACATGACTCTTGTTTTGTGTTGGTGAATGTTATTGACACTGCCTACCTCAGACATTACGTCTGTTCTCTATTTCTATGCCCATAGCATACACTGAGGTCCCCTCTTAACGTCTTCTTCAGCACATTGCTAGTATGTGTGCTCATATTTGTGCATATGAGTAGCTCCCTTGAAGTATATGGAAAACTCACAAGCATATGGCTAAACATGCGCATATGTCAGTGGTCTTCAACCTTTTTTGGATCAGCGCCCAGTTTTTCAATATTTTCACATTTGCAGTATGTTTACCGCCCACCTACATAAATTGTTACTTTTTATAAATTGCCACTGTCGTTAAATTAATTGTTACATTGTCGTACTGATAATCGTTAATTATAATTTTCAATTTATTTAAATTTTAAACTCAGATATTTTAAATAGGATATCAAACAAATTTCATTCAATCAAAATGTATTCATTATTCATTATTCATACAGACTTTTTATAAATTACAGCCGGATGAGCATGGCCATTATCTCCTTCCTTCATTTTTGTAGCGCCCACCAAAAATCACAAAACGCCCACTAGTGGGCAGTATCGTCCAGGTTGAAGCCCACTGGCATATGTGCTTGCAGGATCAGAGCCTCACTTTCTCTAACTTTTATGTCTCAGCTAAGGTCATCGCGTCTGTGCTTTGTTCTGGATGTTCTAGATCTTCTCCAGCTTCCCTAGAACATGATTCTTTTCGAGGCCCATATGTTGGCATTTAAGCACAGGCCTGCAGTGAGATCAATGCAAAACCGACATGGCCTCAGAGGAATTCTGGGATGCATTGTAGAGATTCCTGCCATCAATGCGCTGCACTGCACCGCTCCTCAGGAATATACTCTCCCATCCTTTTGGCTGACTGAACAAGGAAGTTTAGCACCCTGGCTAACTAGGCCTCATTTCAAGAAGAAGTGATAGGTTTCAAAAACCATTTGCTGGGAAGACAGCAGTGTAAGCATGAAGGAAGTAGAAATTACTGTCCTGTATATTGCCAGTAAAATTCCTTTACTGCCAGAGGTTTGTTAAAGTAAAAATACCAGCTTGCAAGGTGGCCTTCATAGTCTGAATTTAGTTTTAACCAGATGGTAGCGTAGTGTCAAATTCAAAGTATCTTTGCTGAACTTCTGTCACTTTCGATGGGATTTTGGGATACAACCCATTTGTCCCTGGAGTTCTGATAGGTTTCCAACACTCCAGTTTCTTGATCACTGGTTTTGGTATGATGATCTTGCTCAACTTAAGTATTTTTCTTTTTCCTGAGGGAAATTTATGTCTCTTTCTGTCATCTATCCCCCTTCCTCTCTTGCACACTCAGGCAAATAAGTCATTTAATATTTTATCTTTAAAAAAAGTCCTTACTATTCGTGTTAATAAATTACCCCTGCCGACTTTAGGAGGCCCCGCTGTATCCTTCACTGACCTCTCCTTTCTTATGTATTTAAAAATGTCCTATTTATTTTAACCTCCTGTACGATCTTGCTCCTTTTAATTCTCCATGTTTACTTTCCTTATATTTTACACCAACTTACCCTACACTACCTTTGCCCTGTGATTTTTACAGTCCCCCTCCATGCCTGATGTTTTATACTTGTTGTGCACTCCTTTCTTCCTTTAACCTTTATCCTTCTCTGCCTTGTTGATCCACACCGGCTTTTTTATATTTCTGTATTTATTGGTAGATAACAAGCATGCATTTGTCTCTGAATGCTTTCCATCCCTCACTCTACATACTCTGTCTCTTTTTGCTTTCTCATTTTGTCCTCCACAAAATTTACGCTCATCCATCTGTCATTTCCTCTGTGGGAATTCTGCAGGTTTATTTTTCCTCCTGAGTCCTTAACTATAACCCTAATTAGATGATGGCTGCTATTGCTTTGAAATCTCTCAGAACTGCTGGCCTGGTTCTGCGAATCATTTCTCACCTGTAAAGTACTTTTCCATGGGAATAAGGGCTTGCAGGACCACACTTGGCTTCTTCTGGGTCTCAAAATCAAGCTAAGCTTTTTTATTGGATGGGTAGTGCCATGGAATTCTGACCCCTGATCAGGGACTGTAGGTACAACCAGCATACAAAGAGATCCTATTTTAGGGCAGCTCCTTCACCCAATGAAGTGAGTAATTAAATACCGTTGACTTCAGCAGAATCATAACCAGGCACCTTGAAAAGACAGTCTGGAGAGCTTATAAAAAGAGAGAAGACTGGTTAGGGTTGGAGGGGAAAATGTGGCACAGGAAGGTGGAATGATTTGCCTGAGGTTACTCTCCCAGTCAGAGACAGAACCACGAATAAAACCTGTCTCCTGTGCAGTGCACTAGTCACTGAGCTGAACTGCCTCTTAGCAATAATGGAGCAGCTTCCTCTGCTGGCTTTTATATAGATTCTCAATTATGCTTCTCATTTCCTCCTGTCTGGTAGTTAAAGACCATTGTCTAGTTTCACATAGCACCTCCTCTCTTCTAGTGTCAACAATTCCCCTCTGCACAGGCCCCTTCTATTCTAATCCCACCTGCAATGTGCCACACAAACCTAGCAGGAGCAATTCTGCATCACTTTTCAGCTGCACCTTTCCAGGAGGATCCTGGTACTGCTGATGTTGGTTTATCCCAATTTGTAGCACCAGTGGCACTTCTGAGAACACAGCCCTCCATCTTCTGGTTTGATCCTGCCAGGCCTTACTCTGATGTGCAAGTCTTGTCACACAAATATTTCCATTAAGTTCAGTAGGGCCACTTCTGAAGGGCAGGAAGGTTGGTTTTTGTGCAGTGTTTCTCAACCTTTTTGATGTCAGGGACCAACTTGCTACCTTCCTAAAGTGTGTCGGGGAGATCTTGGAAATGGGGAGATCTGACATTGAGAAACGCTGGTCTAGTGATTAAGGCACAGGACTATGTTTCAAATGATCTAGGTTCAGTTCTCAGTGTAGTGGGGAAGCACTGGAATGGGTTACCCAAGGAGGTGGTGGAATCTCCAAACTTAGAAGTTTTTAAGGCCCGGCTTGAGAAGCCCTGGCTGGGATGGTTTAGTTGGGGTTGGTCCTGCTTTGAGCAGGGGGTTGACTAGATGACCTCCTGATGTCCCTTCCAATCTAATCTTCTATAATTCTTCTATGATTCTATGCCCTTTAGCTTTCTGTGTGAAACTGGATGAGTCATTTAATCTACCTGGTACAGCAGTTGTAAAATTGTATCAATGCTTCCCTAACTCACATGATTGAGTTTACCTTATTAAGTTGACTTAACAAAAGTCAACTTAACTTTTCTAGTGTAGACATAGCCCCTTTTCAACCTTATTAAGTCAATTTAACACTTAAATCGACTTAATAAGGTCGATTTAGGCGCTAATCCCCATCCACACTGGCTTAAGTTGACCTAATAAATTTGACTTAAGCATTAAATTGACCTAAAACGAGGTGTCATTAAGTCAACTTAATTTTTCCCTAAGGAAATACTTAAGTCGACTTAAGGAAAGCCCAGTGTTGACGTGGAGTACTTTAGGTCGACTTAAGCCTCCTTATGTCAACCTAACTTGTAAGTGTAGATACACTCTTTGAAGTTAATGAGAGTCTTTATGTTAACTTCAGTTGTTTGAGATCAGGTCCTAAGGCCATGATCCTCACAGGTATTTGGGTCACTAATTCTCATTGATTTCATTGGGAGTTAGGCACCTAAATATCTTCAAAGCTCTGGGCCTATGTGCTCTGTATGTCTCACCAAGATTAATATTTGTTCCTTCTTTCTTGAACCCAAAAATGAGGTTCTGTCCTCACTGAGGGTGGCAAATTTGCCACCATCAGATTGGTTCTTTGAGGAGATTGAGCAGAAGTGAAGACCCGTTCAATCAATCCAGAAGTTGATTTACTCAATCCACTCCCAGGAAAAGAGTAATGCTGCACTGACAGGAGCACATTTCTCATTGGCACAGTGAAGTGAAGACATCATGGTAAGTAGAAATTAGGAAGTCAATGGGAGATATGCAAGTTACCAAATGTACTGATCTGTGTAGACCAGAACTAAGTCTCCTAGGTTGAAGCATGTGTTCTGCCCTTTCTGTATGAAAAAACATGACACTAGATCTTCCAGTCTAATTTTAGTTATATACTTGGTGTCAACATGAACACTTCCTTGGCTTTTTTTAGGAGTCTGTTCTTTCATAATGCAATATCTTTTCCACTATAGCCTTGAAGTCAAAGAACTAGACAAGACATAGGTCAGTAGCTGCCCATAGTGTCATATGTCAGACATGTTAAACATGGGATGGAATAGGATCAGAACAGTGGTGGTTCATCTTCTTCCATGAATGTTTTTAAAGCCTATCAATCTCCTTTTCATATAAAGGTCCAAAGAGGGGCTTTTCACATGTATATGATGAGGTGTAAATGATTTAATATATATTTAAGTTATTGTTGCTTTTTTAATGGAATATTAATCAGAAACCCAGATCTGACAGGTTCTTAGAAGTCTTATATATAAAGGGTTTTTCTCTGACAGTAAAAACTAGGGAAACTTCCCACCCTTACCCTGATGTATCCTGCCTTAGAAATTTTTAACATTCCCTTCAATTTCCATATGGTTGGAAAGAGGCCAAGATTAAATCATTTTATCTTCTTTTTCATCTGTTTTGTGTCTTTTTGCCCCTTCACATTAGGTAATTATAGACAAGCCTTCATTGCAAGCATCAAGAGTAGCATTTTAGATGGAATAAATCAAATTTTGTTCTGTTGTACAGTTTAGAAATGCCAAACACATAGCATTGGCAAAGGACCCCAATCAAAAATTATTTATCTTTTTGATTAAAAATCAGCTGCCTGAAGCATATTTACCATGTGTGGCTGTAGTTGCTATTTTGTTGAAATAATATCCGATTACCTCCTGTGCTTTGCATAACTGTCACCTGATGATATGATAGGTCTATGATTTATTGACCCACTAAAATACTGTCACTGACTTGTCGTAATAAACTTTACTTAAAATATTAAAACATAAACCAGCAAGCAGCAGCTCGAACAGAGACGCCCTACAAAAGCTTTCCAATTTAGTTAAGATATGGTTCTCCTCTATGTCTACACTTACTAAAATTAGTTCAAATTAGTTAATTTGAACTAATTTTAGTTAGTTTGAATTAATTCGAACTATCGATTTACATGGATTTCAATGGGCCGGTTAGTTCGAACTAAGCAATTAGTTCGAACTAACATCGCCACAGGGCCGTCCCTGGGGTGGGGGCGAATGGGGCAATCACCCTGGGCCCTGTGGTTACATGGGCCCCATGCTGTCCTCCTTCCAGCGGGCCAGTGGGGGCCTGTGTGCACCGCAGCCCCTCCTCCCACAGCCAGGAGGGCTATGCCCGGCCCCTTGGCAGGCCCTCTCCGCCTCCAGGGCGGAGCAGGCAGGCCCAGGGACGAAGCATGTGGGGCCCAGCCTCTGGGCCAGCCTGCCCCACACTGCCGGCTCCCCCCAGCAGGCGGCCTCGACCTCCCAGCCTGGGGCCGCCAGCTCCCTCCCACAGGCGGCCTCCCGTCCCGGGGGCAGAGCTGGAGCTGGCTTCCCCCGCCCCACCCCCCCAACAGGTGCCCTCGGCCTCTGGGGCCAGCTCCCTGGGGGCGGAGTGGACTGGTTGCCCCGTCACACTCCCCTCCAGCATGGGGGGCGGGGGCCCCGCTTTGGCCACTTGACCCTGGGCCCCGCTTCTCCCACGGGACGGCTCTGCATGGCCACATTGGTTAATTCGAACTAACTAGTTCGAATTAACCCTTAGTTCGAATAGCCTATTCGAATGTATTAGTTCAAAGTAAGGAAGCCCTTAATTCAAACTAACTAAAGCCTAGTGTGGCCATGGCTTTAGTTAGTTCGAATTAAGCTTCCTTAATTCGAACTAACTTGCCAGTGTAGACATAGCCATTCAGATCCTAAAAACAAAGATCCCAGCACAGCAATCTTCTAGGGTTTGTTATGCAAAGGTCTCTTGCGTTAAGTAACAGCCCTTTATAAATATGAATGCCTTGGACTGTGAACCACTGACGAGAAGTTTGCCTCAATCTTGGCCTCTCATTTAATGTCATTTTCATAGCCCTAGTCTATACTTGCCACACTTTTTGGCAGCAGTTGACGGGAGATACGCAAGGTACGTAAAATACCTTGCGTATCTCCCGATGACTTACTAAGAGCTTGCTACTCTGTACACACTCGCTACTCCTGTTCCAGGGCTGGAGTTGCTATCGCAATTTCTGTATCTATTGAGCTCATCTACACAGACCGCTCAAATGAACCTGGAAGATTGTACTGATGGTGCGATTTTGCCACTGTCAGTATAGACTTAGCCATATTTAATCTTCCTGCGCCCACTAAGCTGAACCCAAGTGTAGTGAATGTGAGTTAAATATTGAAATAGCTCCTGAGTTATAGGAACGCGCTTTCACTATTTTTATTTATTTGTTTAAAGAGACTTGAACTACTATCAGCTTCATTCTCACTATCCTGATTATGTGATCTGATTTGACAAAGTTAAGCCAGTTCCCTATAGAGAACAATGGCCTAATTCTCTTTGGTGCTGAGTGCCTACTGCCTGATCCTGACAGCCCTCAACTCCAGTTGACGTACTGTTGATGAAGACACTTAGGGCCTGATCCGCTCCACTGGAGTCAATGGAAAGCTTCCCATTAATGGGGGGTATGAGGCCTTCAGTTAGTTGCAGGATCAGGCTCATACACAGGACAACTAATTGCTGCTGAATCTGAAACTGACTTTTTTTTTAAACTGAAAATCTTTTCTTTCTAATTCATATGTATTATCCCCCATTGTGAAAATCATTAAATTGTATCACATTTAAAGTAAAAGAGGCTCTTTCTACTGACTTTCTTTCATTAATTATACCTTTGCATAATTTTCTGAATTCCTGTTGCATTTTTGAGGTGGCCAGGCAAAGTCTATCCCGACTTTTTCTTCTCTCTGATATTTATAAGTGTTTTCTTTCATTTCTTTCTCAATGAATTAAGTGGTGATATCTTTTTACCTTCTCTGAGAAAGAGCGCGTGGCTTTATGAATGATCTGTAAGATCCCCTAGAGGGCTTTTCTGCTTTCAGTAAAACCGTTTGTGTAGAAAGGTACAACTCAGCACGAGCAAGGTTAGCAGAGTTAGACTCTTAGGGCTGGTCTTCACTGATAGCAGCAAATTTGTCACCGTCAGACCAATCTTCCCAATTGACTGATTGGGTCTGTGAAGACCTGCTCAGCTGATCAGGAAGTCATTCGCTGAAGACCACCCCAGTAATTGGAGTAGCGCTGAGTCGAAGGGAGGGCATTTTCCTTTGATTCAGTGCTAAGATGACCAGACAGAAAGTGGGGAAAAATGGGATGGGTGTGTGGGGTGAGGGATCTGGTCACCCTGCCTCACTGGAGAAACTGCGATAAGTAGGCGGTAGGCAGTTGCAGGAAGATAGTCAAGGTATTTTAAGTACTTTGCGTATCTCCCTTCAGCTGCTGCCAAAATCCCGCCTCAATCCAGCCCTGCATATTATCTGATCCATTGAATCTCATAGAGATTTTCTGTTGCTGTGAGCTAATTTTAGAACTAGAGAGTAAAATTGTATATGAAATGTATCCAGATATCAAACCAGGGATGCCCGTCTTCCCATTTCTGCTTGACTTCAGTTATACAAACGTAAACACTGATAATAGAAAATGTGACATGGGATATGAAACAGGAAATTTAACTTCCCTAATGGGAAAAAGATGGGAGAATTCCCACTGAAAAAGAAAATATTCTGTGAATAGTCTCTTTCCTTCTCTCTCTCTCAAATACACATACACAACTTGTAACTGTAATAATTACCTGGAGCTTTGCAGTTTTTTGCACATGTGAAATGAAGAGTGAATGGCATACTGTGTATGCATGTACATTGTTCCATCCAATTAGAATACGATACAATATTTTGCAGCTGATTTTATAAAACCACTAATTTTCCCCATATTTGCAGACAAGAACTGGCTGGTATGTCAGACACATCTCTGTCACATGAGACTACATTGCCTAAACTTTCTTATTTAAGCTTACATGAAACTAATGAAAAATCCAGTTAGGACAGATTCACATTTTGACTCTCTCATTATGTCAAGAGAATGGGTTTTCTGAGGGAATAGGGAAATGGAACCTGCAGCTACTGCCAGCAGGGGGAGCTCTTTCCCTCAGTTGCTTTTCTTCAGAGGCTCTGTTGCCCAGACTCAGTGCCTATATCTCCCTTCTTACCTGAGTCCAGACTCATGTCTCTTCCCTAGTACTGACAAGTTCTCCCCCAGCCAGTAGTACCAGCAGTGGTCATGCTCTGGTGTGTCTCTTTCACATACCTACAGATGGCTCCTGAATTGAGGAGAGTGGCTGGGAAAGATCCCTTTTTGTTTGCATTAAGCTAGGACTCTACTTCTCTTATCCTTTTTGCTGCGCTGAAAATGTCTCCAGGACCCTAGCAGGAAGGTATTGTTTCCAGCGAGGATCTGGAAGTAAAATTAAATAAAAATTCCACTTGGGAATTTACAACACGTAGGAGGCCCAATGCTTCAGCCACTATGTGGTCAGAACTCACTGATTTCCATGGAAGTTCAATGCATGCAATGGGGCGGGACTTTCCCTGGCCTGTTTTTAAAGGATCTCCATGAATCTCAAACCCCCACATTCCTCTGCATTTTCTCTTGAATCTTGAAATGGATTTGCTCAGGCCGCTTTAGCAAACATTTCACCAATGGCAAGAATATTCAGCCAGAGCAAATTTCAGTCTCACAGGTGAAAATATTTGTGCCTTTGTCCAGTGGGGGAACTTGAAAATGCCGTGTGACTTACCTGACCAATCACAACCAAGCAATGTAACTTGATTTTTGAATATCAGGTATCATGTTTGTGATCAAACGCATCCTGAAAAACCAAAATTTTGAAACAATTGATGCATTCGCAGCGGTAGATATAAATACGGTAAAGTGGTTTAAGATCTGTGGTTGAAATTCAGCTTTATGCAGAGGACCTACACAAGGGCGAGACAGCAGTAAGTTTTACATAACCTCTTGATAGATGGAGGTACAGCCTCACATCACTGGCCCCTGTGCCAAGGCTTCACAATCTTATATTTGGTCCTTGTTCAGCTGCATTTGGTGGCACTGTGATTGTCACACGCAGATGCAGAGAGGGAGGTTGATACATTTCCTTCCTTTCATGGCGTTCCTAGCAGGAGGATGCATTGATTTTATAAAATGTAATTGCATTGACTGCCCCTGTTGTTAGGATTGATTGTATTGACTGGAGTTGTCTGTTGTTGTCACACTTTTGTTTTGAAATACACTTTTGTTGTTTTCTCTCTGAGTTTGTATATAATTTGTCTTGAATGAGGGTGCTTTGATATTTGATTTATTGACTGCAGCAATGACTCTGTTGTATGGTCACAAGGATTCTTAATAGCTATGCAAGAGTAAATATTAGAGTCACTGGCTACTGAGATCAGTCTCATAACCTTTGCAAACTTCACCCAGGTTAGGAGGTTGAGGTCAGGAAATAAGCTTCATTTTCTTACCAGAACACCTGTGTCTAGTATCTATATTGTATCATGCATCTGATGAAGTGAGATTTTACCCTGAAAAACTCATGCAGTAAATAGTTAGTCTTTTAAAAGTGCTACAGGGCAACCTGTTTATTGGCCATATTGTAGTCCATTTCATTTGTTCATTAGTGAATTGTGGCAATAAGAAATACCTCAGTTGGTAATAGCTGTTAGTTTTGTAAATGTGTAGGTTTGTGTGGGGAGAGAGGCTAGGAACAAAATTGTGAGATGGAAACTCAGTAGTTCTATATCACAGAACCCTAAAGGGGAAGGAGCTATCATGATTTCATTGTAGATGATGTGGTGATTCTTTTATTTTTTTAAATGTGCTCTCATGTCAGCCTTTGTTAGTTGCAAAGATTATTTGAGAACATTTATATTTGCATTAAAAGTGCATGTCAAATGCATGGAAAAAAAGTTGTGAAGTTGATTTTTTCCTACTGGGATGCTTTAAGGTAGGCACATGAATCTATATTTAGGTACGTACGTGGAAGTGGCCTTATTTTCAAATATGTTGAACACTGAAGATACTGGGGACTGGGCGTGCTCAGTGCCTCTGAAAATCAGGCTATTTTTATGCAGGTGCCTAACTAGAAACTTAGGTTGTGATTTTTCAGAGCACCTGGTTAGAAACCCAATTCCCAGTGAAAGCTGGGCAACAAACTTTCTTAGGCTCTTTTGAAAATCTTCTCTTTAACTGCCTAATTTTAAACACCTAGGTCTGGATATTCAAAAGTGTTTCATATTAGCCAAACTCTCCTCTCCTGAAAGTCATTGGTAAAAGTCCCATTGACTTCAGTGGGAGCAGGATTAGGCCAATTTGGAGGGATTAAAACCCCCACTCTGAAATATGGGCTAAATCTCAAGATCTCCATCATGTCTCGGAGCGCAAACACAACTTTCAGTAGAATGAATGGAAGTATACTCCTGCACACAGAAGTGAGAACACGTCCCAGCAGCAACTCTTCAAACATGAATAGAGTGGATGAATATACTTGATGTGTGCAATTCCCAGGCAGGTATCACTTTAAAAAGTTGATAAAGTGGAAACACTGGTTTTTAAACAGTTACAGTTTTATAGTTTCCCTTTAACTGCAGAGGTCCTCCCCTCCCCCCCCCCCCGCCCTTTTCTTTGGGGCTCTTTCCACTATAACATTTAAATCCCTACTTTCAGCTGATGTTATTTGAAAAGCCTTCAAGAAGAGAGCTGAAATGTCCTGAAAGAAGCTGCTAATAGCCCCAAAGACCAGATTAGAGGACACACACATATATATACCGCCTATGTCACATTAGGTCTCAAGTAAAGCCTTGTTTAAAGTAAAATACCAACTGTCTTTTGAAATGCCATCATTCCCCAAAGTCCTGTTAAAGAGCCCTAAATCCCAAGTACAGTATCGCTGCATCTACAGGCAAAGGACAAAGGGTCAAAGACATAGTTTCTCCTTATTTAAGATTCCTCTTTCATTTTATTACAGGACCCTGGGGTAGACTCTCTGTTCAAGTCCAGTCTTCACCAATCACAGGCTAATAACTTCAGCTGAAAGAGGGCCCTACCCTAATGTCATTATGTTCCCGAGCAATGATTGATTGTGTTATAGGATGTTTTTGAAACCTAATTACTGTCTCAGTTAGTATTTGAACTCATTAATCTTCTAGTCTGTAAATAAGTAAAATTGACTAAATAACTGAATTGCTTTAATGAGGATCTCAAGTTATCTTTGTACCCGCTGCTTTGTGTTAATCTTTTTCCTGCTGGAAAACGATTTTTTTCTTTACAGTAAAAATGTTTTCTCCAGTCCTTTATAAGCTAGTTTAATAAGTACTTCCAGGTACTGCATGACACCTGTTTCAAACCATGCATCATGAAATATTTCCATCTCCATGTGATAGATGCTGCGAGAGTGAAGAGAAATGGCCTGAAGTGGCCTAGGTCCTTCCTCTCAGCCCCAAACTGGAGGGCCTGTTCTGAGCAATCGTTTCTATAGCTCCCAAACCCTTATATGCCAAGGCCCACAAGGAGCTGTCCTTTCCTCCATGTTATTCTACAATATAGAATCTACATGGATAGGGAGAGCTGGTGGAGGACACAGGCAGCAGTGGATGAAAACCTGCTCTGCATATCCCTTGCATCACACATAAACAGCACCATCTCCCAGCTTTCTCAATGCCTAGCCAAATCATCAGCCACTGGCTAAAGCTGAAACCAGGCAAGCCTGAGATAAGATAAGTTACTAAGAGAAAACTTCTTTAAAGAACTTTTCTCTCCTATGACAAGCCCCTGTATTAAGGGCACCAGCCTTCAAATTGTTAGAGTCATCAACAAACTCCAACACTTTTGGGGGTTCTCAGTACTACTGGAGGACCAAAGAGCTATTGCCACAAAAAATATTTCCATCTGTGACTGGTCAAAAGATTGCACCCTATCCTGTCAGATACAGGTCTGACCTGAGAGATCCACACATTCATCACTTCTGCAGGCTTGATTATTGTTATTCATTAGATCTAGTAACTAAGCCACAGATCCTGAGAAAACGTGGCAGCCTCTTCACTGAGCAGCACAAGTCGTGGTGAACACATCATCCTTGTGCTTTGCTCTCCATACTGGCTCCGGAGTGAACAGAATTCAGCTGAAGGTCTCTTAATAGCCAAAGTCTTCCAGGGTATTGCCCATACCTATTTGTGGGTGCATCTACAGTTGTAAATTAACTCGACGTAAGTGTGCTTAAGTCGACTTAATTTACTCTGCATCTACACTACAATTTCCTTAGGTTGACTTAAGCTGCTGCTTAAATTGACTTAAGGAAATTTTAAGTCAACTTTATTAAACCAGGTATAAAGTCGACTTTACTGGCTAAGTCGACTTTATTAAGTGTATTATTATTTATTAGCCAGTGTAGATGCGGATTAGCCCTAAGTCAACTTTAAATCGACTTAAAGGGCCCGCAGGGCTCCCCCACTGACCTCCATGCCAGGGTAGCTGGCACAGCCAGAGCCTGGCGTGCCCCCCCACAGGGCAGAACAGAGCCCTGCCCACCCTGCTCCTATGCCCTGCCAGTGTCCCTGTCCTACTCAGCCCCCATTGTACCCTGGTACAATGGGGCAAATGCTGAGCCTCCTGGGACTTTGAAAGGGTTACCCCCCTTGCCACCGTAGACCAGTCCCAGGTCCACCTAGCTCCTACAAGTCGACTTAGGCGTCCAGTGTGGAAGCTCTAAGTCAATTTGGCAAGGTCCCCTTTAAGTCGACCTAATTCTATAGTGTGGACATGCTAAGTCGACTTAACAAAGTCGACTTAAGAAAGTCGACCTAAATTCCTAAGTGTGAACATAGCCAGAGAGACCCAATCTCCCTCTGCAGCCAGGATTTCCTACAATGGTGTCATTCCACTGGAACCTCACAACTGTTGGCAAGCAAGTGGAGATGCAGCAGCAGCAGCTACCGCCAGACTGTGATTGTAAAATGCATTTCCAGAAAAACAAGAATATCTACTGACCTGAGCACAACCAGAGCTACACGCAAAATTAATTTCTTCAATAAGGTATCCTTGCCCACAGACATGCACACAGAACCAAACAATTGAATCACACCATTTCTTCCTACCCGCTGGCAAAGATGAGGAAAAATGGAGGTGCTCAGGGTCATGTAGGGTCCTAGAAGGACAGAACATCTCATCTGAAAGATGGCATTTCCAACAGTGGCATATTGCTGATATTCTACTGTGACATCTGCACTAGTTGGGAACCCAAGCCCTAAGGAGGGACCTCAACCTTGAACCACTGAAGTACTTAAACATGTGCTTATCTTTAGTAGTCCCATGGGTGTTCTCATATGCTTAAAGATAGGCATGTGCTTAAGTGCATTATTGTGTTCATGTGCTAAATCTTTCACCTCTAGACACAATGATGCTACTAACTAAGTCATGCTGAAAAGTAATTTTGTCACTAGTCTTTCCATTCAGTTCAAGGTTACCAGTAGGGATGAGAAAATGAGATCTCATGAAAGTAAGAAGTAGAGCAAATCTCAGTTGTTCTGTCTCCATCCTGAATCTCTTTTAAAAGGAAGGGTTTAGTTAAATTGAATCTCTTTCCCCTTTTATTTCTCACTTTCCATTTCATTCAGGGAGTGGTCTGACTTCTAATATCCCCATCTTTCATTCAGAAACAAGTCATTCTCTATTTGGATCAGAATGTATCCTCATTTATACCTAGGCAATGCTGATGAGAGGATGTGTCCTTTGGCCCCCTCTTCCAGCAATAAGCCATTCTGTAACTGGACCAGATTTTGCCTTCAATTACAATTCAGTGGCCTCACTGTGGTTGTACAGGTGTACGCATGTTTATGGAATGACCTGTTGGGTGAGCAACTGAAGGACCAGGAGCTCTTTGGGTTTGCATGGGCGTATCTGTGTCAAAAAACAAAATAGCCCTACAAAAACAATATAATAATATTATAATTATATTAAGGACAATAAAAATAGTGTGTGTTCAGTCTGCTATAGGGAACACAATATAGTTTAAAAGAGGGACAGTGGTTTACTTAGTTGGTAGTGTCATAACAGCAGATACATTCTCCGTGTAATGTACAGCATAGTGTCTTGGCTATTTTTATTTAATATAGCCCCAAATAATAAAGGAAGGATGAAGAATCATTGTCCTTCTGTGGTGTCATCAGTGCCCTGTATTTCCCTGGCGTGATACCTCAGCTTTTCTTGTGCAACTGACTAAGGAAAGGAAAAGAGAAAAGTATGGGACTGAGATTTTGAAAGGGAAAATTGGTCCAGTCTCGGACTGAGCAATGCAGTTTCCACAAGTGAAGCCAAAAGGCAGTTGAGTCAATACACAAAGAATGAAGTGAGGTGAAGGGGAGGAGTTGCATGTCTCATTATGGCCCCAGCCCACCCGGATTAGGGTGTTTTAGACTTTAGCCTAGTGATTAAAAACAAGTATGTTATGCTTCATTTCCTATTTTAGAAAATAGGTTGAACTCTAAAAGACTAATTGCCTATTGTTTTTAAAAATTAGTTTGATAATTCATCATCTCATAATTAAACTAATTAGAATGCTATTCTTTTCCCACTCCCTTAATAAGGCCTTCAACTTGGCAGGGGAGCCTGTGAGACCAAAACATTGCAATTTGTAAGACGATTGAAGGTCTTTGATAACAAATGACTGTATTCAGCAACATTTCAGCTAATAAGATTTATATATTAATCTAGCTATACTTTGTTCCCTTAGAGTTTGGCAGAGCTCTCTAGGTTTCTGATCCCCCCCTATGAAATTCCTAAAGTCTGAGTTAAAATAATTGGAAACTGTGCTGAATCCATTTGAGAGTCTCCTAGTTTTTGGACTGCAGTGGGTGTTCAAATGGCTGAAATACATATTTTAATCTGGTGGGTGGCTCTTAAAATAACTCCTTCATTTAGAAAACACAGATGAGACCTTCATGCAACAGTGACTCTGTAGGGTATCCTCTTGCATGGCTTTTGCTGATGACTTGCTTTGGGGGGCGCTGTTGTACCAGACTCTACGCTTTAGCATGAACTACAAATGATAGATTTTACTTGCATAATTTTGGATCTGCGCTCCTTGTCAAATTATCATTATGAATGCTTGGCAGAGAAATGACCAGGTCCCAGCAAACTCACATGAGAAGTTGGAAACTTTTATGGTGTCTGGTTTATCAATGGTGAATTTCCTCTACACCCCATTTGACAGTATAATTAAGTGATAATTATCTAAATGAATAAATGTTGATGGCTCAGATAAATATCTGCATTTTCTTAATCTATTTTGCCTTCTAAATTGCTAAAGGAAATTTGGCTTTAATAGGGGTATATATCAGGTTTTATAAATGATTGTAAATCTATTTAGAGAGAACTTACATGAGTTAATCACCGTACAAGCAGTAAAAGTTACCAACATATGAAGACAGAAGATGGACAAAACATGGAATAAGAGATTGTAATAATTATGTTTCTTTGTGTCACTACCTTTTGCAACATCTGGTTTGTTTCTGTGCTTTCCACATCCTGCAGATGTTGTTGAACACATGAAAAATACTGACAGGAGATCATTTTTGCCAAAAAGCAATTCCAGTGAATAGTATAAAGTGTATCCTCTTAACTTTCCAAACATCTAGGAAGTTAAGTTTTATTGCAAGTAAAGATCAGACCAAAAAGTAAAAGGACCTGGGACCCTTTAAAAGTGTCAGAATAATCTCTTGTGGATGAAATGGAAAAAAAGAAGCTTTCTGGAGAGACTATAGAATAACAAATCCAAATCTCTGTTGAGCCAAAATTCTGAAACCCGTACACACAAGGCCCTAGTTTTCACTGGCGGCGGCAATTTTGTCAGATCAATCTTTTCAATTGACTGACTGGGTCTGTGAAGACCTGCTCAGCTGATCAGGAAGTCGATCGCTGAAGACCACCTCAGTAAGTAGAATAGCGCTGAGTCAAAGGGAGGGCACTTCCCTTCGACTCAGCGCACTGAAGACATTGTGGTAAGTAGGTGGTAGGCAGTTGAAGGGAGATATTCAAGGTATTTTAAGACTCTCCCTTCGACTGCCTCTGAAAGACCTGCCCAATGAGTAGTACTTCACTCCTGGCATACTCTCCCGGAAGTGAATTGTGTTCAGCTTCAAGGTTCAGATTCTGAGATTTTTCTTTTGATGCATCTCTAATTCATATGATCTAAGGAAAATATTATTAGTGAAAAATTGGAAGCTGGTAAGCGTGAAGGCTTTGCTCTCTAATTAAGATCACGTTGCAAGCTGTTGGATTATGGTTGTGATCTCCATCTCTCTGTCTCTCTCTGAATGGCCCACATCACTAAGCATCTGAAAAACATTAATGATTGTATCCTCAGACCATCCCTGTGGTATACTCTAGGTGACAGCTTATGTGAAGAGAAGAGCAGAAGTAGCAGTGGTGTGAACATTAGCAGGGTCCCGTATTTTCTTTCTGTTGCAGCAAAATTGGTAAGGAAAGCTATCCTCAGCCATAGAATTTGACTTCTGTCCTACATTTAGTAGGAACCCTCTTAGCTTAGATGGAAAGAGAAGAGAACAGACCAATGAATATCCCATTTTGCCAGCTGGAGCAGAAAAGTCACCCTAAGGCCATATGTCACAGGCTCTGCTTTAGCCACGAAGTGCCAGCAGAACTGGGCAGCACAAAGGCTATGTCTACACTGGCAAGTTAGTTCAAATTAAGGAGGCTTAATTTGAACTAACTAAAGCCATGGCTACACTAGGCTTTAGTTAGTTTGAATTAAGGGCTTCCTTAATTCGAACTAATGAGTTCGAATAGGGTATTCGAACTAAAGGTTTAATTTGAACTAATGAGTTTGAATTAGTCAATGTGGTCATGTTCATTCGAACTAATTGCTTAGTTCGAACTAACCGGCCATTGAAATGAATGGGGATCGCTAATTCGGACTAAGCAAGTGCCATGAATGGCACTTGCTTAGTTCGAACTAACTTTTTCTAGTTCGAATTAAGCTAACTAACTAAGTTTGAACTAACTAATTTGAACTAATTTTAGCAAGTGTAGACATAGCCAAAGATTGTGGCTGAGGCTGTAGGGCCAGTTGTCTTTCACTGTGGAAACAGGAGTCAGGGTAAAAGATGGGTATCAGAGATAGACAGATACTCTTTCCCCTGTGGGAAAAGATAGCATGAGGGATGGGAGGAAGAAAAAGAGCCACTTAGGATTATCAGGAAAGAAATATATGAAAAGTCTTCATCCTCTTCTACTTTCCCTCTGCACAGAAAAGAAAATGCCCATAAACAACATCAGGTGCATCCCCTCCTCAGTGCCAAAAACTTTACCTGCCCCCTGTCTAGATGCCAAACTTCCACTTTTCTGACCCCTACCTGGCTCCCCCTTTCACAGCTTTATATCTTCCCTTCTAAATGAAAACAGCACTTTGACATTCGGGAAGCAGAGTACAATAAATCAGAAAACATTCCAATATGACAAATTGCATAGAAATCAATATCAAAATAAATGGCATCTGGGATTCTAGACTGGGTATGATAATCATTGTCATTAGATCTGATGTACAGCAAAAAAACTCAGAAAATTTCATTGTAAGTGTAAATTTTAAAAACGCTCAATCTTTTATTTCAATGAAAATCTGCATTATTGAATTGACTTTGAGCTGCCATTGAAGTCCCAACCTGCACCACAGAAATCAGGGAGGGGTGCTACAGAACACGTAGAATCATGGAAATTGGAAGGGACCATGAGAGGTCATCAAGTCCAGTCCACTGTACTTATGGCAGGACCAAGTACCCTCTTAAACCATCCCTGACAGGTGTTTGTCTGACCTGCGCTTCGAAACTTCCAATGATGGAGATTCCACAACCTGCCTAGGCAACTTACTCCAGTGGTTAATCACCCTGACAGTTAGGAATTTTTCCCTAATGTCCAACCTAAACCTCCCTTGCTGTAATTTAAGCCCATTGCTTCTTGTCCTATCATCAGTGGTTAAGGAGAACAATTTTTCTCCTTGTCACTCTAGACTCCAGTAACACGGGCAACTTCCTTGGAGGATGCCATTAATAAATCAGTATTTCTGTTGCTTGAGGCGCTATTTCCTTATTTTTGAAGGAGGAAATATTGGCATTATTTCAGACATTGTTATGGGGTAGTTGTTGGGAAATGATGTCTTTCACTGTATTAGCCAGAAAAATACTCACTGCTGAGAGATAATGGACAGGCAACATAGGGTAGTGACCAACTAGCTGAATAACATTTGTGGGACTAGATAGAAGACTTAGAGGACTGGTAAGAGGCTCAGAAGCCCTCCATTTGTAGATGGTTCTAGATAGCATGATACTTATCACCATGGGTTGTCTGTCTGGTGCACAGCTGGACCTTATTAGAACCGGTGCTAGCAGACTCTATAAAAGAGGCCTGCCCACTCCATGCTTAGGGAACATAGGCAGGATGGTGTGGGGAAACTTGAATGAGGTTGAAAATTTAAGGACTCGAGACAAGCAAAGTTGCAGCTCGATGGATCAGTGTCAATGAGAGTTAAGTTTTCAGGGTTAGCAGGGACCAGTACTGAGCAAGGATGAATTACCAAATGAACCATGGATTGACATCTAGACTCTAGGACTCCAGCCTGTGGCTTCGGGGCTCAAATTTGTCACCTGCAGCAGTGACTGTGATAAGAAGCAAATGTCTATTTCATTGTGAAAGGAAAGTGTCTTCCCTCAGCTATGTCCTGTGGTTTGGGTTTGAATCAGCACAGTGGAGAGGAGAGGAGAGGAGAGGAGAGGAGAGGAGGTAGGGGTGTCACAGCTCCAACTCTCTCTCCTGCAGCCCTAGTAGCCATTCTGATGTGAAGTGGGAACAATTCTCCTGCTGGCTGGCTGGTGCATGGCAGTGGAAGAAGAAGGGATGTTTTGGTTGCTCCTTTGTGGGTTCCTGCTGGGTTGTGGGAGGCCCAGGGAGAGTGAGATTGGAGCTCACTGGATTCTGCCTGAGCCTAGGGCAGCACCTAGCAAAGGATGGTTCCCTAACCTCTCACAGCCACAGGCAGCCAAGGAAAGGGGAAAAGGAAGAGAAGCTGGGAGCCAGCCAACCAGTTACTGCTCCCGGATGCTCTGTTTGGCCCAGGTTAGAGCAGCCTGAAGTATAGTTCCCAGCAGGTACACCAGCCAGGAACAGTCAGCGTGGCGTGCTCACCAGTCACTTCTCTACCCCACCCAACATTTTTCCTATGACAGGAGCGATGACGAGGGAGACGACAGAGTTAATACACTAGCTCTGTGCCTGCTGGGACTTCTCTAACAGGGGAAAGCTACAGGGGAACCTTGCGTGCGGTTTCTCCCTTTTCCCTGCCCAAGTGGGGCAGGAGCAGAGGATCAGGGCCCTGAATCTGCCCCAGTGTCTTGACTGTAGCTATCTGAAGTAAAACTTTACCTATCTGAAGTAAAACCAAAGGTAGGAAGTGTGGGCAGCCACTGAGTCGCAAAGATGCAATTCATGGAGAGGTTTCCAAGAAGGCAAAGCAGGCAGCCACACTGTCATCGAGGAATGACTGAATCCTGCTGCATGGCCCACCAGGCGCACAGATAATACGTGGAGAAGGAAGAACAAAGCAAAGTAAACCCTAAGCTTGTTCCACTGAGTGGCAAAGGAGAGATCTGCAATGTGACTGAAATATTCCCAAAGGGGGGAATGGTGTCATGTTTGATCCAGAGGTGAAAACAAGGGGTCATGGAAGATCAGGCTATGCCACCTAATTGGTGAAGAATAATCAGTACTGATCTACTGAGCAACAGACCAAATCTGCTAAAAGGAGTCTGAGATTTCCTCAGGAAAGAAACTTCTCAACTTCTGTAATCTGGGGATGTTGTTTGGACAAGACTCGCTTTAAAAAAAGAGAGAGAGATACTATAGTTGGAAGAATGGCCTCCCTTTTGGAGTTAATGGCAAGACTACCATTCACTGGGGACGTCATTTAACCTCAAATTCTGAAGAGAAAGAGAGAATGAGGCAATAACATGGATTGGATGTGAATAAGAAGTTCTCGGTGGAAGATCTGTGACAACAAAGAAGACGTAACCTAAGTCTAATGAAGCAATTAGAAATCCTGTGGAAGAGAGAAAGGAAGAAACGGAATATCTTCTATAATATTTTGAAAAGGAAAAATGGGCCATAATGAATGAAATACCCATATGAGACTCACTGGAAATGTTGTGCTGAGGCTATTAGATGTAGATGTAGAGAATAAACCCAGCATTCTGGAGAATGTGCCTGTATGCTGCTGTTCTGGAGGTGAGGAAAAGCAGGAACTGTAATAAGGTTCACAGTAATTAAGGGGTAAATTTTCAAAGGCAGATATAGGAGATATGCCCTTCATGCCATTACAAATCTCCCTCAAATGTTTTTCCCTATACACAACAAATCAGAGATCTTTCTGAAACAAAGAAGCAGGGATAAATGGGAGGGTGAATTAATAGGAGCCCTGGTTTCACTCCTCCTCTCTGAGCTCTCTTTTTAATAGGCACTATTGGTTGTTGAGAATAGTAATGTAAATCTGCGAGAGCACTCTTTCCAGAGTGCCCAGAAATACACCTGCAGAGCTCGGGGCCAGATGAGTCAGGTAGCTGGACTATGCTCCATTTCTTAAATAAAATCTTCCCAACTGAATACCCTCATTTTCAGCCAGTGCTTTTGATCAGTGCTTTCTATTAAGATGTATTTTTCCTCTGCACTCAATATGAGCAGAATTTCTTCAGGAACTATGGGGCAGTGTTCCTAGTGTCGCTCCACTGCAGTCACTGGCTATGTCTACACTTGTTAATTTAGGTAGATTTTAGCTAAGTTGACTTCACAAAGTCGACTTTGTCGACTTTGTGAAGTCAACTTAGCATGTCCACATCTAAATTTTAAGTCGACTTAGGTGCATGATTAGGGTCGCATTCCCCAAATCTCTGCACACAATAGGATGAGCTCTGGAAAATCTGGCTCCTGTTATGGATTCTGTGCTCTTTGGAACCCCTTGATTTGCATTTTCCTAACCGCTCTACTTCCAAAAGCTGCTCCCATCGCACATTGATGTCAGGCACTCAGCATTAACAGATCCTCCCTGGAAGAGAGCTTTCACTGCCCCACTACTTATATTGTACCTGCTCAGTCAATTAAACAGTGAGCTTCAGCCTCCAGATCTGTTAACCTGGCACTTGTCACGAGCACTACATTAATTTTAACATAAATAAATAAATAAAGCATATAACGGAGATTTCTGGGATTAGTTAACCACACATTCAGCACAGCCTCTGAATACTTTAATTCCCAGAGCTCTCAAACAGTAGTTCATCGATTATGGAGTTTGCTAGTATGTTCCAGAGGCTGATGTAAAAGACAGCCACATTCCCCTGGGCTGGCTGAGGTTAAACAGGTGCTTTTGGTAAAGGTTGCGGTTACATTTTGATTATACCAACCCAAATTCTTACATCATATTCTGCAATGTGATACACCCAAATGGACCTATCGGTGCCCGACTGGGGACTTTCAGCTTCATGTTGTTATAATTGTCTTTTCCATTAATCTCAGTGACCTCTGCAGGGCTTCATCTACAGGTTTTGAGTTGTTCTATACTTTTGCATGTGAGCAGTGAGAAAGACCGGCACGAGAGCTGTCAAATCACCGCACTGAAGAAAGGTTAAGGTTTGTTCAAATGAAAGAACATCCAAAGCATTGCCCCATCATTAACTTATCTCTGTGGCTAAAACCCTGCTCCAGTTCCCGTGGAAGTCAGTGGAAAGACTCCTGCTAACTTCACTGGTCTTTCGATCAGGCCTCAGATGCATGAATAAAAGTTGGCTGCTATCCATTTTATTTAATAATAACAGTAGCTGCAGAAGAGCTCTGTGTGTGCTTGATAGCTTGTATCTCTCACCAATGGAAGTTGGCTCAGTAAAAGATACCACCTCACCCACTTGGTCTCTCTATTGACATAAAGACAAACAAAAAGCTCTCGCCTAGCATAAGGGCTGCATGAGGAAAAGGTATGGAGTTGGACAGGAAAGGGAGCGTCAAACCAGCGTCAAATGAACTGGTTGAGCATTTAATTAACCTCCACCTCGAGTGCCCTGTAACACAAGACCATACAACAGTGTACCATTTAACTTCTCTTCTCAAACTTGTTTTGGCAATAGGAGAACAGAGGTGTTACTAGATAGTCGTGCAGAGCTTACTTCACTGGCAAAATGCCGCTTACTAGGAAGTTTGCTCAGTGCTTACCTGTGGGATGCCAGATCCTAGCCAGTGCTAAATAAATCACTCTGTTCCCTGTGCATGACACTGACAATATTTTTAAAGTGATTCGCAGTTGTAATTTATTTTGCATTAAAACAAGACAAAATAAACACATGCACAAGTTGTGTTGATGTCTTCTTTACGCGAATGCTCTTTTGAGAGAAATGAACGTGTATCATGTTATCCGTGGGCTTGTCAAGGCAAATGCTTGTTCTGATTCTAAATACTTCAGCAAATATTAAAGACTAAGCCAGCGTCAGTGATCAGTGCACCAGTTTTAACTGACCTCAAAGGATTAGTCACATTTTGAATCAGATGCCAATATAATTACACAGGAAGGAACTTGACTAGCTATTTTGAAAAGACACCTTTGGGTAAGATATCGATGGACACACAGATCCATTAGAAAAGTGAAATCAGACAAAACAGCTTAAAGACTCAACTTGCTGCTCCTCTTTCATTTTATGGCAGATGATATCAATGAGATGCCATCTATCCTTCAGCCTGGAAAGGTTCAGACAAGGGAGGGACCCTGAAAAAATTTACAACAGTCAAAAAGCCCGGGACTGAAATTTCTCTAATCTGATCAGACTTGTTCTTAACCCTAAAACATAAATATCCAGCACATTACAACTTTGATTTACTATTATACATGTATCAGAGAAACACTGGTGCTTTTGAATTATGCATTCTCTTAACAGAACATTAAACCTTATGGGGAAATGGAATGGCCCAACACATAACTATTATTCTGACAGAGTAGACTGGTGAGACTAAGAATAATGCTTCTGAGCCATGGAAACTTTGAGTTTTTGCTGGATTGCTTCAATGAACATTATAAATAACACTTTGTTCCTTCTTGTTAATAAATAGTGTTTATATTACTCACCAGAAGCATGACAGATAGTTCATCACCATAAAGAGGAGGCATTATTGTTTGACACGTAAAAATAACAACATCCCTGCGAGTCACATCCTGCCATGAAAATGTTAAAACAACTTAGCGAAATTGTTTCTTCGTTTCCAAAGGGAAAAATACATCTTTTAATAACTTGATAATCCATCTAGTCTTGATTCTGCACATCAGGTTATGACCCAAAGTTACTGCAGTACTACAGGAAATCAAGTTTGATTTTGTAATATAGTCAAATGAGTCTTTTGGAGTGCCATGTCTGAGATCAATAAGGAAGCAGTAACTACATTTACTGTCATATGATGATATTGATGTAAAAACATAATGGTCAAAATTATAAAATCAATTTCATAATTTAATCAGAAATGTTTATTGATACTGTTAAAGTTGAATTCAATAGCTCCTGGTATGCAGTTAATTTCCTACCTGTCAGAAAAATGTACTGAAATACTCTTTCTTTTAATTGATTGGAGTTAATTCAGTGGAAAAAAAATAGCAAAGTACCATGACCTTAACAGAGAGAGGGTGCTTGATGTGTGGTTATTTTGTTAACTTTTAAGGCCAGATATTTTATGCTTTTGGTTGGTTCCGCTGTTTATCTGTATATATAATAAACATCATTCTGACAACAAACCACTAACAATTGTAATGCCAAAAGAGACCCCACTGAAGTCAGTGGGAGTTTTGCCACTGAAAATCAATTGGGCCAGGATTGTACCCAGAGACTCAAATGCTCAGCCCCATTTCCATGAGCAGAAAGGAATGCAAGCCTGTGGATCCAGCCTGGGGAGACATGAAAGAGGAGTTCAGGTTTTAGATGTTCTCCTCTTCTCCCACAGAAGCTGCCTTGCAGGCATTTCTCTGAATTTATGATCCATGGATAGAAAGGGGTGGGCTGCAGCAATGGCCGCTCTTCACAGCCTCATCCCTCTTCAAACCCACGTCAGCATAAGTTCATGCAAGTGACTGGTTGTGTATTAACTTGCATCCCTCTTGGATACCATCCCCAGGTTATGAGGTGCTTTTGGAAAAAATGGCTGATGGAGGCAGGAATTTCTGGCAGCATGAGTCCATTGGAGTGTGGGGTGAAGCAGGAGATGACAGAGGTGGGTTTAGGAGGGGATATGGCAGTGCAGAGGTATGGTTCTCCCACCCAGATGCCCCTTTGAGACTAGGAAGGCACAAATCACTATATTCCAAACTAAACCAAAAACTTGTTTTGTTTCTGTTTTTTCTTTTTTCACAAGAAAACAGCAAAAGTTGCTGAGTGATGCCAGCTCTGTCGCCACATTCAGGAACCCAAACACTTACGAGCAAGAAAAAGGACAGCTGAGGCCACACACTCCTCACGCTAGCCACATAATGAACAAACATATTATTCTTATCGAGTTCTAACACATACGTGTTTCATCATAACACAACCACCTTATCTCCACCGAAAGGAAAAATGCATGATATCAGGCTATGGGAAAATCATGTATGTGGTCTTGTATTGGTGATTAATCAGAAGGTACTATTAATGTATATAAAGTGCCTGAGTCTAAATGAATTATTTTACATTAAAATCCCTTGGCTATGTCTACACTGGCAAGTTAGTTCGAATTAAGGGCTTCCTTAATTCGAACTAATAAATTCGAATATGCTATTCAAACTAAGGATTAATTCGAACTAGTTAGTTCGAATTAACCAATGTGGCCATGTTAGTTCGAACTAATTGCTTAGTTCGAACTAACCGGCCCATTGAACTCAATGCAATTCGCTAATTCAAACTAAGCAAGTGCCATGAATGGCACTTGCTTAGTTCGAACTAAATTTTGCTAGTTTGAATTAAATTAATGAACTAATTCAAACTAACTTTAGTAAGTGTAGACATAGCCTTTGAGATTACTGATGAAAATATAGTGTTTTATGTGAGTGCAGGGTTAAGATTTTTGGGTTGTGATGAAATACACATTTCCTTTACTTGCTGCAAATAGAGCATTAGTTAGTTATATGAGCAAATAAGGTTTACAGGGCAAGACCTCTAGATGTGCTCATTTACACCAGAGGTGGATCTGATTCAAAATGCCCTTAAACAAATCAATTATTGGACTTAAATTCTTTAGTTAACTAGCTGTTTAAATACTGTTATTAGTTCCTGGAATTTCCCTTTTAAAATTATTTTCACCTATTCATTTTTTCTTTTCTCTAGTAGACAAATGAAGTCTGTGGGCCTGATCATCAACTGGATTTAACCATCATAGCTATGTCCTGCTTTGAGCAGGTGGTTGGGCTAGATGATGTCCTGAGGTCCCTTCCAACCCTAATCTTCTCTTATTCTATGTTGACTTCAATAGAGTGGCACAGACATACACCAGCTAAAGATCTGACCTACAGTTTTTAGCTTTAAATAACTGGGATGAATGTCCATCAGGCTATTACATTAAAGGAGTGAGCAGCACTTCTTAGCACGGTAGCACTGGTCAAGTTAATAATGGCTCCTGCAGAACGCTGTCTTGGTCAACGTGTTGGGAACAAGAACTGCATTTTGATGGCAGGCACCCAGCAGGTTATAGAACCGCAAGCTCAGGTCATCTCACGTCTAAAAGCTTTAGTTATCCCAGCTGAAAAATGTGGCTATTAACAATGCTTTCCCCACACCTCATGCTGTGCCCCTCCATAGAGCTCAAGACACTTTATAAAAACAAGTTTCCTGGTTTTACATCTGGCATCACTACATTCTAAGTCACTAATGTCAGGGTTACTAGTGGATAAAATGTGCATGTACCACCTCATAAATCAGGATTTGGTGCCAGGCTCTGGCACAAGCTTCTTACAGTATGCAATCTTTAGAAAGTTCCTTAAATTTTCTGTTCCTCAGGTATCTGCCTCATCAAGGGATCTGTGCAAATAGTTGGGGAATAGAGAAGGAGTCATTGTGATGCTGGCTGGCCAGATGCCAACTCTTGCCCAGGCTGCAGGCATAAGCTAAGAACTCACAAACTTATAGCGGGAGACCAAACCGGCTCACCTGTATGTTAGTTTTGCTCATAAATAGGTATTAGTCTTATAAGAATGTATTTAGTGTTTAGACTCAATGAAATGCTTATAAATTGCTGCATGCATTAACCTCACTTATAATGTTTGTATTTCAAGGCAGTGCTTTTTTTGTGATGGTACTTGGGGGTACTGAGTACCAGCACCTTTTTTTCACACCAATGTGGCCCTGACTCCTGCCACCACTTCCAGTGGCCCCAAGTCCCTGGCTAAGTACTGGCACCCAAAAAAAAAAAAAAAAAAAAAAAAAAAAAAGCACAGTTCCAAGGTATAAGCGAATATTTAAGTTTTGCTTTATAACTTTGAAAATGTTTGCTCTGTACTTGTGGACTAAAGGACAGGAATCTTTTCCCCTCCCTCCACCCATCCAAAAGGGCTATTAAAATCAGGAACATCAAGGAACATCACAATTCAAAGGATTCCTTAGCGCACCTGAGAAATGCTAAAGGCAAGGAAGCTTAGAAGCTGAAGAAAGGATGTGACACTTACTGGATTAGGTTCCAAAGGGGTAGCCGTGTTACTCTATTGCAGAAAAACAACAGAGTCCTGTGTCACTTTTAAAGACTAACAGATTTATTTATCGCATGAGCTTTCGTGGGAGAAAATCCCACTTCTTCAGATGCTTTGAAGATGGGAAATTTACAGAATTTAATTTCCTCCCATTCTGTAAATTTCCCATCTTCAAAGCATCTGACGAAGTGGGATTTTCTCCCATGAAAGCTCATGTGATAAATAAATCAGTTAGTCTTTAAAAGTGCCACAGGACTCTGTTTGTTTTACTGGATTAGGGTACCATTTATAATATTATTCAATATTGCAAAATTACAATAATTTGTACAAGATAGGCCATATCAGGTACCATTGAAAATGCTATGATTTGCTAAATATAATAATATTTTTATGTGCATATAGTGTCTGTGTATCTGAAGTTATAAATCAAACTATCCACCTGGATTTCAAATGTGTTTACAGCTGAAGTAGGTGTTTGTATCCAGTCTAGCTGGTCTGTGAATGAACATGCCAGTTGATAGCCCATCAAACGATACTTAGCTTCCACAGTGGGCCCTAAAAGGAATTCATTTCCACCTCCATAATTCTTCTGAAATCCTGATATATATGGACTTTTAAATCATCTGTATGCATCCAATTGCTTTAATCATATAACATCTCTCACTTTGTTTCTTTCCTTTTGTAATAAACCTTTAGTTTTAGTCACTAGAGGATTGGGTGGCAACGTGGTATTTTGGATAAGAGCCAATCTCATATTGATTTGGGAATGTGGATGACCCTTTGGGGTAAGGAGAACATTTTGGTAAAGAACATAGCGTTTTATTAACTTTTCTCTTTCCTGGATGACTGAAAACCAGAGACTGAAATGCAGTAAAGTGGGCTGTGTATGTTGTAGTTCTTGATAATGAGCGTGGGGAATCGGAAGCACAGTTTGTGGCTGGTTGGGGAGTCTAACTTCAGGGTTACCAACTAGTACTGAGAGAATCTGCTCTCCTTTTCTAGGCTGCTCTGACTTTTGCATTTTCAGATGGTCTACGCTAGGCATGGATGGGTCACAGAGGAAATAAAACAAAGCTACAGGAAAATTTTCC
Organism: Pelusios castaneus; assembly: GCA_007922175.1. Classification (NCBI taxonomy): domain Eukaryota; kingdom Metazoa; phylum Chordata; order Testudines; family Pelomedusidae; genus Pelusios; species Pelusios castaneus. The sequence goes on from ML685758.1 coordinate 10,384,582, forward strand.
ATCTTTTTGGCTGTTTGAACTCTGAAGGACCAGAGACACTAAATTGAAGTCAGAGCTTCCTTGCGGCTGCTACCTGATTCAATCCTAAAAGACATTTTGAATTGACAGATCATTCTGTCATTCTCAGGATTAGATGGTAATTCATGTGTGAATATGTTTGCTTACTTTAACTTGTAAATAACTCTCTTATTCCCTTTTCCTAGTTAAAAAAACCTTTAGATAGTTTATTACAGGATTGGCCTCAGGTGTCACCTTTGATGTAAGATCTAGTGGATCTGCAGGAAGTGACTGGTCTCTTGGGACTGAAAGCAACCCAAATGTGGTGTGATTTTTAGTGTAAGCAACCATTCATCACTAAGTCCAGTTTGTCTGGGTGGCAAGAGGACTGGAGAGTCTGTGCCTCTATTGTAAGATTATTACATTAATCCAGGAGTTCACATTTGTTGCTGGCTTAGTAAAATCTTATAGAACACACTACCAGTTTGGGGTGTCTCGTGTTTTTGGGAGTCTGTCCTAAGGCAGGCATTTATGGCCATTCGCTACTCTGGACAACAAAAAAGGAGTTCGGCTGAATATGCAATTTCTTTTCATTTGGAAAAATAACGCACGCCAGTTCTGAGATAGATGATGAAAATATCCTCTGAAGCCATGTATGTTTCTCACGCATGTTTATGCAGAGAGACTTATATATTATTTTTCTTTTACTCTGCCTGGCCTTGAAAATTGAAGGTGCAAATGTAAAAATAAATTCAAAGATACTTATTTCAAATTTTGTACTGTAAGGTGATTTTGCTGGGCAGAGAGAGGAACAAAAGAAATATGAGCCACTTTGTGATCATTTTCAAAATGGAACCATATTGAAATCTCTTCACCTCACAAAACACTCAGTTTAATCAAAAAATTTCAAATTTTTCTAAATGACAAAACTTAGTCTGAAAGCATGACTTTTTTTAAATTTTGAATTGCATGGCGGCTCAGAAATCAGCCTTTCTATAGCTCCATTTTAACTATGGAAAAACTACCACCTCTTTATAATGCACTGAAGAACACTATCTTTGAAACAGCTATCTACATCATATAGAACAATGAAGCTATATTAAGGGAAAAAGCAAAAGTGCTAGATTCTGTATATCTTGAATTAATATATCTTGTCACTAGTTGATATTTTTCAACTTACATTCCATTTCAGTTAAAAACATTTTAACTGAGTTGCAAAGTCACTTGAAGAAATGTTGAAAAGTTCTTATGTTTTGAAAACTGTAATTAACTATAGATTCTGAAAATGCAAAAGTCAAAACATTAGCTGAAATAATAATGGCTGAATTCTGAAAGATTCAGAAAATCTGGTGCTGTTTGGCTGCTTATCAAAATTATTTATGTCTGCAAAAGTGAACTGGATATCTGAGAAGTTTTGGGCTTTCATGTGAAGTTTAAATAAAGACTATCTTGACTTCAAATCTCTCTGATTTTTAGCACGAATTTAGAAGGCTCCATTGCAAATCAGTGTCATGAGTTGATGATGGAAATTTGGTATGTATAGACAGTGTTAAACAAGTATCAGTAACTTTGGTATATTTATTGCACTTGTATGCAGAAAGGTGAATGTGAGAAACTAAGGCTATGTCTACACTTGTAAAGTTAAGTCGATTCTGTTAAGTCGACTTAACAAGGTCGACTTTGTCAACTTAAAGACGACCTTGTTAAGTTGACTTAACAGAGTGGCTACACTTTAAGTCGACTTAAGTCGACCTTATTAAGTCGATTTAACAGTAGACATAGCCATCCACACTGTCTTTAAGTAGACTTAAGAAGTCAACTTAAGGCTTAAGTCGACCTTCAGAGGTGGTGTTATTAAGTCGACTTAAGCTATTATTAAGTCAACTTAAGGAAGTGCTTAAGTCAACTTAATAAAAGCCCAGTGTGGACGCGGCTTTGTTTAGGTCGACTTAAGCGTCCTTAAGTCAAACTAAGTTGCCAGTGTAGACGCACCCTAAGTGTATTAAACGTATGGCACCTGGTTTCCAGTTTTCAGCTCAGAAAGAAACCCGTTGAACTGAATGAATATGCAATGCTTTTCTAACATGAAAGAAATAGTGTCAGTTGAATATCCAGCAGGGAAATGAATAACATAATCTTAGTCCATCATGACAATGCCCATGGAAAGTGCTCTTTATTCTGCAGAAAATAAGAAGACACGAGACAAACTATAGTCAAGTGGTTGAAAAATAGGGATGAGACAAAAGAGATGTAGCTTTGTGTCCTTTGCCTCTCTGTGTATTGTTCTCTCCTAGTATTAAGAATAGGAATAATATTAATCAAATGTATCTCACAGTGTTGTGAAGCTCACTTGATTAATGCTTTGGATGAATTCTATTAGAGAAGTACAAGAAAATAAGAAAATACAGAAAGCTTTTGGGGAGCAGATTTGGAATGTTCAGCTATAGAAGAGTTATCAGCCAGGCAATTTATATCTGAAAGACTGGGACACTAGGTAACAAATACAGTTGATTAAGAAACATAGAGTAAAGCACATTGTTCTGGACACAGTACAAAAGAGCAGATCTGCTGTATATGGAGAAAACTTGTCAATGGGGAATTCTTGAAAATGTTTAGACAAATATGAAGAAGCGTTTAGAGAAGCCACAAGAATGTTGGGATTTAGAGCCTGTAGGCGGAATGAAGACTGAGGAGCTGATGATGAGTTACCCAGTTCTTTATTAAGTCCCTGTTCAGAATGTTGTACTTGGTTTAGTTGGATCATCACTCTTTTTAAAAGATGCATTTGTAATTGAGAAGGGCAAGGAGTTGAAACCGGGAAGAAAAAAGAATGAACTATGAAGATTGACTAAAAACCTTAATCTTCTAAAGGCATTTTCCACGTGGTTCAGTTGAGCTATGTAAAATTTCAAATCATGTAGATAAAGCTGCACATACATCATGTTGTCATAAGCCCCACCATAAACATTCAGTTCTTTGTCTACCATGAAGATATTACACGGATGCATTTTGCTCTGACATGTGGTACACTGAGATCACTGAATGGTATTTTCAGCTCTTTCATCACCATGCACCCAGGCACATGAAACTTTCAAATCTGCTTTGAGAGTCTAGATCTCTACAATGTCACGATGGCTTCTGATTCTTAGAATTGAAACCTCCAGTCACATTCACTGGCATGCATTGCGCTACATTGTTTGCATTCGTTAGATAGCCACTAAAGGACCATTTGTAACAATCAGGATGACTTCATATATGTTTGCTTTCCATTAATACATGACAGACTGTGAAATTTGCATTTTTTACCATAACCAGTCCATTAAATTTATCATCTCTTTCTGCAGTTTATATGGAACTCTGGCTACAGATAAATATCAGCCAGGACGATGCAGAATACAGTTGATAGAACAAAGGATAATACAAACACTACAAAAAAGCACAAACAAATTCAGACCAGACATTGGGAAGTGCTTTTTTGTGTCAAAAAGTAAAACTGTGTGTGTGGTGTGACCTGGTAGAAAAAGATGCTCAGGCAAAGCCACACTGGTTGAATTAAAAAAAATCAAATGGTGGTGGGGGGGGGGGGGGGGGAAAAAAAGCACTTGTGAGGGGATGAGATGCTCACTTAACTGAATAGACAAAAAATGTCTAATGTCACAGCCTGGTTTGGGAGTGATCGTAAAGTCTAAATAGCACAAAAATTTGCAAGCTTTTCTCAGAGCAATGGTCAAGCCTGAAACAGCACAGAGTTCTTGTTCAGATACTCTTACGGTTACATACCTCAATCACCTTTATCCTCCTTGAGATGGGAATCTTACAAGAAAGGAGTTTTTTAGGAAATTCCCACAAATCCTTTGTTTCAATTGGTTCACTTAGGTTACTAGAATAGCTCTTCGGTTGGCACTTCTGTTGCTAGACTTGGAATGTTAGAAAATTCTGAGGGAGAAAAGATCATGTAAAACTTGACTTTTTTGATCCTGAAAAAGGATTGATTTTGTTCAAAAGATTGGTTCCAGTTCTGGGTGCTGTTACTGAGTTTTAGTGATTTCAATGGTCTGTCTTCAGTTCACTCTATGGCAGTTTCTAACAGAACATCTGAGGAGGAAACACCACATATTTTTTACTTTTATGTTAATTAGGTGGAAACATTTTTGGATCAATTCTCCAGCAGTGCAAAATTGCTCAAATAGTTCTAGCAGTTGGCTTAGACCCAATCATGTGGAGGGGGAGGGGTGTAGCAGAACAAAAGAAGTAAAGCATCAATGCCTCCAAAGTAAAATCACCTTCAGAGAAAGTAATACACTCACTCGCTCTCTGTCTCTCTCTCTTTCTCTCTCTAGTAAATGGTCCTCCCCCCCTTCCTTGTGACATTCACGTTGTTATCAAATGCTCCAAAGCTCCCCTTATAGTGAAGAGAACAATTTAATATAAATACCAGAGTCCCTGATCATGGTTACATGAGCTATCAGTAGCTTCACTCACTTTAGTGGGATTACATGTGTGAATAAAGTTTAGTACATATGTGTTTCCAGGATCGGAGTCCACCAGGAAAATTGAAGAGAAAGTTTTACTGGTACAGTGGTTCAGAAGTTCAGATAGATGAATAGATTCCAAGACCAGAAGGGACCACTATGATCATCTAATCTGCCTTCCTGTAGAGCCCTGACCATAGAACTTTCCTAAAGTAATTCCTGGAGTAAATCTTTTTGAAAAGCATCCAGTCTTGATTTAAAAATTGTGGATGATAATTATTTCAGCACAACCCTTGGTAAATTGTTCCAATGGTTAATTACTCTCACTGTTAAAAAAATTACCCCTTATTTGTGAAGTTTCAAATTCTACCTACAGAATTTTGTTAAACTTAGGAGCCCAATGCTTGTTTCCCATATAGGTACTTTTGGACTGCCATTAAGTTATCCCTTAACACTCTTTTCAGGAAGTTTAACAGACTGAGCATCTTGAGACTGTCACTATAAATTTTGTTTTCCAACCCTTTAATCAAATAATAAGTAGTTCTCACCATGAAAAGCCTGAGAATTGTATTTCCAGTTGAATATGCTAGTTCTGCATCATGTACTTCAGGCAAACTGCAGTGCTCGCATAGGCCTTAGGGAGTGTATTATTCTCCACCTTGCAGAATTGGAGCCACCTGCTATTGTCCTGGAATTATCTATGGATACTGTAATAATCACAAAAATAATTCTCGCAGAAATGGTGCCTAAGCTACATTAGTAAAACAATGTGCACAGAAAGAGCATAAAAATAGTTGTAAATGAAAAGTATGTGACTACACCTGATGACACAGTCGCCTTTTGTATGTATCACTGCATATTTTTACATGGTTTACTTCTCAAATGAAACTAGAGGAACAATGGAAAAAATTCTTTCCGATTTTAAAATTTGTTTGCATTCTATTCCTATCCCATTTTGCTTTTTCTTTCTACGGGTATTTTAGTGAATGAGTTTACCAACAGGCATGTCCATAAAAACCATGTATTTTAAATTCACTTTGGAAAATATTCATGGAAAGCTAATTATAACTTTAGCTTCCACATTTGCATGTGAAACTCAATTCCCAGGGCATGCTTAAATAATCAAGAAGAAGAGAAAAAAGTGTAACTTACATGACCAATTACACAGCTTGTTTTCTGAATAGCAAATATTTCATACTTATAGCAAACTGGCCAAAACTAAGTACAGAAGTAGGTTAATTGACTCAGAGGAAAGCATGCCACCTATTGGATCCCTTTCACCATTCCATGTAGCACTTAGCTATTCTTCTTAGTCCCCATCCAACTATTGGCCCAAACTCATTTAGTAAGTGTACCTATCAATCATTTCTAATTATAGTGGCAACATGAAAAAATGTTTAAAATTAACTAAAGTTAAATAACATTTCTGACCCTCAATAAGTTGTAGATTGGATTTTGTGGCAAGATTCATGTAGTTTATATTTTTGCCAAAAAATAAACCTCTTCCTTCATAAAATTATTTGCTTGATTCATCACCATTGTTCTGCGAAAGAAGAGGTTATTCAAATTAAATGTAATTCCGTTAGGTATCTTATGTTTCATTTAATATTTCAACTGCTTCCGAAATGATTTTATTAATATCAAAGGGGCTTGGTCAATTTTCAAGTCTAACTGTTTGCAAAATGTCATTTTAGTAAAACAGGTTTATTGCTGGAAGTTGGGAGGGAGAGGGGGGAACGACCCATCACACACCAATCACCACCAGCACCCCAGCAGAAAAAAAAATATACAAATGGTTTCTGATAAACTTTTAGAATGCCTTTGAGATCTACCTTGAGAACAGTCTAATTTCTTCAGTTCTCACCAAAGTTGGCATGAGAAGAGAGTACTCAGCACCTTCAGATTTGTGCTCGTCATATACTGAAACTTGAAAGGAGAAGTGCCACACCCAAGTGTCAGAGAAAAGTTCCATACAAAGTTCTCACCCAATGAAATCTGAAATGTCTAAAAACCACTCAAGTCTCCAGACCGGATTCTAAAACAAGAATGCAAACAGACCGGTCATGTTCAGGCAGGAGTGAGCTCAGCCCTTTTGCAGTATTATACATCTCCTGTGGGGCACTTACATTTTAGGTGAGGTTCTTTCTAGGTGAAAGGTTTGGATGTGAAACCCAGGGGTGGGACTTTCAGAAGCACTTGGTGTTGGCTTCCTTTGAAACCAATGATAAAACTCGTGTTGATTTCAGTGGGAGAAGAGTTAAAGAAGCCAACATAGTGTTTATTAATGACTATTATAATTGTAACGCTTAGGTCACCTAGCCATGGAGCTTTACAAACACAGAAGATGATGGTTCCTAACCCAAAGAGCTCCCATCTCTGGTTTTAGTCTTCTGCAGTGACTCTGATAATGTAGCAATTAATTCTGGGTGTTCCAGAGGCACCCAGAGATTTAGGTGCCCAAATCCCATCATCCAGCTCTTTAAGGTTCCTTTGAAAATCCCAGCCTAAGTAAGTATGGGACCAAGGGTGAAAAATATCAGCTTTATGTATGGGTTGATTTTGTGTGAAAAACCCCTTTTACCTGCTATTCTTCAGAAATAGCCACCGGCTGTTCCCAGGATAATGTTACAATGTCAATGGGAGGTCTTCAGCTTGAAGAAAAAAATTCTTTGCCAAGATATTAAAAATGGAGCTCAGTGAAACTAGAAACTCCCCTTGATAGTTGGTCCATTAGCTAAGCATTTTATCACAATTTACTGGGAACAGTTTTAACCCATTTTGGTAAAAATAAAATTAAATTAAAAAAAAAAACCAAGAAGCTTGAAAGGGGGTTTACCTAATTAGGCATAATCTTTTGTTCAGTATTTAATCAGTCATATCTTGCCATTTACACTATGGCAGGATCGCTGTTTTTCATGGTGTGATGGTCATTTGTGTGGAAGTCAGATTTGGGATTCTACATGATATTCAAGTTTGGCTGATTTGCTCCCACTGAAGTGAGCTCCAACTGGCCCCAGTAGGAATATATTTAGGTCAATGTTTGAGTGCTTTTGAAAGTGCCACCCTCTGAGCATACAGAGCTCATAGGATTGTGCCTTCTGTATGTGTTTTTCATATGTTACCCCATTGACACAATCTTCTGCTTGGTTCACTTCTCTGCTTTTTCTGGCTGTTAATTATAAAGTGCTCTAACAAAGATAATGCTGCAACAAAGGCCTTTTCATTTAGGAGCTATTCTCTCTTTGCATGAACATAATGTTTCTCTTCTTTTTCTCTTTGGGTATGTCTACACTGGAGGCTCTGTTAAGTCAGCTTAACAAGGTCAACTTTAAATCGACTTAAAGTTGATCTTGTTAAGATGACTTAGGGTGTGTCTACACTCACAAATTAAGTCAATTTAAGCTTGCTTAAATCGACTTAATTTAATCTGCATCCACACTACACTTTCCTGAAGTCGACTTAAGCAGCTGCTTAAGTCGACTTAAGGAAAAATTAAGTCGACTTTATAAAACCTCGTTTTAAGTCGGCTTTGCTGGCTAAGTCGACTTTAAACAGTTGACTTAGCCAGTGTGGACGTGGAGTAGCCCTAAGTCGACTTAAAGTCAACTTGGGGGGCTTTAGGGCTTCCCCACTGCCCTCCCTGCCAGGGTGGCTGGCACAGTCACAGCCTGGCATGCCCCCTCACAGGGCAGTGCAGAGCCCTGCCCACCCTGCCCCTATGCCCTGCCAGGGTCCCTGTCAGGCTCAGCCCCCATTGTACCAAGGTACAATGAGGCAAATGCTGAGCCCCCTGGCACTTGGCAAGGGGTGCCCCCCTGCCACCATGGACTTGTCCCAGGTCAACCTAGCCCCTAGAAGTTGACCTAGGCATCTAGTGTGGACACTCTAGGTCGATTTGCTAGGGTCCCCTCTAAGTTGACTTAAATTTTGAGTGTGGACATGCTAAGTCGACTTAAATTAACAAGTGTAGACATAGCCTTAGAGCATCCACACTGAAAACTCCAGTTGACTGCCTGTGTCCACACTGGCAGGTGCTAGGTCAACAGAAGAGTGGCCAGGAACTCTGGGAGGAGGGCCAATGTTCCCTCCAAGCTGATGATGCAGCTGAGCAAGATATTGTACTTGTTGAGTGGCAATTTGTGAGGCATGGTGCCTCATGGGCAACAGTTTTTTGGCGCTGGAAGCATCAGCCAGCCCAAGTACCTTAAGTCAAAAGAAATGCATAAATTTCTTTTCGTTTGAACTTTAATAAAAAACTAAAATGAAATATTGTAGCTTTATTAATTTACTATGGGTTGGGCTGGAGAGAAGAAGAAGAGCTATGGCCATCATGCTGGGGAAAGCTGCAGCTGGGGAAATCGGGCTGGGGAGAAGGGGAAAGCCGCGGGTGGGGAGATCGGGCTGGGGAGAAGGGGAAAGCCGCGGGTGGGGAGATCGGGCTGGGGAGAAGGGGGAAGCTGTGGCTGAGAATTAATTTATTTATTTAATTTATTTATTTAATTAATTTAATCAGTAAGTTAATTAATTAGCAGATGAATATTGGAGGCCGATTTGGTTGATTTAAGGCTATTCCCCATCTATTCTGGCATAAGTTGACTTAATAAGGTCCACTTAAGCCTTAGGTTGACCTTCATAGATGGTGTTATTAAGTTGACTTAAGGAAGCGCTTAAGTCGACTTAATAAGTGCCCACTGTAGACGCAGGGTTCTTTAGGTCGACTTAACCCTCCTTAGGCTCCAGTGTAGACATACCCCTTACTAGTGGAATATTTTCATGGAAATAAATGTACTACCCTGTCTCCTGCTACTGCTCTCACTAAAGTCCAGTCCTCTGTTTATGACCTCATAAGCATTTCCAGTGCAACCATCAGTGATGATGTACTAAGGATTATGGTTTTGTATCACAGTCAAACAGCAGAAGCTGATAAAGGACTTGATTCTCCAAAGGGCTGAGCACCCTAAGTTCGGCAATGACTTTACAAGGTCGGATCCCCAGGTCCCAAGAAAGAAAGATCCCTTTCTTGTGTACCGGACCCTAGAAATAAAAAAAATGGGTTATAGAAATATGGAAATAGTTTCTATAAATGGAATAATCTCTAATCAGAATACCTTTGTCAGCATTTCCCATCCGACGTTATTTAACTTATAAATATGACAAATAGTATGTTGCTAAATTTCTATTTTGTGGTCATATCATGGAGTAGTTTATAAGAGCTCCTGGAAACACTTTCAATAAAATCACATTACATTCACGGGGGTAAGTTTTCACTTGCCTTCTAATGAAACTGAGGCTCCTAAATCACTTAGGGAATTCTGAAAATTATCCTCCCGGCTTCTTGTTTGGTAACAAAGTCAAACCTCAGATCAAATTCACCCACGTTTCCTAGCATTCGTGAGTCACGGGAGTTGCAGCACTATCTTTAGCCCTGCTGCACGGAGGAGCACGGCCATATTGAAGATGAACTTCACCAGAGCTTGTCATAGACTCACAGGACTTGTTCTCTCTTGGCTCCATATTGTCCCTGGGAGTAACTCCCTACAGTGTGACAGCCCTCCTTGAGGGTTGCACTTGCTGTCTGGGACTAGGCCCTTTGGCCCTGCCTCCTCCTGGGAGTGTAACCCTGAGCCTTCAGCATGCTTGTTTCTCTCCATGAGCCCCCTCAGGGAGCCCACTGACTCTGGAACCCCAGGGCCTCTACATGCAAAGGGAACAAACCCAGTCTCTAGACTGCAGTGAGTCTCAGCCAGCACAAAACAGAAGGGTTTATTTTACCTCTGAACGCAGCACAGGACGTTCTAAGGGCCCTTGAGCCAAGACAATCTCAGCTCAGTCCATCTGGGTCTCTCCAGTGTGCTGGGGCGTTCAGGCCGCTCTTTGTCCCCAGTCCAGAAGCAACTCTTCCAGGCGGCCAGCCTATATCAGTTTCCAAAAGCCTTTCCTCAATCCTTTGTCTTCTTTCCCAGGCAAACAGATCACCTGGGCCCTGTCTCTTCAGCCCTTTGTTCTATCACAAGCTGAGGTGGGCCTGCAGGTCACCTGTTGCTAAATTCCACAGTGTCCAAGCTGTTGTCTGGGACCCAGACTGCTAGGCGAACACACACCTAGCTCTCGAAGGGTGTGTATACACTGGCACCTTAGGTCGACTTAAGGATGCTTAAGTCAACCTACAGAACTCTGTGTCCACATTGGGCTCTTGTTAAGTCGACTTAAGAGCTTTCTTAAGTCGACTTAATAACACCACCTCTGAAGGTCGACTTAAGGCTTAAGTCGACCTTATTAAGTCGACTTAAGTCAACTTAAAGCCAGTGTAGATGGATATGTCTACACTAGAGGCTCTATTAAGTCAACTTAAGAAGGTCGACTTCAACTGTAGATGCTCGTTAAGTCGACCTAACAAGATCAACTTTAAGTCGACTTAAATTCGACCTTGTTAAGTTGACTTAACAGAGTCAACTTAGCTTAACAAGTGTAGACATAGCCTAAAAGAACAAAGATCCTCTCCCACTGTTAAACATGCAGCACATAGGGAAGACTAAGACACACACAGTTCTCATTTAGACCACTAAGAAAATCCCCCACGTCATCCTAGAGTTTCACAGAAGTGGGGATTCACTAAGGGTAACGTAGAGGGAGACATTAACATTCTGTTAACTCAGGGTTTGGTTACTTGTTATTCAGACAAAGAGGAATCAGAGGGACTAAAATCTCACTGCTCTGGGCTGCACAGACAACCAGATTCATCCACAGCAACTATGTCTGATTTACTATCATACTAAAAAAGTGTATAGGAAAAATCAACATCTCTTTTGTTTCTCTGTAGAAAACCTCAACATAGTGCAGGCCGTCATATATTTTAGTGCTATCGTTGCACCATGAAAGGTCGAGTACCTTAGATGTACCTTTTCATTTCCTGTACTGCTTTAAAGGACATAGATTCATAGATTCTAAGACTAGAAGGAATCATTGTGATAATCTAATCTGACCTCCTGAATAGCATAGGCCATAGAATTTCTCCCCCAAATAATTGCTAGAGCATATAATTTAGAAAAACATCCAATCTTGATTTAAAATTTGTCAGTGATGGAGAATCCACCATGACCCTTGGTAAATTGTTCCAGTGGTTAATTGCTCTCCCTGTTAACAGTGTATGCTTTATTTCCTGTCTGAATGTGTCTAGTTTCAGGGCCCGTTACCCTCACACCAGGTATGTCATTACATTAAAAAAAATATTCATTTTTTCAAATTCTTTTTTCAGGCTTTGATTCAGCCAAGTATTTATGCCGGTGTATCATCCCATTGTAGATTTTTCTAGCTCTAGGACTAGACTATCATTGGTGATAGCTATTCAGTACCTACATCTGTATCAAAACACTGCTTGATTGCAAATTTTATTGCTGCCTTTTAAAGCTTTTCAACCTTTGACTCATTTCTCATCATCAGACCCTGGCTCATGTTTATACTTCATTATGCAAATTACACTCCACCTTGATTTTTATTACTTCCTTACATTTTCCACATTTTCCTCTTGCTGTTCCTTCTGTATTTACTCATTTACTCATTTGGAACTGTTCTGGTGAAATTCCTGACCTGGCAATATTCATATTGTGATGCCATCTGATCCCATCTACATTTTTTAAAATCAGCTACAAATCACACTTGCTTTCTAACCACTTTTGCATTTTATTATCATTTGTTGCTCTGTCTGTGTTTGTTCTTTATTTGCTGCGGCTCATTTTTTTTTCTATCTGATTTATTTGGCAGAAGACACCTCCCTAGAGATGAAAAGTACAATGCAAACTAATAAATAATAATAAATGAAATGAATCAATAAATAATAAAAATAATAATGTAATCAATGAAATGAAGTTTATATTTCACTTTGGTTTTCTATGCATCAAAACATGAAGTCTCTGCGGACTATCACGCATTAAATAAAGCAGTATAAAACCATACCGTCCAATACCTCTTATTACTTGTTTGGTGAAATTAAACTCCAGCTTTAAGTGTGTTCCCACAAGACTTTATGGCATGGTTGTCTTTAGTTTGCTGAGCTTTTACTTTTAAACTGCGTCTTGTAAATCATTTTCTATTATAATACACATAAAACAACATTTTGTTCAATAAAATTTATGCTATGGAGATATCGGATGGCAATACACTGGTCAGGTTAATTGTTTGCGTAAGCTCTGTAGGATGTGGGCGTTTCATAAATTGCTCTCCATCATGATATAGCCTTTGTTGTTTTCAGAAAACTTAGTATTTTTGTTAGGGTGAGAAACCTGTAATTCTTAAAGTGATCCTTGAACCTTATTTAATGCTGCAAAACACAACAGGAAAAGGAGGTTGAACTTTAATGTCTGCAGTGGGGAAAGTAATAACTTTTCCCATCTCTTCTGTAAGTGACTTGGGCTATGTTATGAATGCAGAACCCTTTACTAGCAAGGTTTTCCTGATATTATACACTTGTAGCAAATAAGGTTAGAACCTTTAAAATATAGCATTTAGTAACGTGCTGGAAATAGCTTCTTCTCGATTCTTTTAAAGGTCACTGCATTTGCTTTTCAGTCGTAATTTTAGTTCAGGCCTCCGCGGAGTGGAACTGAGAACATACCTAGTTTCCCAAGACTGAAATAAAATGTCATGGGATGATCATCTGCATTGGGTATGTTTTTCATGTGTCTCTCTGTGTGTGTACAGAAAAATAGACATTATTTTGAGGTAAGATTGAATATTTCATCACTACAAAAAACAAAAAGCGAGGAAATAGTCACGTATATTATTTAATACCCCATCTGCACTCCACTCATCAGCTCACATTGTCACTCTTATGTTTCTCACTTCTTCCATGCACAGCCCACGTGCCTTTGTCTTGGCTAACTAATTCCCAGCCTTGTTTATTGATTAGATTGATAACTATTATAGATTTGGCCTGGCTGTAAGAACTGTGAAGTTCCCTAGAGGGGGTTGTATTGGTGAGTGTAAGTGAGACACGGTGCCAGATGGCAAATGTTGGCTGCAAGGTATCTATTTGTCCTGTTTTGGAAACATTACTGGGTGGGCTAAGTTTGTAGCCACAGGTCTGAAGTTGGTAATATTCCTTTATGAAGATATTTATTAAGACTTGGAATTTGCACATGCAAGTGTCACATGTTAAGGGTTGGCGTTCAGGCTCCATTTTGGCTGTTCGGTTTTACAGTGGAGATATGGGGGGGGAATGGGCTGTCAGTTGGAAGGGGGCTGATCATAGTTAGGGCAGTGAATTAGGAGACGTGGGTTCTAATCCTGGCTTCGCCACAGACTCACTATGTGACCTTGTGTAGATCTCTTAATCTCTGTGCCATCACTCCACATCTGTAACATGGGGATAAGAAACCTGCCTTTCGTCTGTCTTGTCTGGTTAGATTGTAAACTCTATGGAGCAGAGACTGTCCCTTCTTGCATGGTGATGGTGTTGTACCAGGTGACATTTAGAGCATCTTTTTAAGATTTTTTTTTAGTCTGTTTATACAGGCAAGCTTGATGGTAGACTGGGTGCCTGCATCAGAGGGACAGAAAGAGAATGGGAGATTCCCAAAGGAGAAACGCTACAGTTTGATCAATGTAAATAACAGCACTTTCAGGGCTATGTATTTGAAGTCAGGCAAATACAAGTATTTGCACACACCTGCCCCCCCTCCTGTTGCAAGTGTTTATGTGTTCATAGTATCTAGAGCAGATTTCCTCAGACTGTGGGGTACACCTCCCTAGGGGGACATGGAGGAACACTAAAGGGATATAGCCAGAATTAGGGCACCCCCTTGGGGAGCGGGGAGACAGCACCACTCAGTTCCACTCTGCCCCGAGCCCTGCTCCACACCCAGGTGCACCCACAGCTCCAGACACCCAGCTTTGGCACCTGTCCCCCATCTTGGCCTCAGTGCCCGGTCCCTGGCTCAGCCTCAGCATCCAAGCCTTGGCATTCGCTTGTGGCACCCAGCTATGGCCTTAGCCCCCAGCCGTGACTCCCAATCGTAATCTCAGTGCCCAATCCCACCTCAGCATCTGGTCCCTGGCTTCTGGGACCCTGCAGCCCCACTCTCAGTCTCGCCCCCCCCCCCCGGCTCTGACCTCCGCCCCCCAACTGTAGGCTGGCTCCCAGCTGCAGCCCTCGGCCACAACCGTGGCCCTGCTCCCAGCCCTAGCTGAGGACAGGGACTGTGTGGATCAAAGTAAGGGGAGCGTGTGGTAAAAAGTTTGGGGACCACTGGCCTAGGGGTGTGTGCATTCCTAATGCAGTGGGGCTCTGATCCCCAGGTGGGGCCTCTGGGTGCTACTGTGAAACAAATAATAACCATTGATGAACATAACTGGACACATGGGCACAACACTGTATTTTGGCATCTGCATCTAGTCAATATGTTCATAAATCTTAAACCAAGTGCTAACTTTGAAAGCCTGACCTGTTTTCCCCCTCTCTCCCCCCCAAAAAATAGTTTCTGAGAGGAAAAGAGAGGAGAGTGTGGACATGCACCAAGTCACAAAATATATGGGGGGAATGTGGTGGTTTTTTTTTTTTAAATCTCACACTTTAAAAAAGGGTGGGTGGGTAAATGTAAACATGTGAATAAATGAGCGATTTTTAAGACTTTGTTTCATCTAGACTCTGGCATTGCTCTTTTAGGCCCTGGTTAGCAAGCAGATGGTTTGCTGAATTCAGGCCTGAGCATTTAATATTTTTTTCCCCAGGGATCTAATTTTTAAAGCTCACCACAGGCTTATAAAACCAATCCTTTTTATTTTAAGCAGGTAAGTCCAATTGGATGCCTGTTGTTTTTTCCCAGGAGCATCCAACACTATATGCAATGCCTAAAGAGATTTATTCTCTGTTTACGTTTATAAGAAGTGGTGATGGTTAAATGGGAAGTGGAAAGGTCAGTTAACATCATTTATAGCAGATAAGCGTTTCTCTTTGGCTAATCAAGATTTACAAACACCTTCCCAGGTGATTTATCCACGTTAATGTCATTTGCATTCTTTTCTACAATTTACAATAAAGGTGACTTATTTTATTTTCCCAAGGGGGGAGAAGGGATATAAATTGTCAATCACCAACCAATAACCTTCAAATAATGTGTTTTCATGAGTTTTGTTGCACCGCTTGGAAGTAGTTTAGCATATTTTGGATTAACTAACGAACCCAGCCCTCCATTTTCAAAACAATCAGTGACTCAGGATGCCTCGCATATTGGGTGTCCAAGTTGAGACATCTCAATGAGACTTGTTCTCCAGAAAACTGATGTTCAGCTCTTGTGGAAATCAAGCCATTTTAAGGTGTCTCATTCTGAACTCCAAAACACTGAAGTATACAAAAGCATTAGTCAGTTTTGCAAATTTAGGCCTCAGTCTTCCCACCAAAGTTTAAGCTGATGATGAGGTTGGGGGTGGAAGAGAATTTCATTTGTTACTTCCCCCCCTTTTTTCCACATTTCCTTTCTTCTTCCTAGTTCTTGTCTCCTCTTATGCCTCTATTCACCTGTTTTTTTGTCTTTTTTCCCTCTTCCTTATGTACAGTTCTGCTCTTTCCATAGTTTTTTAAAAAGATTTTTCTAACCCATTACTTTGATCCCTTTTGTGTCCTTAGCCTCCTTCATTCTCTTTCCTCTCCATAATTGTTTCCAACCAGATAAAAAATGCCCATCTCTCTACCCCAAGTAAGATAAATGCATAGATCCCTGATTCCTCTCTGTGTTCTGATAGTGAACTGAAGGATACTTTTGGCTAAAATTGGGTTTGCCCCACCTACTGCCCATGGATATAAGGAAGAGAGGAGGACACAATTTGCTCTGACAAAATTTCCCTTGTATTTTGCTCCCACAACTGAATTACAGGCACAGATGAGAATGCTTGCTGAGCATTTCTAACTATTGGCAAGTGAGGGTAAACAAGTCATCACATGCGCCGTCAGTAAGATTCAAGCCTATGGTGGTTTTGCACAACAAAACAAGCTTACAAATATCGCATGTGCAAAAAGCTTCAGTTCTTGGAAAATTCACCACAAAATGTGATATTTAGTGCCAGTTCATTGTGGAGTTGATCTTTTTCCTGTGTTGTGCATGCTTACCTTCCATTGACTTCAGTGGGAGTTTGTTCAGGTCTTTCTGAAAGCAGAACTTGGCCAAAGAGTCCAGCTTCTAAGTGTTCAAAGAATTGCACGACATTTAGCCATATGTATTCCAGTGACTGTAGTCCATGCCTTGCGGTAAATCCTATATACCTTTGGAAATGGAGGGGTTAGAGTCTAATGTCAGCTCCTTTTCTCAGATATGCTCTCTGCACTGAGAAAGTGGGTCTTGTTGAAAGCAAGGTTCAAACATCTGAGCTAGCATGGCTACAGAAATATTTCTGACACAGTTTAGCTAGCTGGTGTGGACAGTGTCAGTCTCTGTTAGTCCTTAAGGGTGCATCTACACTTGTAAATTAAGTGGACTTACGCTTGCTTAAGTCGATTTAATTTACTTGGCGTCTACACTACACTTTCCTTAAGTCAACTTAAGCAGCTGCTTAAGTCGACTTAAGGAAAAGTTGTCGACTTTATAAAACCTTGTTTTAAGTCGACTTTTGGCTTAAGTCAACTTAAGCCAGTGTAGACCTGGAGTAGCCCTAAGTTGACTCTAAGTCGACTTAGGGCTCTCCAGGACGCCCCCACTACCCTCCCTGCCAGGGTGGCTGGCACAGCCACAGCCTGGCATGCCCCCCCGCCCCTATGCCCTGCCAGGGTCCCTGTCCCCCTTTGCCCCATTGTATCCAGGTACAATGGGGCAAAGGCTGAGCCCCTCTGGCACTTGGCAAGGGGTGATCCCCCGCCACCGTGGACCTGTCCCAGGTCCACCTAGCCCCTAGAAGTCGACCTAGGCATCCAGTGTGGACGCTCTAGGTCGACTTTGTAGGGTCCCCCCAAAGTCAACTTAAAATTTAAGTGTAGACATGCTAAGTCGACCTAAATTAACAAGTGTAGACATAGCCTAAGTTATTTGACAAATTCTAACATGATTTATCATCATCTGGCAAAACAAACCTTGTCAAAATGTGATTCTGTGGCAGCCAAATTCCAGACCTCATTTAAATTGGTTCTAAGTATGGCATTCAAGACGAGGTTGCAGGTTCACTTGTGCTTGCTACAGGATGCCTCAAGTCCAGGGAGACATTTCGACTTACTGTTCCCCTTTATCTGTGCACCCTTCCCATGCTCTGTACTGGGTGTCTTTTCGGATACCTTTGTAAGGTATGTTTCATCCTGATAAAGAGTGTATTGGTATCAGGTTGATAATTTATCTCTGTGTTTCAGCCTGGCCATATAAAACATTTTACAGGTGCCGGAATAAGTTCTATGTGGACTACAATGGAGATGCTTTCTGATTACTAGGAACACTGAAGAATTGACCCTGTCCCTCTACAAAACTGAGCATCCCAACCTGGATTCTTTCTAACTTTCTCCTCTCCACCCATAAAGAACTTGTAAGTAGGTTAGTGTCATCGCTACCTCAAAGATAACTTTTCTCAAAAGCTTCGAGAATGGAGAAACTACCTCCATTCACTATTCCTAACACAATATGATTCAATCTGGTCTCCCTCCTCAACACAGAGGGGGTATAAAATATATCATTCTATTAGCACTTGTCTCTGTTCTCTACTCTGCATATTAAAGCAACTAAGTGGATCAATTATTTTCAGCTGGGGATGCTATGGCTTATTATGTCTGTGTTTCTTCAGAGCACTCTGAACTTTCAGTCTCCAAAGGTAACAATCAAGAAAGATAAATTGAGTTGCAGGGACAACTTACTTAACTAACCATTTTCTCTGCTCAGTGTGGGGTCTGAATTCAAGAGGTAAAATTCTACCATGAAAGCTAAAGAAGGGTTGGAAAAGCAAACATCAGTCTATTGAGTTCACAATGTTAACATCCAAGGTCTTAAACACAACAAACCAAACAAAAATAAAGCTGCTAAAGACAGTGATTATATGGATCTGAACAGACCGTTGACTGTGTGGAATTGCAATTATTTCTAAGGCTCCCAGGATATTGCTTAAGGAATCATTAGTACAAAACTAAGAAGATTTTTCTTAGGTGCAGAATTATTGATTTTGCTGTTCTCTAGCATCCTGCAAAGTAACTGACCATGTCATCTAAGTGTTTGACCAAATGCGTCAATAAACATAAAACATTCAAAAAACTAAAAATCACCTCGTAAATCATTATAAAGGGATGAATTATTACCCCACAGCATGTGTAATTGATGTCATTATTACTAAACCACAAAATATATCCCATCCCAAGTTTTAAAATGTATGAAGGCATCCATCTACTTTGTTAGAAAATGATAGTTTATCTTGCTAAGAGGACAGTTTTCATAGCTGCCTGATTGGAAGAGGTGTGTGCAGAGAAGAGATTACATTGCAAATATTATTTATTTGCTTTGTGTTTTCTCTCCAACTTTTTTTAAAAAAATGAATTTGAAGCTTATGAAAGCAAGGGACAATACAATTTGTTACAGTCAAGCATGAGTGTGGCCTGAGATACGGCAAGCTTCTCCCCATACACGTTAGCCCTGCCCTAAAGTGGCCCAGTTAGTGTAATCCCAAGCGTTCATAGGATTTTTTTTTTTATCTGACCCATGGACTAGACCAAAACATGCAAATTCCTTGTAATGTGCAGTACGATGTAATAAGTGATGTGAATAGCCTGTGGGGAAGTCTATTCTCTAATATTATCAATTCCCACATAACTGCTTCTAACATTATCAAGATGATCTGGAAACAAGAGGAAATCAGAACCTTTAGTCACTGCTGGCTGGTGACTCAAAGTGGTCTTTCTACTCCTCCCAATGTGATGGGCCAAGTTCACACGAAGCTCTAAATCTGCAATGACTAGTAAGTGAAAGGGACAACTGAAAGGTCAGTAGTGGCGGTCATTTGCCTTCTATTGTTTCTTATGTGGGAGAAAACAATGGCATTCTCTTTTGCGTGTACACTGATCTCAATAATCATAGATTTGGGGCCTGATTGAACGCCCGTTGAAATCAGTGAAAGGACTCTCACTGAGATCCGGGGTATTGGATAAGCAGTGGTGTACTGATCAGGGAGGTCTGCAGGCCAGGCCCCCATGACGTGCAGGGGGTAGGGCACACAGGAGACATTGAGAGGGAGAAGTGGGTACTGAGTGACTGGTAAAAGGATGTTGGGGGAAGGGCAGGAGGGGGGTGGCTGCTGGGCTCTGCCACCGCCACGAGTGTCTGAAAGTCGCTGGGGTGCAGGAGGAGGAATGTGGTGTGTCCCTGCCTCCACAGATACAGACCATCCCACAGGGAGCTGAGGGGGTCATGGCATCTGATGGGAGCTGTTGGACCCCTCCTGCCCTGTGCGGGGGAAATGTGAAACCCAAGGGGGGTGCAAATGTAAGCATTTGTCCCTATGTGCCCGAGACACAACCTTTGTCTAACCTGCTCTTAAAAACTTCCAGTGATGAAGATTCCACAACCTGTCTAGGCAACTTATTCCAGTAGTTAATCACCTTGACAGTTAGCAATCTTTTCCTAATGTCCAACCTAAACCTCCCTTGCTGTAATTTAAGCCCATTGCTTCTTGGCCTATCATCGGCGATTAAGGAGCCAATTTTTCTCCCTCCTCCTTGTGACAACCTTTTAGGTACTTGAAAACTTATCATGTCCCCTCTCAGTCTCCTCTTTTCCAGACTAAACAAACTTAGCTCTTTCAGTCTTCCCTCATAAGTCAAGTGTTCCAGATCCTTAATCATTCATGTTGCTCTTCTCTGGATTTTCTCCAATTTGGCCACATCTTTCCTGAAATGAGGCGCCCAGAACTGGACACAGTACTTTAGTGGAGGCCTAATCAGGGCGGAGTAATTGCTTCTAGTGTCTTTCTTACAAAACTCCTGTTAATACATCCCAGAATGGTGTTTGCTTTCTTTGCAACAGCGTTACACTGTTGACTCATATTTAGCTTGTGGTCCACTATGACACCCAGATCCCTTTCTGCAGTACTCCTTCCGAGGCAGTCATTGCCCATTTTGTATGTGTGCAATGAATTGTTCTTTCCTAAGTGGAGTACTTTGCACTTGTCTTTATTGAATTTTCGTTCTATGAGCATGATGGGAGAAAAACAGAAGTAAGGGGGAGGCAATGAGCAATGACAATAGAAGAAAGGAGTAACGTTCAAAAGTGCCTAAGAGATTTAGGAGCGCAACTCTTAATTTCTAAATCCCCTAGTTGCTTTAAAAATCTCCCCCCAAATCAGAAAGAAGTAGCCAGAATCTAATCTTAGAGGTGAATGAGGAGGCTGCTTAAGTTGTTCCCAGCTGGTGTTTTATCAGAGTTGCTCAAGTGGGCACTAGGAGATCCCTCTTGCCCCAGTGAAGTCAATGGAAATGTTTCCCTTGACTTCAAATGGAGCAGGATCAGACCCTAGGTGGAGATCACCCAATTGAGTCTCACTACATATCTCAGCCAGGATTATTTGAAGGTACAACATGGCAGCCACAGAGAATGCTGACTGACATGACATTGCTTCCAGAGAACAACAACATAACAACTCTTTGGAGTTTGGTGTTACTTTCTGGAAAGTCTCCAAGGAAAACGTATAAGAAAAGCCACAATAGACAGTGATTATCTGACTGAACAAGATGCATTTTTTAAGCTTCAGGGCTTGCTCCTTACTCCCATTCATGGTCTCATGTATGGGGTTTTGACCTGTAAGATATGCCAAATCAGATATTTTTTTTGCCAGCAATTGCTTTTTTCAAAACAAAACCTACAGTTGAGACCCAGCTCCCCAGTGCTGGATATGGATAAGGCTAGTTGTGGGAAAAGTCATAGCTTTCCCACGGTAAAAAGGCAAAAGCCATCATTTAAATTAAAAATACGAAAAGGTATAGCACACAATAGTCGAATGGTTATTAGATTTATTCTCCAGTTGCTATTAACAGTCTGACTTCATATAAAGTTAGCAAAGCCCCTGAATCTATTGTGAATATACAAAAAATTAGAAAGAACATTCTTATTTTGACAAATCATGTTATACAAGCCAACATTATACAGTCTTGCAAAATTCCTTTCATGTCTAAATATGCAGACAATGAAGAAGGTGAAAAAGCCCAGGACTTTTAATTAAAAAAGAAAAAAAATGAGCTAAAAGTCAGCTTTTTATGTTACCAAAATCATGGTCCTGACAAACACACAGTGTTAGCTACCATGGTAGAACAGATGGTATTGTACAGATTAGGATTGACAGATATGTGGTCTCTGTGATCTCACTTACATGAGGAGGTCTACTGTGTTGTAACTCAGTTGATTTAAGTAGAGTTACTCCTGATTTACTCTAGGTGAAAGGAGAATCAGGACCACTGCATTCAAAGCATAAGGCTCAGGATTTTTTTTTAAAAAAAGGTTGTGATCTGATAAATATTCAGGTTTGTCAGTCATCTTGAAAGAAGAGACCATCCATATTGCACACCTCATGTTAAGCAAACAAAGGACCACAATTAAAATAACCTTAGCACAGGTAAGGGAACATGGCTAATATGTGCATGTTACAAGTCTGGTGTTTGGTATCAGATCATGAAACTTGCAAAGCTGCCATTGAGAAAAGTGAGTTTGGCTTGGAGCTGTAAAGCTTCAGTTTTGAATTTGGAACAGTCTTCAACACTCTTCCAGTGCATCCACATGTGCCCCACAGGACCCTTCACGGTTCCTGCCTGGCACTTTCTCCATAACTTTGGGTGGAGTGGCTGTCCATAGGGAGAAGCAACAGAATGCATAATGCAAGCTCCTTGGCTCATCTTTGACAACAAATGAAGGAACAGCAACAGCGCTGAGTTTATTCATATAACTTGGTAATTGAACAATGATTGGGAAAACATTTTTTGAAATACATTTTAATTAAAATTTTAGAAATCAAAGCAAAAACTAAGAGGAGTATACAAGGGTATACTTTAAGTACTTTAAGAGACATATTTTCAGCTATACAGAGGTCTAACTTTTCTGTTTATAGGTAAAATTTGTCCCTGCACAAATCCAAGATGCAACTAAACCCAATTTGTACCTACTATTGAATTGGAAGCCAAGAAATGCAGTTGCAAATTATGCTAGCAAGAAGGAAGGCCGATATTTGAAAAATTATCCCTAAATACAACTCCATTGTAGGTATAATCATGATGTCTCCATGAATGATTCACCATCAGTTACCTTCCAGTCATGCAGAAAGTGTCTCATTTTAGAAATGATGGGAGGGTCTATAACTCTACTGAAGTATTAAAGGGTGATTGAACTGACTCACAAGATAGATATTTTTGACCCAATACGTCTCCAGACTGTAAGAATAGTCTCTACATCTAGGTTAAAAAAGAGAAAGAAGGAGCAAATTAATATCCGTTAAATACTTTAGAAAAAAAATTGCTATTCATCAGCCCTTTGCAGTTTGCACTGGATTAATTAACTCTGCCTATTTCATTTGCTCAATCACATCTAATGTAGGTGATCACTTCCCAAAATGAAAACTATTTCTGCTGAGAAGACTAAAAACGTCTGAAGACATCTAAACTTCATTTGTTTGATTCTGCTGCCTGAACTTGTTCTGAACAATGGAATGCAGCAGCTTGTTAAACTACAGTGTCAAATTCTCCTCTCTTTTACACCAGTACAATAACTGGAATAACTCATTACTCTGGACTTTAATTGGCGTAAAGGAGAACAGAATCTGTTGCATGGATTTTGGATTTCTGTCAAGTGACCGAGTATTTAGCTGTGTTCTCAGAACAAACGTAACCCTGGGCAGGTTCCCACATTCTTAATGATGACGTATAAGAAGGGGTTTAGCACATCAGCTGTTGATTTGTCAATAATTTAATTCTCCATGACAGCCTCCCCAGAGGAGTGAGAAAAGTCAATAACACAAAGTTCACATCACCTTGGACAGCTGAGGGGAAGCAGAACACAATAAAGAAGATAGACACCATAAACCATGATAAGGAATGATGTATCCATCAAACAGGAGAATTGAAATAACAATATAAAGTGAGTCATTAAATGCTGATCTAATTAAGTAATATTCCAAAGTAAATCAGGGTGTTCTAATTTAAAGCTGTGAAAACAACACTTATTCAAACAATAAAAAGTACATTTACATCCCTCAGCCTGGTGTCTTTGGCTTCTACTTGGCAGTGTATTTCTAGGCTGCCGACCTCTACGTTATCACATTCAGTCATTAGAGGCTTGATGCAAAGCCCATTGAAGTGAATGGACAGACTCTCATTTATTTCAGTGGTCTATGGATCAGTTCTTTTCTTCCCAGCCTGACACAGAAACAGTGTATTATTTGACAATTGATTTTTAAATTTCCAATTGTACAGTTACACTGTATTCTTTTCCAAGGGTATAGATTAATCTCATTATTGTTTCACTGTAGAGGTTGCCTCTTGCATTTTCTTTTTCTTGTTTTGGATAGCTGTTAGCTCAGATTTTACAGAAAGAGATGCCAATGTAATAATCTGGATAGTTAGATTTCGCTTAAAGGGTAGCTGAAGAGACAAAGTAAATAGTGTGGTTTTAGATCCATTTCACCCATGCTATGTGCTTTCTGCATAGGGTGGTATTTTTAGTTCTTTAATGGGAAAAGCAGGGTGATTTTTTAAAGCTTCAATCAGATTTTAGTTTTGGAAAATCAGAACTGGTATGGTTTGGGTCTAGGTTCTGTTTTATGTAATTTCAGGGATTCTACTTAAAAAGTTTTGGTCACATTCTAATTTTGTTGGTAGCCATCATAGTGACTAGTTACAAACTTTATTATATTGCTGGAGCTAAATCAACACCATTGATACAGACATGTGACTCCCAACTTAAGAACATAAGAACATAAGAAAGGCCGTACTGGGTCAGACCAGAGGTCCATCTAGCCCAGTATCTGTCTACCGACAGTGGCCAGTGCCCAGGTGCCCCAGAGGGAGTGAACCTAACAGGCAATGATCAAGTGATCACTCTCCTGCCATCCGTCTCCATCCTCTGATAAGCAGAGGCTAGGGACACTATTCTTAACCCCTTTCTGGCTAATAGCCATTTATGGACTTAGCCCCCATGAACTTATCCAGTTCCCTTTTAAATATTGTTATAGTCCCAGCCTTCACAACCTCCTCAGGTAAGGAGTTCCACAAGTTGACTGTGCGTTGTGTGAAGAAGAACTTCCTTTTATTTGTTTTGAACCTGCTACCTATCAGTTTCATTTGGTGACCCCTGGTTCTTGTATTATGGGAGTATTTAAACAACTTTTCCTTGTCCACTTTTTCCACATCAGTCATAATTTTATATACTTCTATCATGTCCCCCCTCAGTCTCCTCTTTTCCAAGCTGAAGAGGCCCAGCCTTTTCAATCGTTCCTCATACGAGGCACTCTCCAAACCCCTAATCATTTTAGTTGCCCTTTTCTGAACCTTTTCTAGTGCTAGAATATCTTTTTTGAGATGAGGAGACCACATCTGTACACAGTATTCGAGATGTGGGCGTACCATGGATTTATATTGTCATATTAAGTTTTAACTTGGGCTATATTTTCACAAATTCATAGATTCAGAGGCCAGAAGTGATCATTCAATCTGACCTCCTGTATAACACAGGCCATAGAACTTCCCCAAATAATCCTTGAAACAGCTCTTTTAGAAAAACATCTCATCTTGATTTTAAAATTGACAGTACTGGAGAATCCATCACAACCTGTGGTAAATTGTTCCAATGGTTAATTGCCTTCACTGTTAAAAATACATGCCTAAATTATTTCCAGTCTGAATTTGTCTGGCTTCAGCTTCCAGCCATTGGATCATGTTCTATCTTTCTCTAGTGGATAAAGAGTTCACTGTCAAATATTTGTTCCCCATGTAGAACTTATAGACTGTGATCAAGTCACCCTTAACCTTCTCTTTGTAGGGATTCAATATATTGATCATCTTGAGTCTATCACTGTAAGGTGGATATTCCTGTATGTTATTTAATCTACCAAATATGGCTGCCATAGGAGCTGCTTATGGATCTATTGTTGAGTTATGGCATGAGAATAGATTCTTCTAGTTTTATTTAACACTCACTGACTGGGCCTTTCTCGTTCTACTGGTTCTTTTGTTTACATCTAGAGGTGATACTTTTAGATGGGAAACAGGAATCAAATGGCTACTGATCAATTTGTAGGGATGATTTTTTAAAATGTCCTGTTTTAATGCAGTTGGTCATATTGTTCACAGTCTGTGGTGTAGTTCACATAAGCTTTTGCCACTATGTTGTTTTCATCAATTTATTATTCATCTGCCATTGTTAAAATATTTATAGCCAGTAAGGTCTGTTTTTTCGTTAACATACGTGGTGCTGATGCATAATAGTAACATGGACATCTGTCGCAGCAGACATATCTGGTGGTTATGGCTGCTATTCCATCACCAGTGACCCAAACGTCTCCCTCGATGACCTAATTGTGAAACAAAGCTGACCTGTAGTACATTTACATCATTCTGTTTGTGGCATTTTTTTGGTGTATGCCTTCTTTTACAATTTTGATCAATTAACAACAGTGTTAGGTGCTGCAGTAAACATCATGTCCCTGTCAAACAAACCTCTTGTATTCATTAGTAATTTTTGGCCATGACCTTCATCAAAAGGAGCTAGTAACGGTTAAATGATCAGATGGTACTATTTGACTGATACATCCCTTGAATCTGACATATATACATTGTGCAAAGCTGTCTTTCAGATACCTCACACCTTTCTTGTGCAAGTGCTATCTGTTTAATTAACTTTGAATTATTTAATTTAATGAAGTCAATGGAATGACTCTTTGTGACTTCAGAGAGAGCAGCTGGTTCAAGCCCTCTGAACCCTTCCTTTCTGTTTTTTTTTTTTTTTTTTAAAACTTCCTCCAAGGTCCTGCAGTGTTTCTTAATGGTGTTTTCAGGATTCGTTCTTTTAGCATTGTCCAGTAAAACTCCCCCACTTGGTGATATCAGGGATTTGACTAATTGTGTTGATAAGATGGATGATCTTTTGCCAAGCTCAGAGAAATCACAAATATGTTGAAATAAATGGAGCTATATCAGAAATTAATTTTCCCCATGGCACTCTCTCTTTATTAATTCATTTTCATATAATTGTTTCTGTTTTGGATTCTGAACCATAAGCATTCACCTGCAAACACTCCTTTGTTGTGGATTTTTTTTTTTTGTAATGTCATGAAAGGGTTTCAAATAAAAAAAAAGAGAGAACATGCTAATTGTAGCAAGTACTCACTGCAAATCCACCTTTACTTGAAAATGGAACTAATTTTGCTCATCATTGAACAAATTTCTGAGTTAAATGTTGTCCATTTTGCTTCAAAATAATATTTTGCTAAATTTTTCCTAGACATGGCAATGTTTAATTTTGCAATGAAATGGGAGAACCCTTAAATTCAGAGTCCTTTTAATATTGTGACAATCTCACAAAGTCCTTGAGTTCATGTGGTCCTAACATCATATCCAGGTGCAGAAATTTTCTGGGTGTATACTTTCCTGATTGAAATCCAGTTTGGAACTTTGTATAAAATGGGGAAATTGGATGTGTTATTTGTCAATAGTCATATTTAAAGTCTTGTTAGTTGATCACAATTAATGCTTTTTTAATGCAAGTCTAGGATTAACCATCACCAGTTAACACATTTTTAACCTCTTGTCTACACTAATGCTCTGTCATGTTTACCAACATATGAATAAAACTGTGTTAGTTTTCACATTTCCTAATACTACTCATTTTCCCAGGTGAGAAAAAAACTTTTGCTGATTAGGAACTGGCTATATCTCACATCTATTAAAACTGAGTGGATTGGCATTTGACATTGGCAAGCTACACTCATCATTCTTTGGCTTGATTTCCAATACTTTGGATCCTTAAGCTGCTAGTCCTTTTGAGAATTTTACCCTCATTTTGAATCCTAGTTCTCCAACGTTGGGGTTTTTTAAAATATACATTAAAATGTCTATAAAATGTGTATGTAGATAGATGTTTGTGGTTGGGGACAATAGCCCACCTCTTACTTGAGTCTTCACTCTTTAAGGGCTTCCTGTTTCAGCGGAGTCGAATGGAGATAGGCAAGTTACCTAAAATAACTTGCGTGTTCACACCCAGCTTCCCTACTCCTGGCATGTCCAATATGCTGAGTCGAAGGGAGGGGACCTCCCTTTGACTCAGCGTTACCCAGTTGCCAGGGTGGCATTCAGAGATCAAATTTCCTGATCAGCTGAGTGGGTCTTCACAGACCCAATCAGTCAATCAGGAACTTCAAACTGACGGCGGTGTCAGTGAAGACAAACCCTAACACACTACTGTTGTGGGAATGTCCTGCTGAGCCCCCAGCATAATGAACAATGAGAAATCACAATAAGCCAAAGCCTATAATGTGAGTGTTTAGATCTTGATTCAGAAAAGCACTTAAGCAGGCACTTAACTTTAAATTGACTATTAATAGGATTTCTTGCATGCTTAAAGTTAAGCGAGTGCTGAAGGGCTGGGCTAATAAGGCCGGGTTTATGTGCTTAAATGTTTTGCTGATTTGGAGCCTTAACACATACACCTTTGCTGAGAGGGAGATGAATGATTTGTTGATTTACTGGAATGCTGTTACTCTGCATCAGTCATCACTGGAAAACAGCTCAGCAAAAGGAGGCCTTCCAGCAAACTTGGGGCTGATTTCTAACAAGACAATATCCGTGAGACTAATGACAGGCACCAAATATGCCTTCATCTTCTGCTGGACTACCTGCTAAACTATCAACAAAGGGTTAGAGACCTAAGACCTGTGAAAATTGGCAGCAAGGCTTATGGGTGGTGGGGCGTTTGTGGTGTTGAATTCCAGCCTACGCAATTTTCTCCTGTCTAATGGAAAGGAGCTGAGAATCAGATCATGATTTAGGGCTGGTCGAGGGGTACAGATGCAAGAGAGTAGTGGTTCTCTCTCTCACACCGTACAGCCTGTTTTAGAAGATTAATGACTGGCTTACTCTCATTTTTTTCCCTTTCTCTCAGCAACTGTGAGAAATTGCCTCCAAAATCAGTCTGCTGCTGGCTAGCCAGCAAATAGATAATCAGATCTCTGTGTGTTAAATATGCACAGCTGGATGTCTGATGTGTCTGATCCATGTGCCAGCTGCTTTGCTCTGGGTAAGTGAGGAGGAGATCCATTAGAGAGGAAGTCCACAGCATGATTAAGGAACAATCTTCTTTTCCACCCTTTGCTCTCACCCTCTCCTCTTCAGGAGTCTTGCATTTTCTCTCCCTTTTCATCTCGCCACTGACTTCCATTAAGCTTATGTTTGAAAGCACAGGAAACCATTTTTGTTCTTCCACTTTTTCTTCAAAGCAAGTTTGGTTTTCAGGTGGATTTTCCGCAAGCTCTTGCCATGGTAATTCTCACCTCCCCAAAGCTGTGAATCAGAGGAGTTGGCTCGTCATTTAAGCTGTCCCATGCCTCTCTTTTATTGGCTGACACTTTCCCCCATTCAATCTGAACAGTGTCCCCCCACCACTCCACTTTGAGGAGCTCTGTATTTGGCACGCGCTTCTGCAGCTGGGAGAGTTGAAAAACCAGTGTGTTCTGAGCATGCTCTCTTTGCTACGCCCTGAACTAGCCATTGGGTGGCTCGAAGCATTCTGTTGACAGAGAGTTTCAGAAGCAGGAGCAAACAAGAACATCCTTAGTGCAGGCTTAGGTACTAAAGTCACGTGAGGGCTGCTTAGCATTTTTGAAAATCCAGCTACAATGAATGAGGAGCCTACCAACAGCCTTCTACACTGGGCCTCTGTATGAGTGAGAGGACTGAGATTTTTTCTACCCCTTGGTGGGGACCGACTGAGTTCACTAAAACACATTATAAACAAAACAACTTATTGAATCCTTGGGGACTGGTGTGGGGGAATGAATACAGGTTTTTTTTCTCAGAGGGCTATTACTTGTCATTAACCTTAATCTTCTACCTCCAACTTAAGTTGTACACTAGACTTCCAAATGAGGAATGTCATCACAGTTTTACTGATAAATGTCTGAATCCCTTAAACCATGATTGTATTATGTAAACTTCCCTGCCACTGGAATCTCATCAGTGCTATAAGAGAAGGACTTTCTTATCCAGGTGTAACTGGGCAAACATTATAGTTATGGCACAAAGTCCAGCTTGGTTAGATTCAGTCACATAAATATATGTGTAGTTAAAACAAACACAGCTTGCGTTCTGTGGGAAAACCCCATTTATAGGCAGTTGTTTGAGATCCACAAGATAACCCCTTTGCTTTGTAGATTAGTGTGTAAAGATAGCCAGTTCTTCTAAAAGGTAATTCATGGGAAAAAGTCTGAATGAATAATAGTAATTAAACTATCTAGGCAAAAGCTACTGTTGCACGTCTATGTGCCTGGATTTTCCACAATGTTTTAGGAGAAAATGTCTCCTCTATTTGCATTTGAAGAGCTCCCCCCCAGCATCAGTGAGTAAATCCTTCCCCAATAGCATGTTTCAGTCACACAGTATCTATCTGGAAAGGAAGGAAGTTAGACTGCTTTGGAACATAATGGAATTCTGTGAATAAAACCATGAAGTTGGCAAAAGTATCATACAAGGCAACATGCTTCAATTTATTGCCAAATGAATTCAGGAATAAATCTTTCCCTTGCAATCACTCCTGTGTTTTTGAAGTGTGACATGGTTAGCAATGTCTAAAGCCACAACTGGTACTGAACATCTTAATACAATAAACTGAAATGAATCTAAACAAATGCCAGAGAAAGTAAATTAAGTTTATCATAATCTTCTGGGGAACTGCTCGCTATGACTGGAATATAGGAAACTGCCAAGAAAAATATAAAAACTACACAATCTTCCCTCTTCTCCCTCCCCTGGAATCTACGGTGATTGGGGCATTTGGCTAAATGAATAAAATAAAAGTAAGTGTGCGTGTGCGTGTGCGTGTGCGTGTAAGGATATATGACAGTTGTAATAGTTTTCTTTGTGTTTTTGAATTTGTACTATACTAAACAATAGTTTAGTTGTTTAGTTTCTGTTTCTGATCTCACACCACTTTTAGATGTCTGACTTTAGGAAAGTTACTCCTGATTTGTAGGTGAAATGAGAATTCACCCCATGTATAGAGATGACCCTGAACCAAAACACATTAGCCAAAAACCTGAGAACTTTGGGGAAGTTCAAATCCAATTTAAAACTGTATAGAAGCTCCCATAAATACACCAGTTATTAGTGAATTTGAATTATCACAATTGTGTGAATATCATTTTGTGGCTTATTCACACTGCAGTATCTAAGAGTGTGCACTTAAATTGGGTAGTTGCATGCAAATATGGCTGATTGTACATCTAATTGGTCATTTAGAACTGCAATTATACACATGCAATCATGGTAACTGAATGTACAAAGTAAGTTACTTATTCAAAGGCCAAGGAAGCCAGAAGGAGTGTTTCCATTGACTTCAGTGAACAGTGGGCCAATTATGCAGTTGTGCATTCATGTAACAGGATGATTTGCCCTGGAACTGGAGACCCTGGGGTCAAGCTAACCCTGATTACAGAAGGAGCCCCACCTGAAGGGAATCAGGCAATTCCTTATAAAGAGCAGGTGGTGGCTTCCTTTTTAGAGAAACTCAAGAGGTTATAGTGAGACTACAGAGAGTGAGAGAGGCTTCAGCAGGGAAGACCTTGAGACCAGGGGAATTATTCCAGTTAGGAAGGGCTGAGCTAAGGCAGGAAGGACTCTGATCTAATCAGGGGAGTTTGGGCTGAAGACTGGAGGGCTGTTTAGTTTTGAACTTTTAAGTTAATAAATCAGACCCTCAGGAGGGCTGTGGTGATTGGACTGGAAAAACCTGGTGTGAGGTTTATTTGGGGATCTATGAAGACAAGCTGAGGGGAGGAGTTGTTTGTGGGGCTGCCCTAAGCCTACCAAGGGGCACTTTGAGACAGGCACTCAATAGTTCAGAAAACCAAGCTTGTCCTGTTCTTCCCTTGAATTTCAGTTAAGATGTGGATGTGAGGGCCATGACCACAGAATAGTCTCAGCAATAAGGGCTGAGAAAAGTGGAAGAAATAGAAATTGTGGAAGACCTCTCAAAATTAAGAGCCCATGACAATAGATGTGTGAAATGTTTGCAAGAAGCCAGAAACCACATGAAACTAGTTTGGTTTAGGATTTTTAAGATTTTGAAATTCAGCCAATATGCATTCAACAGTTTGCTCAATCTGTATGGCAGACTTTCTAGGGTGGAATTTTCAAAAGCACGTATCCCATTGACTTCCAGATCTCATTGTGTTTCTGGTGGGCTTCAGGTTCCTATCTCCTTTAAGCACTTCTTAAAATTCCTGCCTTAAATGAATCTGGATCCATTACAATGGTAGAAGTTACCATTCAGATTTCAGTTCA
Organism: Pelusios castaneus; assembly: GCA_007922175.1. Lineage (NCBI taxonomy): Eukaryota > Metazoa > Chordata > Testudines > Pelomedusidae > Pelusios > Pelusios castaneus. The sequence goes on from ML685758.1 coordinate 10,416,526, forward strand.
GGCTTTAAAAAACCTCTGCATTTGGCAGGCTTTCAAATTCAGAGTCCTGTTGTTAGTCAATCTCTAGCTGCAGGCATGGGACGAACACTGTTCTCAGTATAAATCTAAAATGGTATCTTTTAAGTAAATGAAATTACACTAGTGTTGCTGAAATCTGAATCTTGCCTTAGAAGCATGAGAGAATCTAAAACCAGAATGTGCCAGAATTCCACAGGTGGCATTTTTGATATTTCTATTCAGCCCAACTGGTATTCCCACAAGAAGCCCACACTCTTTTCTTCTCCAATGTTATAGGCTCAAGGAGTTTGGTTAATTTACATAACCTTCAAATAAGCATGTTGGCACTGAGGTGGGTGGCCCATCCTAACCATTTTTGGGAGGTTTTCTCACTGCATGTAATTACAATATTAGCCTGATGTGACCCAGTACATAAAGATGCATGTTCCAGGAGATATTCCTTCAGCATTTTCCCTTCCATGTTTATACAAATCTCACATACCTACTGAGATTCTTCCTTCTACAAGTTTACTCTTAAGGCTATAAATGTGCAGCCATTTAAACTGAAATGACAAAATAGTGTTGATGGCATGGTGATTTTCTGGAGGTGGGAGAACTGTGCGTTTGGGTGGTCTTTAATGAAGAATGATGTTTTGCATACAAGGTAGAATTGTGAATTTTCCCATTGACTGCTCTTGTGTTCTCCCCTCCTTGCACAACCTTTGATCACATCACAAAATGACCTTCTTGAAGAAGAAACCAGAATTAACCAAATAGCAAGATCCTAAAGATGATTTAGGAAGTTTGTGATTGTGTGATGCTGTTGTAGTTGTGTTGCATTCTCTGAAAAATCCATAATATAAAAAACTCAGTTCTTTATTATAGGGTCCAATCTGGGACTCTTTGGACTCCCTTCAGATGGGTGAACTTTAATTCCATGAAAACAATACTCACAGCCTCCCAGATCATTCCTGACAGACTGTATGAAATAAAGACAGAACCAGGAGCAGAAATAATCTATATAGGATGGGAATACGGATGAGCTATAGTTACATCAGGATATATGAGCTTTGGCTCTGACCCCTAAGCCCATTGACATTTTTCTATTGTTTTCATTGGCCCAAAATGTGCATTCATAGAATCATAGGATTAGAAAGGACTGCAAAGATCATCTAGTTTAATCCCCTGCCAAGATGAAGGATCTGTTGTGTCTAAACAATATTTTCTCACATTGTCCATCCACCCAGCCTGGAATGCCCTTCCTCCTTAGTTCCAGTCACAAAGCACCTGTGCAGGGCCTACAGAGCAGCTTTTTGGTAAGGAGAAACCAGAACAGAAGTAGAACGTTTATAACTCTTGCTCCTCCCCTCCCGCATATAGAATTTCTTTTAGTAGTGATCCAGGCAAACTCAAAATGGCTCATGCCATCACCTGGTGACAGTCAGGTCTTTGAAATAGATATTTTGAATGCTTATTGGGGATGAGCACAAGGTCGTATAATCTGCATCTTTTACGAGATGCCCATCATCTCAATGCTTTTTAAATGGGGAACTCAAACATGAGCAGTGACATTTTAATTATGGGAAAACGAAAAAAGGAAGAAATAAAATGCAATCCAAGAAAAGTAAGATTTAGGCTGACATCACTTTCCATATAATTGCGATGCCAGCAGATACTCAATAAACATATCAGCATTGTTAAAATGATTTATGGCCTGAATAGCTGTATGTAAAATATTATCAATAGATGTGCCATCATTGATCTTTCCTGGGTCTAGCAGCTGAAGGATAGAGGTGGGAGATGATTTCCAGCAAACAATTCTTGACAGGAATCCAAAGGAAACAATGTGCAGGGACAGACAGCTGACAAATTCAGTATGGGGCCATTAAAACATGTGATGAATTTGCCGGGAAGGTATATATTTGTGCAAGAGGTGAGCTCATATCTGCCATAAATTTGTCAGCTGTGACACAGTGTGCTCAGGCCGGGCATGAATAATGCCTAGCTATTTACAGGCTCTGTCTGGCAAAAGCTCTATCAGTCACTCCAGGGTTATTTACAAAGAAATGTGTCTATCAGTTACAAGGACATGACTTTGCCACTAAAAGATAACAAAAGAGGAAATCAGCCAGTGGCTGCCTGGTGAAAGATGCATCTTTTCCAGAGTAGCTCTGGACTGGAATGAATCAGATGGACTGCAATAGGTCCTCCTGGCAGAATGCCTGGCATGGGCTGCAACAGAACATTTATCCACGCTGATTAGATTAGAAATTATTAATAGGGGTCTATGGAGTAGAGCAAAGGGTCATTTAGAGTTTAATTCTGTTCTCAGATAACTTCATTTCAGCTGATGGGATTGTTATTGTAGGGGTTTTATATGTTTATAGGAAACAATATACTCAATAATGAAGTCGTGCATCCTTCTGCAAGGTTAGGAGAGCTATTGTGTAGCTGGATTGAAGTCTTCACAATTGTGTTAATTAAGTACTAGTGATTTGACTTTGTCTCCTCATAAAATACATTTAAGAAGTGTCTAAAAGCTCCTGAGAATGTGTCCTCAATATAAATATATAGTACAACAAGCAAGAAACGAGAGCAGCCTTGGACTGAGTAAACTGGATAGCTGACATGAGGCTTTTACTTAAGACTGTGCCTTGCACTGCAGATACAGCTTCCAGCTACATTTCTCTAAATGCCTTACTGGTTGAGAAATAAATGTGGCAAGTCTTTTTTCCTTGTTCAGTCCTGATGTCTGTGGAAGGTGAAATTATAGAACTTTATATTGACAGCATATTTAAAGCTCTTAGTTGTTTGATTTTGTCTCTCTAAGATACAGTAGGAGGTCAGAGGAAAGGGCAACTAAATCCAAGGTGAATATTGTTAAACTCGGGTGAAGGACTGAAATCCATACTTTGGACACAAAATAGAAGTGGCCTGATTTCAGATAGGCAGAGTAAAGTAAGGCAGGACATTATTTTGCTCCATGCAACTGAATTAGACAGAAATGAAAAATGTTCGCTTTCATTGACTTTTTTTTAATTTAATATTTTTGTCAAAAAACTTAACTCTGTGCCCCCCCCCAAAAAAAACAAACAAAAACATTTGATTTTTGTCCATCAAAAGCCAAAACAAATTACATTTAAAACTGGTTTTATTTGTTTGTTTTTTTAAATTTTAGTTGCCAAAACCAGAAAAAAAAAATGATTTGGGGGTTTGGGGTTTTTTTTTTTCTTTGTTTTTGTTTTGTTTTTGTTTTGTTTTTTTGCCAAAGTCACTCCAGAAATTTCTGTTTCCTCAAAATGCCGTTTTATATTAGAAAAAATGTTTAGATGGACTTTTTTTCTTGTTTTGACTAGCTCTAGTGCAACTCAACCTCAGTTCCTCTTGTTTTCATTACTTAATCAGTGAGAACTGTGGGGAGAGGCAGTGTCAGAACTCCTGAAAGTTAGGCCACTTCTAACTATATCCCCCCAAATGGAGTTTGGTGTCTTTCTTTAGGTATCCATTGTAAACTTGAAAATAGCTTGAAAATTTTGGCCAAAATTCTGTTCTGATAGGGGCTGTTTCACTGATTTCTCACAATGAATCATGCTATTACTAATACAGGTTCAGCTGTGTCACTGTTTCCATTGTAATACCTTAATTTTAAAGGGCTGATACTGAGGCCATCAAAACTTCAAGAAAATTGAAACGTCTGTTTTTAAGTAGTAGGGAGCAAGATCCTAGCTGGTGTAAAACAGCATCTTTCCATTGACTTCAATGAACTTACATTAACATGCACCCTCTGAGAATCTGGCCTCGAATCTGAGAATATGGACAGATCAATACTGATGGGAAGTCAAATGTGTACAGCAGTAAGCACAGAATGTAAAACTTAGGAATGTTAACTCTTCAGAGTAGGGATAGTTTTTCTGTTGTGTGTTCAGTGCCTAGCACAGTGGGCCCTGATTAGGGCCCCTAGAGAACATCACGATGTAAATAAGAAATAACAACAACCCTACACCTTTCTGTCTGCTGCTGATACTCAAAAGGGAGATAGTTCCCTTTTATAAAGTTGTCTGCATCTTAGTTTCTAATATGGACTAGAACAGTTAGCTTTGTTGAAAGAAACAGAAGGTTAATTTGGGGTGGGGAGTACTGGAGGAGAAGGTCGTCAATGGACAAGTTTATTTCATTTCTAAAACCAACCACAGCAGTAGATTTTCAACAGGAGGACTTTTAGTTTATTGACTTTCTGGGCATGCGTGGTAACCTCATGATAGACTATAAGTGCTCCAAAAGAGCTATCATAGTCAATCGTGTCAGTGATACGTGAACTCGGTAAGATTTATTGTACATGAGAGATGGAACTCAGAGAAGTTCTTGCAGTCTGTTTTTTGTGTAGATTTTGACCAAAGACCTTCGGTATGTTTATGGACAGGATGCAGTCTCTGAAGTCAGTAATCCTCCATTTAGAATTTCTTATGTATATATTGAGATAATCCATGATTTTGTTTGTTCATACATCTCTTTTTACAAGATGAACCTCAGTACGTCCTGTGCGGCCAGTCTGGTGTCTTATTCTTTTACAAGGAACATTTTCTTTAAAAAATTTCTTGTACCGTTAAGAACACAAACGAAATTGACAAAAATACATCTAAAATAATGATAATGCTGTGACTGCAACTGAGAAAAGAAGAACAAACAAAGTCCTGTGGCACTTTTAAAGACTAACAGATTTATTTATACATGAGCTTTCGTGGGAGAAAATCCCACTTCGTCAGATGCTTTGAAGATGGGAAATTTACAGAATGGGAGGAAATTAAATGCAGGGAAGTGTATGACATAGGATCAGGTCGGGCTGTAACAGCAAATCAAAATAGATGCTAGGATTCAAATACTGGGGAACAGCACATAGAGGAAGGTGTGGTCAAATCACCTGTTGTAATGAGAGAAAAATCCGTAGTCCCTGTTTAACCTCAAGGCAACTGAGTCGAATTTGCATATACATTCGAGTTCTGCAGATTCTGTTTAAAGCTGTGATTTGTTATTCATCTGTTTTAGCACAGCTATTAGCAAGTCGTCAATGGAGTGAGCAGAGAGATTGAAGTGTTCCCCTATTGGTTTTTTAGTGTTGTAATTTCTGATGTCAGATTTGTGTGCATTTATTCTTTTGCAGAGAGAAAAGAAGGTAATTCACAATTAAGGCTAATACTCCATCATGATTCTGAAAGTCTCTGTAACTAAAGTTTCAGCCAGGGAAATGGCTGGTGGCTCAACAAAGAAAAGATTCAGGTACTAAAGGAATCATTGTGTTTAAAAGTCCCAAACAACTTATTTTGCATTGCTCCAGCAGCATCCATTTTCAAAGGGAGCAGAAATTGGTAAAGACAGTATAGTTTTAAGAATCTTTCTTGCCCTTCTGGAGCCCTGATTTTGGCCCTATGGCCTCACTCTTTCCCCTGTTTTTCATTTGTTGTCCTCCAAAGTCTCTTGAGCCCAGGACTCAGAAGCTCCTCCCCCTAGGCTTGGGGAGGAGCCTTCAGATATGGGCAGCTGCAAGCCCACCCACTCCCAGAATTCAATAGGTGCTGTTCCTAGCACTGTCACAGATCTGAACACCCAACTTCCTTGTGCTCCTTTGAAAACCTCAGCCCTTATTCACAGATATCCAAGGGCTCAAAGGTGGCTAAAAATCATTATCCCTTACAGATAGAGAATTAAGGCATAGACAGTGAAGTGTCTTGTCCTGCATCTCACAAATAGTAAAAGGAGCAGAGGCTCAGAAATCTGAGTGCCAGTGGTATGTCTTATTCCCTGATCTGTGAACACATTTAAGCTCATATTATACTGTCCCTCGGTAGGCCATCAGAAATAGGGACTGAACCTGGGACTTCTGGCTCTTAAAAAGCATGAGCCTCTGATGCTCGGGCTAAAAGATCTACCTCGTGCCATTGACGTCAATAAATTTTCTATGTCTGAAGTTCAAGTACGTCTGCTAGTGGGTTAGATGGAGAAGTTGTATTTTGAAACCACTTGCTATTGTTGTATTTAATTTAAAAACAACCCCCACAACTTTCTGATCCAAAAGACCACTCTGAAGTGGTCAGAAGGACTCACTTGTTTCTCAAACAAATAACTTGAAAAAATGTCTCTGCAATTGAATCCATGTGTCTGCTTCTAAACATTTTCTACTGGAAATACATCCATGTGTATAGAAATTGCTGTAAATAACAATGTTTCAAATACTACAACTCCCAGTCATTTTAAATATAGTCCTGGAGTAGAGAGAAAAAAATGTAAAGGTGGTTGCCCTGATAGAAAAAAAAAAAGAACTGTAAAGCCATCAGCAAAATCCAAACCAGGAAAACCCTACCACCTTCAGACACAGTAAACCGAGAGCAATAAATCAAACTGAAACACATATTTCATTGTGAACTGAACACTACAAAGTCTGAATTTTCTATAGGCAAGGCACAAATATCGTTTTACCATCAAAAAACAAAGGCTTCCAAAAATTTCAAAAGCCGTGCACAAAGCAGCAAATAAATGACAGGCCTGACTAGCCTGATGGCATTTTGTGGGTCCTGCTATGTGGGTCTCATACGACGAACATCGGCACACACTTTTAGAGTACCACTACCCTATCCATTGCCATCCCAGTGGTAATAGGTACCGTAACTACATTGTGACCCGGTTCTGCAGTCGCTACATGAGCAAACGTGTTATCAGTCTCTGCTGATATTGTTTGTTTCATTTTAGTGGTGCAAGAGATTCTATACTGAGTCCTTTTATCATCTCTGAAACTTTTCTTCGGTACAGAAGAGCAAGGATATCTTTACTGCCCATGCTCTGCCCCACCAAGCAAACTGACAGACAGCCAAGGCCTTCATTTAATTTAGGAAGAAGCTTGCAGTTAGTTTCATCGTCAGTATAAAGGAAGGGTTCAGGACCATGCACATTCCCCACATGCTACTTTTGTATTACATTAAATCTTTTTACACACAATATACATCTCAACACTCTCTGCATGACATCACAGTGGCTAAATATCTCCATTAGAGAGAGGGAAAATAAGGTGCACGGAGGATAAATGGCTCATCCACATTTGCAGAGAAAATGAATGGGAAGAGGAATTCAGGTCTTCTGATTTTCAGTAGCCTGCTCTAGCTATTGCAATGCTTTGTCTCCACATTGCATAGTTAGAATGCCATGCCCCACAGCCACACTTTGGGCACCCATCTTATTTTGGATGAAGCTGAAACTGGAGAAAATAAAGTGGACTTTTATTGGGTCTTATATCTATCCATATGGCCTGACTCTGCACTGCCTCCATGGGAACAGGAGTGAGAGGGGAGATATGGATGCATTTCAGACCCACTTTGCATACAAAGGACAAAAAAGAGAAGAATTAGGCCCAGGGAGTGAAAAGAAAGGGGATGTTAAACTAGGAACGGAGGGCAGATGGAGTGGAGGGGTGAGGAAAGACAGCTGAGCCAGAGCTGGGGGAGATGAGAACCAAGAATGAGCATGAAGGGAGAAGGCAAGTGAACAGAAATCTACTGTGTGTATGTGATACATTTTTGTGTGGGAAAAGAAGGGAACTAGAAAGAGCTGGTTGGAAGCTAAGCATTGAGTCTACTGTGCCTTCATTATGTCTTGAGAAAGAGGAGCGCTGCTTGTTTGAAAAGGATCCATAAAGCAAACAGAGGCAAGCAATGCTTTGTAAGAATGTTTTAATGGGGTCTCTGCATCTTATAGGAACTGTTAGAGTTAACTTGGGGTCAGGGTTTTTAGCGCATGATTGCTGATAAGTTAAAAGTTGTTTCAGGTACTACATTGTCTGCTGACTTCACGTTTTTATTAGCATGGCAAATATGAATGTGAAAAGAGAAATCACAGAACCATAGCAGATGAGGGTTGGAAGGGGTCTCAAAAGGTCATCTAGTCCAGCCCCCTGATCAAAGCGGGACCAAGCCCAACTGAATCATCTCAGCCAGGGCTTTGTCAAGCTGGGCCTTAATTAAGCAGTTCTCAACAAAAGAAAAAAAAAAAAGAAAAGAAAAAGAAAAGAAACAAATTTTAGCCAAAAGGATAGTTGAAAGAAACTAACAAAAAATTTTAAAAAGCAAAATTCTAAAAACTGTCCCTTCAATTGAAAAAGAATCTTTCCTAGTTTATGTTTACCATAATTATGGGTATATATCAGAGGTGAGCAAACTACCGAGATACAGCCTGCCTGAGCCTTTCATCTGATGCAGCCACTCCACCCTTCCTGCCCCTCTCACACTATGTGGGCCCAGTGGGGTCTTGCCCAAAGTGCGGCAGCCGCTCCGTCCCTCTGCCCAGCTCCATACCTTCCTTCTGTGGGCAGGCCCAGGGAACTCTGGCTGGAGGGCAGGGTAGCCCTCCCCCTTCCTGGCTCCGCCCTTTCCTCCCACAGGCCCAGCAGCATGGTGACTGGAGCGCAGGGGTCAGCACTTCTGGATCCCCCCCTCCTGGCTCCACTCCTTCCCCCGCAGTACCAAAAAAAAAAAAAAAAAGTGGGTGTGGCAGGGGCAAAGAGTGCAAAAAGAATTGGAAAAAAAGTGAAGAGAAAGTGAAAAAAAGCCCCTCCCTTCTGGCTCTTTTTCTTCCCCCCATGGTACCCATAAAACAGGGGGGGAGGCAAAAAAAAAACCACAAAACAACACAAAAAAAAGTGGACGGTGCAAAAAAAACTACAAAAGAAAAAGAAAAATGGACAGTGAGTAGGTTTACTTTGTATTTATTTATATTTATTTATGCATATATTAGGTGTAATAGGGTGAGACAGGGGTGGGGCTAGGAGGGGTGGCCACTCCCCTCCCACCGCATGTAGCCTGCCATACAGCGGATGTGGAAACCTTTGCCCACACTCTTGGTATATATTTGTATGTGGTGAGTTAGATCCTTTAACCTTTGTACCGCGGCAGTTTTAAAATTCCATGAATAACCTCGTTGTCTCAAAGTTTGCCTACCACGTAGCAAAGGTACATGGCAGAAGTTAATGGGGGGCAGAGAAGGAAAGTATTTGACAGAGGGGAAGTAGCTATCAGATATATTAGACCACAGCATAGCACAGCACAGCAATGGTCTTGTAAAACTGTAGTAACGTTCATTAGGAACCTCATCATGTTAAGGCTGCCTCAGACAGCACAAATACACACATAAGAGCTTATGTGCATAGTCCTAATGTCTCAGTAGCTTGGGAAGAACACAGAAGCAGCCTGCCTTTAGCAGTTGGTCCTCCAGAGGCTTAAGCATGTGACTTACTTATTTTAAGCACACAAGAAGTCAATGAGATTATGTGAGTTAAGCATGTAAGTAAAGTTTTGCAGAACCAGGAGCTTCGGCATGTTGTGTGGGGTGTACGTGTGACCCTGAAGTCAATGAGAACACTGCTGTGAGTGGGCTGAGCTGCCCTTAGCCTTGTGTGATCAGCGTAAGAATGGAGCTGCCCTTGCTGATTTTACATATAAAAATGCAAATGTAAATGTTTCTCAGTTGTAAGGGCAGTGAGGAAGAAATAATTGCTGAAATGCAACTCCTTCATATCAAAATCCAAAGGGGTAGCCGCGTTAGTCTAGATCAGCCAAACAAACGAGGAGTCCTGTGGCACCTCTAAAGACTAACACATTTATTTATTGCATGAGCTTTTGCGGGGGAAAAATCCCACTTTGTCAGACACTTTGAAGATGGGGAACTTACAGAATGGGAGGAAAATGTGAGAGGAGGGGGTTGCTGAGTCGTATGATTTCTTTCTTATCCATTAAAAGAGGACTTAAAATCCATTCCATCCTTCCCTAGTACTGATGTTATAAAAGCAGGGAACTTTCTTTCCGAAACCAACTGCTGTGTCAAAATCTTACCTTGAATTACATGCAAAGCACAAGCCTTTGTGACTGTTAGATCCAGAATACGTTTGTAAAACTTATTCTTACCTATAGATAAGCCAGTGTTAATTCAGCAGGTTTAAACTTGCATTACTTCTATGTATAAAAAAATAGGATGCTCTTCCTCGCTCTCTCTCAAACACATGGAAAAGATGTTTTCTATCCTTATGGTAACAAAACTAGTTTCCATCAAGCCAATTAATGACTGGGAGGTAATGCTCAGTGTGTGTACTAGTGGCTGTCAACTGACTGGCAAGCTGCAGGCATTGCCTAGATCTTAGCACAAGTCATCAGGTGGCAGATTCACTAAGGAGTCTGCCAGCTGTTTAACTTCATTACAATTTATCATTATGTCTGCCTTCTTCTTTATTTCTACATTTAATCACCTAATATCATTTTTATCAGTTTGACAAAATGTGAGAGAGAACGGTGGGGAATTCATTTCATGTCTACATAGCGCGTATCTATTTTGGTAAAATATTGTAGCAAGTTTATATTCTCCCTGCTTCGAAAAATAAGATGCAACTGAACTAATTAAGGCTTAAGTAGGTACCAAAACACATCCAATTAGTATTATCACTTACACATAAAACCAGGATAGCAGTCTTCGGTTCAAAATACAGTGCTGAGTTGTTCAACATGCATAATGCGAAAGATAATTGATATAGCAGGGGTTGCCTGTAATTGAGCAATTGCTTAAGACAGTGCCTTCTATTTTTGTCATTCTGACCAGTTCACATATTATCAGATAACGAATCACAAGTTTCACAAGTGTCTGGCATTGTTTGATCACATACCAAGACAAATGCCTCTTTGTACCTTAAAACTTGGCCACAAAAACTAGGGGAAAAACCCATATTCTCATTCCTTAGGCTCCAGCTCCTTATATTCTCACTAGGGATGGTCTGACAATACTGGTTAACCATTAAGAAGTGAGCAGAAAAATCATTTAAGTAAGCAAATATTAACAGGCCTGGAAATCCAAATTCTGACACGTTAAAAGGTTACCATGTATACCGTGCACTGTGGAGTCCATGCACAGATAAACAGGTTAATGTACATACATTTATCTAGAGAGAGATATTACACACAGGGTAAACTGTGAAATCCTGGTACCAAAAAAATACTGTGGTGTGACCTATAAGTATTGTGTAGCATGCATGCTGCATTCCAAAATCGGAGCTGATACAGGCAGGATAAAAGGATTATCAGATAATTTGGGATAGGAACAAGAAATAGCATTAACACAGCAACAACATAGATAACAGGGTGATGTGAAAAGGACAGCAGGCCTGAGTACTCAGAAAATTATTTCACAGCACTAATTGAGAGGCTCACACACTTTGCACTATCCTAATTATATTCTCTACAGCATCTCCTCCTCCAGCCAATGTTATCTCCACCCTCTAAGTGGCTGCAATTCAAAACCTGAACTCTATCCAAGAAGGTCAGCAAGAGTTCCATAGGCAGTGCAAGCCACCCTCTATGCCACCTCCCCTACAAGGCTCCAAGGGACTGATGCTGCGTTGATTGTTCTCCAAATTGTTGCATCTCTGTAATTTGCTTTAGTATTGCAAAAACTCATTCTGCTCTGACCTTCTCAGTTCTCTCAGCTGGCAGTACTCCACCAGGCCATCAAAGTGGATGTTGTAACCTTTTAAACAATGTTGTTAATGTAGGTTAAAATCATAGATGCATTTCAGGTTTGATTTCTCTTTTAGAAATTCCTCATTATGCTATACACTGGAAAGGCCTGGCCTGGCTCAGATCCATTCTGATAGATATCATGTTGCTAAACAAGATGGGCTTAGAAATATGCCTGGATATTTTCTTTTTTTATTTCAAGCAAATACAAGCTGTAAATTAACATTTGGCTGACCCCCATGTCAATTGCTAGAGCAATATAGCACCCTGATACTCTGTGGTCCTCCACGATGGAACATGTTTTCAAACGTCTCTCCAAGTTGTACAAATAGTGGGCACTCCTACAACATGAGTGACCCAGTGCCCCGCAGAATAACAGCATCCAAAATCCCAACCAGCTGGCATGGCATTTTCTTTTTTCCAGCACAGTTATGTGGGTAACAGTGTGATGCTCATGTGTCTGGCTAGTCACTCTCAAATAGTTGATTACAAATAATACTTTGCTAAAGTTGGGATAATAGACTGCCTAAAATGATGAAGTCAATGCCAAAAGCCATGTAAGCAAACAATAGAGTCAAATCATGTGAGAGAAAATTAAATTTTCATGTATCATAAATGAAATATACATTAGGGACACTCTCCTGTGACCTCCAGTTTCTGTAATTTCTGGATTGGAGTTTAAGAACTAAATCATGAAGCCACAGTACCCAGTGACACATATATAGATGGTATTGCCTGGGTAAGGGCCTGCAACAGTAAACAAATGGCACCAGTTTTGGAGAACTGCTATTGACAGTAAAATTCTAATTTTACTCCAGCTCCCAGAACAGATGTACCTCAGAGTCCATAGACTGCAATACTTAACTGCAGTTACTCAGCTGTGACCTTCAGCCTCAGGCTCACTGCAATAAAATTTTCATGCAACCATATGGAAGAATATTTTAATAGAGATTTACTGTCGGTAACTGTCCCAAAGGAGCAAATAAGGAAGCTGTAACATATTGCATACAGTAAATCAAGGGGACTTCAATGGAAAAATGAAACCTCCCTGAGGCAAGCATCTTTAAAATTACAGGCAACACTTTGTACAAATATGTGTATAAAGGACTAGATATGCACTCAGTTAAGCAGCTCAAAATGGTTTTGATTTGAACATATATTTATTAGAATGTATTTATTATATTTTGTAACAGGCAATAGGGCGGTCCATTTTACCGGGCTCACTGTTCACTGCTATGCAAGTCTTCCTCCGGCTTACATAATGCAGAACAGAGGCAAACTTGAATGGAGAGTGGGAGAGAGCTGGCTGGATCATTGCACGTGGCCAGTTGCATTGCACAGCAAACACGGTTGCAGTGACACGGATTTGATATCTCTTGCCACATCAGAGGCTTTTGTGAGGAGCAGTTATTATTGCAATTCTGTAATCACATCTCCCTATTGGGACTGGCAGTGGAATGGGGAAAAATTCCAACTGGGACTATGAGGAGCCCCTGTAGAAATTGAGGAACAAAATGTCTGTAGCTTTGGAAACAAACCAGGCCTACTCTGTGTTGAGGGTCCTGCATGGAGTATCATGTGAGAGTGGACCAAAGTGAAAGGAGCTCTTCAAAAAGGCAGAAGTCTGGCCATGTGAAACTCTATGCAAGGCCTAAAAGTGAAAATCTGTTGCACCTTGCAGCATTTTAGAGTTCACTAATTATGGTTTCACCATTTGTTACCACCTGTTCAATTATCATAGTAAGGGCATTTCTACAATCTTGTAGTTATTTCTTGAAGGTAAACAAGATGACAAATGTCCCCTCCCTTTCACACACACACATTCCAAATGCCTCTAACAAAGCTTAGAATATAATGGGGCAATATGTCAGGAGTGAACAGGTTAAACACTCAGAGGTAATATTGGCCTAACCTTCATAGCATATGATATTATGCATAAGATAAAGGTCAGACTATCTGAAAACAAATAAACGTGGTGATGTTGAATGCACTGATTCATGATGTAAATACAGCACGACAGAAGCAACAAACAGAAAGACAAAGTATCCAAATGCACTTAATAGCCCAACCAGTAAAAATCCATTTGCTTAAATACATGTGGGTTGTCACATTTAACTAACAATGAATCCATTGTCAAATATGATTACTGCATCAAAAGACTTTCATTCATGAGGTGCTATGGTTGTGGTTACCATGATAACCAGGTAACACACACAAATCCATGTGAGATCATGTTGCCAACAAATAAAAAATGTCTTTTATAAGGTTGCGGATCAAAACTTTGTGCTTAGCAAGTGTCATGTTAGAAAGAGAAAGGAGATCACAGCTGGAAAAAGTAAGGGTGATTTGGTGATTTTGTTTGCTTCCGATCATAGTTTCCTACAGAAGCTCCACATGACGTCCATTTTACCATCTGGGGGCTGGTTTTGTTATTTCTGAATTTGTTTCTGTGACATTGCCATTTGTCTGAATTTGAAACTGCAGATGGATCCAAAGGCACATAACCAAAAATCCCCCTGTTCAGGAAATCTCGATCTGAACGGAAGAGTGCTGATCCTTCTTTGCTCTAAAATAAAATAGGAATATATATGGTGAAGAAAATGTAATGAAGCGTAGATTCCTCTTCCAGTGAATGGTCTGTTGGCCCAATTGAGACCCTGCTTCTGCAAAGCATATAACAGTGGCTATGTCTACACTTACTAAAGTTAGTTCAAATTAGTTAATTCAGGGCACTTGCTTAGTTCGAATTAGCGGATTGCATTGAATTCAATGGGCTGGTTAGTTCGAACTAAGCAATTAGTTCAAACTAACATGGCCACATTGGTTAATTGGAACTAACTAGTTCGAATTAACCCTTAGTTCGAATAGCATATTCAAATTTATTAGTTCGAATTAAGGAAGCCCCTAATTTGAACTAATTAAAGCCTAGTGTAGCCATGGCTTTAGTTAGTTCAAATTAAGCTTCCCTAATTCGAACTAACTTGCCAGTGTAGACATAGCCCATGTGCCTAACTTTTTAAGCATTTCCAGAGTTCCACTGATTTCAGTGCTTAAATTTAAATGTATATGTAAATTCTTTGCCTAATTACAGCTCAAGAGGCCATTACAAAAATGCAAACAATTTAAACAAATCCAAAATAAAATTCAATTCCATATGGAATCAAAATATCAGAATAAAAGTATTCACTGAGTTGATGTTCAAATTGTTTTTATTGGGAAAATTCTGTGGGAAAATGCACCAGTGCCTAGACACCAATTCCTTTGTATCCACATCAGAAGTACCCTAACTGCAGCTGAATGCCTCCTCAGAAAGGAATGTTTTTTGCTAATAATATTTTAATAAAGAAGCAGTCATCGACATTCAGTATCACCTGGCTGGAGACATTTCAATTAAGTGAATTTCCTGATAAAATAATTCTTCATTAGCTGCAGTGTATAGTATTACTAGTGCTGACTGAAATCTTTCCTTCATAGTTTTCATATTTTTGACCAAACATTTTTTTCCCTCCCTAAAACAAAAAATTTCATGGCAATTTTTTTTTAAAAGTTTGGGAAAAAATGTTTTGAAAAAAATCAAACAATTTTTGGTTTTCAAAAGCCTAACATTTTCAAACCTGAAAATAAAAAGATATCAGTTTACATTTTTATAATTGTTCTTTGTATCTACCTTTCGCTCCCTTCCCCATTCTTTTTTCCCCCCGAGTGGCAAAATAGAAAAAAAAAGGAAAATATAAAAAAGGTGAGGGAAGGGAAAAATGGATATCAGACTAAGAAAAAGCCATGTGTTCAGTTTTTTCATTGAAAAATTAGACAATATAAAGGCAAATCAAAAATTTTCAAAATTTTATATAAAATATATATCCTGGTTTTTAATATATTCTCATGTATGCTCAACATGTTCCACTATTCAGATTAAGGTGATTTAAAAAAAATTGTGTATACACTCAGTTAGTACAGAGTCTCTTCTAAGATTTATCCAGAATCCGCTGAGCACTTTTGAAAATCTAGGTATTGAGTAGAGGTGGTCAAAAAAATGACAAGATTTTTTTTCAGGGAAAATTTCAATAATATACTTTTAAAATTCTCAACAAACCCTAAATATTTTCTATTTTTGAAACCCAATTTTTGTTTTTCTGTTTTTGAAACCCACTTTTGGTAAAAAGATGAGAGCAACTCCTGCTCTCCTGGAACAGGAGACTGAAATCTTTTTTGGCTTTTAACCAGCATGCCCAAGAACTACCCTTCCATACAACCATGTGTCTAAAAGGCAAGACATGCATCCTCAAGGAGTTCAACATACCAAAGGTCTCCCTCTGGGAATTGGCTCCATTATTATTTTCTATATATAATATTTTATTTTGGCAACATGAGCCCCAAATCCAGTTGAATTTGCGAAATCCAGTGAAAGGAATCTTGAGAAGATATAAATTCCTACAATTCCAGATGAAATTGGTGAAAGACTGTAGTCAAATAGTAGTAATCAATGGGTCACTGACAGACTGGGAGGTCATATATAATGTGGTCCCATAGAGAGTCTGTCTTGGATCTGTTACTTGTCAATATTTTCATTAATGACTTGGATAATGGAGTGGAAAGTATGCTCATAACATTTGCAGATGACACCAAGCTGGAAGGGGTTGTAAGGACAGGATTAGAATTGAAAACAATCTTGACAAATAGAATTGTTCTGAAATCAGCAAGATGAAATTAATAATAACAAGTGATTTGGTAAGGAAAAATAAAATGCACAGATAGAAAATGGGGAATAACTAGCTAGGCAGTAGTACCATTGAAAAGGATCTGGAGGTTATATTGGATCATAAATTGAATATAAGCCAACAATGTGATGCAACTGTAAAAAAGAATATCATTCTGGGATGTATTAACAAGAGTATTGTATGTAAGACATGGGAGGTAATTCTCCTGCTCTGCTCAGCACTGGTGAAGCCTCAGCTAGAATACTGAGCCCAGTTTTGGGGACTACACATTAAGAAAGACGTGACAAAACCAAAGAAAGTCTAAAGGAGAGCAACAAAAATGATAAAAACTTTGAAAAACCTGACCTATGAGGAAAAGTTAACAAAACTGGACACGATTTGTATTGAAAAAAGAAGACTACGTTCATGATTCATATTGAAAAAAGAAGACTAAGATACACTAAAGACTATGAAGATGGTGATGAACTGTTCTCCATGTCCATTGGAGGAAGGACGAGAAGTAATTAACTTGATCTGAAACAAGGGGGATTTTGGTTATATGTTAGGAAAATCTTTAAAACCATAAGAATAGTTAAGCCCTGGAATATATTACCAACGTATATTGTGGAATCTCCATCATAGGAGGTTTTTAAGAACAGGATAGATAAACACCTGTCAAGGATGGTCTAAGTATACTTGGTCCTACCTCAATGCAGAGGGCTGAGTTACATGACCTCTTGAGGTCTCTTCTAGCCCTACATATCTAATTCTATGCTAATGTCTGAAGTAGCCTGAAATGGGTATTAAAGAAATTTTGATTTGGTGAACCCTTGTTGACAGAGATCTTTTGAGGGGAGACAAATCTCTGCCAATCTCCGAGCATTACAAAGATCATCTATGCCTAATTTAGTACCATTTAATCACCTTCAAGCATCCCAACTAGCATAAGTGGAATTACCATCCCGATTAAGCAGTAGTACCTGCAACTCTGTGTCATTAGGTTTAATTTGGTTCCTGGGAAAGCATCCTGATTAAGTTGTGGCTACTGTGTATGATGAGTCTGCTTCAGCACTGTCTTATATGAGTTCTACTATTTGATTTGATTAGTGTCACATCAACACAGGGAATCAGGCCCATTGCACTTAGTAATCATGGATCAAGTTTGAAAAAAAACCAAAAACCTTTCTCTTCTTGATAGAAAGTCATTGGGTCAAAATCATTCCTAATGCACCCTACATTAACTTCCAAAGTATTCTAATAGAGATGGATTTGGCCCGTTTTTGTTTTTTTTTTAAACTAGGAATGGAAGAACCAAGTGGGATCTTTGCCATATTGTCAGCAGAATAAAACCTGGAGCTTTTTTTGAGGAACCATGAGGTTAATTTTTTTTTAAAAAAAAAGTCTCTTCATAACTCATGCTTAATTTGTAATGAAAGAAGTGCCAGAGCTTAAGAAGAAATTCTTTTACATTCATAACAAGCCCAGAGACATCAGGGCTATGAACTGCCAAGCCTAGAGCTGCTGGAGCTCAGCCCTAGCAAGCGCTGGGACGATTAAGGACTGTTTGGCTACAGTTGGGTCCTGAAGGGAAGGTACCAAAATATCATGAACTGCATTCATGCCTTGGTTGCCACTGAAGCCAAAGATGTTGCAGCAAAGATGAATTAGGTGGTATGAAAAAGAACACTGTTCTAATATTTTGACCCAATCAAAACTAAAAGAAAGTGAAAATCTATCTAGTGAACCCCGGTCCTGTGAGGTGTTTTAGCCCTATTTCTTCAGCAAAGGACCATGATAAAAATGTGGACCCTTTTTTTCTTTCTGATTAATCCATGATAATTACAGTGTTTTTATCAAATACATGAAGTGAATGTTTGGAGGCTGAAATCAAACATTTATATAACATCTGCTCACAGCTATGAGAGAGCCACTGAATTGCAGAGCAGGCCTCTTGCCAGTTACTTTCCATAGGATGGATTGAGATATGGTCCTACTGAAAACTAAGCCTATGAAATGATTCAAATGAATGAAATTATTTCCATTTTAATGTATCTCCTCCTATCCTTTCATCCAGAAGGTGTTGCTGAACTTCATGTTAATATAGTTATTGCTAAAGGTATGGAATTATTGAATTGTTAAATTGGGAAATTCCAGTAGGTTCTTTTGAAGCACAGGGAGCCATGTTTTTTCATTTTCTTTGGCTAGACCTTGTCTGTGTTATGCCAGATATCTGAATAGGAAGGAAGGATGCAACCTTTTAACAAGCAACTCAAATAGAAACCAGCTGTTTCATCACCATATAGTGTCCCTTATGCCACTCCTTCCCAGCACTTGGTTTAGGAGAAATATAAGGAGATGGGGGGTCTCCTTTCGCCAGCTGCCAGAACAGCCCTAGGGAGGCCATCGGCAGCCAGCAATATTTAGAACAAGTTGTTTTAATTTGCACTGAGAGAGTGGCTGGCACAAAACAAGCTAGTTTTAGCCCTGGTTCTTCAGTGTTGTGCAAAGTACAACTTGGCTGGACTTGATATTCTGGCCTAGACTATTAAAACTGAAGAATATTGTTTTGGAAAGTCCCATAAAAATACCTTGCCTTTGAGGTATCTGAACATGAAAAATAAACGTGTATTTCTGCAGCTCAAGGAATTTTAGACCTGTTTTTTAAATGGGGACACACAACCTCCCTCCTCACCATTCTACATTTCTAATATGAAATTTTACAACATAGCATAGATTCCTCAGTCAAGGCTATGCTTTAATTTAAAGACTTATTGGGTCAAAACTTCCTTTGGAGGATCCCATTATGGAACTTGAATGATTTACACAACTGATAATCTGGACCTTTTTTCTGAACTTGCATAAGAATATATATGTTTAAATATTGTTATCTGAGCAGCTGCAGGTCATTATTTCCCTTACCTTCAAATCTGGCACGAAAGTACAATGCTCTGACTAATCACAGGTCTGGAAAGTTTGCACACGTATGGCCTTAGATGTGACATCTATGGGTTTAATTTGACATTTCAGCAGAGTCAGGTAAAAGAAAGACAGGACTCTCAATCTGTTTTTTCATAGTAAATTGTAAATTGTTTGGCTTTATTAAAGGTGGGCAAATAATTTGCAACAAATAATGTATCCAATGAAGTTTTTCTCTCAAAAAGCCTGATGCTGCTTCTACTGAAATCAATGGCAAAACTCTCATTGACCTCATTGGCACAGGCCCAAATTGCCCACAACTGCCTTAGAGTGGTGTTGAATCTATTTTCTATTGCATAATATTTGATTGCATATTGCCCTTGAATAATTCTTTGCAGGATTCAATATTCAAAATTCAAGATATGTTATTTTAATTTTGATTGGTTAGCTAGTCCTCAGGATATTGCTTCTGGTCGCTGATTGGATACACGTAGTTTTGAGAAGAAGGTTTCTATAGGGAGAATACTCATATTGAGGACTCGATTCAAAATGAACTTTCTTTTAATATTCTCCCGTATTTGCTTTGAATCCACTCATTCTGAAAACATTCTTACCAGAAAATATGTTCACTAGAATATATACAGAATGTGAACACAAAGAAGGCACAAACATAGTTGAATCAAATTCATTTAAAATTTGAATGAATAATCTCTGTAAATGATTTGCAATGGCACTCAGATCTCATGTTTATACTTATGATGAGCTGGGCTCAAAAACATCATTTTGGACTTCAATTTTATTAATCGTTGAACATTTTAAAACCATTGTAAAAAATCATATTAAATCAGATAGGTCTGTCACTGAAGCCAAGTAGAAAATATCTAGTATACTATTAGTTCATAGTGATCTGCAGTATAAGATTCATACTTCTCAGTGAAAGATGGGGCTGAAGCATATCACCAAATTCAATACTTCCCTATATTCTATGATGTGAAGGATTTGAATTCCAATATTCAAACCTGCGTATACAATTTATGGTTCGAGATTGTACCCAGACCACAATCATGCTCTGTTCTGGATTCAATTCTGAAACAGCCTTTCATGGCGGAATATGTCTTGGGAGGATTCCACCATTAAAGACAGTGGAAATTTCATGACAGTGTTGATCTCATAAAATTTCCACCATTTAGGCTCAATCTTGTAAGAATAACTCTTAAAAGTCAAATCTGAACCCTAGACTATCTCTAGTGCATACTCAATGCCAAACCCTGAACCCCAGCTAAAATCTAACCCCATGTGGGTGGTAATAGCATCTGCTTGGCCCATCTGAAATGGTACCCAGTCCTTACAATTAACAATTCTTAGTGGGACAACAGAGTCTAAAACTTCCTTCATGGAGCTGTATAATGAACAACAAATATTAATTTAGAGGCGAGGATGAAGGAAAAAGGCCCTTTCTTGTCGAAGGATGACTAACAAATTTTTTTAACTTTTCAGGAACAATTCCATTCCTATGAATGTGCAGTGAATTCAGAACCAGTACTGTGTATGCTAGAAGACAAACCTTTCAGAAAGTTAGAAGAGATTCCAAAATATACATGAAAAGAATAGAGATTCTTCAGGGGGGAAAAAAAAACTCCAAAAATGTGTCTGTTAATGCACATTAGTAGAATTGAACAAATTTATTTCCCTTTCAGTTCCATCTGGGCTAGTCACCTCATCATTTGGAAAGGTGAATGACCAATGACCTTCACCACTAATGGTGTCTTCCATTCTAAAAAAGTCAGGACATAACCTATGCACCATGTGAGACCCACCTAAGCCTTATATTGAGGATTTAGGAGATTCGTAGCCTTATGCTGGCTTTCTGAATAGGGGTAGGTTTCACTCAAAAGATTATTTAAAACTATTTTGAAGGTAAAGAGTGAACAATATTTTAGTAGATTAAAAATAATTATAATATCTAGCTCTTTCATAGCACTTCTCATCAGTAGGTGTCAAAGCACATCTCAATCTTAAATTTATTTATCCACATAATACTCTGCAAGTTAGAGAGTATTGTTACCCCTTTTTGTATAGATGAAGAACTGAGGCTACATGACTTGTCAAGATCACACTAGATGTCCCTGTGAAAGCAGGAAATTGCACCTGGTCTCCCAAGATGTAGGCATGCCCTAACTACTGGACCATCAGCAAACAGAATTGAAAGTTCTCAGAACCAAAACTCCCATAATTTATTCTAAAGCTAAAAGCCAAAAAATTGCCACCCACTCAATAGTACTAAGAACTGTCAATCATTTGCTCTATACAAATTATCACTATAAATAGAATAAATACCAGCCATGGTCCCAAACCTGCAAAGACTTATCACTCATGTCTAATTTTACTAACATGAATAATGCCACTGAATTCAAGAGGGCTGTAAAGCAATATATGTATGTTTAGTCTTTGCAGGGTTTGGGCCTAAGAAGTAAGCTAAAAATTTCTGCTAATAAAGTACAAAACCGAGCCAAAAACCAGCAACAACCATTAAAAGACAAAACCACAATTCAACTTCAACAAAACACAATTCTTGATCAATTACCACCATCTAGACAGCAATCGTAAAAAGGAAAATACCGAATCAGACCTGAATGACTAAATCAATTAAAGAAAAGAGGGAAAAAAAGTATGTTATGATAAGCATTGAATTATTTGCTATCAGTGAGCGTGACCAATGCCCCTTTTACTCAAAGGGGGTCTTTTCTACTGGCATCAGAGGGTTTTGGAGCAGAGCCTATAGCAGCAGTTGGCTGTTTCCGGCTGCGTTTTCTTGGCATCCATGTTTCAAAAATATTTTCCCATAAATGTAATGGCATACACATTAGATTTATGCTCCATTGTGTAGCAATACTTATCATCCCTTTCCTACAAGCCCTCTCCTCCCTATAACACTGCTCTTCGTTCAGAGAAAATTCTCAGTGTAGATTGGGTCTCTAAAGAAGAGTCAGTGGCAGGCTCTCAGTAAGCTGGGGTGAAGTAACTGCTAAGAAATAACCTCTCCTGTGTGTTATGACCGGTGTTACCTGATCTGGATAATCTAGATGAACCCCGCAAACCAGAAGACCAAACTATAGAGCTGGCAGGGAAACAATTTATTTTTCCTGAGAAAAAATCTCAAAGAAAAAAAAATCATTTTACCTGATAGAAATTTCTTGGGCATCCATCAAAAAGTCAAAATCCTAGTGTTTTTTCAGTTTCAGTAACGAGAGACCATAATATTTCAGTTTTAAACATGATTTTTTTAGTTTTCAGTTGCCATAAACCTCCCAAAAATGTTTTTGTTCTTTAATGAACACCCAAAAACGTCAGTGAAAATGGAAACTTTTTGCTAAAATTTTGATTTTGTCTGAGAGCCATATTTCATTAAAAAAAAATCACAACCAGCTCTACAAACAAATGACAAAGCAGCTGGATTTTCTTGAAAACAACAGTAGGGAATGTTATTGCCTACCCCGGGTTAGACAAATACCTGTCAGGAATGGTCTAGGTTTACTTTGGCCTGCCTCAGTTGAGGAGGATGGACTAGATGATTTCTTAAGATGCCTGCCAGTCCTTCATGTCTATGATCCTATAAAAAGAAGGTAGCAGCAAATCTTTAAAAATATTTCAGGGTACATGCATATTCTGCTGGATGTGTGTTTGTCTTACATACAACACTCATTCCACATTTTTATTCACACGTCCAGGCAGTTTTGATAAAGAGTGTTGATAGTAGTGAAGGAGAATTAGGACAATTGTATAACAAGAATACTGAGAGTGGATCACAGGGCTGTTCTTCTGAAGAATAATTCACTGTTCATTTTAAATAGGCATCTCTTTGCACAGTGATTTCTTTGCAAGTAATATTAGAGTAGTCTCAAATGATAACAATTCTAATGATTGGTAGCGCATTTGTAGATGGAAGATGAGGAAAATAAGACATCATTTTCTTTAAATTTAACATGTATTCCATTCATTTTGTCATTTCCTAATATCTTATAGACTAATGGAGCAACTTTCCCTGAGGTGTCTGTTTTCCAGATTGTAAGATGCGATTGTTCTGACACAGGACATTTTGCTCAGCTCTTCTCACTCCTCCTGAGGCCAAGGGAAACTGAGGGTGTTTAGCACCTGGCAGGTGCTGAGGAACCAAGATTTTCAAAAAATAGGAGACTGAAGTTAGGGTCCTAAATCCATTTTGTGTCCACTGCAGCTCCCACTGTCCTCAGTGGAAGCTGCTAATTGATCTGCAATTCTGAAAATCAGGCTACTTAATTAGGTGCCTAAAAATGGATTTAGGGGCCCAACTTCAAGACTCCTATTTTTGAAAATCTTGGCTAGAGTCTATAATTTATTTACTGCTAAGGCACCTTTGTTCTTGGTATCTAAGGCTATGCCTACACTTGAAAAGTTAGGTCGACTTTATGAAGTTGACTTAATAAGGTCAACTTTAAGTCGACTTAAGGGGGACCTTATTAAGTCGACTTAACAAAAGTCTACTTAACTTTTCAAGTGTAGACGTGGCCGCTTTTTGGCCTTATTAAGTCGACTTAACATTTTAAGTCAACTTAAAAAGGTCCAACTAGGCACTACTCCACATCTCCACTGGCTTAAGTCGACTTAATAAAGTCGACTTAAGCGCTAGTTCGGATTAAAACCAGGTGTTATTGATTCAAAATAACTTTTCCTTTATTTGACTTAAGGAGCAGCTTAAGTCGAATTCAGGAAAGCCCAGTGTAGACACAGAGTAAATTAAATTGACTTAAGCCTCCTTAAATCCATTCATTTGTAAGTGTAGATGCACCCTAAAGGCCCAATCCTAATCTCATGCTAGTCAAGAGGAGTATGTATTAATTATTATTCTGTATCACAGTAATATGAGGGACCAGCTGAGATGAAGGCCATGATTCTGGCATTCTAAATAGTACAGTAAGAGTCAATCCTTGTCTAAACAGAGAATAGACTCAAACAAAACAAGACTCACTCAAGGGAGAAGAAACAAAGCTTTGTTATCCTAAGGTTACAGAGGGAGAACTGCACAGAGAGTTCAGTTGACAACATGCAGAAGGTCTGTGGTAGAACTGGAAAATGAACCCACTTTTCGGAGTCCTAGCTTGGTGCCTTAACCATAAAACCATATGTTCTCTTTTTTTGCCACTGATGTTAGAGGAACAGGGTTGGGCTTGGGGGAGCAAAGTGAGGGAGAGCACCTCTTGGGAAATGCTCAGGATCTGGAAAGAGTGGGTGCTAGACTATTTTTATATCATTCCTACTTAATTTACTCCTGCAAGTCAATAGGAGAAAAGAATCCCTAAGTTTAGATTAGGTACTAAATTCATTATCTCACATTAGAATTGCCTTCACTTGGGAACCAAAGATCCTTATTTGATTCAGTAATGAGGGCTCCAAAGGGTGCTAATTTAGGAAGACTCTTGACTGTTCATTACTATGATGTTGCTCAAATAGCTAAGAGCATGTGTGGTGTTTAATGTGATCTTAAACATTACTATCTACGGTAAATCAGAAACAGGGCACAAGTGCTATAGCTCTGTTTAATGATGTATGAAAAAGCTGCCTGGTAAAGTGCACCATTAAGAAAAGCTAAACCCAGTGCTGAACAAAGACCTGATGAAATATTGATACCTTTGCAGCCAATACCATTACTTCTTACTTGGAAAGTGACTGAAGTCAGGAGCTCTCAAAAATCATACTGAACTAACAGAAAGTAATGCAAGCAGTCTGGCTGGATCAAACTATGCCATTGGAAAAGGAAGTAAAAGGTAATGCAATTAAGGTTTTAACACATCAATTTCACATTCGTCTATTAGCAGGAGACTTCCGGTCCAGTAATAGATCATTTTCTCTTTTTTAAAAATCTCCTCTTCGTTTGAAGAAAATACCTACTTAAAAGAAAATCAGTAAGGTAACCTTTATTACAGGATAATATAAATGATACATGCCAGCCTGTCTTTCAAAAAAATAAAATGCCACAAAAAAAGTAAGCCGGTCTTTTATGTTTTCATTAATGTTATAAGGTGATCTTAGTTAGAAATAAATATATAAATAAGAAAATCTTGACATTGTTGCCCTTTATGGGCTATTATATATATAAAACTTATGGCCGTAGGTCTTTAAAGTTAGAGATGGAAAAGACCCATTCAATCAAACAGTTTGCCACTGTAAAATGGAATGTAGCAGTTGTGTTATCAGAAACTAATCCCAGGTCTCCTGAGTCCCAGAGTCCCCCAATCCCAGTGCCTTAACTATAAGGCTGTTCTTCCTTCACAGCTCGGGGCAGGTCTTCACTGATGGTGGCAAATTCACCACCATCTTTTTGAACTTTCTGATTGACTGCTCGGGTCTGTGAAGACTTGCTCAGCCGATCAGGAGGTTTTATCCCAGAACGCTAGTCTGGCAACTAGGTAGCACTGAGTCGAAGAAAGACCCCTCTCCCTTCGACTCAGCACAGTGGACAAGCCGGGAGTTACACATTCAAACTGAGGTATGCAAATTATTTTAAGTAACTTGTGTATCTCAGTTTGACTGCTGCCGAAAAGGGCAGCCAGTGTAGACCTGCCCTTAATCTTCCTCCTTCTCACTTGAGCTACAGACCTGAACACAGTGCAATGCAAGAATAGACCTATGAAGACTTTAGAAAACATCCTGCTCTTCCCTGACATTTTAGGAGCTTGGATGTGTTTAA
This sequence comes from Pelusios castaneus, assembly GCA_007922175.1. Classification (NCBI taxonomy): domain Eukaryota; kingdom Metazoa; phylum Chordata; order Testudines; family Pelomedusidae; genus Pelusios; species Pelusios castaneus. The sequence goes on from ML685758.1 coordinate 10,442,397, forward strand.
TGGAAACATAAAGTTTTAAAATGTGGACAAACTGTTATGGCAGCACAAAGTCTGACATTTTTTTGGACTTCCTATTATATTAATTATCAGTTAGACACTTTTATTTTTTAAGGAAGTGGGAGATGAATCCTGCAAAGTTGCTGTAGAGGGCTAGATAGCTCTTCATCTCAGGAAGTATCCATCAAGAACACAAGCTAATGCTGAAGGCTAAGAGACGCCTGGCCTACACCCCATGTTTACAGTGCATATGGTATGCCAATTTAATGGTGCCTCCATCCAAATGGAAAGTACATGACAGTTAGTAACAAGCACTAGCCAAGGGAACATGGTGTATCTGGTTAGAGCACATATGCAAGGTCTCCATCTCAAATCTTATGCTAATGGACAGCAATCATGACCACTGAAGCAAAGAATGTAACCAGCTGAGTCCCTGTCAGCTGTCTGTCAGCATCATAGGCTATGTCTACACTTGAAAAGTTAAGTCGACTTTATAAGGTCGATTTCAAGTCGACTTAAAGTGGACCTTATTAAGTGGACCTAACAGAAGTGGACTTAACTTTTCAAGTGTAGATGTGGCCCCTTTTCGACCTTATTAAGTCGACTTAACGTTTTAAGTTGACTTAAAAAGGTCCACCTAGGCACTACTCTGTGTCTCCACTGGCTTAAGTCAACTTAATAAAGTCAACTTAAGCGCTAGTTCAAATTAAAACCAGGTGTTATTAATTCAAACTAACTTTTCCTTAATTTGACTTAAGGAGCAGCTTAAGTTGAATTAAGGAAGGTCCAGTGTAGACGTGGAGTAAATTAAGTCAACTTAAGCCTCCTTAAGTTGACTTAATTTGTAAATGTAGATGCACCCATATTGTCCATCCTTCTCTGCTAGTGTGGGTGAAGGGTCTTTACAAGACCTCCTGAATGAATCCCAGGAGTAGGTGTCAGGAGCAACTACATTCTAGTCCTACTCCTGCCAATAAGCCCCCCTAATAATATCTTGCACATAAATGGTACATCACAAACATTCCTTCATCATGAAAATAGATATCACTGTCATTATTATGGATGGGGATACTGAGACACAGAGCTTTAAACTAAGTGACTTGACCGTGGTCCCATATAAAATCAGTATCAGAACACACTTAAAACCAAGTCTTCTGTCTCTCAGTCTAATTAATTAATTCCTTTCTTTGGGTTTATATTTAAAACTGCATTCATCACAGCAGAAATCACTGTGCTCTCTCCCCTCCCCTTCTCCTACTCCTAGAACAAGTCACTTAGGATAACATTTTCAAACCTGGGGCTGTACAGTGAGATACCTAAATCTGTATTTATGGCCTGAGTAAGAGTGGCCTCATGTTCACATATGCTGAGTGCGGGAAGCTCCTCCTGAAATCATTGGGAGTTGTGTGTTCAACATCTTTGCTAATCAGGCCATGTTTATTCTGGTGCTTTAATATGGATGTTAGGGACTTAATTTGAGGCACACAAGTTGGAAAAAATCACTCAATTTCTCTGTCTCATTTTTTCCCATTACAACCCGCAAATCAGGAAAGTTGATAAATTGGGGCCATAATAATTCTGTGTTGCCTCCTTGGATTGTGAGCACCTGGAGATGGGAATGCAGCCTCATTTATGCATGCGCAGCCATAAATAAAATTATGACAAGGATAACAAGAATAGTAGTTCACAATGATTTCTGTTTTGCATTAGCATGGGCTCACCTCCTAGAGAAACATTGGCTATGTCTACACTTGTTAATTTAAGTCGATTTAGCTAAGCTGACTTAACAAAGTCGACTTTAAGTCGACTTTCTTAAGTCGACTTAGCATGTCTACACTCAAAAATTAAGTCGACTTAAAGGGGACCCTGCCAAAATTACTTAGAGCTTACACACTGGATGCCTAAGTCAACCTGTAGGGGCTAGGTGGACCTGGAACTGGTCCACAGTGGCAGGGAGGGCACCCCTTGCCAAGTGCCAGGGGGCTCAGCATTTGCCCCATTGTACCTGGGTAAAGTCAACTTTAAATGAGGTTTTATAAAGTCGATTTTAATTTTCCTTAAGTCGACTTAAGCTGTTGCTTAAGTTGACTTAAGGAAAATGTAGTGTAGAGGCAGATTAAATTAAGTCGACTTAAGCAAGCATAAACGCACCCATTGACTTTCATTCTGGCTGGTAGCGTTTTCCCCACCTCCCGTGTTGTGGTTGACTATGCCTTGATAAACATACAAATAGACCTTAACAACGGGACCAATTCTGTCCTGAGAACAGACCTGCTAAAATGCATGGTATTGCTCCAGAGAATGAGGTTCAACTCAGCGCCAGGGAGGGTGGCAGAAGCCAGCTGTTGTTAGTATCTGTATGTTACATATGCTGTTGGATACTCTGCTACAAAGCCAGACGGGTACCTAGAAGTCAACTACTATAGGAGAAGCCCAAGAAAAAAAACAACAGAATGACATAGGTCATCACCTACAAATGCCAAGTCAGACCTCTTCATCACATCATCAAAGATCTACAGCCTATTCTACAAGATGATCCCTCACTCTCTCAAGCCTTGGGTGACTATCTACACTGACAACACCATCACAGGACCAAATCAAGCCACCTACTCCATCAAGGGCTCATTCACCTGCTCATCCACCAATGTGATTTATGCCATCATGTGCCGGAAATGCCCCTTTCCCTTATATATTGGACAAACAGAACAGTCTCTGCACAAAAGAATAAATGGACACAAATCTGACATCAGAAATCTCAACACTCAAAAACCAGTAGGGGAACACTTCAATCTCTCTGCTCATTCCATTGACGACTTGCTAATAGCTGTGCTGAAACAGATGAATAACAAATCACAGCTTCCAAGAGAAACTGCAGAACTCGAATTTGTATGCAATTTTGACTCAGTTGCCTTGGGGTTAAACAGGGACTATGGATTTTTCTCTCATTACAACAGGTGATTTGACCTCACCTTCCTCTATGTGCTGTTCCCCAGTGTTTGGATCCTAACATCTATTTTGATTTTCTGTTACAGCCTGACCTGACCCTATGTCATTCACTTTCCTGCGTTTACTTTCGTCCCATTCTGTAAGTTTCCCATTTTCAAAGCGTCTGATGAAGTGGGATTTTCTCCCACGAAAGCTCATGCGGTAAATAAATCTGTTAGCCTTTAAAAGTGCCACGGGACTCTGTTTTTCTGCAATAGACTAACACGGATCCCCCTCTGGAACTCTGCTACTGCAGTAGTAATATCTGCATATGTTTTAGCCTTCCATTCATTAGTGGTGGTTAAAATCTTGGGCCCCTGAGGTACAAACCCACACTAAAAATTGAGGGGTTGCAATGACTCAGCAGCAGCAACAAGCTCTGTTGTTCTGAGACTCTGATGAAGCAAGGGCTTCCCAACTATATACTTAGAGTGTAGTGGGAGCTTCCTACCCTCCCCTCACCTGGATGGTGCAAAAATGGGTTCAAGCTGTGATCCTGCCACTATCCAAAGCCTCCCCATGCCCTGTGGCACGACTCATACAGCTGTCAGGGGTAGGGTTACCAGACGTCAGGCAAAGGGAGGACATGTCCTCCTTTTTACCTTCATGTCCTCCGTCCAGCAGTTAACGTGCCCCCTAAGAATATTTCTGTTGTTCAACTTGTTCTCCATTTTTTTCATGCTGCCATGCATTCATTAATCATTACCCATTTTCCATGAGATAATATGGTAATGACAGTTATATTAATACTACTTTTTCTCCATGTCCTCCTTTTCATACTTCTCTGTCCTCCTTTCCATGCTTTGGTATCTGGTAACCCTAGTCAGGGGTAGCCTGGAGCAAAGACTGAGATCCTGTGAGGCCCCTGTGAAGAGGAAAATGAGACGGGATTCAGGAAGCTTCCATGTGCCTCTTTTTCCCCCTTGCACACTTTTGTTAAGGAATAGCTCAGTGCACAGGAAACGTGCTGCTTACAGTACTGTGAGCTGGGAACCTGCTGGTCTATTCAGCTATGTAACAAAGGACCGCTTTACCACACCCCCAACTGGGCAGGAGCAGATGCAAACTAGTTTATGGGCCTGGATTCTTCTCTCATGCTGGTCTACGGAGGTGTGAGTCCAGTGGCATCAGTGGAGTTATTCCTCATTTATTCCATTGTAAGTGGAAGCAAAATTGGGCCATCACGTGTATGTCCACTACATATAAGAGACACGATTAAACACACACACCCACTTGCTGAGAGGAGAGTTAAAAAGGAGAGCAAACATGAGGTAATTGGACACTCGTAAGACATTTCAACTGCTTTTGGGGTTGCGTATAACTTTCTACTGAAAGGGTGTTTTAATGCCAAATAGTAAAAGGGATTACTTAGGTAACTGCTGTAGCTCTGTTGCATTGTGCAGAAAGTGCCCTGAAGTAAGGCCCTGAGACAGACAGCTTGTGAAGATTATAATTACCTCACAAAGAGCAGGTGAGGGGAGGGACAAACCTCCAGCCTTTTCACTCTTCTGCTTAAACAAAGGGAAGCTTGACAAATGTGTGTGCATATTAGAGCCTTTGGTCTGCAAATTCCTCTTTCGCTCACACCATCATCAAAGATTCAGGAGGCCGTATCTTTTTGATTACTAATTTATGCTGTTTACAGACTGGATAAGAAAGCACAAGAAGATTGGTGCCTTGCTATTAGGACAAATTGACATTTGTTGAATGGGTTGCCATTCCAGCACAGTGGGCTCTTATTTCACTTGAGGGGCAGGAGACTGAAAAACATAAAATTCAGTAATAAAATAAGGCTTGATTCTGCAACCCTGGTTAGCGGGGACTGAAATCAGTTGCAATGCTCCCATGAGTAAGGGTTGCAAAGTAGAGCTGTATACCTTTATCAAGACTGTTCCTGGCTCATGCATCAGTATTTAAGCTAGGGAGGTGGAGGAAGAGGTCATAAAATGACCCTGTTGACCTCCAGAGAGCCAGGATTTCAACACAGGCCTGTATACCCTCTTGTACTTCTGTCCTTTGGAAAGGCACAAGCACCAGGGGAATCTGTGTACTCAGCGCAGCTGGTTGCACTAGTATCTCCACAGAGCATGTGGAGGAGGTGTCCCTGTCCCCCAACTCACTGCTCTAGACCAGCCAGTAAAGCTAGCCAGGCACAAAAGCAACTACCTGTGCTTCCCAGAGCTCCAGGAGGCACTGTGTCTGCTGCAGACACACACCTCCCACTGGCTGCGTCTACACTGGTAAATTAAGTTTAAATTACGCTTAAGTCGACTTAATTTACCCTGCGTCTACACTACAGTTTCCTTAAGTCGACTTAAGCAGCTTGCTTAAGTCGACTTAAGGAAAATAAAGTCGACTTAATGAAAATTAAGTTGACTTTATAAAACCTGCTTTTTAGTAGACCTAAGGCTTAAGTCGACTCCCTAGAGTCGACTTAAGCCAGTGTAGCCGTGGAGTAGCCCTAAGTTGACTTAGGGCTACCCCAGGGCTACACCAATGCCCTCCCTGCCTAGGTACAATAGGGCAAAGGCTGAGCCCCCTGGCATTGGGCAAGGGGTGCCCCCCCTGCCCCTGTGGACCTCCCCTAGGTCCCCCTAGCCCCACAAAGTTGACCTAGAGCATCCAGTGTGGACGCTCCAGGTTGACTTTGTAAGTTCCCCCCAAAGTCGACTTAAAATTTAAGTGTGGACACATTAAGTCGACTTAGTTAAAGTCGACTTAAATTCACAAGTGTAGACATAGCCACTGGTCCCAGCCCAGTTCACTACTGCCATGGGGCTGTGTCTGAAAGGCCTAGTACAGGCCTTTCAGATTAACCAGGGACCAGAGTATGCTCCCCAGAACATGTCTTCTCTGGGAGTTGTGCATGTGCAAGGAGGGTGGGGCCAACCTCTTTGTTGGATATTGACTGTGTAATAGACACAAGCACTTCATTGTTATGTTTCCATTATTGCTTTTTAAACCTTTTATTCATTTTGTTGGAAAAGCCTCTCAGATACCTACAAATATGGGTGCCCTCTCCCAAGACAATGACATCTGGAGGCAAAGGGTCCGCATTTAATAATCATCTTCCCTTCTGTCCTCTTCCCAGATTTATTAACCTTCTTTCTTTATTTACATATTTGGATAAGGGGACCTGTGTTTGCTCTCAACTTGTGCCCTGAATGGACTCATCCAGACTTAAATTAAAAAGAAAAAAATTACACTAAGGTTCTGTCATGAGCTGAGAAAAACAGAAGATTGGAAATTAAGGGGCCCACCATCCCTCACTTACATTACCTCGAGGAGAAAAAATAAGGGTTAGCTGCTATGACTGAGGGATGGTGCGCCAATTTCTAAGGTTATGTCTGTAGAACTTGTAGTGGTGACTCAGTAGAGGAGAGAAATCTCTACTTTGCACCATATCTAGTTATACCATGATGCTTTGTTAGGTCCACATGATATGCATAAGACGGAAAGGAGAGGTGCTCCATTGCTTGAAACATTTAATACAAGACTGGACAAAGTACTAGAGCCCTGCATAACTTTAAGCATATAATGATGCATAACTTTAAGCATATAAGTCATCCCACTGAAGTCACATGCTTTAGGTTAAACATGTGCTTAAGAATCTGTCTGAATTGGGGCAAAATGGACTGGGTCACATAATGGGTCGTATTTTTCAGCGCTGGTAGCGATGTCACAAACATGTAACCTGTTTGTGCAGGCTTGAATGGCCACTGGCACAACAGGTAACAAACGTCACACAGGTAGCCATTCAGGCATAGGTGCTTGCTAGCACACGCATATTTTGCAGATGCTATTGTTTGAAAAACATTGCCCAAGATTTATTTTCTCCCTTAATTCTGTCATTTATTTTTAATGAGAGTTTATAGGCATTAACCAGCATCATAAACAATTTTCTGTTATTTATTTATTTATTTATTTTTCAGATTCAAGAGCCTAAACCACACAACGAATTGAGGCAACCTCCAACTTTGCACTTTTTTAGAAAGAAAGAAAGAAAGAAAGAAAGAAAGAAAGAAAGAAAGAAAGATATGACCTCATGACCAGCCCTAATATTCTGTGATTCTAAGAAAGAAAAAAAGAAAGGTCGGTTTAACTTATACAAGGAGCACAGTGGAAAAATCCACGGACATGAATAGACTTTTTATTTGCATTTCTAAAAGTTTAAAAATGACTCGATATACATGTTAAATACTTGTAAATACACGTTTATAACACACACACCTGCAAAAATAAAACTCCATTCGCCAAACTAGGACCTCCTCCCCCCTCTAAAATAAACTTTCTAAACTGGGATCATGTAGAAGAAGTTCTAATGCCGAACTCTCCCCCAACTGAGTTCTAGATGCCTGAAAATAGCAGCTTACAATGGAAGCAATAACACAAACTTAAAGACTGTGTTGCCAGTTTAACAGTTGCGTGCAGCACTCTTGCAGCGTTCCATGTCTGAAACACAATCTGTGCATGGTATAGGGCAGTATTTTTAAGAAAAGAAGTCAGTAGCCGTGTCTGACAGAAATTCTCCAAAGCAATACAGGCTGAGTTCATGATTTTTACTGTTCAAAGCTAAATGAGTTATTTAGCCAAATTTCAATTCCTCTTGCAAATAAAGCTGGTTCAAATAAAGCTACATTTTTGGGGGGTGGGGAGTGGATCATTATTCATTTAAATGACGACTTTATATATGATAATTACAGTTAGTAATGAAGACACACTTACTTTACCCTAGGTTATGAAGATAAAAGCAGATCAGTCAAGAATCACTTTCTGGTAGATTCAATAAGAAAATTAGTCCAAAGATATCCAGAAAATTGTTCTTAAATAATGCCCTAAAGGTTAAAGAAACAATGGGTGCAGATGTAATGGAAGAAATTAAAATGACACACTAGAGGTCACTGTTTCTACTTGAGCAAAAGGTTTATCTACTTTCCCGTAGCTTGTTTAAGACGGTAAAGATCAAACATTTCAGTGGAAAAAGTACGTTTGTTTCTAGATTTCAAAACATGTAGGGCTGATAGCCTGAACAAATAAACAGATTGATGTTGGCTGGAGGATTGTGCTAATGATCGTGGAAATGGTATGCACTGTATATGCTAAGAAATTAGTCATAATGCAATACAATTTTATTTTGTATGGCATCTTTTATACAAATGGCATCCCAAAACACTTAATAGCTTATAACATTAAATAATATAGCTTTAAATTACAGAGATAAATAATAACTTGGAGAGAAATTAAATGTTATAGGCAAGTGGCAAAAGATGTTGCTATGTCTGAAACCTATGCAAAACCATAAATTACAAATCTGAGCTAAAGCCACGTGAGGAAGCCAAATAATTAAGTCTCATAATGTAGGAGAAAATCTCAGTCTTCCCAAATTATTCATCAGCTGAGTGTGACAAGGAAGCAACTATTTAGTATCACAGGCTATGTCTACACTGGCAAGTTAGGTCAACTTAAGGAGGCTTAAGGCGACCTAACTTAATCCTTGTCCACACTAGGCTTTCATTAGGTCGTCTTAAGGAGCTGAGAGAGAGATGCACTACAGGCAGGAATATTCAATGAGCTATCCCCATGCCCATACAAACTCATCACGGTGTGAACTCTGCTACTGCAGGATCTGTTATAGATAGGCAATAGAGTAAATCAATTTCAGGGACAGAGGAGCTCAATATTATTATTACTCTTTGTATTGTGGGAGCACTGAGGAACCACAATCAAGGATCAGGGTCCCACTATGTTAGACATTGTCCAGGCAAGTAGCAAAGAAGACAGCCCCTGCCTCATGAAGCTTTCTGTTGAGGGCACAGAATTTCACAAGTGATCTCGGGTGCCCGACTTGAGACAACTTCAAGGGTTCCTATTTTAAGAGGGTTGGTATGAGCACGTTCAGCATGTTGCAAGTTGGGCACCAAAAATTGCTAGTCATCTTTGAACCTTTAGGCCTAGGTGTCAGACAGGACATAGGGATGGATGAAACAGGAAAGTGTCTGTGGGTTGAGCAGACGAAGTAACGATCAGACAATGTCTGGCAGAGAATTAGAAGTCTCAGCTCACCATTTGGCTATTAATATTGCTTTTTGTTTGCTTTTTTGTCACTTCTCTCTTAGCCAGAATGGGCCCCCTCCTGAATTCTTTATTGACTCAGACTCAGATCGACTTAAAGGGCAACTGCTACCTTTATGCAAAAAGCCATTGTGAAAGCCATAGGGAAACCCCTTCTAGTTTGGGGAAGGAGCCATGAATCTTGACACTCGGAAAGTGTTGAGTTTGCATATAAGGGTGCAATGGAGTGGGATGTCCTGTTGTTTTGTCTCAGTGGACCTCTCTGTGAGGAAATTGGGGCCAAAGGAGCAGATGATTTGCCTCTAGCCACCATGCACGATTGACCTTCTCTAATTCGATAGCCCCTCACCCTCTCCACTTTCAAGACCCCCTTAAAAACTCTCTTCTGCCATGCTGCCTTGAATGAATTCGGTTGATTTGGTATAGAAAATTATTTTTCTTGTTTCCCTTCTGTTGTTTTTCTTGCCTGACTTCTGGCAGCCTATTTGTCTTTAAGATTGTGAGCATTTCAGGGCTGAGGGAAACTATCCCTTCCAGTATGTCAGAAATGCGCTCAGCACTTCATGAGTACTAGTGCAAAGTAGGAATAATTAAAGATACTGTGGACTAGTGGCTAGGGCAGTCACTTGTGAGTCTGGTTCCATTCCCAGTTCTGCCACTGGCCTGATGTGTGACCTGAAGAATGTCATTTTTCATGTCTGTTTTTGCTTCTCCTCCCACCCTTTGCATGCCTTGCCTATTTAGCTTGCAAACTCTCCAGGACTTGGAATATCTAGGATTATATGTAGACACAGCATCTGGCACAGTGGGGTCTTGAACTTGGTTGAGGCCATTATGCACCAAGCTAATACAAACAGTAAATAAAGAATTATTGACAGAACTAGGAGCAGTGGTCTCAAGTTGCAGTGGGGGAGGTCTGGGTTGGATATTAGGAACATTTTTTCACTAGGAGGCTGGTGAAGCACTGGAATGGGTTACCTAGGAAGGTGGTGGAATCTCCATCCTTAGAGGCTTTTAAGGCCCAGTTAGACAAAGCCCTGGCTGGAATGATATAGTTGGGATTGGTCCTGCTTTGAATAGGGGGTTGGACTTGATCAAGAGTTCTCAACAATGTCAGTGTTGCAACACAGTTGAGGACATCCCCAACCATGTGCCACACAATGCCCCTGCCACCAAAGCTCCCTGTCATTGCCAGAAGTTTTGGTGGTAGCACTGAACCTCCACCACCACAGGGAACTGACTCCCTGCTAACGCAGGAAGCCCCAAAGCCGCAGGGAGTTTTGGTGGTGGTGGACAGAGGTGACCACTGCTGGAAGATGGCCCCCGCTGCCAGAATAAGACCTTGCAAGGGGGGCTGGGTTCTGCCAGTGGAGGGTTTCTTTCAGCAGTGGTTGCCTCTGAGCAACACACTCTACCATGTGCCATGATACACTGGTGTGTCACGACACAGCAGTTGAGAACCACTGGACTAGATGATCTCTTGAGATCCTTTCCAGCCTTGATATGCTATGATTCTATGAATAAATAATACATAATAATGGGAGGAGAGGATATAGCCTTTCGGCCTTTCAAAAGAGTGCTGATTTTGGCCAATAGATGCAGTGTTATATTCTTCATTATGACCTTTCCCTTACCCCTTGTGTATCTTGTCTATTCAAATTATCAGCTCTTCAGAAGAAGGACTCTCTTGTACTCTCTTTGTTCAGTCCCTAGCACAATAAAATTCTAATTATCACCAAGCATATAAGAAACCCAAAGGATTACGAGAGTATAAACCAACTGAACTCTGTTGCTTCCTTTCAATTCTGCCACAGAGACTCAGTTGTTAGATAATATTACTTTAATCACGGGTTTGACCAATCATATTAGACAGCTACTTAGCAGAAGAAAATTAATGCATGAGCTTGTTAGAGGATATAAACTTGTTACCAGTGTAAGGATTATTATTTTTAAAATGCTATTTAATTTCCTACTATTAGCAGAGTACTTTCTTTAGGCATTCATACCTCAGAGCCTGTGGGTGGATGAAGATCTTTGGCCTGCGTTGTGCAGGAGGTCAGGCTAGATGATCAAAATGGTCCCTTCTGACTTTATTGTCAATGAGTCTAGGTAATGTATTTTATCTGTGATTTTCTTGGAGTCATATAAGCATTGGATCCAATCCTCAAATTCTTACCTGGGGTGGAAAATTGGGGTTTTTACCTAAAGATCAAGGCCTGGATCATGGGAGGTGTTATGTACATGCAATTCCCATCAACTTCAGTGTAAAACTTAGATCACATTAGTACTTCACAGAAGCAGGTCCTGAATTAAGGTGACTGGACTAAGCTTACTGGATTTGCAACTGACTTCACATTATTATTATTAGTATTTATTAGTAGTAGTATTCCTTTAATGAGAAATGAGCTATGGATAAAAACCTCAGCCAGTTGATATGAAAGAGGCCACTGTCTCCAAAGCTGTTGGGCTTGTTTTTCCTCTCACAACAGGTTTTCCACCAGTGCAACTCAGCTGAATTCACTGAAGTTCATTCTGTTTCACAGCAGCATGAGAACACAGTCCATCTGGTATGGAGAACGGAGAATTTAGAATGGGGAAGATAGCTTTAAGACACTCACAGAGAAGGGACAGCTTGATATACCTCTGTTGGCATCAGGAGGCATTATCAGCCAAGCAGGAGGTTGCACTGGAACGAGCAGGGGAAAAATGAGTTCCTGCGGCGGTTTTAATTTTTGCTGGGGCTCTAAAGGAAGTGGTAACGGGAGTGTCCAGGTTTTCCAAATGTCCTCGCTCTTCCCTGCTGGCTTTGTCTGCTTTTTCTACTATATCAGCTGACTGCATGCTCCTAGCAGAAAGTTGTGAGCTATGGCTGGGTTGCACAGCTGTGCCTCTTCTTTGCTGGGATTTCCACTGCAGAGCTCCCAAAGCCAGGGTCACTCAAAGAAACCCTGAGGTTGTGAATGAAATTTCAGTTGCTATGAATAACTTAAGAGATGCCTTAAATCAATAAAATACATTGACATCCAAGTAGGCAGCAAGGTCCAGAATGCACATAACAGAGCTGAAACATGATGGCATGAGACATTTAGCTGATGTCAAATTTAACCCTCCTATTAAAAAAAAGGAAGTCTTCTCTAGGCCACATTCTGGTAATCTTATTCCATATTTCTTTTTATTGTTGAAAGAAGTAGTAGATTAATGACAGTAGGAATCCCAATGGAAAGAACACACTCCTTATAAGGCATGCTTGGGAGAGAGATTTTGGAGATCTTAACATAGAACTACTTTGTTGCCAAGGAAAGTTGCATTTACATTTGAAAATCCTTAACCCAGGTCAGCATAGTTCAGCCAAATTAACTCCATCTGAATAAATGAAGTTGAGGATTACCTGTCAGGAAAAGATCCAGAATGGCACAATGTAACTGAGAGCCACATTTTAAAAACCTCCTAGGGACTCTGATGGATCAGTTGAGTCAAGGAGGATGAACTGAAGAGGCACAGATTTCACTATGCTAGTATTAAAATATTTTGACAGCAGAAGGAGAGGGGAAAGTCAACACTTCTTCACTTAAACTTCTGTCCTGGTTAATGGACAGCACCTGATCTGTTACTACAATTTGGGGTTAAGGGGGGTGATAGTTTAGGAACATGAATTAAAATTTAGCCTTAAGGAAGCAAGTCGATATTTACTGTTTGCAGTGTTGTTAACTCTTGTGATTTTATTGCGACACTTGTGATAATTGTTCTTTCTTAAAGTTCCAAGCCCAGGAGTTACATGACTATGTGGGAATCTCAGCTTTGCTTTCAATAAAAGTAGGTTTCTAGCCCTCAGGGTTGCAGAGAAAAAGCAAGAAAACATGGCCTTAGTGTACTTGAAAGGGTAAAAAAACAGATTGCAAATAAAAAGAAACCAAAATGTGGTGGTCTTTTAAAAAATCTCATGATGTATAAGCCAATCTCATGATTTTGGGGGCCTAACTCCATACTTGGGTCAACATGGTGGTTCAATAACACTTCATTTTGCCATATAGAAGGGGGAAATCTCATTTTGCGAAGTAGCCACTGTTCTGGAATGATCTGTATCTAACACACAGTGTCTTTGGATGCATAGGGGTCGACAACTACATATGTGTTTTTTTTCAGCAAGCCAGGAAAGACAGATCATTAAAGGTACTGGAGTCTGATCACCATTCTCACAACATGATTGTTACTTTTCCATTGAATGGGTGAAGAAGGAATTCTAAAGCAGAAAGTCATGGCAGTGAATTGTTACCCATAGGACTCCATTTAAATGATTCTGATTGTTATATGATGAGTGCAACGGGAGAAATGGGGTCATGTTTCAGCAGGGACCTAGTTGGTGCAACACCAGCAATTCAGGAATGCCCGTGGGCGTGAGCTGGCTAACATGTAACATAGAGTACGTCTACACTGGAGGCTCTGTTAAATCGACTTAACAAGGTCGACTTTAAGTAGACGTAAAGTCGACCTTGTTAGGTCAACTAAAGAGTCCACACTGAATGCTCCAGTCGACTGCCAGCGTCCACACTGGCAGGTGCTAGGTCGACGGAGGAGCGGTGCCTTGTGGGTAGCTGTCCCACATTGCATCAGGGACTGAAGGCCAATTAGGTCGATTTAAGGGCACTCCCCATCCACACTGGCTTAAGTCGACCTTCAGAGGTGGCATTATTGAGTTGACTTAAAGAAGCGCTTAAGATAACTTAATAAGTGGCCCAATGTGGACGTGGAGGTCTGTAGGTCGACTTAACCGTTCTTAAGTCGACCTAAGGCTCCAGTGTGGACATACCCATAGAGTCTCAGCATGTAGATGCTCAGCGTGTTCAATGACAATCTCTTTCCTAGAGGAGCTCAGCCTACTTTCTGCATCTTGTATAATGGTTATAAATGGGTCCTAAATTAACTCCCTAATACAAATATGTGTTGTATGCAGCTATGAAACTGAGATGCCTTTTGTTTTCCCTGTCAATCTGAATTGTGCCTTTGGATTTCCTAAGAACTTGGTGAATAGTGACTTCAGCTGCTAATTGTTCTGAGTTGCTGCAGCCTCTCGTGTGAGGGAACTCATGCGTTGCACTCTATAATGGTGACTTAGCATTTTTTCTTTCTTCTTGTTACTACCTAAACCAAACAAATTCTTCCTCTTCTGTTAGCAGCTAGTGTGTAGACATATAGAGCCCGGTTCTGCTACAGTTGAAATCCAGAGAAGTTTGTCAATGACATAATTGAAAGCAGACTCATGGTCAATTTTTTAAAATAAGTATCATTTAGCCATGAATATATTCTTTCAGAAACCATTGGCCCACCCACTACGACTCTGCAGACTTCAGTGTAACCATGTAAGAGAGGATTTTGGCCTACTAAATCTAGAGATATAGATTTTAGGGTGCACATTCTGCTGTGCACACGCACTATATACACACACAAAAAACCTGCGACATTACTGTGCCTGTTCAATCATTGCTTTTCAGGCTGAAATGTCTCAGCTCTTTTAAATGGCCTTTTTAGTTTTGCAAAGACACTCAAAAGCAATTAGAGAGCAGTATCGCCTGATAACTTGCCAAATTTCAGCGTTCTGGTTCTGCGTTACCGTATGAAAGTGCAAAAAGCATCCCAAACTATTTTACTTTATAAAAACAAAAAAAAAAAAAGACACCCTACCATTTAAACAGAAAAGAAAAGGCCTTTTATATAAGTATAAAAGAAAGGTTTGCTGCCAAGTAGCAACCATGTGTCAGCCTAGACAGAGCAAGCTGTTAAAACAGAATTATGAACCCCTGGAAAAACCAGGGGTTTCTAATGGAAGCACTGTGAAACCCTTAACTACAACAGATGCACTAAAAGTTTCATAGGGAGAGCTGGGTTAGTCTGTTTACAGAAAAAATGTGCATGCATCTGACAAAGTGGGTTGTAGCCCACAAAAGCTTATGCCCGAGGAAATTTGTTAGTCTTTAAGGTGCCACAGGACTCTTGTGTGGTTTTTTTTGTTTTTTTTTGTTTTTATTTTTTAAAGCACCATAGGAGCAGCTGCAGCTATGCATAATAAAGGCTGTTCCACTACCTCAGTTTGGAAAGGTCATCAAACTATATTCTGTTTATTCTGTGGTCATTAAAGTTTTTGTATTGTCTATGTTGGCCCAGCCCCCCTCCTCGTAAAAAAATAATCAGATTCTTTTGCTTGAAAACATTTACAAATTATTAGAATATTGATGTTTCAACTTTGGTACACAGGCAATTCCAAAACAAACAAGGAGTCCTGTGGCACTTTTAAAGACTAACAGATATTCATCGCATGAGCTTTTGTGGGAGAAAATCTGACAACGTGGGATTTTCTCCCATGAAAGCTCATGCGATAAATAAAGTTGTTAGTCTTTAAAAGTGCCACAGGACTCCTTGTTTGTTTTGCTGAACTGGACTAACACAGTTACCCCTTTGGAACTTGTCAAGCAATTTCAAAGCTCACAGACTATCTGCAATTCACTTGGTTGGCTTCTACTTTACTGTTAGCATGAATTAGGGTCATGCTAAAGAGCTCTAAAAAAGTCACAAGTTGTGCCACCGAGCCAGCGGTAATTTCAGACTTCTTCCAAATGTGGAAGCCAATGGAGCTGCTCCAACACCAGATTTGTTCACATCAAGATCATTGCAGCAAGCTCTCCTTTTGAGCGTGCTTTGACTTTTAATGTTTGTAAAGTGAGTTGTGGCCTGGATTGATAAACTGACATAAAACCACAAAAGCACCATGAGAGGAAGTGTGAGCTACTGGGGTCTGATTCTTCACTGCCTTGCCCATTGTACAATCAGTGTAAGATGGGTGTAAAATTCTATGACTAGTGTAAGAAGAATTCTTATTTGGTAGCACTTTGTACCCATTCTGCACAGGTGTAATCGACTATATAAGGAGAAAGGTAATGGAAAATCTGGCTCAAGAAATCTAACAAACTTCAGGCCAGATCCTCAGCTAGTGTAAGTTAATGTAGCCTCATTAAAATCAATGGAGTTACTTTTAGCAATATACACCCAATGAATTTGTGCTGGATTCTTTCCCATATATGCTGCTAATTTGCTATTTGTCCTTGAGTGAGTCATTTAACGCCTCTGCCCCAGGGTTTGATTCTCATTTACACTAAAGCAACTTTACACCATTATCACCATGAGAAAGGGTTCTTAAAGCGGGAGTCAATTATGTTCACACCCCTTTCAAAGCCCCTTTAGGTGCTAGAGCAGTGTAAAGAAGCCTTGGTATAAATGAGTTTCCCCATCTATAGAATGCTATAGTATCACTTACCTCTTCACCTGAGAGGGGTTTATGAGGAATGATTAGTTAATGTTTTCATGGTGCTTTGAAATAAAGACCATGTAAAATTATATATCAGAGAGGACAATGGAGAAAAATGTTTTCTTTATCCTTTCTCAAAAATCTTCAAACTGAAGGAGATGCTCTATGTTCATAGAGCCCCCAACTAACATGTCCAGTACCCACAGTTGCACCAGAGAGGATAATGGTTTGTTTGTTTATTTTAGGACTCACTATAAACCCGCATACTATAGGACATGAGCCAACCACGAAATGACAGGGCTTACGAAGAAAGCTACCTCTTGGCAGGATAGTCCAAAATTTTCCACTATGGAATTTTTTTCCAATTCCTCTGAAGCATCAGATCCTGGCCACCATCCAACACAAGATACTGGTACAATCTGGTGCCTATAGCACTTCCTGTGTTCCCCCAAAATGAGGAACTTTTTTAAAAAACACAATTATTCCTTTTTTCTATAAACTGGGGATATGGGCACTTAACACAAAACAAGCACCCAGTTTTACAATGGTCCAACTGAAGTAGATGTAGGAAAGATCCTAATAGAGCCTGTAAGTTTCTTGTGTCTTTTCAAAAAGTGTCCTAAAGAACTACCACCTTCTTTGTTCTTAAAGATGTCTCGTATTACTCTAATGTTTACCTTCAGTGATGAAGAACAGAAGACTTTATCTGCCTAAAATACTAGCAACATTTGTACCAGAGTTCTCTGAGCAAGAGTAGGTGTAATCAAATCCCATGAGTCAGAGTCTAATCTGATCAACTTCAGGGGTCAGGGAAAAGTTTCTTTCCATCCCCTGCCTCCTAACTCACCATTATACTGCAGAACACATCTGGTTAAATCAGAAGTTCTCAAACTTTTTCAAAGTGTGGACTACACTTTAATAGAGAGATTTTATGGACAGCTTCTCTTCTGTTCACAATTGCAAACAGACCACTTCACCTACCACTTATGGGCTGTGACAATTACAGCAATTATTTATATAAGTAAAATTAGGAAAGTTTTGATGTATTTTTAGCTGTTTGTTAGGCAGTTTAAGTGATGCAAACAAAGCCAGCACTATGTGACCAGCTGGTATCTCCAGACCACCAATAATTGTACTGTGGACCACAGACTTAAATACTGAGAACCACTGGCCTAGCTTTATTAGTATTATAAGGTTCTTTCGAATTCCTCTGAAGTATCAGAATATTTAATTATATGGACCAGCGGACTGATTCAGTATGTAAAACTCAATGGGCTCAACCCTTCTTTCAGTAATGTGAATGCAAACCCAGAGAAGAAAGTTTGTCCTGGGTAGCTGACATATTACTACTAACTTATGACATCTAAGGAAAGAACATGGTGTTTCTTACCTCATGTCCAAATCATAATTCAATACCGAACAAGCTGAGAGAAAAGAAGTGTGAACCATCATAAGACTTCAGCCACGGTGACAAGAGAAAAGGAAAGGAGATTATTCTGGTAGAGTGGCAACAAGCAGTGGGATTAAGGCTATACCAAGCCATCATTCATGAGAACATAATCTTTATTTATAAATTATAAATAAAGATCTGTTAAGGCCCCAACTGAGTACACTTACTCTTCTGTGCATTTCTGTCTGAGTGTGATAAATACAGATAAAATGTTATTATCCATATAATATCCAGGGTGAGGTCCCAAACACATTTTTATTTCTGAGGGTTTAAATGGGATTACATTGTGTTTTATGTTATATTTTTGATGTATCATTAAAAAAAAAAAAGGAGGGTGTGGAAAAACAAAACTGAATTGCCATTTGGACCTAACAACAGATCTAGGTGCAATTGAAGGCACTATATATCAGATAACAAATAATACTGCCATTACTACATTTCTGCAATGATTTATAGTGCCATTTATTTTACATGTATTTTACGCTGTTTTCAGTCATAGTGATAAAAGTCACAACCAATTAAAACTGAAACATGAACAAGGAACTGTTGGCTGGGATTTCAAAGGTGCTGAGCACCTAGAACTTCCAATGACTTCAATGGAAATTGTGCATGCTCATCTCTGAAAATAAGTTACATATATTCTGTTATGGAATATTAAAATGCTTTGTGTAAAATTCATGTCAGTCCCGTTACCACATAAAAAGAATATTCCGGCTCGAAATGAAGTGCTCAAAAGGCAAAGTACATCAAAGCTAAGACTGGCTAAAAAACCTTAACTCTGCCCACTTACATGTATGGTTTACAAGGCAGTCTTTTATTATATAATCAAACCTTTTTTTTTAAACACAGAGCCCCTGCCTTATTAAGAGGGATTTAAACATGCTTAAAGTTAATCACATACTTAAGCATCTGTTGAGTTAAGTACTTAATATGTTTAATGGAATGACTGCATTGAGTGGACGGTGCTCAGTCAGTGAAAAAAGCAGCTAGTTCAGCATTCCCTTCATGCTTTTCATCCAGTGTGTGGCCTTATACCTCATTTATTGCCCATCATCCAATCTGCAGTCAATAAGTAATTTATTTTTCTTTATAGACTTTTCCATGGTGTCCATCAATGTAGTATCTGAGTATCCAAAAAACATTAATGCATTTTGTCTTCCTTGAGAAATACTGTTGTCTCAGTTTCACAGGTGTGAAACTGAGTCACGAAGGGCTAGATTTTCAAAAGTGTCTAAATGACTTAGGCGCCTAAATCCCATTGAGTGGCAGATTCCTGAACATCAGTTCCAATGCCACAATAATAAGAAAATTCTTCTTCCACCAGCACCCTTTTGTCTCTACACCCCATACAACACCATCCTTATTCTTGACACTCCCTATAACTACTGCTGTAAATAAACAGAAGTGGTCTTGGACCCTAGGTGCTATAGACTCCTGTTTTCTTCTCGAGCAGCCTGCAAAAATGAATGAGTCAGGATCCTGCGGAAAAATGGGATGTAGTCATGTAATAAACACACACGAGTCACAGATAAGGTTGCTCAAACAGCCTTTACTTTGTCATTTCCATATGCAACCTAAAATTTTTTAGGCCCCAATTCAATAAAGCACTTGAATATGTGCAAAGTTGAAAACAAATGCTTAAGTACTTTGGTGAATTGAAATGGACATAAATTCTACAGAGCCAAAACAGAACTTATTTTTTTTTCTCCAAGTCCTCTGTTCTGTCTTGTGTTTCCATTGTCTGATATACTGCCCTGAAAATAGCTGGCTATCATCTCAGATTCAATGCCTAAAGTTAGCTGTGTGCTTTCTTGAATTATATTCTTATAATCAGCTGGAAATGTTTCTTTGGAATGCAAACAGTTATTGGCATCACTCTGTGATCCACCTTAAATCAGTATTTTTTCTTAACAGACCCACTGAGTGCTTATAATAAAAATCTCATGGGATGGTAAACAGATATGGAAAGTTATAGGTAATGGATTAAATTTATTGTCAGTTGAAGCACACAAGCAATGAATTTGGCCAAGAGCTTTTGCGATAGGACAGAGTTGTTTTTGCAACATTTATGAGTGTCTGTTTGGAAATCAGTTATCTCTTGTACCTGCTAAGGAACTGTACTAGTGCCAATTTCTACTACGTGTACCTGTTTTTTGACTAGAGAAGATGTGAAAAGAACGCTTTATGCAGATTTTAAAAACAAACAAAAAAAAAAAATCATGCCAGATACTCAGTTGCCAGTATAAATTGGGCATAAGTACATTGACTTCAAGGGAGCTAAGTGAAATGATTTTATTTTGAGTATCTGGCACAATATCTGTTCACAGAATGGTGAATTCTTCTGGCAAAATGACACGACAGTCCAGGCACTGCCAAATCAGATCTGATTTATGCCAGCTACCTCTAATATTAACTCTCTCTCTTCCCCCATTCATGTAAAACTTTGCTCCAGCGTCTGTCCAAAGCCAGGCCATTTACAGAATGCTATACAGAGAGTGTAATGAAGTATCATAGTCTAAACATGAAAAACAAAAGCACTTGTTTTATTATAAAATTTCCTAGCACTAAAAATTAGTGGAGTATGTTGCACTTTTATTTATGAGATGAGCTACACAAATCAGGTGGGTAGAATGGTCAAGAAAAGTTCCCTAAATCACTTTAATAGGGCCAGTTCCTGGTACATTATTGATCTTCAATAGTATGTTACTTCACAAGCAGCCTCACTGATTTCATGCAGGCTGCTTAATGAAGTAACTATTACTTAGTGTAAGTGTATCAGAATCAGAATGAGCTGCTCCAGTACTTAAGTCCTATAGATACAAAAATGGGGCCCAAACTTAAACTCTAGATTTAAACACATCCACACAGGAATCTAGATTTGAATTTTACAAGTGGTTCTTACCTCGGTGGTAACATGAATCGTAATCCTGGATTTGAGCATTTTTTAGATGTTCAGAAATCTGGATTCTAATCTGAATTTTGCACCTTGAACTTTGGCCCATTTGTACAAAATATTTGTGAGAAACATTCCATGCTAAACTCAAAGAACTCTTTATAGGAGTAAGGACTGGGTCTCCTTGTCCCATAGAGATCACTGGGAGTTTTGTGAGAATACAGAATGTGTGATTGGACCCTTACATCAGAATCTCCTTTGTTTGTTCCGCCTATATAATCATTGTGGATTGATGGACAGGTAACTGTGTAACAGAGGGTCAGCTCTTTGTACTTGTTCAAAGAGGATGTTTGTGATTAAAGAAATCATGGAATGCATTTGTTCACACCTCTTTTTCCTTAAATTAAAAAAAAAAATCTATTCGGGTACCAAAATCTTGTCTTAATATTTTATGGACACAAGAATTTTATAAACACATATCACAAATAGCAATACAAATTCTCTGCTATTGGAAAATTAATATGTGATTTCAGAATAGACAGGATAAATTGAACTATAAAAGGTAACCCGATGTAAACAAAAACGTTCTCTAAAAGATACCCCATAATAATCTATTTTCCATATTTAACACACACTCAGTATCACCTGAACTCAGTTGCTGAGTTGCCATCTGTATCAGTCTTGGTCCTAGATGTCACGCTCTTGTTAATGAAATCTAGAAGTGAGATTGTCAATGGACTCAGTGAATGGTAGATGTCAGCCATTGCATGATGAGCAATCATCAATCATCCATTGTCAGTTATTTCTGTCTCCGTGAGTAAGCCTTTATTTAAAGCATACAGTAAGAATGTTGCCAAACCACAGAAACAAGCCTTGAGCTGTTTGCAGGTGCTGCGAGTCACAGCTGCCAATTACAGCCCTGACATTTCCATAATGGCTAAGAGGCAAAGAATATGCACTTGATATCAACATTTTTTTTATAAAAATTAATCTCAGCTTATCAATACTTTGCTCTTTTCCCATCAGAACATACAACATCCTACTTAGCCTATTGTTTGTTAGCTGTAGAAAGAGAAATATGAGGTGGAAAGAAACCAGTGCATTCATTTCCCCAGGACATACAGTAGATTCCAGTGGCACATTTTAGCTCCTAATTGGGGAGGGCAGGCATCTTAGTAAGAAATCCCACCTTCAGAAAAAACTGTGTCCCCCCCCCTTCATCTCCAGCTGTGCACATACTCACCACCATAGCTTAAAACTAGAAATTGGCCCAAAGCAAAATCTTGGGTCCAAACTAAGAGGTAGATCCTGCAAATGATTCCCCCGAGGTGCTCCCTGAGTACCCAAACAAATCCATTTGCAGGATTTACCCAGAACCATCCTGCTAAACTTTGCAAATGTGTGGATGCAGGTACCAGTTTTGAGGATGAGGCCAATCACTGCCTAAAATATATCTTTACTTTATCCACCCCATACAGAAAATAAAAATCCAGCACCTTTTAATACATACATTATATTCTTTTGACTGGGAAGGAAAACATTGTGTCAGTTCAACTTATTAAAGACATTCATCAGTACCTACAGTAAATATATCTTATAAATGTAATTTTTATATGTACTTCATAAAAATTGCCAGCAACCAGTAAATTTTTTTCAGAAAAATATTTTTATGGACAAAAATTATATATTTTTACAGGAAAATAAACTGCCTTCTATTGCTATCTGACATTTACAGTTTGGAGGACATAAAACTTTTCTGAGGTTCCTTTATTTTTTACTCTCAGCTGTTTATAGTTCTTCAGGGGTGTGTTGATCTATAAGTAAATATAGAAAAAGAAAGAGCTGTATTCACATTTCGAAGGAGATTTCATCACATGCTGATTCCTTTGCTCCATTTTGCTGCAAAGTCTAGGTGAGGGAAAAACCAAATGAGAAAGTTGGTAGACTCAGGCATTTCAATACTGTCCTCTCTGCTTCTCATGGTACTGGGGAAGGCAGTTTCATTCAAACTTAGTGAGTTCTGGTTTATTTTTACATGTACTTCCAACTTGTAATTAAATCATATTGGATGAAATTGGGTCTTATTGGATGAAATTATTTTTTGATGCCAGCATACTTCTGTTATCACATATTTTGGCCTGCTACTAAAGTCTATGTTAGTTAAGGTTGTGATTTTGTGCCAACATTCTTTTGCCAGTAAAACCCTAACGTGCATTCATTTTACTGAAGCAAAATAACCTATACTGGCACAAACACTTTTATATCAATATAATTGTGTCTAGATTAGGGAGGTTTTGCCATTTTAACAATGCCAGAATAATTAAAGTGGCAAAAAAATTGTGTAGACAAAGCCTTCTGTGCTCCATTGCTAGATTTCCCTTTCCTGTTCTTTATGCTCATAACTTCTGTTATTAAATCCTTTGAAACCCCCTATTCTTACAGATTTCAGGGACATCTGTTGGAGAGGGCACCCGGGAGTTTCTACTGAACTCAGATGATGACTACAGCAGGTGATTCTGTTTCTTCATGGCAATAATTTTCTTTTTTTCTTCAGTCCCTAGAGGGAAAAAAAAGTCGCCATGCTTGAGATCCAGAGAGTGAGTCTTCAAACATCAAAAAAGATATTTCTGATCCAGATAATAACTCTCCAGATTCAGTCTGTTGGAATGTGAAGTGTCAAACTACCATGATACGTAAATTCTTTCTTTGAAACTAGCCTTTTCTTTTCTTTAATCCAGTCTTTCATAATACTTGCGCTTTTAAAAAGAAAAGAAAAGAAAAGAAAAGAAAAGAAAAGAAAAGAAAAGAAAAGGTGGCCAGATTTTTCTTTGTGTAAACAGGGGGTAATTCCATTGAAGGCAAACTGCTTATTCATATGATCTCACAGTGATGAGGGCAGGAATAACTTCGCTGAAGTCAATGAATCTATCGACCCCATTATAAAGCTACAGTTAATTAGAATTAGACCATCTATGTTTGATTAAAAGACAGTGGTAAAATATAATTTACACTCATTTTGCTGAGTTTCGTTGTTCCTTTAGATGCAATAATAAAATAATAATAATAATACTCTGTCATGGAGACAAGTATGTAACTGTGATAAGTAAAAAATATGAGGGCTGGGATTTCAAAGACGCTTAAGGGAGTTAGGTCCCCTAATCCTACTGAAATGTGCATTTCAGCTTTACAACGCAATGGGATCTGGATGTCTAACTCACATAAATGAAAAATCCCAGCTGGAATATTCATCTTTACAGGACAGTGGTTCTAAATATGAAGACAATTGGCCAAATTTTGCTTGACTGGACTAAATTCCTAATATGGTCTTGATCTAGCAAATCATAGAAGTGTGAGCTTAGTTTTAAGATCACGAGTAGTTCCCCTGACATCAATGGGATTATGCATGTACTTAAAATTAAACCTGTACTGAAGTGCTTTGCTGGCTCAAAGCCTACCAATTTCCTTGGGAAGGGACTGTCCTTTTGTTCTGTATACAAAGTCAGACATAAGGTCCTGATCCATGACTCGGGATCCTAGGGAATATGGTACTCCAAAGTAAGTAAATAAATGAAATAATATTAATGTACTTCAATAGATCCAATCCACATTTGCATTTGTCCAGTGAAGAGCAGAACTGGGCAAGGAATGCAGCTTTCAAGGAGAAAAGTGTTTATCATAAAGCCACAATCAATCAGTATTGCTTCCACCAATGCTGTCAGATTTGGTGCATTGAACTCTTCTCTCTCTTGCTTCTCTATTCTAGGAGTGCCCAGTTATGATATAATGTGCTGGCACTAAAAGAAAAGTAGTGACTTTCACACTGCCGAGTCTCATCAGCAACTTCATGTCTCTTGTGGTTGGCTTCATCCATGGCTAACTTGTATTATTATTGGCACTCTTAAAATTGTGATGGTATGTTTCAAATGTTTTTAAAGCTGAAACACACAAGCTCTTTTATTTCACTTCTGCCTAGTAAGATTATTTCAGTTCCACACATGCAAAGCCTCATATTATGTAAGAAATTAATCATATCAGAGTAAAGTAGCTACTGAAAAATTGCCAAACACCATAAACATTGGTCAAAATGTAGGCCAGCCATTTGCACACAGAGTAGTTGAAGCTACGGATTCACTGGAGCAACATGCAACTATTCATGATGAATTATAAAGCTTTTCAAACATAAAATGATATCCGAGCGGACGGCATTACCTAAAAGGTTTCAATGAGCATAAAAAAAATGTTAAAATATGCAGGAGGGATTAATCATGCTCTCTGGCTACTTATACTATGTGCTGTCACACATATTCCCTGATAAATGTTTCTCAGCTTCTGCTCAGTTCCATTATTTCCCTCCATGCCATAATGTGAAGGGCCAGATCCATGGCTAGTGCAAGTCAGCATAGCTCTAGTGAAGTCGGCTGACTTCATTGGTTCACACTGGCTGAAATCTGGCCCGAGAAGTGACAAAAATGAAGTGTTCTATTTTATTCACGGCTCTAAAACAATAACCCTAGAAGGAGCAGATGTTCCATGACAACATAGGCGGCTAATGCAATGCTGTTCCAGAAACAAAAGCTACTCACTGCGGTCAAGGAAGGCATGAAGCCTACTGTACATGATGAACTTTAGGAGAAATCTTACTCTTTCATTCATTTCTTTCAGTTGGGAGCCAATTGGCACGGCTTAAATAACTTTCCAGCTGTCATGTACCTTAAAAAAAAGAATAAGCTGACATCTTGGACACCTGGAGGATGAAAACCCTCTTCACTTGTCCTTCCCAATACCTGCTGAAATGCTTATCCATCGAAGTGCTTATTTCACTGAAGAAATTTCCGTCTGTAACATAGAGCTGTGAGGGGAAAGATAATTCTGTTGTATAGAAGATGTTTTATTTTGAAACTTGGTTTCACTGAGGTTTAGAACAAACCGCCTAAATTTCAAAATTCTCTATGCAAGGCAACAAAGCCTTTGTTCTGGAGCAGTTACCCTGGCAGGGTGCCCCACACGTGTGGACCCTGGAAGCCCTGGGGTCTCTGATTTGGATACAGTCCGTGTGGCACGCTACCTCAGAACCACATATTCTGGAGGTTCTGTGGTCCCCATCCCAGGACAGTCGCCTGGCATGCCACCCTGAAACAGTGGACTCTGGAAGCATGGGCTGTCCAGAAGCCAAAGGCTGAGCTGGCAGGAAACCAGCAAGACCCCTGCCTGGGTTCTGGAGAAACTCCATCAAAATGGCACAAATTCTGCACATCTTTTGCTTTGATTAATTGGCAAATTCAGACCAAAAAAAAAAGAGTTTAATAAAGTTGAATTGGAATTTTCCTGACTAGCTCCAGTTATATATCCAGCTCGCTAGCTAAGTATAGTGCTGTGAGCAATGAGGGCTTCATAGACACAAGTAGCTAGATCTTACTAATGCAGTCAATGGGGCTATACTGATTTACACCAGCTGGACATCTGGCCCAGAAAGGCAGAGGGCCCAATTCTTCCCTGAGCAAAGCCCCAGGAGTCAAACTTGGCTCACGGAAGGCTGGGGATTAGGCTGAGCTTTTCAGAGGCTACTATTGCAAATTCAAGGCTGCTGCAGGAGTGTTGGAACAATTTGTATAGTGGGAGGTGCTAAGACTCATTGAACCAAACAGTAAACCCTGTATAATGGCAAGGCAGGGAATGTGCCAGCACCCCAGCACTTCTAGTTACAGCATCTATCAGCTTCCGCCATGTTGAGCTCCTGCAGCTCTTGGGCCCCTATCCTGCACAGGGCAATGGCCAGTGGATGCATGTCATGGATACACTGGCCTGGCTAGGATGCTGCTTCAATTCATCCCTAACCCATCTTCAACCCCTGTCGTGCACGAATATGAGGAAATCCCCCATCTGAAAGGGAATTGGAGGGGGTGCTCCACAGCTGCAGAGAAAGGAGGAAGAATTTCCCTTAACTCAGCTATAAGTCCGTAAAGGGATGTTGTCACTGTCCATAAGGGGGAGAATGGAATAGGAGCTGTTGAGGGAGAATGGCTGTCTGTCCTGAACTGTCCTGCACCTGGGAATGGCTGTATAGTAGCCGTTATAATGCAGCATACTTCTCTATGTAGAATTTGCAGGAGTAAAAAAAAAAAAAGGAGTCAACAAATTGGAGGGAATTCACAGAAGAGAAACAAAATGCTCAAGGGACTGGTGGGTTTTAGTTAAGAGTAAAGATGAAAAGAACTAAATATGTACAATTGGGTCAGACACAAAGTGAGGGAGAATGTTAGCTGCCTAATAGTACCTGAAGGGAGAAACACACCCAATGGTGAGTAATAGTTTAGGGTGTTCCAAGGAACTAC
This sequence comes from Pelusios castaneus, assembly GCA_007922175.1. Classification (NCBI taxonomy): domain Eukaryota; kingdom Metazoa; phylum Chordata; order Testudines; family Pelomedusidae; genus Pelusios; species Pelusios castaneus. The sequence goes on from ML685758.1 coordinate 10,469,423, forward strand.
AGTTAAAAGTGTGGTGATGAAATTAAAGAAAAATATAGGCTAAATATCAGGGGAAAAGAATTCTCTTATCGTGAGATCTGTTTAGACTGGGGAATAGTTCCCAGGAGAAATGGCTAGGCTCTATTTGAGTTATGTAACACCAGAGCTTGAAAATATACAGTGGGGGGGGGGGGGGAAATGTCCTTGGCAGGGGATAGGAAAATAGGGACTATCCATCTGATCCCAGCTCCCACTGATTGCAGTGGAAGGATTTCCATTGACTTTAATAGGAGTTGGATCAGCCCATATATGACCTAATAGGTCTTTTCTACCTCTAACGTGAATGTTTGCATGAAATGGCATAAGAAAAGACACCACCCAACAGACATTAACTGGGTTTTTCCTTTTGGCTGGTGGTATGAAAGACGAATGTGTGCCATCAAAATGAACACGTCAAAACTCACATGAAAAGAAGTGTAGCTAACCATGAAACTGATCCTGCCCTACTGGTGTAAATGGACATTTCAGTGGTCTGACGATTAAGCCCTGAAATATACTTTAAATGGTTTTTAATCTTTTATATTGCTAAATCCCTTAAAACTGCAAGGAAACGTTCCTCAGATTGCAGTTGCATGTACAGTATAACTGCTTGGCAAACTTTTCCCACTGTAACAGCAGGGGGATGGTTCCGTTCATCCAATGTATTTTATTTATGTAACTGACGGTGGCGAATCCTTTGGGTTATGGTTAATAAAAAAGCAGCTAAATTTTATATCTGAATTTAAAAAAATAATAATAAAAGCAAGGTAACATTTTAGTGCACGCCTGGGTGATTTTCTTTGCATGTTTGCAACCTACCTAACGGCAAACTTCACTTCATTCTACACTGGTCTAATTAATCTGACAGGACTGGAAACTTGCTCTTCCTGTTCACACTTATTATTCATCTCTGCAGAATGCCCTGTAGGGAGTCTGAAGCACAATAAAGCAGTATTTACTAAATCTCTGTATGCTAAATACACCTTTTAGGCTGACTCTGCACAATGCCAGCAATGAGGAGATCTGATGAAAGGGCAGCCAGAGAAAAACGACATTTTCCAAAGCGTTGTCTACTGAAGCAGGAGTAGCAAGTCTTGAGCGAGGAAGCTGTCTTTCTCCCCTGTCCTTGTTCAAATTCTGCAGTGAGCTCTGAGGATTCTAGTTTACTTCTACTGTATCTGAAACCTTTGCTGTAGCCAAAGCATATGACAGAGTGATCATACTCAATAAGATATTGTGCTAGCTCACAAAAGCTGCTGGGGTAATTTCATACAGGCATATCTTATAACCTTTCATCACCTGAATTAGAAACATCATAACACAACATAAAACACATCTGAAAAATGCATTGGCGACAGGAATTCAGAAAACATACAGTAGAAATAAGAGTGTTGGGAATTAGAAGATGTTTTGAGAAAATGTTGAAATTGAATGTTGTTTCTTTTTTAAAGAAATTCCCATTGCAGAACATGACTTCTTACTATTGCATGAGATGATTGAGGAATTAAAAAAAAAAAAAAAGAAAAGAAAAGAAATAAGCGTCTTTGCACAGGTTTGTAAAATGCCTCAGTCATTTCATATTTTAAAAAATAATGAATTATGTGGTAGATTTGCAAAGGTGTCATGAGCAGTTAGGCACCTGCTCTCATTTCCAACTCCTTTACATGAACAATTAAGGGTAAAATTTTCAAACGTACTTAAATGATTTAGGAGCTATTTTCAAAAAGAGTGTAGATATATAGAAGCCTAAATCTGATTGAAAGTCAATGAGTCTAAGACTCCTAGCTGCAAAACAAACAAGGAGTCCTGTGGCGCTTTTAAGACTAACAAATTTATTTATCGCATGAGCTTTTGTGGGAGAAAATCCCACTTCGTCAGATGCTTTGAAGCAGTGGGATTTTCTCCCATAAAAGCTCATGCAATAAATAAATTGGTTAGTCTTAAAAGTTCCACAGGACTCCTTGTTTGTTTTGCTGACCTAGACTAACACAGCTACCCCTTTGGAACTAGCTGCATGAGTAACTGATAGACTTTATGGCCCAATTTTCAAAGGTATTTATGTGCCAAATAATTCAGATAGGCACCAGGTGTCATTTCCAAAAGTGCCTTAGCAGGTTAAATGCCTAACTCCCACTAATATTCCATTGGCCTTTCAAGACGTACTTTGTGATCTACATTGGTGCAAGGCTTTGAACCAAAGCCTGTGGAAGACAGTGGACAGAATCTCATTGGCTATGTCTACACTGGCAATTTAAGTCGACTTAAGGAGGCTTAAGTTGACTTAAATTAAGCCACGTCCACACTAGGCTTTCATTAAGTCGACTTAAGAAATTCCTTAAGTCGACTTAAAGCTTAAGTCAAGTTTGTTACTACCACTGATTAAATTGACTTAAGGATGGTGCAGGCCATGGAGTAACCCTTAAGTCGACTTTATTAAGTCAATTTAGGGGTGGTTAGGTCGACTTAACAAAGTGCACTAAGTCAATTTAAACCGAAGTCAATTTAGTCCACTTAACAAAGTCGACTTAACTTTTCTAGTGTAGACATAGCCATTAACTCCAGTTGAGCAAGAGAAGAATCAGATCTATTGCATTTAAATGGAGCCATAACCTGATCATTTTATTTATAAAAGTAGTCTCACGGGGTCATGGTGTAAATCCTAGTGTAATCCCATTGATTTCAAGAGAATTATCCTGGGATTACATCTGGGATAATGGAGAGCAGAATTAGGCCTGCTGGCTTCCAGGGAACTGTTATATGAGAAAGGAGAGCAAGGTCTGGTCTTTGGTATGTTACATAAGAAAGATGGTTTCTAAAATGAATTAATTCTTGAAAAGATCATTTGATCTATCTCGTTGTTAGCAATACATTTTTAATTGTTCATTTTAGTCAAGCATCATTTGAACACAAGTCAATTTGCAATTTCATTAGAGTACAGAAAAGGCCTGGGGTATATTCCTGGTAAAAAGGAGAAAAAACTCTGGCAAAATTTCATAAAGGATGTTCATCCTCTAATTAATTTTATGTATCAAGAAAGAATTAATGTGTCCTGGTAGTTAAGCATAAGTCATTTTGCCAAGAAGTGCATTTTGTCATACCTTCCCCTCCAGGGAAACCTTTTTACAGGCTTTGTGGCAAAATACCCTGGCAACTAATGACTAGCTTTGAAGCAACATTCACAGACCATTTGCTTTGATGACATTTGGAGTTTTTTCCTCTACTCATTCCAAAGTCTGTTGTAAGTACAGTGCCCTCAATGCACCGCCTCTGAAAACTAATCAATACAGTAAGATTTGTCAGGTTGCAGCTGAGGAGCATCACATCTTTTAACTCCCTTTTTTGTTGCCCTGTTGGACACGTTTTTAAGTTAAACCTTATGAAGAGATTTGAGTAAATTATACTTACAATATTCATAGACACACAAGTGTGACCCAGCCTTTCTTCCATATATTAACTTCAAAAGCTCATAATCGGTCAGTTAACCTTCCATAAAACTAAAATTATATGGTCATCATACATAATCTGTTGATTGATTGTATCTGACAAAAAGTCATAAATAGTGAAGAGTTTGTCACAGTTACACACCTTTGAAAATTATGATACTGCAGAACAAAACAAAAAAGAACATGTTCAGGCGAACTTATAATGAAACAACTGGCCTGATTCTGATCTCATTTTCACCAGTGTTCATGCCATTGACCTCAGTCGAGCCAATCTATATTTTCAGCAGCATAATGGAAATCAGAATAGGGCCCTCGGAGTTTTACTTTTATTGTAACTTTTAACTCTTCTTTAATCAATGCTAAAGTCTTTAGGTCTGATTTCTCATTTCAATGGCTTTGTGTAATGTGTCTCAACTATGCCTCATCTAATTTAATAAGATGCAAGCTAAGGAAGTACTTAAGTTACTTATCAAGGGTTTCAGATGACACATTATTATTGTACTCAGAAGTCAATATTTGTTAATCATGTTAGTACAGGAACTGTTCCAGGTCTACAAGTCTTGGATTGCAAAAACATTTAAGAATAATTGAACTACCTCCCCCTCCCACTGTCCGTCTTATGGAATGGGCAAATCAATGCCTTGTCCACAGCTTTATACTGAAAAGCTATTAAAATTCTCAACCCTCATTTTTAGCCAATGCATTGGTTGTTTAGAGCCTTATCCATTGACTATGGTGGTATCACTGTGCGCTCAGTACATTGCATGTTAATACCTTGTGTCTCAAGGTGCATCTACACTTACAAATTGTCGACTTAAACTTGTTTAAATCGATTTAATTTAATCTGCGTCTACACTACAGTTTCCTTAATTCGACTTAAGCTGCTGCTAATGTAACCCATATGCCTAAAAAGGGCTATCTCTTTAAGAGACCTGCTGAGGATGGGTTACTGTTGCTGGGCAGATTAGCTACCCACAACTAGAAACTTCTGGAAGCAGGGAGTGGTAGCATTTGGAGCATGTGCCACAGGATGCCCTGCGGGTGTGTGGTGTGGTCAGTCAGATCACATGGGAGCAGCAGTCTGTGCAGACCGCAGGCAGGAGCTGCTTTGAGAAGAGACCATGTGCTCAGTTTTCAGGAGAGAAGCTGAGCCAGGAGTGAACAAGATGTTTTCTCCCTCTAATGGAGTCATCTGCAACAGAATTTGCAGACATGCATATGGGACTGAGGGCTGGTTGCAAAGGAGAAGGAAAAGCCTTCATGGAATGCTACAGAAGATCCCTGCAAAGAAAGAAGGGGACAGCTATTTCTTGCCACTCAAGCCTCTACACTGGAACAGAGACTGTAGCTGAGAGTTGGGTGAACTCCACCTGGACTTTGGGACTCTTGGATATCTTTCCTGCGGGGTTTTCTGTAGGGATTGTTCTTGGTTAGTTGTATTTTGTTTTCTTAGGATAAGGTTTATTTAGTTAGTAGTTAATAAAGTTCATTGTTATGTTTGTTTTGAGTAGTATTTTAATGTGGGGTGGTAACTCTGAGCAATCTTTGCTCTGAGTCCCATACAGACTGGATCCTGGGTCTCCAGCTGCTTTCTCCATAGGGATTGGGATTGATTTCTGTGAGGCACTGGAGAAGGGCAATTAAATGAATTTTAGCCCACCTGAAGGTTACAATAAGTCGACTTAAGGAAATTTAAAGTGAATTTTATAAAATCTAGTATAAAGTTGACTTAAAGGGCTCCAGGGCTCCCCCACTGCCCTCCCTGACAGGATGGCTGGCACAGGCAGAGCCTGGCGTGCCCCCCCACAGGGCAGGACACAGTCCTGCCCACCCTGCTCCTATGCCTTGCCACTGTCCCTGTCCTGCTCAGCCCCCATTGTATCAGGTACAATGGGGCAAATGCTGAGCCCCCTAGCACTTGGCAAGGGGTGCCCCCCCCTTGCCACTGTGGATCAGTCCCAGGTCCACCTAGCCCCTAGAAGTCGACTTAAGCGTCCAGTGTGGACGCTCTTAAGTCGATTTGGCAAGGTCCCCTTTAAGTCGACTTAATTTTTGAGTGTGGACATGCTAAGTCGACTTATTTTGACAAGTGTAGACATAGCCTCACATTAGTTTGATCTCAGACCAGTAGCACACATCTTTGCATAAAACTCCAGTTAATGTCATGGGTGTTTTACACATGGAACAACTCCAGAGTATGACCCTACACTGTGCTCTAAGAACAGTTGTTCTTGACGACTTACTTTACTTCAGTGAGACTACTCATGTACGTGAGCTAGGCCCAGCTCTGTGCAGCTATATAGGCACAAACTCCCAGGCACCTAAAGATCGTTGTGAACCTGAGCCTACATCCTTCATAGAGACAGAAGAACACGCATCACTCACAGTAATTTTAAGTCCATTGTACGTCACAGAACATTTTACAAATATGCTGCATGCTTTTCTTTTTGTGTTTTAAAGCTGTTGCTGAAGTTGGTACTTGTAACCTGCAAGGTGAGGTGAAGACTAACATGAGGAGGTGACGCGCAATCCTCCACACGCAGCACAGCCAATGAACTTTCATCCTGGATTTGCAACACTTGTGATATCCCAGTCACGAGCGGCCCCTGAGCAGACTGAGGACTGAAAAGTGTAACAGAGCATGTGGTAACTTCATGATATGAACACATATTCATTCATATATATATTCAAAACCTGTCTCGGAAGCTCATACACACTTCACGTGTGACCGAAGGCAGGAGTTAATTCAGATCTCTTAGGAGTGGGCCACCCACTTCCCAAAGCAAATTATTGGAGTTAGAATATACTGGGAGTTATTCTCCACTCCAGTGTTAAAGTGGTGTGGCTCCACTGGTTTAAACAGTATGCATCTGACATAAAACTGGTGTAGCAGAGTGGAAAATCAGGCCTTCTAAGTAGGCTGGATTCTGATCTCCATTACATTGGTTTAAATCAGAGTCATGGCATTCATTGTCTTCAGTAAAGTTACAGCGGTATATGGGAGAGCAGAATTGGAAGCCATGGGCCTGATTCACCACTGAGTTACCTACAAAGCTGTAGTAATGAGGTGGCTGATAAAACTGGAGTAATGCAGAGATGAATTGGGTCCATTAGTATTTGGAGTATGAATTAACACAGATTACTCAATAAAAATATGAGTGTATTGCTTTTGCTCCAACATACAGAACACACAGACAAAATAAAAATTAAAAAAAGGATGTCCTGTGTTTTGCATGTTGCGTTATCCAGATTACTCTGTGCCTCTCAGATCAAACCAGAGGTTTAGGTAAAATTCTCTGATGCTTATTTTACAAAACCGAAATGACACATTCAGTTTAATATTCCATTAATGTTGAACTATTAATCTGAATATGTTAGTGGTGACTGTCTTATAAGCCTTGCATCTTAAAGCCTCTAAGCAGTAATTCATTATCCTCAGGTCATATTTTTGTATTCATTCAATTTAAAATATGAGACACTTTTCACTTTAAAGTTTTTTTTTTAATTAAACATTATTTTATGCATGGCTTTTAACATACTAATTGAGTCATTTAGTGCTGCCTTATAAAGAGTGAGTTGCTAATTCCTTTTTTTTTCCTATTCTTTTTTTCTGTAGGTCAACAGCTAATAATGATTCCACTATGCACAATGGAAATACTTTTAAAAATACATCTTCATGTGCATATTTACTTGCTTCTGTCAATTTTAAGTGCAGGGAATTATGTACTAATTTCTAAGCAGTCTGACAGCTTCTGAGTGGCCTGTACATAGCCAGTTTGATAGTCTCAACCGACCTCCCAGTGGAGTGAGTTTTTCACATCACAAGTCTCACCTTTGTAACGAGCACTAATTGGCATCCATACTGGTAGCCTCCAGGGAGATGCCGTGCAAAGAACGGACATACAAGATGAAAACCTTGCAATGGGAGTTTAGGTACTGATGTTAGTATTTCACCAAGGATATATCTATATTGTCTTTAAAAACCCATGGCTGGTCTTGCCAGATAATTCAGGCTCACATTGTGGGGCGGTTTCATTGTGCAGACTTCTGGGCTTGGGTTGCAATCTGAACTCTGGGAACCTCCCATCTCAAAGGTTCCTAAAACCCAGGCTCCAACACACGTCCAGAAGTCTACACTGAAATGATACAGTCCCATAGACTGAGCCCCGGAAGCCTGAGTCAAGTTGGCACAAGCCAGCCGTGGGTTTTTTGCAGTGTAGACATATCCCAGAGACTATATTGTCACCTACTGAGGTGATCACACTAGGTTAGGAGCTTGGAACCGTCTATTGTTTGTCCATAACAATTATAAAGTGTGTTTTCCACTTTAACAGAAATTTTCTTTCATGATGGATTCTTGTTTTGTGTGTCTACTGTGGACTTAATAGGGACATCCTAGAAGTGAACTCTCAGTTTTAAGAGTCCTCCAGAAAATTTGTCTTCAAAAGCTGTATACGTGGTTGCTGATGCAGGCTCCCATTCCATCCAGGTAGCATATTCTCTGGGTCTGCAGATTTCTCTTCCCCATTTCCTACATGAACTTGGAGACCAAATGTGAGACTAGACATGCAAGCTGAGATGAGGATGGGTCTTTTCACCTTACTATGAGTTGTGGATTGAGAAGGACATGGCCTTTCTTCTCAAATTGGGGCAAAAATTTGAAAGCAATGTCTCTTCTGTGCATACTACTTTTGTGTATGTGCCTAATAGTAGGTGCAAAACTCCAGAGCTTTATATGCAAAATTGACAAAACTCTCCCAAACATCTGTCTTCAATAATTCAACGCCGCCCTGGAGCACTCTGCAGGATTATGGAGGAAACTAATCCTCCCAAGCCGCTGAGTAGTAAGATAATGGTAACCATTCTGCAGTAACTGCTCCAGTGATGGAGTAATCTGTGGTAGCTGTGCACCTCTCCTATGGATAGGAGAGGATTGTAAAATCCATATAGTAACAGGCCTTCTGACCCATCCGAACTCCTACCTTGAGCCGGGGAAATAAATCACAGGAAGAATCAACAAGGAGACTGGACCCATGTTTGTGATATACCTTCAGGAAAGACTTTTTTTTTGAGGACACTGACAAATCTGAATCAGAATTGTATAACAGATGCAGGCACAAGTTCACGAAAGGGATGCAAAGCATGCCAGCACCTTTCTTGCTCTGCCAGCTTCCACTGCCAGGATCTAGCCAGCTTCTGCAATAAGAAAACCTCTGGCTACCTCTCCCATTCCTGTTCTTCCTTCTTCTCTTCCTTCACTCTTGTATTTGATTCCAGGATTTCCCATCTATTATATGTTCCTCACCCTACCTTTCAGCCCCTCCCCTTGAACTTGCCTTGTTGTGTCCTATTTTCTCTGGCTCCCACTCTAATTGCTCTCTTAGCCTTAACTGCTCTCTCACTTCCACTCTGGCTAATGTCCCTCTTCCTTCAAACATATTGTTTCCTCTCTTTTGAAAAATCTTTCCCTCAGTTTAGTCTCCCTCTTGGCTATTATTTTATTTCCTCCTCTCCTTTCTCTCCAGATTATTAAAACATGCTATTTACTCCCACTGCCTTGACTAGCACTCTGTTTGCTCTTTCCTTGATCCTTACCCACTCTCTCCATTCCCCAAAAAACACCATCACCAAAGTCCTGTTTCTAGCTAAATCTAAGAGACACATCTCTATCTTTCTCTTTTTTGATCTCTTTTCTACTTCTGAACCCTGATGTCCTCTTGGCTTCTGCAATTCTGTACTTTCCTAGTCCCAACCCTCACCATAATGACTGCTCCCTCTCTGTCTTCTTTAATGGCTGCTCCTCTTCTCCTCCTCCACTGGTCCTGCCTTTGGACTTCGTTCTCAGACCCTTACTTTTCTCTCTCCACTTTATCTGCCTCTGGATTCCAGTTACCACCTGCCACAGATTTCCAGATATACCTCTACTCAGACTGATCCCTCTTTGTCCAGTCTCTCATCTGCAGCTGCCTGTCTTGTATCTCCTCCTGGAAGTCCATCACAAAGCAAAGTGTCTCCAAAGCTCAACTTACCTCATCTCTTCGTCCTTTTCAACTTCTCTTTTTTATCCCCATTGTTAATTATGCTGTACCTACTGTCTCCTGGGTTTGTAATCTCTGATTCTGCTCCCCCTTTATATCCGGTCTCCTGAAAAGTCCATTTACTGCTTGCTCCTTCATATCACCAACATCATTATTTCCTCACTCTGCCCATTGGCCAAAACCCTTATCCACATTTGGGTCACTGTCTTCTTCATTGCCAATGGCTTTAAATATGTTCTTTATCCCTCCAGTCTCTCTTTTGCTAAGGTCATCTTCCTCACACTCTGGTCCTGCTTCATTGACTTTGTCTCCTGCCAAATCAAATTCAAGCATCCTCAAGGCCCTACATAATTTTTCACTGGCTTGAAGCTCTGTTGTCACTTCTCCCTAATCCCACTTCCTTGGATCCTCCCAACACTCTCACTTTACATGCTCCCCTCTTCTCTTTCTCCCATTCTCTCCTGCTCTCTCTCTATGCATTTCCTGTTCAAAGAATGATTTCTAGGAACCAACAAACACTCCTTGCTTCCTGAAATCTCACCTTAAAACTCAACTGAACTTCAAACATACTTGCCTTCCACTCATTGATGATTCACGTCTCCTGATACATTGTCCAATAACACATCCTGTGTTTGTTACGTCCTGAGGCTACCAACAATATGAGACAAGGGATACATTACTATCCAAAGCCCTAATCACACAATTTGCTCTGTGTGGGTGAACGCTTAGGCCCAAATAAAGTCCCACTGAAACCAATGGGCTATATAAATAGATATAAATGGTTTTGTTAATTGCAAGTAATAATAATAAAAAGCTGACCACATTTTTTTGAAGAAATTTTATCACCTGAAGCAGAGTTTGAAGCAGAATTTTCTATCCATACAATTCCTGTTAACTTTAACACCAAAACTCTTGCTTCCATTCTGAAAAATTCTGGGACAGTGTCAGCAGAGAGCAAGTTGGAGTTACATAGTAATTTGTTTGGTTTCCAGAAAGCTGTTAATAAACAAGACTTTTGGTTTTCCTGAATGAGGTTCTATGGGCTGCGATATTCAGACGGTCAGACTCAATAATCATAGCGGTCCTTTCTGTTCTTAAAATATATCAGTTATCTTGGTAAGTTTCTAGTCTAGCCTATAAAATTTCTCTATGGTGTCGAAGGGGTAAGCACACACATTTCCTGGGACCCTGAAAATAAAGTAAACACAAACGTAGAAACAGACATGATACAGAGACAAGACAGATATGCTAATCCATATGGTATTCTCTGACTCACTGTAGGCCCCCCCTCCTCTGCCTTTGGATCTACACAGAGACAGAGGGGTGCCACAATGGATCTGACAGCAGGACTGATGCTTCTCTTACTTAGAGTTAATGAGCTGCAAGAAGGACGGTACCAGAAAGTGATAAAATCAGCAGTTAAAACTGACGAGGCAAACCCATACAATGGACAAGTACAACTGAGTCAGAATGACCTCATTGGATTAGGATAAGGGAAGAGAAAGAGCTTAAGTAATTCAATGCAAAGAAAGAAAATGAGGCTATTGATATTATTCAAGCATTTACATTGAAAGGAAAGTCTGAGTACTGTAATAACAGATCAAAAGAACCATATAAGTATAGTAAGGCACGGACGGCTAAAAAGCTCAAACCCAATCCTTAAAAGTGTTAAGGTGAATTACTGTGCACACATTAGAGGAGTTGATTATAGCCCAATTCAGTGGGCCCAAATAGCGATTCTCACTCTCCAAGGTACAATCCCTTCCCTGTGCTGACCCCAGGGTTGTGCAGCTGCCTATTGCTTCATGCACAATGCTTGGGACAAAGCAACAATCTAAACCTTAATAAAAGAAAACATGTCTACAGGAGATATACTAATCTTTTTCCAACTAGACAGGGCTTAAGTGGGCTTTGGCTCAGGCAAATAATCCCTGTGTTATTTCGGTGCCAATTTAGATCATTGTATTGTTTAGACTAGGTTCTGTGTTGAGGGAAATCTGCCTAAAAATCAATGGAAGGAGATAGACCTTTGTCCTTAGTGTACCCTTTTATGTCTAGCACTACCAATATCCAAACTAGTCCAACGCTCTCCTGCTGCAGGAATATCGGTTAAGTCACATCAGCGGGCCCACTGTAAGGTGACTCCCGTACTGTCTGCAATACATAAGCACCACAACAGAGACTTCACTTTTTATTTTCTAAAGCAGACTGTGTCCTCTTGGGATCTCCATTGTCCCGCTATAAATCCCTCTGCCAAAGTCCCTGCATCACTGGAACCCATCCTTTACTCAAAGTGTGGTGCAAATAGCTCTTTTGGAAGCTCGTAAATTCTGACCCTGGGTCAAAGAGAGCTTGAGAATGAGATGATGTTGCAATCCTTTCCTGGAACAGAGCCTCCAGTTTTTAGTGTCTCACGTAGAGAGGGGAGCAGCGGAGTGCCCAAGCATTACCTCTTACGTGGCAACAATGAAATCTTCCTGGATATCACCAGTTCAAGAGTTATTGCAAACTAACACAGATTTATCAATTCATTTCTGATATGGAGAAGAATAAAATTCAATTAATTTTATTCAAACAGAAAGGATTAGTCTATATCTTAAAATACATGTACAGTTTCAGGACCCTTTTTACTTTCTGAGCCATGTAAATGGGATCTTAGTGTTAGTCAGTCAGGCACCAAGACAAGACCGATTGTGCATACTACGTACTACGTTAGTTTCAATATGATTTTACCTCTCTCTTTTCTTAATTAGTCACATTTTGCTACAACTCAGGTGTTTTTCAAGCTGTGGCTTGGAATTTTCATGTGAATGAGGAAGAGAAGTGATCTTCAATCTCCAGGGTAGTGAAGGAAGTGTGTCTGGAGCTTATGCATTAAATAAATTTGTTAGTCTTTAAAAGTGCAACAGGGCTTCTTGTTTGTTTTGCTTTCAAGGTCGTGAACCTCCAAATGCCCAGGAAACACTAGATGCTACAGATGAGAACTGAATTCAAGGGTATGGGCATAGCCTGCCCTGCCACTTGAGCCCGAAGTGCAAGGGGAATAGAGTCATCAGGGAGAGGCTGCAGGAAAGGGAGCTAACGTGGAACAGCTGAGATGCTCATACAGCCAGGCCCTATAAGGGCTCCCAGGCAGGCACTCAAGGGCTATGTCTACACTTGCTAAAATTAGTTCAAATTAGTTAGTTCGAACTAATTTTAGTTAGTTTGAATTAGCTTAATCTGAACTAGCATGGCCCCACTGGAACGTTAGTTCGAACTAAGCAAGCACTTGCTTAGTTCGAATTAGCGATCCCCATTCATTTCAATGGCTGGTTAATTCGAACTAAGAAATTAGTTCAAATTAACATGGCCACATTGGTTAATTCGAACTAGTTAGTTAAAATTAACCCCTTAGTTTGAATACCCTATTTGAACTTATTACTTCGAATTAAGGAAGTCCTTAATTCGAACTAACTAAAGCCTAGTGTAGCCATGGCTTTAGTTAGTTCGAATTAAGCCTCCTTAATTCGAACTAACTTGCCAGTGTAGACATAGCCAAGGATGCTAATCAGAGAAGCTGATGACTGTATGGTAGGAAGAGCTGGGGCTGCCAAGGAGGGAGAAGCCCCTGGGGAGGTGAGCTGCTCTGAGCAAGGACTGGAACTGTGTGGCTTCCTGAGCCTGAACTGTGTATGTATATAGAAGGTGGAGGGGGACCACTTGTAACTAAAGAGCACTAAACTGACATCTGGGTTGGCTTGTGGACTTGGAGGAGTAAGGCGATGAGTGTCCGAACCCCGTACAAAGGAGCGTAAGGTTTTAAATGAATGACTCTGGAACAAAATGGACTAATGCTATAGGAGCAAGCTGATAGGGAATAGAGGTCCAAATCTGCATCTACTTACTACCAAATATAGTAAAATCTAGCTCTTATATAGTGCTTCATCCATATATCTCAAAGCACTTTAGAAAGGAGGTAATTATCTCTATTTTACGGATGGAGGAAACTGAGGAAAATAAATGGGAAATGACAGGCTAATCATCACCCAGCAGAGCAAAACCTGGAAACTAGGCATCCTGAATCTTAGTCTAGTGTTACTTGACTACAGTAGACCTATGAAAGGCCATGCTGATGCTTAGAAGTATTTGCAGGCCTGGACCATAAGATGTTAAGGAGTCAGAAGGTGTGGGTTGTTTGTTTGTTTGTTTGTTTGTTTGTTAAAGAATAAAAGTAGCTTCTAGCAAAAAAAAAAAAAAAAAAAGAAGTTCCAGCAATGTTTAGCTTTTTATTTACAATGAATTAAAGTTCAGCTGCCCAAGAGTCGCCTTGCAGGTCATTTACACTATTGCACATAAAATTATAGTAAGCCTGTGTTAACACCATAGCTGCATATGTAATCAGTTTTGAAGAATGTGCTCCATCAGGGGCCATATTTTGATTTAAGCTCATATAAAAGAGCAGGCTAAAAACTGAATTCTATATTAGACTTAAAAATAAGTCCTGTGATGCATCCATACTATATATATGATATGCTGACACTGTGTAATTAAGTTCTTGTCTAAAGCTGTCATTAAGTTGCATGAAATAATGAAGTTAGTGTTAATTTTAAGTTAGATTTACTTCTTGATTTTGACTGATAAATATCCTTTTGATGTTTATTTTACATTTTCTAACATTGGGTGTGTGAAGGGGATTTCAGTGCTCATGAAAAGCCCTAAAGACTATTGGCCTCTTTAATTACAGCCCAGAGATAGCACAGGCAGGAGTGCAAGCTTCTTTACACAAGTTTGCAAAGAGCTCCTCAAGCCTGTTCTGGATGGAGCACTTTTAGGGATGAAAGTTCTCATGCCCACTTAATCTAGTTCAGCAGGGGCCAAACAGTGCAAAATGTATGGGTTGGTATTGTTTGCTTGGGTTGTAGATACCTGGCTCCAAATCCACAAGTATTTTTGTCTCCTGATTTCAACTGGTTAGTAGCTCTGCACATTGCCTGCTAAGATCTTGACCTGCATCCACCCCTGACACCAATGATCCACCATTAGATGGTATTTATTTTCCAGTTACTGTTATAGCTGGGTGAATACAGCAAAAATAAATAAATAAACAAATAAAATAAAAATCATTATTTATTTTTTTAAAAAACTAAGTATTTTGGCTTCGTCAGCACCATTTCTGTGTTCACATCCCACAGATACTCATGAAAATCAGTTTTAGCACCACCAGTGGTGGCAGAAAGCAAGTTTTATGCTCTCTCTAGTGAATACTTGTGGGGAAAAAATAAATTTTAAATATGTATTCCTCAAGTATCCATTCTAGAAACACCTGCAGAAACAATATGATGTTACTTATTCCCAGTCAACACCAAGCAACATAGCTCTTATTTTGAATAGCAAAGAAAAAGTAGTAAATGAAATTAATGAAAAACTTAAGTGGAGAAAGACAGTAATCATGGGCAATCTCTGAAGAGAAAAGAGGTGAAATCCATCAACTAAATCTTTGAGTGTGAATTATTCGGAGCTCTTCCTTTGCCCAACCAAAGAGAGGACTTTGAAATATAGGAAGTTAGTTTCTCTCCTACGTCCACATTTAGGCACCTGCCTGATTTTTTAAAAGGGCTCAACACGCACCAAGTCCCAGTGCTGTTTTAAGGGACTAGCTTTAGGTGTCAGGTTTTGAAAAATGCCAGGCTAGAATGAACTAGAGTCTGACAGGTAAAATCTTCCTAGTCCAGTGCCAATACCTAATCCATCCAGACCTACAGTATGCATGCTGAAGAATAACACAAAGACCCTACTTGGAATTCCTTAAACAGCTGTCATGTCTGAGGAGAAAGATTCATTGGAGAGATGAAAATGATCTCCTTGGGTATGTCTACACTGAAGGCTCTGTTAAGTCAACTAACAAGGTCAATTTAAAGTCGACTTAAAGTCGACCTTGTTAAGTCAATTTAGAGAGTCCACATTGAACACTCCTGTCGACTGCCTGTGTCCACACTGGCAAGTGCTAGGTTGACAGAGGAGTGGTGCATTGTGGGTAACACTGGGAGTGGGCCTGGAGGTCAATTAAGTCAATTTAAGGGCACTCCCCATCTACACTGGATTAAGTTGACTTAACAAAGTCGACTTAAGTGTTAAATTGATCATAAGAGGTGGTGTTATTGAGTTGACTTAAGGAAGTGCTTAAGTTGACTTAATAAGTGCCCAGTGTGGATGCGGAGGTCTGTAGGTTGACTTAACCTTCCTTACGTCGACCTAAGGCTCCAGTGTGGACGTACCCCTTGTTAATATAAAGTAACTTGTGCATTAAAGAATTGATATCACAAGGTGCTCAGTACAGTGGCCTCAATACAAAAATGCTCTTAAACACATGCTTACCTTTAAGTATGTAAATATCCCATTGAAGTTCATGGAACTCCTCACATGCTTAAAGTTAAGCGTGCACTTAAATGCTTTACTAAATTGGGGCCTAAATGTGAGAAGACACATTATTGAATAGTTAAAGAGGGAGGAAGGAAGACCAAGAGGTCTTTAAATAAATTAGCAGCACATTCTAATGTAGCACAGGGAGGAACACGACAAACTACAGTTGTTTCCTACCTACGGCCTTTTAAAGAAACACTGCTTTCTTTTTTTTTTTTAAATGGCAAAGAACACGACTCAACAATGGAGGCAACACAGTTCCCATCAGGAAGGGAGGACAAAGTAAGCATTTAAGTTAAAACATGTATTTGGGTGAGGCAACCACATATGTACCCCTGGTGTCACATAGTCATTTGATCATCTCAATGTATGAAGCCCTGCTTTTCTCAATCATTTGGAAAGCTCCTCTTATTTTATGTGTTATTTTTCCTCAGGTCAATGAAGGTTCAAGAAGTCCATTTGTTATGAGTGGGTAGACTCTTCTTGCTCCAGTGATGCATAAGACAGTTTCTGGTTATGGAGACTGTGGCACCCATGAATCTCCTTTTGCATTTGTCTAGAGCACGTGCAGACAAATTGCTAAGATAACAAATTTATGGTTGTAAAATATTCTTGACATCTGATATGTCTCCCAACAAAACTCACTCCTCTGAATTTTTCAGTGGCTTGGTGTCAGAGTGAGTACTTAAAGTTCCTAGTTTTTCATTTTATACATAATGTCATCAAAAATGACAAGCCTTTTATTACTCTAACTGGTCTCCCAAGCTTTCTCGATAAAATGAAAAACTGGTTTGTATTTATTAATATTGTTTTAAACAGTTTTCAAACCTTGCCCTCCATAGTGCTTCCAACTTTCCTCTATTTATGTTGTTATTCCTTAGAAAACTATATAATTTAGTAGTTCTTTTTTTAACTGGCTCCCTGGCCAATATTAGATACCTCAGTAAATTGAACTTTGGTCCTTAAAGCTTCTGCAATTAATGACTTAACCAAGAAAATATCTGTTTTTAAGATGTATGTTGAAATAAGTGAAAACTTAGGAACATGAAAGGTAATTCCAGTCTTCTTAAAAGGAGTGTTTGATTGCCATATAAACTCTAAAAAGGCAGGATTACTAGCTTGTTTCACTGGTAACAAGAGCACACCCAAGGACCTCTTCAGGCATTCACAGCTTACAGTTCACAAAAGCAAAGAATATTATTTGGATTGCCGTATATTCTGTAAAATTCCATTTCATCTTTTATCATGGAGAATTTTTTTTTTTTTTTTTAAAAGTTCTTTCAAACCACAAATAATTGCATGTGTTTTTTGGAGGGGGTGGGGTGGGAGAATATTTGGTCTTTTATTTTGTTTTGTTTCTTTATGTTGGCTTGAAAGATGGGCATTACAAAAATATATTATGCTGGTGTTTTACATATAAAAGTCAGGACTTTCCTGACCTGGCAGGCCCAATGAGGACTGGACTACTAATGAATTGGTGAAATCACAAGAGTCAAGTCAGTGAAAGTTTTGTGGTAAAGAGGCAAAATAATTTTTAGTCGGTTTATAAAACTTGGGAGAGTGGTTCTTTGCTGGTTAATGTTAACTTCAGTGACTAACTAATAGTGCTGGATAACGTTAATCTTTGTGAACTACTCAATGCCCTGATCCTTTTTTACGCCACTTATTTCCTATTAGGGTATGTCTAACCTAGATTTGGAGCCTAATTTTCAGCTGGGGTAGATATACCTTCCCTGGCTCAGATGGAGTTAGTGTGCTAAAAACAGGACTGTAGCCAGAGTGACATGAGCAGAGGGATAGGTTAGCTCCCATCCTTTGGATAATCCCATCTGAAGCCCTTGGATGGTTAGGCCTGTTCTCACTATCCCATGTATTTTTAGAGGGATAGCTTTAATCAACCTAGTGCGGGTACGTCTACCCAAGCTGGAAATTACACCTCCAGTTCCAGAGCAGATATATCCTTAAACGCTCACGAAATCCCACAGCAACACCAAGGAAGACAGGAATTGACATTCCTGAATTCCTAAGAAAAAGGAATAAACACCCATTAAATAAAACCCACTTTTCTGGACCTGTGCTTTGTATAACAAGGGCCATTCCTCGATGGTATCAGGCAAATGGTTCCCCTAATCGATGTCTATGTAATTTCTCTCTTGGAGCATGCCTAGTGTTGGCATTAAGGATCAGCTTTTTAAAAGGTATTTAGGCATCTAAAGATGCAGACTTTTAAAGGCATCTAGCTGTCTAACTCACACGGATTTCATGGGGAGTTAGGGGCCTAGGCACTTTTGAAAAATCCCATTTGGCATCTTTAGGCACCTAAACATCTTTAAAAAAAAAAATCCAGCCCTAAGGCCCTCGTACAGCAAAGTATTTAAGCACAATTTCAACATGGGAGTTTTTAAAATGGGTTTATGTGCTCTGGTAGACGGGAGTCTAAAGTTTCATTTGTATTCATCCATCTTCCATATATGGGGATAACTTAATACTCCATCTAAGCTAGGATTGGATTCAAAGTTTAATTTTCCAGGTCTGTATGAATCAGATTTTCCTTTATGAAGGCTAACTTAAAAAGCCCCTTGGCATTACCGCTAATAGAAATCAGAGCCAAAGAAGAAAACAATTAAAAATAATTAAACGTATAGCCTGATTCTCTGCTCACACTGCAGTAAGTAGAGTCACTCCATTTAAGCTAATGGTGTAAAACTGTTGTTAAAGGAGTATCCGGCCCTTAATGTTCTGACAGCTACCATACTGAGCTTGCATGCAGACAGTAGTCAAAGAAATGTATGTTTAGTTCCACAAAAAGAGTGCATTAAAATGTTTTTTGAGGCAGGGTTTCTCTGCCTCTTCTGGCAAAAATACCAGTATACATAGTAACAAGAGCTTAGTACAAATATTAAAGATGATTTACAGCACAATTGCGGGTGTATTCCTGCTCTGATGGACCCTTACTCAGGCTGTCAGCTTTAGCTGCACAGATTATATCTGCATCGGCCTCTTCCACAAACACTGGACTCACTGGAGCGTGTTACAGACAATTCAGCTCTCAAACAATGAAGCATTTGTGTTCATTTTCTTCCATTATATCTTTGGAATTTTACTATTTAGGTCACTATCTGTTGCTCCCAGCTATTCTTTCCAGACAAATCACAGTTCTTTTTAGACTTAAAAGATATAATCAAAGAATACATCTAAACATTATTCCTTGGGTATAAAGCTCTACATGTAATAAATGGTACACATGCTCTAAGATTACACTTCCATTCCTGAACTGCAGCCCCAAGATTAATTATATGTTACAGGCTAGATCTGAGAGCTGCTGGGTGCCAAGCATTTTGAAAAATCTGGCCCTTTCAGCACAACAAAAAACAATATTAGTAAACTACTCAAATGGGTTAAGTTAAACATGATTAAGATCAAGGTTGTACATTCCTTGAGCGCTTGTCTTGAAAAGCTGGTTTAGTGAGAACATAAAATACAAAGGCTACAGGAATGAAGACTATGGACCCAACACAATGCGTCAGTCTAGAGAACTAAACAAAAATATATGTATCTGAATCCTATATACATCTGCATAAACTAAAACTGACTACTCTGTTCATGTCCAAAATTACTAGACAGAATGAAACGAAGATGAGGGCTTACACAAAGTCAGAAATTAATTTCTAATGAAACATGACAGTCATAATTCAATTTAGAATGTATTTTAAATTGTTGTTACTTTTTGTATGTCTTTTTTTGCCCCAAGGAAAGTATCAGCTATTGAAATACCCAATGTCTGGACACGTGTATTAATTAATTTAAATAGTGTAGCTACTTTACTAATCAAGAATTGTCTATTGCAAACATTATTAAATAAAAGCTTGCAGGCTAGAAACTGACATGCAGCAAGTTGATCAGAGGTCTGCAGCCGACAGCTTAACAGTGAGTGACGTAGCACAGAAGTGCATAGGCGAGGTGTATCATCACACTATGGATGCTATGCAGCTCCCCTATCCTGGGGGCTCTGGAAGAGAGAGCAAGGCACAACAGGGTTTCCCTGTGTCCCAACTGCTTTATCAACCTCTAAGCTATAGGCAACTTGTGCGAATTACAGCAGTTCTCTGGCTGCTCTGAAACTGGAGTCTGGCATGGTGCAATGGTAGCTTTACTCTCATCCAATGACACACCCTGCAGCTGAGTTGTACCGGATGCTTCTTGGCCCCAGACAACAATCTAGGCCTATATTACAATATTTTTTATGCTGCTCCTTTTTTCCAATGGGGTTTGCAAATTCCCTGCTTCCTGCTAACGTCTTAGAAACAGTTAGGAGGAAGGGGGCAATGTTTGGATCCCAAGCCATTGCAAAGCAAGGATAACTTTTTAAACAGCATACCAATACAAAATGGCAGGGAGATGCCAGCAAAGGGCCCTGTCGCACATGGATTACTAAGAAATTGTACGTGAAAGAATGTTTTAATTGAAAGTCGGTAATGGAGCCGCAAACGTTTAGACATGAGACATGAATAAGGGGGAAGCATGTAAAAACAGAAGAATTGTCATACGAGCCTCTGTGAGTATTCCTATGTAGGTCTGGTTTCTACCAATCACAAATTCCCAATACTTTAGATGATATCTAGCTCCCACTCATGTGCCTATTTTATTCTTTTTTTTTAATACTAGGGGGAGACTTTTAAAAGATCAAAGGAATTTAAGCGCAGCAGTCACACTAACTTTCAAGGGGAAATATGCTCCTAAATCTTAAGGACTGATTCACCAAGACACTTAGGTGCTGAACATCCAGTGTTAGGTGTGGAAGTCCCAGCTTTATGGATCATTGTGATTCACAAAATCCCTACATGGCTGCTGCCTCGTCTTCCAGTGCCTCAATTTCCATTGTAAAAATTCCCTAGCTGCCTATATTTCTGCCTTTGGGCATGCACGCTGCTGCCTCTCTCTAGAGGGCCAGCCGCCCATTTCCTGCCTAAGCCGCAGCAGCAGGCTCTGAGCATACCTAACTTCACCCAAGCTCAGGTGAATAGCCAAGGCCTCTGCTATATTTAGCACACTAGCTGAGCCCCATTAGCGTGGGTGTAGCTCCCTGAGTTGTGAGGCTCACTCTCAGCTGCAGTAAAGACGGACTCTTGGATAGCCTACGCTACCTGACTCTGGGAAAGAGGCTGGCAGCATGGCACAAGCAGAGGTTGTCATCTTCCTGCAGCCTAGATATAGGCACCAAACATTGTGAGAAATGCTTAGGACAGAACTCTCTCATCGGCATCTTCCATTGGCTAACTTAGGTGGCTCCCAGATCAGCTGATGACGGTTGTGGGTCCCATTCTTAGGCATCTATCACTCCCCCTTCATTGAACAGAGGAGCTGAGGTGCCCAATAAGCTTTGTGGATCCCATTATTGTTCCTGTGATTTTTCTAGGTGCCTGAGAATTAGGCATTATCACGCTCAAATTGGGAGGATGTAGTAAAAGGTGTAAATATTGTTTTGGAAAATGATCTCTGTTCAAGTTCTCAGTTTCAACCATTAAAGAGATTTTGGCTACAAACTCCCTTTTTTTAAAAAAAAACAAAACAAATTTGTAGTGTTGGTTAAAAGAGAAGTTTTAAAAAGGGATGAATCTGGCCCAGAGGGAGCGTACAATATTATACAAAACTAAACAAGAAACTTCAAAATCAATGTGGGTGAGGGACAAGCCATTTATTGTAATAGCAATTAAAAAGAGAGGGAATAAAACACACAACTGATGACCAAACCCATCCCAGTGGAGAGGAGTTGCCTTAATTAAATTTCCCAGTAAAATCTCAGTACAATGGATTTATTTTATGGTGGGAAAGGTGATACAATAAAAACTTTCATCTCTCTGTCCTTACAGCAAACTTCAATCCCCTCCCTTCCCAAATGACTAAAAGCTGCACAGAATATCCTGGAAGCTAAATGGGGAGCAAATTTCAAACCACTGGCAGAGAAAATTCCCTACCAGCAGTTACTTTTTTATAGAGGCGTATGGCTCTAGCGCTCAAGCACTTCTGCAGAACTTACCTGGCACAAGGAAAGAAGCCATCTCCCAGGTAAGTCATTACTAGCATAAAATAAAGGAAGATAATGTAAGTGATGGAAATGGGGTATCTGTGGATGATTACATTTAAGGATCACAAAGAAACTTTATGGTAAATCTCAGTATCCGAGAAGAATCGGTGACTGGAAATAACTAGACATTTTTATTATTTGAAGGGGTGGAAGAGTTCAAGAAGAAAAACCAACAATTGCAGGCCTTTAAGTGTAACATGTACATCAGGAAAAGTATGTGTGAAAGTAAAATCACGAGAGAAATCAAATGTTTAAATATGAACTATTTACTAGAAACCTATGTTCTGAAGATTGCCAAAGCATTTGACAAAGTTTCTCTTGCTGATTGTTGGATGAACTTTCAAAGTAATACAATTAAATTAAGGTGAACAACTAACTGATTAGTAGGTATAAAGCAGAGGGTTAGGGCCAAAGGTATGTATTAGTCCGCTAGTGAGCAGAACCCTGCCATATTCGTGCAACTCTTACTAATGATTTAGGCAAAGCTACGAACTCCCATTATTAAAACCTGGTTTGTGCCATGAAGACAAGCAAAGGGGATTTATGACCTCCCCGGCCCAAGTGACCAAATAAGCTCTATCACCATAATAAATCAGGCTGGAGAGCTTCCTGCTTAATGCTCCTCCACTCCTCACTACCTAAGAAAGTGGACATGCCAACCAGGAAGGGGTCAGAGGTACAATATGAAATGTAACGAGCCAAGTTTATTCACAGTCCAACGCTACTAAAAACTAGTCCCTCTGTATCAGGCAGCAGACGCTTTCTCCAAGTATTCCACAGGTCAGAATAATTTAGTCCCTACTGTTTAGGCTGTGGATCCCGACTTGTGTATCATTTACCAACATGAATAATTTCTTTCCTTCCTCTCCCTCCTCTCAAATAAATGAGATTATCATAATATTTCTAAGTCAGAAAATAGCCTAGTTTCCTTTAGACTCCATGTTTTCCAGAGAAACAGAGTTTTGAATAAAACAGAATCAAACACCGTTCCGAATGAAGCCTACCTTATACCTTTTCCAATAGCAAAAGCATTTTTGTTGTTGTTGGCATGTCTGCATCTATACACGTATATATTATTTAGCTACTGCTGTAGTCTTAATGCTGATTAGAAAAACTTCCAGTGTCTTAACCACAAGACCACCCCCTTCTTTTTCTCACTCTTTGGAACACTTCACTAAAACCCTTTACTTTTAGCCTGACCATTTCCCAATCACAGACCAAAATAAAATAAGGAGATGTAAAAATTGCAAGTTTAATAGTGGTTTACAAATATACAATATTTACATTTGTAAGTTTACAACTCAAAAGCACAATCCACAGAAACTGAAGACTTTCTGTGACCCTTTGGCAACACTCAGCAAGTTATTTACAAAACTAGATAATCAAATCAGTTTTCATAGTGTTAAGTGATATCAAAACATTTTTAAACTAAAAGCAGTTCTGTTGCAAAATGCCTACCAGCTTAACCACAAGTAATTTTACAATTTGAACTCATTCTCCATGTATCACTGTTAAATCAGTACTTCAAAACTCCAGTTCATCGCGTCAAATTAGAAAGAGTACAGAATTTGATTTGTCATGTTTAAATGCTTCACTGGCCAAAGGGCTACATAAAAATCTATTTCAAACTGAAAACATAGTTACGAAGTTTCAGGCATATTAATGCTGAACTGCTTAAAGCAGTTCTAGTACCACCTTCTGCATTGTGTATTTAATTCCCATCACATGTACCCAAATGAAAAGAGAAAATGGGCCAGAGTGTCAATTTACAAATTCTGTGCAATTCCTTTGAAGTCAACGTAGCTATTCCTATTTACACCTTTGGAGGATCTGGCCTGCACAATTTGGAGATGATTCAGTAAAGTGGCACTTGTTACATTTTAATTAACCCCATAATATGTGTTTTTGGAAGATGGGTGGCATAACCAGGGATTCAAAATGGTGACCAGGAAAACTATCTCCAACTTTTAAAGGGAAGAACACATAACTATGTTTTTTCAGTACACAATCTCAATACTGTAGATTAGCTAGCTACGCTAGCTTCTTTCTTTACCAAGTGCATACTACTCCCTCATTTAAAAGAGGCGGACTGACACTGGACTCTGCAGATTGGAAATACACACACGTCTTCTAATAGCTGGACTTGCTCTAGTCAGAGAGCACTGACTTCATCTTCTGAAAGCTGAATTTTTAGGTTCTCATCTCTATAACCTAGTATCAAGTTTACTAAAACCAATCTGAGAACCAGAGAGATATAATAAATGCAGATACCAATGTCTGAACCCGCCCACTTTATGGATTTTTTAAAAAGAAATCTTGCTGGTAATTGAGAAACAAAGAAAACCAACAGAATCACGCACATGTCCACATGAATTTTAAACCACACAATTGCAACATGATGGTACCAGTGTGTACACAACACTGCATTTAATTGTAACAGCTCTTAAGACACCTGGAGGAAATGGTTGTTTACAGCTGTAAACTGTATTTATAATATAATAAATTTAACATAGAGCACAGCATCAAAATTTCTCATACAATAGTCAAAGATCAAGATGACACATCATGGCAAGAATACTAAAAATGGCTCTGTCCTT
Source organism: Pelusios castaneus (assembly GCA_007922175.1). Taxonomy (NCBI): domain Eukaryota; kingdom Metazoa; phylum Chordata; order Testudines; family Pelomedusidae; genus Pelusios; species Pelusios castaneus. Next base: position 10,494,006 of record ML685758.1, read on the forward strand.
ATTACAGTGATTTTCCTACCTAACTAATTAAAAAATCCAAACCAAATTCAAGTATCTTTGAGAAACGCCTGCATTCTGGATCTTCTTCGAGCAAGCGCTTCTTGTTTTTTCCTTTCAATTTCTTCTTGAGAACATTTTCTACTTTTCTGCTCCATCACAAACACTGAAAATAGAAAACATGCATTAGGGGCCTTCAAATTAGTATGTATTTTTCATTGTCCATCTTCAGTGTCTGAAGATAAATGGTAACAGCATACTGTCCCAAGAAATGAACTCAAGTTAAAAAAAATGGCCATCCTCAAGGCAGAAAATGGAAAGATGTATGACCTTTCTATTGCAGTAGCAAGGTACCTACTAATCAATGTACTGGGAGGCAGACATTTGCTTAAAGGAAATTTTACTGCTGCCCTTCAAGTGAACCTTATGACATCAGAAATCAACATGAAGACTACAATAGATGAAGAAAGTTAAGGATACTAAATTGAAAAGGGCTCTAAATCTGAGTGGATTAGATGGAGATACTGATATCAGTTTGAACAGACACAGGGGTTGTGGACAGTACAGGTGCCGAACAGAGAGGACCAGAGGGTTTGAAAGAAGGTCAAAACCAACAAAAAAACAGAAGACAGGGAAATGATAGCTAAGTATAACATGGTTTGTGTCTTCTTATAGAGCAGTAAGTTAGCTAGTAAAATCCTGGCCCTGTTGAAAACAAAAGGGAAAATTAACACTAAAGCCGACGTGACCAAGATTTCACCCATGATGCACAGCATCATCTATTTTCCTATTAACATAGCTTGGAATAAGTGGCATTTCAAATGACAGAAATAAGACCGAGGGCATAAAGTCAGTTAACTCAACTACATGCATGCAAACACATATGCACAGTTTTCTAGAGAGATTACTTTCCAAACTCTACACATTCCTGTGTAGACTGTCTAAGCCGCATTGAGAGGGATGCTTATCCTTGCGATGAGGATGGGAAATTTAGATTAAAATATAGAATTATCTTCTATGAAGAACTGAGAACTATGCCATAGTGTACAAGATATTCTGATCCAATTTTATATCTTTAATGACCAATATATTCTGTCAATAAGTCCAAACATTACTATCAAGGAAAGCTATTTATTCCTTGAGGTTAACCCTCGAAAAACATAAACCAGAAAGTGTTACAGCAAGCAAATGTAGTAATTCACACCAATTTCTTGGTAAAAGGAGACAAGATTTCCTTGATGCCAATTGTTTTTGTAACTGAAGCATTCACTGCTCATCTGTCAATCAATGGTATAAGCTGCTGAGGTTTCCATTAACTTTCTTCTATAGAATATATTTTTTTATATTTGTTTTAGAAGAGCATCCAAGATTGTTACTTCCCACTTATCTGCTTTCCCAGGTCTGAAAACGGACTCAAAGCTTTGACAGAACAAAACCATCCATCACTGGACTTGAATGAGTTCAGTGATTTGGGAAAATACAGATACCTCTAAATACAGATGGTGTTTGTTATTATGAGAATAGAGCGTTAGGTATTTTTGAAGCAGTGATTTCTGAACTTCAGCACTGACACGGGTATGTTTTAAAGCTGAACTACGAACAAAACATCAGCAGTTCAGCTTCACCAAGATTTAATATTAAAAAGGAACTTCACAAAGCCATGAAGAGTATAAAAACCATGAACTGACTCTTGGCTGCCCATGTCCCAGCAGGTTTCCCAGTAACTGATGAGGACTTGCAGCAAGCAGCTTTGGAAAAGCCTGGTAAGCTTAAATAGCTTGGGGGAGAAGGACAATGATGTGAGAGCCAATCCGCTAACCCTTTCACCATCAGCAACCAGCGGAAGCCACGGATGAACTTGGGAACAATGGAGAACGTAAGTTTTTAGATGCCATGGTGAATGCTCCACTTAGCTGGCAAGTCTGGGTAGACAGAAAATACTGATGCAGGCCATTATTTTCAGATGTGACTAGTGACTGGGTGCCAGTTTCCAGGTTTCTAACTTGAGACACTTACACCTCACCCTCGGAAAATCTCGCCCCTTTCAAGTATCCAATGTTTGGCACCCAAAACTGAGTTATCCCAGAACACCAGTCTCCTTTAAAAATGCTGGCTGAAGTGGCGTTTTGACATTTAATTTGCAGTTCACAGTTAAAAATCAAGAGTCAGAACAGTGACCATCAAATGATGATATTCTAGGCAATGCTGAAATATGGTGTGTCCAGAAGTGTCTTCAAGACACATTGGACCGTAGTGATTCTGAGCACTTAGGCTATGTCTACACTTGCAAATTAGTTCGAATTAAGGAAGCTTAATTCGAACTAACTTAAGCCTTGGCCATTCTAGGCTTTCATTAGTTCGATTTACGGGCTCTCTTAATTTGAACTAATAAATTCAATTGCTTAGTTCGAACTAACCCTTAATTCGAAATAGTTAGTTCAAATTAAGTCAATGTGGCCATATTAGTTTGAACTAACTGCTTAGTTCAAACTAAATCGGCAGATTGACCTTCATGCAACTGACTAATTTGAACTAAGCAAGTGCCCTGCATGGACATGGCTAGTTCGAACTAGCATTCTAGTGGGGCCATGCTAGTTTGAATTAACTTAATTCGAACTAACTAAAATCAGTTTGAATTAGTTAGTTTGAATTAACTAATTCAAACTAGCTTTTGTAAATGTAGACATAGCCTTAGAGACAGAATCAAGTATTTTGACACATAGGAGGGAGAGTACTCCTTCAAATATAATAAGGGGGATCTTCCAAAACAGAATTTCATTTTAAAAAAAAATCAGTATAATAAAGCTAAAAATATTTTTTTTTAAATTCTCATTTTGTCTAGTCTGCAAAGACCAAACACTTAAGTTTATAAATATCTCAATACCATATAAAGCTTATAGTACTCAGTCTGCTTTGACATGATTTATCACCTCCCAAAGTTAGTAGTGTTTAACATACCTGTTGACGACTCTGCAAGACATTCTGAAAGGTGCCTCTTGAAGGGTGGCTTTTGATTAATTTCACTCTTTGCATGCAAAGGGATATTCAGTTGATTCTTGCTTATTTCCAAACCCTGCTGAGTACCTTTGATTCCTGAAGTGTCTCCTATCCTTATACTTTTGGGGTCTATGTGAACAGCAATTTGGGAACTGTTAATCTTTTGAAACTTGAATTTTGAAGGCATGACTGACATTTTGTTCATACAACTGTTTTGTATTTTTCCTATGTTCTGTGAAAGATCTTGGTTAGATAAGACTCTGCTGTTAAAAGCAGTACTACACCTATTTGTTGTGTTAAATGGACCAATTTCGGAACTGAAGTTTCCTGCTGGCACCGAATTGGACCGATACCATTTTCCTGGTACACTGTTTGTGGCATTTGCAGAAGCATTTTGATTCCAGTACTGAGAATGTGTGCACTTGTGCTGTGTAGGAACTTTTGCTGTTACAGCTGTAGGATTTGCAGAGCTTCTATTGTTCATTCCATTTCTAAATGTAGTTAATCTGTCTGTAACCTTTGAGGAATTTGTATAAGGAGTGCTCTTTGAGATGATGTCCTGGCTGGCATTGATTTTTTGTGCCAGTGGATGATTAGATATTCCTTGTGTAGATGATGTCAAGCTGTTATCACCATCAGGTTTGGAAGTAGTACTGACCCCTTGCATAATTATTGCTCGGTCATCTCCTTGATTAATGTCTTGGGTCTGAGTCTGTTTTTCTACATCATCACACACCTGATATAACAGATCATCATCGTTTGTGTCCCAAAGACTATCAGATTCACAAAACATATCTAAAACTTCATCAGAAAACTTAGGCTCGTTCCAGTCAGCAAATGATCCAGAACATTTCTTTGCCATTTCAGCTTGTTTTAGGTTAGCCAAACTAGGACAGGTCACCTCCTTCACTAGATCCTTAGGCTTAGCATCAGTAGGAATGGATGACTGAGGGAAAATATCGCATTTGTTATGTCCATCTTTGCCAGTTTGTGTCTTATGAAGATTACAGTGTATTAACACAGAAGATGATCCTTTTACAGGAAAACTGGTGGAGCCACATTTAGGCTGAATATGTTCCTTTCCATTCTTCATGTCAGATAGTACTGAAACAAGAGAAGTATATTCAGAAACTTTGTGTTCAGTACTTTTCCAAGTGGAATTTCTCTTATCAATTTTAACATCAGACTCCCTATGTGAAAAAACATTCTGTATCTTTGAAATTTCCATCTCATCTTTTGGCTTCTGGAAAGAATGAGATTTTGCAGACTCTTGTTTGTTTTTACTATTTTGTTTCAGCGATGCGTACTGAATACTGTTGGATTTGCTAGAAAGAATTACACCAGTTAGAGAATTAGAAGTATTTATTTCATTAGTTGTACCAATACCATTGAACAGATGTGCACTTGGCTTTTTAGGAACTGGTAAAGCTTTTTCAGGAGTACTAATCAGTTCAGGGTTTTGGGTAATCTGCATTAAAAAGGAATCATCTGCCAATAAATCAATATCCCAATCATCAAAATCATGAGCTATTTCAGCAGGCTTTCTGGAGATCAATGATTCTGCCCTAGGGGATGTTAAAGTTTGTTTTGGCAGAGCAAGGGTATTCTTAGTTTCTGGAGCTGCAGTCTGGTGCACATGTTCTAATGCACATGATGAACTTTTCTTCTGGTACATCTCTTCAACAATACGCTGCTTGGTTATTGTACCTTCCTTAAAAGCGTGTTTCTCCTCAACTAAGGTGCTTTTGCTTTCATAGAAACTATTGTTAAAGGAAATAGCTGACAGGCCTTGGCTCAACTGTCCACTACATTTCTGGGTAGAGCAATCAAAAAGGGCATTAAGGGCCACTTCAGCCTCAAGGTCTAAAGACTTCTGACTGCTAGTTTGGCAATATTCTGTAGCAGGGTTACCAGTACTCTCTTTAATGGGCTTCAAGGAGAGAACAGTTTCTGTTTCACAATCTTCATTAAGGAATGACTGCAGATTTTTCATCTGTGCATCTTTATAATTATTTAAAGTCTCTGCCTCTGAAGTACTCTGAATAAAACCAAGGAAAGGATCATCTTGCTCAATCAGGTTTTTATCAAACTGCTTAGCTAACTTCATAAGTTCCTCCTCAGTATTTTTTATTTTGTGATTTCTGAAAAGAAAAGAAAAAAAAATCAGGAACACTGTGGAACACTTTGCAAAGTGTAGCCAGTTGACTCAATAGTTTAACAAATTATCCATGTCACAGGGGTGTCAAACTCATTTGTTATGGCGGGTCAGATTTAACTTAAATGTACTTCAAGTGGGCCATACATATCATATATCGAAATACTAGGACTCTCTCTCTATTAGGGAGAGAGTATGGTCCTGTGGAGCGCAGTCACGTGCCGGATGGAAGAGATTCAGCCCACAGGCCACATGTTTGATACCTCTGAATGTAGATATGACTAAAAACCTCCCAATGAGCAATATAATAAATGTAACTGTCAATGCATATTCCTTTACAGCAACCACTGATCATCTCACTTTAAAAGATTACAAAGTAAAAGGATAACAAAATTACCACCTATTAACTCTGCTAATATACAGATTGTATACATGAATCCCATTAGATTCAATGAAATGCTGTTTCCCTTACAGGAAGCATAACTTCTGTGGTGTGTAAGCAAAAGTGAAATTGAACTTACCTTATGCCATTTAATTTTGCCCTAGGTCGTACTTTTACTACTCCAGGTGTACAGGGAATAGCATCTTTACCAATCCATATCCCTAGAAGAGATCCCTCACAACAGCCTGGTTTTTCATCCTGAACAATTAAGATTAAATTGGTACTACTTAGCAATTTGATTTAAAATAAAGATTTCCCTACACACAGAAGTTGAACTGGTTTAACTTAAATCAGTTTTAAAACAGATTAAACTGGTAGAAACCTGGCTATAAAGACAAGCTAAATCAACATAAACCAGATTTAAGACTGCACACACAAAATTATATGAGTTTATCCAAAGTTGTGGCTTTAAATTGGTGTAGTTAAAGTGGTGCAACTATATATGTGGGCCAGGATATTACTATATTCACAGGCAAAGAACCAAAGCAAAAGTTAACAACAACATATTCCACTATCTTCACTTAACAAACATTATTTTAGTCTACTAGTACACTGAAATGAACAGCTACCTAAGATGTATGCTCTTTGTTTACCTATATAAACAGTGCTAACAAATTAGAAAAATTCAGAAAATCATATTGAGGATGTCTTCTGCACAGAAGTAACATCATAACAATAAGTTTAAAAATAAATGGTATTTAGAGCTTACATAACTTAAATCTGCATCCAAACTCTTTCAAATGTTTTAGGAATACAAATTTGAACGTGGATACTTATAAACAAAAAACAAGGAAGATGCAGAATTATTGTAGATAAGCCAAAAGGCAGTGACTTAAGCTTTATTAACTAGTTATAGAAAAGTGCTTTTATCTGAAGAAAAAAATGACTGGTGGTATCAGCAAAAAGTAATCCACAACTCTGTCAAAAAGTGTGATAAGAAGCCATAGTTCCAAGACAGGGCCATAAATGGTGCAAGAGCGATAGATATAACTTACACCATAAGTGCAGCCAATTGTTTCTTTAACAAGGACTTTCAAACCCCAGACTGGAATATTTTTTCCCCCAAATATTATATTATAGCTTTGAAATATAGAAGCCATTTCAAATGGGCACTCTCAAACAAGTAGGCACATTTTTGCCTGCTGAAGATTACATAATTGTGTCAGGTAAAGATAGATTTTCTTGTAAGTCTTATGCTTCAGTAAAAGATGACCCTGCAGTTAAACTAGCATCTTGCTCACTTGATCAAATTCCAGGCATCAACCCTGAAAACTGACTAGGATCATAAACAGTCATTACTAACTTCATCTTCTGGAATCATCAAGCAATTCAATGATATCAAAGCTATTACACAGCAGTCTTTCCTCACCTTAATCTTGTTTGGTTCCTCCACTTTGGTAGTCTTTATTTCAAAATAATTAACATTTTTAAGGGCAAAATAAGATTAATTATTAGCCTTCTTTCCATGGTTAGATTATTTCTTTCAACAACCAAAAATAAAAAGGAATAAAACTGAAATGGCTACAAAAAAATGGATAAGGTATTTTAAATTGTTAACAGTTACTGTATTTCCAGGATTTTGGAAATAAATATTTAAACAGCAATATAAAAAATTGACAAGATTAACAGTAACTATTACTATGTATAGTCAGTTTACATCAGTAAATTGTACTAAAATTCTATGTATTAAATATAAACAAAATATAAAAAACAATACTCTAGAAAACCATTCACATTTAGCAGAGTACTAACGATTTATCTACAACACTGCTTTTTAGAAATGGAACTAAGAAATCCAAGTAAAAAAGTATTTAAAAAATCTCTCAGAATGAGAGAAAAAGTGTACACATCAAAAGGTTGAACCATCTTTTTATTTAATCTGATTTACACAAATAATGTAATGTATGCATCTTTAGAAAGGCGCTGGGAATACATAAAAGGATAGCATTTATAAAAAGGGTAAAAATAAAAATATCTGACACACATTTAATTTGACAATTGCAATATCCTTTTTTAAAATCTCAAACTCTGCAAGATCCTGCTTGCCATTATTGTCTTTTCTCTATTATGTAAGCTACTCTTTCCAGCCGATTTACAGTATTAAATGTTAAGGGCCACATCCTTAACTGGTATAAACTGTCAGTTTCCATTAACGTACACTAGCTGAGGATTTAACACAGAGTGCAACATACTCGCTATCTAATAATCACCAATTATGTGTTATACATTGAAATTATTATTTTAATTTTGTGTAAGGAGTGAGAAATGTTGGCTGTTTAAAGGAACTGTTTATAAAATAAACTGATATCTTGAACCCCAACAGTATCATTTGCATCAGTATTGTAGTTTTACCTGGGCTAATTCTAATTTTGGAGTTGTTTAAGCTATGAATAATTTTTATTTATCTTTATTACACCGTACTTCTTGTAACTTTGCATTGAATGCAGACAGGAAATTCAGACCTGATGGTGCCATTTGAGAGTCTGTGATCAGCAGAAAACTTCAAGTTGTATGATTTTCTTGCTGCGCCAATTTTTAAATTTTAATTGCAGAAAGATAATTTTAATGAACCGAGTTGCATGGAGAGTTTTGAAATACTATCTCAAAGGTAGATCTATGAACAAAAGAATTGGCCTTAACAGGCAACGTCGTTCAAAGAAGAACCTTATACATACAGAAGAAAACAAGCAAGTGGCAGAAAGAGAGAAAAATAAAAACGGAGAGGGAAGAAGGTGGCAATGAAGGGAAACAAACAGAACTTTGTAAAAGAAGGGAAAGAATAAAAGGCAAATTACATAAAGGGAATAAGAAGGGAAGACTGAACTGAAGTTATAAAAGGAAGGCAAAAGTAATTCTTCCAAGTAATTTCTGGACTGATAATCTGAGAGCAGGATCAGTCGCTAAAACCAGAAGCACATTCAATCATTTGAACAACTAGGTTTTTGTACAGGTACCACATGGATGTTTGTTTGGAAAGCTAGAACTAAACAGCAACAGAGAAAGCTATGTTTACCAAAAAGGAGGGCACAAAAAATGAAACCTGTAGTCATTGTGTCAGCATAGTACATGAAAAGAGGAATCGCATAGTAAATATGATGTACCTTGAAATTATGTATTTGAAAAGAAAAATGAATGACGTGGACCATGGCAATGCATTTTCCTACAAAAATGGATTACTAGCGCCAATTTTGAAGCCAACATTTTCTAAAAAAGTGGGGCTGGTGCCTGTTCAAGAATCTGCACTGAATGTCACATGGGTAATTTTTTAACCCCCCCAAAATGTATTGTGTTTTAATTTGATGTCAAAGATCCCACAAAAGGAATCAGAATAATCAAAAGACTGAGCATTTTTCTAATATTTGTGTGTTATAAATTCAACACAAATTTGTTAGTATATACAAATAATAGAAAAATGCCCAGTCTTTTATTATGCATAAGATTACAAAGATTAAGAAACTGCTTTTTTCCTTGGTTTGCAGATGTAGCTTACTATAGCACTATTTTTAACCTTTAATTTTTGTATAAGCTGCAGTGGTGGTATTAGAAACTAAAATTACCTGTGGAGCAATACGATTAACAATATCCGAAATTTCAACTGTATGTTTACTTGTAGCCTCTTTCTTTCTTTCATTATCTGTAAAAGAAAATCTTTTGTTTATATAAACTATCAAACCTGAAAAATTCAAGTTTCCTAAGTAGAAACGTTTTATATACAACTGCTAAATTCAAAACTGTATTAAGTGCTTTATCACAGTAACAGTATTTACCATGTCAATAAAAAGACAGCCCTCCTAAGAAATAGCATTAAAAATGGATTTACTAGGAAGAGTGTTACTGAAGTCAAAAGATTCAGATATCAACAGTGTACTCCAATTGGTCATTTCAAATGGTCATTTATTTACTAATAAAGTACAACTGAAATAAGAACTCTGTGGTAATAGTTACCTAATTTATGTGTAATTGGCGAATGAGGATCCCAAAAAATTTCTTGCTGTATATCAGTATCATTGATTGGCGAACTGAAGGTAAGTAATCTTGATCTGCTATTTAATGATCTCTTTGGGGTCTTGTATATACATTCTGTGTGAACACGAAGTAAGATGCGCATATAAGAAATTAACTCAAAATACATAGAGCAGACCCATGGAACAAGTGCACACATTTTATAAATTGTCTAATTTCTTTGATTTTGCAATCACTCCTTAACAATTTCTCAGTTTAAATGCAAACAAAATTTTTAATGAGTACACCTTCGGTTTTGAATGACTTGTCATCTGCGTTACTGTTAATCCCTTTTCAAAATGCACAGTAGGACACAGAAAGCAAGATGGCGAACACCTAACAGTATGAATGAAAATTATCAAACTATAGGTCAACATAGTACATTGCATCACCAGCAGAATCTGATCATAAAAGTCATCTTAACCAACCTACAGGGAGATGCTTTGGAAGAATACAAGCTCCTTCCTCTTTCTCTTTCCCTGAACTGGCATAGGGATTTTGTGGCCTTAGACTGTGATGATCTCTGGCTTCAATTTCACCCCCTCAAGTCCATTAGCAGCTGGCATAAGTTAAAACAGCCAACAGGACTGTTCTAATTTTCCCCTGGAGACCAGCTGGGCAGTCAATTTCCAGGACTGGGTAAAGTGTTTTCCACTACCTCACCCCAACATTGTGTACAGTTCTCCCAACCCTAAAATCTGACCCTATATTTGTGCCAGGAAGGTAATTCTAAAAGTGCCTGGCTCTCGTGCTATAGAGCAGCATTTGTAAGCCCCAATCACTGTGCATTTTACATATTCTGGATAAAAACGTCATGGGTGTGAAAAGACAATTTAGATTAGATATGACTTCAGTGAAATAAACTGAACAGAATTGCATCTGACAAAGTGGGTTGTAGCCCACGAAAGCTTAGGCCGAAGAAAATCTGTTAGTCTATAAGGTGCCACAGGACTCTCGTTGTTTTTTGCTGTACACAGACTAACATGGCTACCCTTCTGGAGAAGACTCTTATTGTTTTCACTGTATACAGATTAACATGGCTACCCCTCTGAAACTGAACAGGGTACATGAAATACTATTAGTTGCATCTGCCTTTTATAAATGAACTTGCCAATGTAGACGGAGCCTCCAGATTCCAAATAATCTTCAACATCTACCACCTCTTAAAACAAATGTGATTAAAGATGTCTTTGTTTTTAAATCAAGAGAAAGGATTGCCTTTCTCTACAGGAAACATTTCTTTCTGGCTGATACGGGTCAGTGTTGACAAAACTGGAAAGAACTGAATGTGCACAAAAAGCAGGATTGGCAGAGGTGTGGAAGTACAAAGTTACAACTCAACAGGACTCTCCCTACATCATTCCCCCTCACTTAAAAAAACAAAACCCACAACTGGGTATCATCCTACAAATTTCTCCATATTCGAGTTCCGCAACTATATGAAGCTTTGCTGAAGTGACTGGGGCTCTGTGTGAGCATGGAGTAATTTACAGGACTATGACTGAAGTGAAACAGCAAGGAAACATATATATTCAATATATAAATTGCACAAGTAGAAAGTGCCTTGATTTTTTTTTTAAACTTCAGCAAACATTCTACAACTGCAAGGCATATGCAAGAAATAAGTCACCAGCAGTCAGATCATTCAATGAGGCCCTTTATACTGAATTCCAATTGTACAGATGAGAATATTCTGTATTCCGGGAATATTTTAAAAGTAGGTGGCATGATCTGCCCCCTGGACAAGAGGGAAATGCTGCTTACATATTCATCTATGAATGACTGAACCCTTCCTTTATGAAAAAGATGCAAGAGCGAGCTGCCAAGGGGTCTTACATAACCAGAGGGTATGTGTGAGGTGTGAGTGAACGTCAGTAACCCCAATTTAGCTGCTGCAAATGTGAAGTTGGGCCCCAGTCCGTAAATCTGTAAGAAAATCCAATCTTCAAACAAAAATGGTGCAACACCAACAAGTTTTGAACTCTTCTGTTTACAATGAATCCTTGATTTCCCAGAGGGCTACAAATTCCTGATGCTCTATACAGACACCCAGCAGTAGTGTGACCTTGCCTAAAATGTACAGCACCTAGCACATGGGGCCTGCTCTGGCTAGGGCAAGCCTTTCCCTAGCGGACAGCAGCGGCTGAGGACGAAGGAGCGACGGGACGGAAGGGTGAGGGGCTGCTTTCGGGGGTGGTTATCTCCCGGGGATGCGGGCGGGTCTCCCCTCCCGGGCTGCGGGGCATCCTCTCCTCTCCCATGGGGATCCGGGTGGGTCAGGCTGGGGGAGGGGCGCTCCCGGGCGGGGGAAGCAATCCCCCCCAGGCGGGCCGGCCGGACTCCTCGGGCCTCACCCTCTGCCTGGCTGCTGGGATCGGCCGCCGCCCCTCCATCCTGCGGGCCCCCCGCGCCGCTAGCCGCCGCCCTCCGCCTGGTGCTCCGCGTCTCCGGGGCTGGCGGGGACCTGAGGCGGAGTTTGTCCCCCCCCTTCCGCCGTCTGCTAGCCATAGCGCGCGGCCCGGCCGCGGCTCCGCATGGCGACCCGTTACGTCGCCGCCGCCGCCATCTTTCCTCCGCGCGCCTCGTCTGCCCTAGCGTCGGCGAACCCGGCACCGGGCCGTGGATTGGCTGAACTCAGAGCGGCTGGGAACGTGATTGGTCTAGAGCGCACAGGCGTGCGGACGCGGCAGGGAACTACAACAGCCGCCGACCGGAGGTGGTTGAGCTTTAGAGCCCGCCCCCAATATAGACCCCGCCCCCTGTCTGGGCTCTCTCCTTTACACACCTGGCCACATCTGCCTCAGCTGGATCCCTCCCCCTGCCTGCTCCCTACACACCCCTCCCCCTGTCTGCCCCTCACTGCACACCCCTCCCCCTGTCTGCCCCCTCACTGCACACCCCTCCCCCTGTCTGCCCCCTCACTGCATGCCCCTCCCCCTGCCAGCCCCCCTCACTGCACACCCCTCCCCCATCTGCCCCCTCACTACACACACCCCTCCCCCATCTGCCTCCTCACTGCACCCGCCTCCCCTGTCTGCCTCCTCACTGCACACCCCTCCCCCTGTCTGCCCCCCTCACTGCACACCCCTCCCCCTGCCGG